>OX638105.1:10127116-10784286 GCA_951804965.1 Horisme vitalbata | reverse complement strand
AGCTTCCGGCCAAAGCCATTATAAACAAAAAGGAGAAGTAGACGAGACTACGGTATTTATGGCCAGCTTGGTTCCTCTCAGGCTTCATATTGGTGATGTCGTTGTATGGGAAAATGATAGACCTTCGTCAACAATGTATTGCCGACCGATAATGTTTAAGTTCATGAAAGAGACAAAAGATATAGTTGTTGCTGCAAAGAAAAAAATAGAAGATCAGATTATGGCACTTCAAACAACATAAGTGGGAGAAGTCAACGTCAACCACAAACTGCTATTGACGATGATCGATGGTAAAATTTCTTCCATCATCTCTGACACCTCGTCTGCAGTTTGCGGTATATGTAAAGCAAAACCATCCAAAATGAACAATTTGGATAATTTAAAAGATAAAAGAAATAATGAAGAAATGTACCAGTACGGATTGTCTTCGTTACATGCCTGGATAAGATGCATGGAGTGCCTGCTACATATAGGTATGACAATATTTTAATAATTCTTTTTATTATTTTTTTGTTTTGCAATATGTACCTACCACTAACTCACCAATTTATTTGATTATAATACTTTTTAATGATTGTTTCAGCTTATAGAATCGATTTTAAGGAGTGGAGTGCAAAGGGAGAACACAAAGAACTGATGGCACAGAGAAAAAAACTAATCCAAGCATCGTTCAAGAATGAGTGTGGTCTACTAATAGATATAGTCAAACAGGGAGCTGGTACTACAAATGATGGGAATACGGCTAGAAGATTTTTTAGGGATTCTAAAACCAGTGCGCGTCTTACGGGTCTCAATGAAGATTTGATTGAAAGATTTCACGTGATTCTACAAACAATTGCTTCTGGAGAACGTGTAAATATTTCCAAATTTTCTCAGTTTTGTCAAGAGACTGCAAATCTTTATGTTCAATTATATCCTTGGTATTACATGCCTTGCAGCGTCCATAAATTGCTCATACACGGAGCAGACATAATTCAACATTTTGGTTTGTTACCTATTGGCAAACTTTCAGAAGAAGCATCAGAAGCTCGAAACACAGATTTTCGAAACTACAGAGAGCACCATTCTAGGAAAGTGAGTAGGACTTCGACAAATGAAGATATTCTGCATAATCTTTTATTGTCGTCAGATCCCAAGCTCAGCCTTATAAGACCACAAATGGGCAAAAAACGAAGGATGACTCTCTCTGCAAAAGCTGTAGAGCTATTGATGCCTCTTCTGGAAGAGACTTGTGAGACTGAATTTATTGATATAGATAATCTTAACGATAGCGATAGTGAATAGGAAAAACTTTGTTGTTTAATTTTAAGAAACTAAATGTATCGTATTACATAGCTATTTTTTTTATAATGTACGTAGTGTGTTTTTAATTGTTTCGTTTTATTTTTTGCAATAATTATTCATAAGAGTAATCTTCAAATTAGCGACCATTAAGGAAATAACGAAAACTTTGTTATGTTGTTTATTTTAGAATCTAATTTACCTTATTTACTGTGATTGTATATAACACATTTTATTTTTCTTTATGATGTACGTACCTAGTGTGTTTTTTTAAGTTTGTAGGAAGTAATTGTTTCTTTTTATTTCTTTGTATTTTTTTTTTCTTTGCATCTTTGTACTAAATTCTATGTATATATAAGTAGGTATGCAAATTATGTAAATAAAATAAATATTCACGGCACTTTCCCGAATCACTTTTTCAATTTATTTTAACAACCTGCCCTAAAGAGTCCTAAAAGAAGGGTTTACATCCAACTTAACTAGCAATAAGTTTGTTTATCTCTAAAAAATGTCAGACCATAGGTGAGCTATGTAACGTATTTGTTGTGAATGACATCTAAAATGCAGGTAGCAAAGGGTTAAAGTGAGCTCCCAGGTACATAGGTAGGTACTAAAAGTTGTCGGGCAGGATTAACGTATTTTATTACCTGCGTATGTAAGTTGACGTATGTATTTTGTAAACAAGTATACTAACTTGTTTTAAACAAATATTGAACCTATGTTAAAGTGTACTTACATGAACGTACGTACGTAGTAACAGTAGGTACTAAAATCTTTCGGGCAGAATTAACGTAGTTTATTACCTGTGTATGTAATATGACATTAAAGATATGCAAGTTAAGTAACTTTATTGAAACAAAAATTAATATAATTTTTTTTTAACAAAAATCTTACAAATGATCTAATATGTTGGTGCCTTTAATGAAATTAAGGAACGAACTAATGGATTTTGTTTATATTTGACCCCACAAACACGACAACATTACTTTTATTTCGTTCCATAATACTAAAAAAGAACTCATTTTCAATGGCATTTATCGGAGAAGGGGGCAAGTGAATGCATTTGTATATGATATCATACGATAGGTAATATCCTATTCTATAACACTTAGGTGTTTTCCAAGCTGTATCGGTAAGCATTTTGTAGAAATCGACCTTGATAGATGTCATTCCATACAAATTTTTTAAACTTTATTTTTTTTCTCGGTAAGTAATAGTTTTATGACAAAATGACACAGAATAGTTTTTAATAGGGATATTAAGCTCCACCGATTGGCACAAAAAAAACTTCAAATAATCGAAAAAAATCCTATGTCCCTTTTTTAGCAGTTTCGACCCACTGTGCGCCCCGTGCGTTGTTGCCGCTTAGTAGCTCGCGCGAGGTAGTTTTAACTGCTCTATATTATGTCTACGCGCCAATTTTAGGTAAATAAGCGCTCGAGTGTCCGATCACAAATCATCACAGACAGAGGAATTGAACAAAACTTGGAATATACATAGTTTGTGACCTGGATTATTGGAATATACATTGGCTATTTATTATCTGGGTAACGGACCATGGGCAGAAGTTAGTAATCATTTTTTAAATGGTCCATTAACATAAATAAGTTTCCAAAGGTTTTCGATTTTTTGCCTTGAAAACCTTGCCTTGAATCTGTGATGTTGGGACCATTCTTGATGTCATAGCCCACTTGTTCTCTAGTACTTAAATATTTTTTTAGGAATAGTTCCAGTAAATATCATCTCCTATTAATAAGGTTGTATCAGTGATTAACAAAGCTCTATCTTTGGGCCTGTATTAGATGATACAAAAAGATCTGTAAATCTATAATTCAGAAAACAATATGAAGCTGTTCAGCATACAATATAAATATATATACAATAGACCACTGTATTACTATTACTATAGGTTATTTTGCATGTGACTTATTAAGGGTGTTACGCGAGTGGTAGCCATTTTTGTTACTTACTTTTAGAAAACAGTGCTTCACCTAAGATAAGCTGTATTATTTGTGTAAAAAAAATAAAAATAATTTGATAACACCTAATTATATGAAACAGTTATAACACTATGAATGCTGAAAACACTACTGTGCTCCAGCAGCTGTGTAGTACTTTGCAAGCATGGGGCTGAGCTTCATGTCGGAAGCCAGCAATCAAAGAGATAAACATATATTTCTTTACAAGTTCTTAGATATATATTTACAAGTTAATTTCCAAAAGAAGTAGAACTTATTCAAGTCTATGCTTAGTATAGATAATTTGAAACATAAATTAAATGATTTTAATACAAAAGAAGCCTGACTCACCATAAAGTTTCATTTTAACTTATCACAACAATGTTAGACTGAATAATGTAAGGTTTTGAATCAAAAGCAAAACATTATAAGGTAGGTATCATGAGTATGAATCACACTGTAAGGAAAAAGGGAGTAAACATAGAATGATGAATGATTTACTTACTAGACACGAACATGTCAAAAAATGAGAAGCGAGCGCTCAAGCTTACCGTCATAGGTCGATATTCTGTTAGTCTGCAGAGGAATAACTTGGTCTGGATTGACAGGAGACATAAGGAATTGCATCGGACCATCATAGCCTGACAAGGAACGAAAACAAAAATGATAACTAAAATATACATCAAACCCATGCAAACAAGCTTAAAGAATGGGTGTGGGGTTGATGAGGGTATGTGCTTACCATGCAGCTCTCTTGAGCGGCTGCCTGAAATTGGACGTTTAGCGGACCCAACTCGCAAATCATTGGCTTGAACTAATCCAGAATTCTGTCGCTTCTGTTTCATCTTCTGTTCCATTAGTTGCCGCTAAAACAGCAAGACATTAAATTTAGGTATTAATTGTTCTAAATAGGTTCATAATTTGTTATTAGAAACATGGAAATGTTACTTACTTGTTGTTCAATTTTGTGATCTCGAGCGTTGGTCGAAGCCATGGTTGAGCTCTGAATTTCTAGGCGACTTCGAATTACAGAACACTATTGATTATTTTGAGGCCAATTCAACGCGTTCCTTTTTTAGTTCGCTAGATTATTTGGCATTTTTTAGGCTCGGTTTCTGTGGATTTTTGTTTACAGATCATCTTGCCTACCGTTGCTCCGTTGCTCAGGAAAATAATGTTGCCACAATTTGACTTTCTCCATCAATCGTGGGGAACCTTCATAATGAACTGAATGGGGACGTGTGGTGTGGTTCAAAGTTCAAACTCAATGAAACTTTTGTTATTGCAAACAGAATATAGGTTTTACAGGCAGGATCACTACAAAGTGCAAAATGCAAAAGAAATGTAGGTGAGCAAAGTATGAAAAAACTTTTTTTAATTTTCCAATTTACGTAATTTGGTTGGTGAGTTTAATTCAAGATATTGTTGGAATGTTCTTACTTAGACATGCAAACAGGAAAATATAAACTTAGTTGTCTTTTTTAAAACATCGCAAAAATTGTTTTTAGTAATTAACTTCGTTAATTTTGGCAATTAATTCTATTTATTCTTCTAATTTATGTACTAACCCATCTATTCATAACAGTTTTTTAAATCTCAGATTGCTAAAATGGCGTTAGAATATCATTTCAACTTATTTATTTATATTTAAATGCCAAGGACAAGTTCTAAATTAATAATAATTCTTTAATTGCAATATAATTTTTATTCTAATTAGAAGTTCTTTTTTATGGAAATTGTTTTTTATATTAAAAATGTTGGTATGGCGTGAGTTTTCCTTTAAAAAAAACTCAAAATTTTCTTTCATTAATAAAGTTCATGACATCGTAGACGCCATGTTACTAACATTTCAATTTACTAAAATAAAAAAAGGCTACATTTTGTAACATCTGTATTTAATGCTTCTCTTCGGTAGATTTAAAATTTCATAATACCAAATAGTTTAATTTAGTACCTTTTCGATGGCAAAAGATCAGCGTTGGCTGCCAATTCAATACGAAAGTTTATTTACCCCGATTCGCTAGATTAATCTAATTTAGCTGCACAAAAACGAATTGCATTTTTAACAGACATGAAACAGAGGGTTTCGACTAGTTTATCAATGAAAACCGATCTTGTTTTACTAAGTTTAAGTCATGATAAATTTATATAGTCCGGCCACTGAACTAACATGTTTACCAGACTAGTTGATCGTTAGACTATCGAACTAGTCGATCAAATATCGTTTATTTTAATAAATGTACAAAATTAATGTATGCGTGATTTAGTTAATTAGTCCAGGGTGTCTCGGATTGAATTCTGAAAATACAACCGAACGTTATGTCCGAGGTCCACAATAAAAGTGGTTGTGTATATTTAATAAAAACAATTGGATGGTTTTTTGTTAGTATGTTGGGTAATTTGCGATTATATAAATCTGGCAGCACCGGAAGTCGAGGGATTGATAAAGCGGGTAAAACGGATATAAACAAAACGATTATTTTCGAGTCCAATCGACTAACATTCCATAGACAATTTGGTTGAAGAATGGGAAAATGGAAGCTCATTTTCCCATTCTTTTACATTCTCTGAGGTTATGTGCCTAATGTTGTCATTTCATGTCAATGTCATTCATTATTTTTGACATTATTTTGCAAAATGGCACCCACCCGGAGTGTTCTTGGTTTTTTGAACCCGAAAACTCTAAGCGCCGTATTTTCTAGTAATTTATCTAAAGCACCCTATCGTTTTGTGCACAAAGAGTGTAACAGATGTGGTCCACTTTCGTCAGGTTCTATGCTCTCAGTGACTTCATTGGGTTGTAAAAATTGTAAGTTTTACATGCTTTCATTACATCACCGGTTTTCATCAAATATTTAATGAGTTCTCGTCTTTATGCTATGCTAAATTCACTCTACTTCATGACAAACCTTTAATTTAGGATAATGTAGTAGCTTGCAATGTCAATGACATCTTGAGAAAATAACCTCAACTTCTTGTCTCCAGTTATCTCAGGAACCAGACACAGGTTTATTCATACAAGTAGCAGTCTAAACGCCCGGGCGGACTATTACAAAGTGCTTGGAGTGGCTAAGAATGCCTCACCCAAAGATATCAAGAAAGCATACTACCAACTTGCCAAAAAGTATCACCCAGATGCTAACAAATCTGACCCTGCAGCTTCCCAAAAGTTTCAAGAAGTTTCCGAAGCCTATGAGGTTCGTTATTGTCTTATTTTGTTTAAAACCTTCTTTATTATGATGGAATATTTAACATCATTGTCAATTCAAAGTAAACTCTTGAAATTTTTCACAAATATTTCAGATCTTATCTGATGAAGGCAAACGTAAACAATATGACACATACGGCACCACATCAGAACAGATGGGCATGGGCGGAGGTCCTTCTGGTGCTGATGGCTTCACCCACCAATGGCAATACAAGTCCACCATAGATCCTGAGGAGCTGTTCCGGAAAATATTTGGTGATGCTGGGTTTAAAAGTGACTCATTTAACGACTTTGCGGAGAGTCAGTTTGGTTTTGGTGCTGCACAAGAGGTAATAAAATCTAGGTTTTGGTATTCAATAGTTTCTTTCTGCTTGTTATTTATCCAAACTACCTCAATTAAGACTGAGTGCATCCAGATGCGGAACAAATGTTTGCAGATCATGTAAATATTTGTCCAGCACTGGGAACTGAAACCACACCTCTTGCATTGCTGCCTATAACTAAAAGCAGGCCTCATGCTAAGTCATACCATCCATGATATGGACATGCCATCTTACCAACTGCTTTTTTATTTGGATCTTTTGTCCGTTTCCAATAATGTTGGTTCTATAATGAGCTGCCTATACTTGTAGGTGATAGTAAATCTCAGATTTACGGAGGCAGCTCGAGGAGTGAACAAAGACATCAATCTGAATGTGGTTGATACCTGTCACAAGTGTCAAGGGTCCCGCTGTGAGCCTGGCACAAAGGCCATTAAGTGCACATACTGCAATGGAACGGGCATGGAAACCTTCTCCAGAGGTAAAATAATAGTTTTCTTTTCTTATATGAGAGAGGCACAGGATAGGAGGCTGACAAAAACTAAGGGAGGCCTACCCAGCAGTGGGTGATTCCGGGCTGAGATGATTATATGAGTTAGTGTCTAACTCTAACATCAAAGCTTTTTGGTCACCTGAAAGATGATGTTGGAGACAACATGGCATAGCAATTGAATTATGTAGATTTAGGGTCTGTTTTATTCTATTAAAATCATTTTACTATAGGGGTACTTCAAACATTATATTGTGTACCTGTTCACTTTTTTCTTATGTTTCATTCTTATTAAAGTTTTTTTATAGTCCTTTTACATCTTTGATTGTTTATTTAGCTACTTTCATCATCTTCAGCATGTATCAGTCCACTGCTGGACTTAGACCTCTCCTAGTAAGAGCCCGATCTTTGGCTCAGTTGGCTACTTAGCTATTTTAGCTACTTTACCTACTTTAGCTTCTCTAGCTACTTTAGCTACATTAGCTACTTTAGCTACAGTAGTAGGCTATATGTTTTGCACATTGACCTTGTGGAAGATACAATCAGCTAATTAATTTGAGCGTTATCATTGTCATACAGTCTGGTATCTATAACAACGACTAACAAAGAAGGACTAACACTCTGGTATCTATAACAACAACTGACAAAACGTCACATAGGTAGTGTGCGACAGAGAAAACACTCTATGAACCCGAAATAAGACAATTATCTCTTTCCAAAGGTCGATGTGCAAAATTTATAGCCTACTACTGTACTTAGCTACTTAGCTACTTTAGCTACTTGGCTACTTTAGCTGCTTAGCTACTTTAGTTCAAGTAAAGTATTTTCCAGGTCCGTTTGTGATGCGGTCTACATGCAGGCACTGCCATGGTACACGGATGCTTATCAAGTTCCCCTGTGTAGAGTGTGAGGGGAAAGGACAATCTGTGAGTAACTTTATTTAAATAGCATTCGTCCACAGCTCCTTTAGTGTGGTACCCGAAAAAAAGTAGCTTATACATTATTTCTGGTTTAGAACTAAATTTTCAGCTCAATCTGATCAGTAGTTTTAGCATGGAGGGGTAACTAACATTTTTACTAATAATTTGTATTGTCTTATATATACGAGAAATTCTCAGGCCCATTTATTATCTTGTTGTATTCCTTTCCAAATGCGAATATGCTCTACAGCTTCTGCCCGTGGGTTCGCTCGCGTAGTGATATAAAATGTACCTGAATATTATTGCTGGTCTAGATTTAAATTTTAGCTCAACCTGTTCAGCAGTTTTGATTTTGATAACATTTCGTAAACATTCACCTTTATAATAGGGATGACGACTGGGTAAAAAATATTCTTAAAATAATAATTCTTATTAGTCCATCAGATAGATCAACAAAAAATACTGGACATGTATTTTTTTATTTATCGAATTGATAGAAATTGACGGAGATAAAGAACGTGAAAGCTCGTGACGTCAAGGCTAGGTAAAAAATGTACTATATGTGACATCACGCGGAACTGTAACGCACTATATCTTTGTTATTTTTGTATAATTGACAAAAGAAAAAATACGTGTCCAATAATTTTTGTATATGTAAAAACGGACTAATTAGAATTTTTCAGACGCCTTTATTTACTCGCACTTTGAAGGTGGAAAATTTATGAATGTAAGAGAGATAGCAAAAACGATTAACAAAAAAATACAATGTAAAAGTGATGAAATAGATTTTTAAGAATTATTAAAAGTAGTTCTAACTGGGTCTCCAGATTTCAGCATGGGCAGCATCAGAGAATAAAATAACCTTTCATTATTTATTTATTAGGCAAGCAGCTTTCGCTGATGTGTCTACATCACACAGTGTCCAAATGTTCTAATTTGTATATTGTAACTGTTTTAGAGGGAGGCCTTTGCCCTGCAGTGGGATCAAAATGGCTGTATAAAAATAAAAAAACGGTTTTAGCTGATTTAATTAATAATAACAGTTCGTGAGTTTGTAACCAGTTATCTAGCTTATTCTTGAACGAATTTATAGAGGAAGCAGTAACAACTTCTTCTGGCAAATGATTCTATTTGTGGACCACTCTGGAAGTGTTTCCCAGTATTAATGAATCTTCTAAAATTCATTTTGTTAATCGTACTGGGCACCCATAATCCAGATTTTATTTAGTGTAGGTGACATATCTTGTATAGCTCTAAGTTTTCAGTAAATCTTTGTATATTAGAACTTGTATTTAACCTTGAGATTTTTTTGCCTTTTGTTTTATAAATATTTTTAATTTCATTTACGTTATTTTTATTTGTAGGTCCAACGCAAGAAAGTGACAGTTCCAGTACCAGCCGGTGTCGAAGATGGTCAAACAGTGCGAATGGCGGTCGGCAGTAATGAGATATTCGTCACATTCAAAGTGGAGAAGTCTAATTACTTCAAACGTGATGGACCAGATGTTCACACAGAGTGTAGCGTACGTAGTCTTCATATCTATTAAAATATATAAAAAATAATAATAACAATTAGGACTTTAAAAAAAAAACTGACTTCAAATAAATGACTTCTTACTTCTTGCGCTAAAAAATTTTGAAAATCGGGGCACAATTGACGGAGATATTGGTGATCATAGGGCGAAAATTACAAGTGAGGATGAGGTTTTTTGAGGGAAAAGTACCAATCCCTCAGGAATAAAATTTATATGGGACCACCTGTGAAGTATACTCTTTTAAACAAAAAAGAATTTTGAAAATCGGTCCACAATTGACGTTGTAGTTATCAGTGAACATACTCCCTCCTTTTTGAAGTCGGTTAATAAATAATGCTGAACATTATCACACAGCATCATGTAGCCCCAAACTTAGCAAAGCTTGTATTATGGGAACCACATGATTGATATACTTGTAAATATATATATTTTTGTAAATATATAACTTGCATACCAAAAGACCAGCAGGAACACTTCTCAAATGCATGTATGAACCAATGTTTTGGCGAATGAAGCTTTATAGAAATTGTATTTGTTTAAAGCTGGGGCATCTCTCACATCGCCAGCTGATCTCAAATCAGAGCCTGTACTATGGGTACTAGAGTCTGATAAACATACTTAAATCATGAAACACCCAGACAGAACAAACATGTATGTTCAATACAAAAGTTTTTGTTCTGGGCGGGGATCGAACCCACATCCAGCAGGCAAAGCTACTACCAACTTAGCCATTTGCGAATTTTAATTTTTGCAAAGTTTACGATATAATTTGGTAGCTCATTTTAGGAAGACTCCTTATGGGGAAATAGATTTGATTGAACTTGTTTTTTTTTAGAAATGTAGTTTTCTAGGCTGATGTAGTTTATGGTTTACTTCAAAATTAAAATTTATAGTTTCCTAAGAACGAAACCTTTTATTTTCAATAGAAAAGGTAGCTTTCATTGAGGTAACATTTTGCACCACCCTTTTCTATGTATAAAAATAAAAATTGCCATGCCCTAATCTCCTAAAAAAAATATTTTGTTTTTTTTTGCATCAATATTTCTGGGGTGGCTTAGGAAAAACCTAAAGAACAACAGAAAAACCGAAAAATCTAAATTTATCATTTTGTACGGGATTTGCTTCTTCGGATAACAAATAAAGGAGAATGCCGAGAACCCGTACCAGTTGCGTCAAAACCGAACGTATGCCATACAATTTATTATATTTTATAAATGACATTAACATTTTCTTTAGTTTAACACACCAACTCGATTAATAATCAAGTAAAAAAATATTTTGTTGATTTGGTTTCCGCCGCACGCCGCCATTAGACTACAAGAACCAATGATATTCACGTTACTATGGCAACAAACATTGATGTAAAGTGTTACTATGGCAATAACCCTCATTTTTAATTATTTTGATAGTAGAATCGACTAAAAACTTATTGGAGATTTTTTTGACGCATCCACTTTAGTCTTGGTACCGAGCGCCATACATCAGATGGCATTCTCCTTTAGGTAGTTTGAAGTTCACCGAGTAAATATATTTTGTTATATTTCAGGTATCAGTGGCCCAAGCTCTACTAGGTGGTTCGGTGAGGGTACAGGGGCTGTATGAAGATCACACTTTACAGGTAAGCATTCCTACTGGACCACCAAATTATTATAGAAGCGCTCGTGGCGTGGTTAACTTCGGTGTTTTGAACAGATCACCTTGGTTAAGCAACACTCCGCCCGGTCATTACTTGGATGGGTGACCGTTTAGCGACATTTAGATTTGAGCGCTTCCGTGCTTCGGAAGGCACGCTAAGATGCTGGTCCCGGCTTTTCAGTCGTTAAGCCACGTCAGAGGTCTTCGGGTGGCCTAAAAACTCCGACACCAGAGTTGGTTACTAGCTTATACGAAGAAGAAGAAGAAGTAGACCAAATTATTTCGCTTGACTTTCAAGGCAACTCTTGATACCCACATAATACGCCATTCGTGCCGCCGAAGATCGCAATAAATGTAAAAAGATCATAAAAGGAATGCAATAATCCAATTACGTTTTAAAAAATAAAACGAAAACTAACTTAACGTTCGACTTAGGGCGAAAATGACAAGGGACGATGTTTTTTGAATTTCGCGGGAAAAGTACCAATCCCGCAGGAATAAAATTTAATAAATGGGACCACCTGTGAAATGTGTTGTGTGTGTGGCCTTTCAAACAAAGAATTTTATATATCGCTCCACACTTGACGGAGATATCGGTGAACATACATACAGCCGAACATAGAACCTCCTACTATTTTGAAGTCCGAAAGATTACTACCCTCTGCTCTTTATTATTAGGGTTCTGTACCTCAAGAGGAAAAAAGGAACCCTTATAGGATTACTTTGTTGCATGCCCGTCTGTCTGCCAAGACCCTTTTTCTCAGAAATGCGTGGAGGAATCAAGTTGAAATTAATATCAAATACCAGTGGATCAGGCAGGACCATGGCAAGTGGCAGGAGCACAGGGAGGTCTATACTCAGCTGTAGATGATGATGATGACTTAGGTCTGCAATCCCTTGGAGCTATGAAAATCAAAGTTCTAAGTGAACACATTCAAAACAATGAGTCCTTTATGCTGCATGGTTTGACACTCGCAAGGGATTCAAAACCTAGGGTATTTCCCACACACAACAACAACCAGTCTACAGTCCACTGCTGGACATAAGCCTCCCCTAATAAGAAGGGGGATATGTCTATATTCCTCACGCTGGGCATGCGGTTTGGGGATCGCAGGGAACAGCTTCTCGCACCAACGACGCTGCTGCCCGTTTGCGGCCAGGGGATGTCGGTGTTCAGCTGTGCTATGCCGCAATCAGCCGGCCGCCATAGCCCCGTTTGTTATTTAGCAGTGTGTACCACGGACAGGTGAGGTTAGCTTGGGCTCCGAAAATGGCGGTTGGAACCCTTTACAACCCGTTATTTTATATTTCCCGTTGACCTTAAATGATGAAATATATGAAATTTACTGTTGACATAGAATTATGACTTTAGTAGGTTGGATTTTAGCTTTTATTTGATAAGTACCTAATACGTTGTGTCTAATGATTTTTGCGATGATTAATGTTGTTACCGTGGACACTGAGACAAACCCTACTGGTTTTTACAGTGTACATTGTTGAAAATAGTATTAAGTTTTGATGAATAAATACATACAAACATACATGAAATTAAAGTAAAGTAAAGGTAAAAAGTGGAGACCGCGGCTCGGCAAACGTAGTGTAGGACGCCCTCCGGCCAGGTGGGGTGGCGATCTGCGAAAGGCTGCTGGTAGAAGCTGGATGCGTCGAGCTCAGGACAGGGCGCAATGGCGTTCATTAGGGGAGGCCTATGTCCAGCAGTGGACTGCTATAGGCTGATGATGATGATGATGAAAGGTAAAAACCCAAAAGTAGTTTATTTGTAGTTAAATCCTTCGATCAACTATACAAAAGATATTGCACTATTCGCCCGAAGGTGGCTTGTCTAAAACTCCGCCAAAACGCATCGGAGCAGCAGTTTTCATTTAGTCGGCTTACTTAGATTTTCTGTCTTATCTTCTTTATTATAGAGGTGATATTTGTAAGACGTGCTTATCGGAGCAGCAGTTTTTATTTAGTCGGCTTACTTAGATTTTCTGTCTTATCTTCTTTATTATAGAGGTGATATTTGTAAGACGTGCTTATCGGAGCAGCAGTTTTTATTTAGTCGGCTTACTTAGATTTTCTGTCTTATCTTCTTTATTATAGAGGTGATATTTGTATGACGTGCTTATCGGAGCAGCAGTTTTCATTTAGTCGGCTTACTTAGATTTTCTGTCTTATCTTCTTTATTATAGAGGCTATATTTGTATGACGTGCTTATCGGAGCAGCACTTTTCATTTAGTCGGCTTACTTAGATTTTCTGTCTTATCTTCTTTAATAAAGAGGCTATATTTGTATGACGTGCTTATCGGAGCAACAGTTTTCATTTAGTCGGCTTACTTAGATTTTCTGTCTTATCTTCTTTAATAAAGAGGCTATATTTGTATGACGTGCTTTTGACAAATGATAGGTAGCAATATATGCCACTTTTTTCACAGTGCATAGTACGGCGCACGATATCCTTTGTATAGTTGATCAAAGGTTACATCATCAAAAGAACTACTTGTTTGTTTATGATTTATGTTTCTTATTTTTTATTTATGCCACAGATAATGCCGGGTACATCGTCGCACACCACTATCCGCTTGTCGCGGAAAGGCATGAAGCGAGTCAGCCAGCACGGCTACGGTGATCACTATATACATATTAAAATACAGGTAAATATCGCCCATCCTCACTTAGTTCCATAAGACGATTTCTAATGTCCTGGGGCCTGATTCTGACGATTCGATGTATTTGATTCTATTAGATATATATCGCGAGAACTGTCAAAGAAGATCGGTCAGTTTCATACAAACTGTGACCTGAGCCTGAAAATGTCGCGTCTAGAAATAACCTATATCTTAATTGATAGTTCTAATTACAGGATATCATGTGCAATTAATTGTTTTTTTATTAAAGCTGGAGAATTTCGCGGGGATTTATTTTATACTTTTAGGTTAGGATACGTTATGATACGACGTAATGCGATCAATATTTTATTAATTATTTACTAAATATTCCGGCTTTAATAGATAAAGTTATTAGTTATAATTTCAATACTACATTATAAAGAATATTTTTACCTAATTAGCATTTTCAGTCGCTTCCATTAATGGTCAGGTCTGAAATGACCGGCCTTCTTTCATACAGTTAGAATTAAATATATCGGCCAGGGTATTTAGCTGTGCCGGTGTCGTATCAGTGTAATTCTTATCTATGGCGCGTGTGTGTTAAAAACAAACAGTATGATTCTCCAATCGAATTATTGACTGCAACATAATAAGAATGAGGCGTTTAATCTTTAGCTCTGGTTCTAATAAGCAATCTATTCGTATTGTCTAATCATATACTAAAGATCTTGGTAATATTCTATATACTGTTGTGTTATATAATCTTACACATAAATCGTACTCCACTTCCATTTTGTTTTTAAGTGAATACTTAGTCTTTAGTGACAATATGTCTTTGTTGCTGCTAAAGCTAACTATAATGTTTATATGTGCTATTTAAAGTGACTATACATGTCAAACCTCCCTCTCGCTCGCACTATACAACATTTTTGAAGATATCAAAATCACTGAATGTAGTTATGCAAAATAGGAAACCTTCGCGGCCTAGAAAATAACAATACAAAGGTTCAGCAAGAATATCATGTTGAACCCAACACTTTTCCTACCAAAATTGATCACATTGGTACAAGTTTTTTGGTAACAAAACGTGATAGAATCAAAATGATATTATTGATGAACCTTTGAATTGTTATTCTCTAGGATGTGAATGTTTGCTATTTTGCAAAGCTATAGTCAGTGATTTTATATCTTCAAAATGTTGAATAGTGCGAGCGAGAGGGAGGTTAGACATGTATAGTCGCCTTTAATGAAGAAGTAAATAGTGTTATACAAATTACTATTGTTCTAATTCCAGGTACCAAAGTCCCTGTCTGCTAAACAGAAAGCTCTCATGTACGCCTACGCAGAGCTTGAAGAAGACACGCCGGGACAGATACATGGTATCTCCTACGATAGAGATGGTAAGGCATAGCTTTGGTCACCTGTTACGATCCTCGCTTCTTTCTCATCAAATTCTTCATCCATCCTCGTCGGCTTAGGGTACTCTTGACCTGGCCTTTATTTTACAGAAAGTTCAAAAAGCACGACCGATCCTCCGAATTCGGACGCGAAAGCTGATAACCAAAAGATACACAGTTCGAACCGCGACTCTGATTATAGTGAGAAAAGATCCGAAACGTGGACCTTTTTGGAGGGCTTAGCCGATGCTTTTTACAATAACCGAAACACTTTCGTTATTGGGTTTATTTCAGCGATCTTATTCAGCTATATAGCTATGTATAACGACCCAAATGACAGATTTGGGGTGAACAAATATATGTCTGAGCCATCTGAAACTAAAGAGATAGATAAGCCTTGGGGTTATCAAAACACGATTAAAAAACAGAAAGAGCAGAATCCAGAACTATACGATGCTTGAATGGTGAATGCGTGAACGGTTTAGTATTTTATTTATTGAATTAAAATGTTTATATTTTCTCTCAAAGTGTATGTATTCAATGCCGAACCAATCTAGGAAATGTATTAAATAATTTCTCAAAGAATCATAAATACATACATTTTCCTAGGAAATGTAATTTGCTTTGTATTGTACGCATTTCCTAAATTGCACTATGAAATGTATAAAATTACCATTAAAAAAATACATAAAAGTGAACTAATTTTAGACGCCTTTTAGGCTTAGAATCTACCCGGATCAGTTGGTTAGGTTAGGTTTGGACTGCGATCACACACAGCATCGCTACTTCTCACTCACTCCAATAACCAAGCTAACCCATCAAGATCCCAAATTTAATACAATCTTGATTATGCTTAGGTAACGTATAGAATTCCTAAGATAAAACATATTTCATAAATTTCCTACCGATTTTCCTAGGTATTTAATAGATTTTCTACCGATTTTATACATTTCCTAGGAATTTTATATATTATGACGGGACTATATACATTTCCGATAGCATTACCTACATTATTATTTGCACATAATATAATTAACTAATTAACAGTACCATGAAAACAGGACGGAAAAGTTTAATGTAAAAACGGTTTAGCAATAGGTTCTTACTTCAAGCGTAGGTAATAGAATCGTTCTTATCACTTGACAGTTAAATAAAAAACTTAATAAAAACTAAATAAAACTTTAATAATAAAAATTTAAGTAATATATTCCACGTTTGAGTAGCAATTCCGTTATAATTATTTAGGAAATTTTGACAAATGTAATTATATGACTGTATTATTATTATGATATTATGGTTTGAGAGATGGATGTATGGTTGGTTACAAATAGGAATATAGTGTGATGGTTAAACTAGTGCTTTAGAATTGTAAATATATTTACCTGAATATATTCAAATGAAGTTGAACAGTTGTTTCATTTTGTATCCTTTTGCTGTCCCTACACCATCATGCTATAGGCCTAAAATTTAATATCTAAACGAAAACTCAGTTAAATTTTGCAGTCTCAATAGGATACTCTGAGAAAATATTAAGAAAGTTACTTAAGCTCATATGGGCTACTTTAGTTTGACAAAACACCTAGATCCGAGAAGGCAAAAATGTGTGCCTGACCTGCATGTTTTTGACGACCTCGTTGGAGCAGTGGCCGAATAGTCGACTGAGACGCAATAGGTTGCAGGTTCGATTCCCGCTGCGTGATATTATTTGGTCCGTTACTCATACTTCTTGATACCAATGACACAGGAGAGGATCTAAGAGTGAGGTCAAGGCTGTATTGTGTTAGAGAGTAGTTGACAATAAAAATAAGAATAAGGATGTATTAATTTTGAAACACGAGAGGAAGGTACCCAAACATAAGAAAGATAGGAAAGCTATCCAAACAGTAGGTAAGAAAAGATAAAACACACAACAGCTAGCGGCGCTGAATGAAACTGCGCATGGGTCTCACGCTCTCTCTCGCCTCTAGCTCCCATATGATACTTTTGACTTCTGCGCAATAACGGTCAGCGCTATAGTTTTGTACCGCTACTTGTACACAAACAATCATTTGAGCCCATCTTAGGTATACCGTAAATATTTGACTAGTGCCATGAGGCAATCGTTAAAATCTGATCAAATCTTAGACAGAGATATTTGCCAAATATTTGACCATTAGCATGCAACCCTTACAAGAAGCCTTCACATATAAAGCAATATCCGCGCCGTTGCGACGTCACGCGCGATATTGACATGCCTTTTCATTCTGTTGTCAAATATAATAAGAAATACTGGTAAATCTAAATATTCAAAGCATAATTATAACTTTGATGCTGCTGCTGTTATAGCAGCTTATAATGTGGCCGTGCAGCTTCCGGCATATATAGGCCCTCTATTACCTTCCGTGAATGTCGTGGCTAAAAGATCACTACGGGAAGGTCAACAGTATCCACGTGTATACTAAACAATGCTGTGATCACCAACCCAAGCCGAGCGTGGTGACAACTCCAGCCTATTCAGTATTCAGACTATTCATTAAATCATTCATACATACATTTAACACGTTTAGCGTGCGGGTTAGGGATCGCAGAGCATAGGTTCTCGCACGTTGTAGGCGGCCGGAGGATTTAGCTGTGCTGCTGTTAGGCTGCGCTATGCTGTAATCAGCCGGCTGCTAGAGCCCAGTTTGCTTAACAGCAGGGTGTATCACAGGCAGGTGAATGTGGCTTGGTTTTATACCCCGCCACCAGCGAGATGAATATGGTAAAATCAACTAAACAGAGAAGCCGTCACTATGCAGAGAATTTTTGTACATGACCGAAAAACCTCGATGTCCTTGATGTCATTTAGAAAAAAAAAACTAATACGATAAAATTATCGACTCAATTCAAATCAAGACTTAAAATAATAACCTATTCTTCTAATCATAATATTGTTATAGGTGACACAGTTTAAATGAGAAGAATTACCATTTTGTGAGTCGATTATTCATATTACTGTAGTTAGGTTAAAGCACAGTAAATAGTTTTAGTTTGGTCATTCGTTGTCTTTTGAAAGAGGTTATATAGTGTAGCGCTCAAGTAACTTGAGCGTGTCATCATCATCAGCCTATAGCAGTCCTCTGCTGGTCATAGGCCTCCTCAATGAGGACCATTGCGACCCATCCTCAGCTCATGCGTGTATTAATTACCTGTATTTGTAACCTGGTGTTTAAATAAAGATATTGATGTCGATTCTGTTGTGCATTTTCCTAAACTTAACTTAATTTGACATCCCTAAAAGTGATACTATCCCTTTCTTTTAGGTGTAAATGACAAGGATAGCTATAACTTTAAAGCTGCCAAATTTAGTTAAGTTTAGAAAAGTGAACAACAACACTATTGTATTGTATTTTATTGTATTTAAGAAACTTGCTCATAAATCTTTCAAAACACGTTCAAGTATACTTATGCAAGTCTAAATATGCGCAACTAAAACGTAACGTGTATGGCTGGCATTAGGCACGGTATCCATCAATGCGGAGTGCAAAAGCAACGAATTAAAAACGTGTCAAAATAAAATTTGTTAATGTTGTAATTTTCAGTCAATATGCGTCGAGCTCCGGACAGGGCGCAATGGCGCTCATTAGGGGAGGCCTATGTCCAGCACTGGACTGCTATAGGCTGATGATGATGATGATGATGATGATGATGGGTCCTCTCACTGCAGGGCGAAGGGCTCCTTGTCCCACTTCCCCCCATTTTTCGCGATCCAGAGGCCCAATTTACTAACTCAGTTGTACTTCTACACCGAAATTATAAGCACCGGTCCTGTTTTTACAAACTTTGACAATTGAATTTCTTTGAATTTGCATAGATTAAATATCAAAGTTTGCAAATAAAGGCCTGGTGCCGACCATTTCTGTGTGCAAACTGAGTTAGTAAATGAGGCATCAGGGCTATAGTGGTCCAATCTCCATTAAAAGAATCCAAATCTTCGCGCCATCTCAATCAGGGTTTGCCTCAATGCCGTCTTCCACCGTTAGGAGCCCATTTTGTTGTTATTTTAGCCTAAATACTATACTTTTTTATTTAGTCCAGATTATTCATTATTCACAACTCCACTCCACTTTTTTTACATAAAATATTCAAGCGTTTCCACTATCACCTGAAATAGGTGAAGATGTGGTCTAACATGGATCACGCTTGCGTTGCCATGCCACTGCGCTTATATGGATACCGGGCGTATTAAATCAGTATTTACTAAAGGCTTCCTATAATACCGTAACCCGTACTGTAATACCGTAACCGATAAAGCTTCGTATTCCCTTGAAAACTGACAAAATTTTTACATAGCAATCGGCCTTATGTGACGTTATCTTGTAACTATGTTCACAGGTAAGAAAATAGCAATAGCTGAACCGCACAATATCGTGGACGCTGTAAGGGAGGCTCTCAAAGAGAAGATGTCACTCGATTCCTCCGAACCGAAGGCCTCGGAGGCCTCGAAAGCCTCCGAAACTCCCGAGGAACAGGTCAAAGAATCTAATAGGAGCAAGGGATAGGCTCTGCGGTCTTAGATACCTATGGTTAGAGGTCTGCCAAATGAACTGTATTCAAAATGTAGGATATTAAGATACTCAAGATGATAAATGTATGATAATGGTGTTTGATTTGACTTGAATGATTTTATAGTTTCATACAGACAGATACAAAGCGAAGCGAGGGCAACAAAATCGAAGCGAGAGCAATAAAAGCGAAGCGAAAATAACAAAAGCGGAACGAGGGCATGAATTTTCATTTCATGAAGTTTTTAGAAGTACTAGCTCTAAATAGTTATAAACAGAGTTGCTGTTTGCGTTTGTCTGTTTGTCCCTTTAGTTATTATAAACTACGCCACGTTTTGATACGATTTTCAATGTTATTTAGATAATTTCGTTTATGGGGTTTTATAAATTCATGCATAAAGGTTTGTCTATACATGCATAGTAGAAAAAGTTGATGTATTCATGTTTTTCACTAATGACGCCAGATTTGTAGATCATACCCATGTGAAGCAGGTGCGGCTCACTAGTTTCAGATGAATTGACTTATTTTGACTGAATATAAATATTAGTAATGCGGTACAAGCTTACGCAGCTAGTTCACTTTGTTAGACCTCTGAACCAAAGAATATGAAATCCTTGATTACAATTTGTATAATTATTTGTATAAATTCGTTCGTGAAACGGAGACACCTTTTACATACCAAAGCAGGTATTAATTTCACTCAAACCAATTGTTTCGATACATTTCTGTGATAATAATTTTGTAGCGTGTGTCAATATTTTTGAGTTTTCATATTAGAATATAAAACTAGCATAATAACTTTAGCGGCGTTAAAGCCCACTAATGTACGATTCACACTTTCGGGCGCACGTCGGAGAGCATCGGAGAGCATTTTATAACATGCTAAAGGTAATTGAAACATCCATAAATCATTATAATGAATTGAATCAGGCGTGACTTTGCGGAAATTACAAGATTAAAACATTACAACATGATAAGATATTTGAAAGATAAAATATTTAGTACAAATTCCTGATGATGCCTTATGGGGAAAGCGAAACATTATCGAATTTCTGTTGAGTTGTTATGAAACTCGTCAGAGAGAGTTGGCGGAATTTGTACTAAATATTTTATTTTTTAAATATCCATAAAGCAGTTATGTTCCTTATTTGCATTCAATTAACGCAGCTTTGAGCTTTGTCAAACACTGACATAAATAGATCCGTTAGTAGATAAAGTAGTAATAGATGCGTGAATTGCATGCAATTACGGAACTTAACTGCTTTGTGGATGTTTCAATTTCCTTTATCATGTTATAAAATGCGCTCAGATGCTCTCGACGCGCGCCGGTAAGTGTGAATCTATTTCATTACAAATAAATTATGCGACAACTCGCTGTCAGCGATGTTGCCAACGTAAAGTATATCTAAAGAGCAATACTTAAAGCCCATATTTCAATTATATTTTTGCCGGGTGGGAGCGGAGTGGTGTAAGTGAGCTAAGACCTTTTAATCAGTTAAATCTATAGCTTATTGTTACAGCTGATTCTTAAAGAACTAAGTATTTATCAAAATATCAATTGAATGAATTGCCGTATTATGATATATCGTCTATAAATGTATTAGATAGACTGTATTTCATTAGCATATAATTTATATCATAGTCTACAGTTTCGTACGCGGGAGTGGCACAGGTTCAATTCTTCGGGTCTCGTAAAATATAAATATTGCAAAATATTGATAAATTATCCCCTACATACTATTTGCTATAATTAGATTAGTTTTCCTAGTTTGGGCGTTGTATTACTCTAGATTTGGCCAATAGCTTATACGAAAATGAAAATAAAAAAAATATTTAGGCGCAACCTCCACGAACGAGTGCATCGCAATGATAGTATCGTCGTGCTACGTATTTCTATATACTCTAACCAAATGTAAAATGTATCCAAAAGACGGTGTTATCGCAATGATAGGACGAGTGACTGAATGCGAGCAAACTGTGTGCGTCTAAACACTGGTTTATACGGGATTTACGGGAGCTCAGTAAAACACTCAGTTCGTGATACAGGATAGACTGTTTTATTATTTTCGTCGGTACTTCCACATTCGGTTATATCTAAGTACCCACATTAGCTAAGAGGGGCAATACACTACAATCCTCCCCTGTTAAATTACAACTAAAAGATTTAATCCTCCCCTTTAAATTACTACTTTTGTACTAAAACATTGACTAAGGACTTAAACACATAGCATCCATGTATACAAATCACTATAATCTAGGTAAGGAGCTGTGTAACTTATACAAAAATAACATTAATTAAAATTCTGCCTTAAAGTGATAGGATAGTTAACTTAATATAAGAACAGTAACTATATACATTCTATGATGGTATCAACAACAAAACTGGTACTTACTACCTACATAGATACCTACCTATTATTCTTCTTATTAATTATATTATAACTTATTCTATATCAAATCCATATCGGACTACTGGCTTTCGCACCCTTTTATCTTTTTGTAATGGTTTATCAATAGTAGGCAAGTTTGTTCCGGTACCGGGAGGTGTGTTTGGTGGTATCGCTTGCGAATGCTCATCACTTACTGGGCGGGATAGATCAAGACCTGGGGCCTCAACCATATTCCCCGCTGAAAGAAATGGCTTCGCGACACTCGATGGAGCTTGGGGCTCGGCCGTCGCCAACGACCCGGACTCGGCCCCGTCTCCGGTGATTGTAACTGCGTCGGTGGGATACACACATGAGCTCCTCCGTTTTAATTGGTCGATATGCCTATGCTGCGCTGCCGATCCGTCAGACGATTTGACGGAATAATTATTTCTGCCTAACCTATCGATGACTTGCCCGCTCGACCACCTAGTATTACCACTTAAGTTCCTATACCACACTGCATCACCAGGATTTACACTACGGGACACCTTTGCCTTTTCCACTGCTACGCATTCCTTGTTCCGTAACTTAAGACCATGATCTGGTTTTATTACATCTAAGCGAGTCCTCAATCGCCTGCCCTGTAGCAATTGCGCCGGAGTCTCGCCCGTCGCGCAATGCGGAGTGTTATGGTATACTAACAGATATCTCTGAATCGCAAGTTCTGGATCGATTCCCTCGCGGCGCGCCTTTTTTATAACCTTCTTAACTATCTTAACAGCGTTTTCAGCTGCTCCATTGGATGACGGATGGTAGGGTGCCGAGAATAACTGATTAACGCCATTACTTTTTAAAAAATCTTTGAACTGTGAACTAGTAAACGGGGGCCCATTATCTGATACTACCTGTTTAGGTATTCCCCATCTAGACCATGCTTCACGCAACCTACTTATAGTCGTCTCTGCAGTAGTTTTACCCATCTTATACGCCTCTATCCACTTTGACCTCGCATCGATTGTAACAAGATATGTTCGACCGTCAATGGGCCCAAGGAAATCTAGATGCACCCGCTCATACGGTGAGTGAGGCCACCGCCAGGGTGCGGGGGGTGCCGACCGAGGTGCGGGTGCGACTTCTGCACACGTGACGCACGAGCGACATACCGCTTCTATCGCCTCGTCCAGTCCGGGCCACCATACGTAGCTACGGGCGTACGCCTTTGTTTTTACAATGCCCATATGGGGCTCATGTAACTCTCGCAGCACTGTCTGCCTACACGACTCAGGAACTACAAGCCTATGCCCCCACATGACACATCCAATCTCAATGTATAGTTCATCTTTTCTAGTCAAATACGGCTCGAGTTGCTTAATATCTACGTTTTTAGGCCACCCACTTTCTATGTAGCTATGAACACGGCATAGCAAAGGATCCCGCGCTGTTTCCCGTTTTATCAACTCGCCGTCGAGGAGCATCGCGCTGGTTGCAAAATGTAAATAAGTCTGCTCTGGTGGTTCCTCCGCACACTTCTCCACGACTGGTAAGCGAGATAGAATGTCTGCGCCATTACTATACGTACCTACATATTCTATGTCGAACGTATATGCCGAGAGTATCAAAGCCCAACGCTGCATCCGACTCGCAGCCATCGTAGGTATGCCCTTACTGGGCCCAAATATACTAACCAGCGGTTTATGGTCTGTCTTCAGTTTGAAGCGCCTGCCTAAGAGGTATTGATGATATTTCTTTACGCAGTACACAATGGCTAATGCCTCACGATGTATTTGTGCATAGCCTTGTTCCGCTTTAGTGAGTTTCCTAGATACGTAAGCGATAGCACGCTCCTCCCCTCCGCGATCGAGTTGCGACAGCACGCCCCCGATGCCTACTGCGCTCGCGTCGCACGTCAACACTAATTCGCACCCCGGGTCGTAATGCGCAAGCACGCGGCTGCTCGTCAGCAACTGCTTTACGCGCTCAAACACACGCTGATGCTGGTCGGCCCAATGCCAGCCAGACCCCTTGCGAAGTAATTCATGAAGCGGATGCAGAATACTGCTGAGACTTGGAACGAACCTAGCATAAAAGTTCACCATCCCTAAGAAAGACCTAAGCTCACTAATACCATTAGGGCTGGGCATTTCCCTAATGGCGCGAATTTTATCCGGATCCGGCCTGATTACGTCCCTGTCTACAATGTAGCCTAAATACTTTACCTCCTTAGCTAGAAATGAACACTTCTCGAGCTTTATTTTCAGGCCTACAGAGCTCAACTTATTCAGGAGGGTTTCCAGTGATTTTAAATGTGACGATCTATTAGGTGCCGTTATTATCAAATCATCTGCGAAACATTGAACATTAGGTATGCTATCAACAATGTTGCTAACGACCCGTTGGAATATTCCACTACTGGACGACAATCCGTACACTAACCTATTATATTTAAAAAGACCTCTATGAGTGTTAATGACACAATATTTCTTTGAATCCTCCGAAAGGCAAATTTGATTGTAGGCTTGAGATAAATCAATGTTTGTGAATTCTTCCCCCCCGGCTAAATTTGATAGCAAGTCATCTATTTTCGGCAGCGGATACCTATCGACCATGAGCACGGGATTGAGCGTCACCTTGAAATCGGCGCATATGCGTAACCCACCGTCACTCTTGTTGACTAACACCAGTGGCGTGGCCCAGTCCGAGCAGTCGACTGGCTCGATAACCCCATTGCGCAGCATCGCATCGAGCTCCGCGTCAACGCGCTCGCGCAGCGCGTAGGGTACCGGCCGCGCGCGGTGGTACACCGGCGCCGCGCCCTCGCGCACCCTCAGCGTAGCACACCCTCCCGTGTACCGGCCCAGACCGCCGCTCCACACCTCCTTATATCTGTCGAGAATTTTATTAAGGACATTTTTAACAGGCTCCATTTTTAAATTACATGATACATTTGAATTTGGGTAATGTAATATAGGTATCTGAATTTTTAATTCAGCGAGCCATTGCCTACCTATCAATGATGTAACACCGCTATCGATAACAAATAGATCTAGTTCTTTTTTATGCCCATTGTATTGTACCCAGGTGGTCATGCATCCTAACGGTCTCACCCTGGACTTGCCATCGTAGAAGAGGAATACATATTTAGATTTCTTTAGCTTTACATCACTAAACAATGCTTCATATGTCTTTTTACTTATACAGGAGCCTGATGTTCCCGTATCCACTTCCATATTCAACTTCCGCCCATTCACTGTTAGATCGAGACTCACCGGTGCATAGTGGCCCAATGACATTTGGAACATAGGTTCGTCTATCTCTTCCTCCGAGACGGACTCCTCGCTGGTCTCTTCAGCCGGTTGCGCGTAATGCGCCTCCTGTCTCCATCCTCCACCGTCACCGCGTTTGGTAGCTGCCCTTTTACCATAACCACCGCCGAATGACTTAGACGATTCTTTATGAGGGCACACTCGCTTTAGGTGGCCTTTATTCCTACAGCTGCTGCACACGAAATTCTTGAACCTACATCCGTCTGTCTGATGCTGCCCGCCGCATGCGTTACAGCCCGTCGCTCGTCCTGCCGATGAACCCGTTCCCGAATCTTTCGCAGTGCCTTTGAACGGCGTGCCAGCGCTGCGTGCCGGCGTGGCTCGGAGCGCATGCACAGCGCTCGTGGCCGTATCCACCGCACTGCTAGATACCGTCGATCTCGTCGAGTCCACGGCTGCTGCATCTCTTTCCGCTGCTTCTAACGCCGTCGCAAGAGATAACGCCTTTGTATAGGTTAGATTCGGCTCCGAAAATAGCCTCTGACGTATCAGGTCGCTGCTAACGCCGCATACAAACTGGTCTCGTAGATTATCCGTCAGTGTATCCTTGAATTCACAGTCCTTTGCTAGCTTTTTTAATGTAGCCAAATATTGGACTATGCTCTCGCCAGCCGCTTGCCGCCTTTGTCGAAACTTGTACCGCTCCGCCATGATGGACGGTTTGGGTTGCAAATGTTCTCGCACAAGCGTAATTACTTCATCGTAGGTGAGGTCCGTGGGCTTCTTTGGATTCGCCAGATTTACAATCAATTCATACACATCCTCACCCACCAACGAAATCAAGGTCGGTAGCTTGAGATCCTCCTTGATACTGTTCGCACGGAAATACATGTCGACACGTTCACAGTACAAAGTCCAGTTCCCCGTATTTGCGTCAAATTCTTTTATTTTCCCGACACTCATTATTGCCAGTCACTTTAACGTTCTTGTAATGCACTCGCACGCTATTCTACTTTATTTACCGACGTCGCCAATGGTTTATACGGGATTTACGGGAGCTCAGTAAAACACTCAGTTCGTGATACAGGATAGACTGTTTTATTATTTTCGTCGGTACTTCCACATTCGGTTATATCTAAGTACCCACATTAGCTAAGAGGGGCAATACACTACAAACACTATGCCGAAAATTACACGACGTAAGTTCCGCAGCTGATTTTGACAAGTTCGGCTGTATGCCATAACGCAACGTAATTTCAGCATAATGTGTCATCTGTAATTCAAATAGCATTGCAGGCGTAATCATGCCGAACTTACGTCGCGTAATTTCGGCTATAGTGTATTTAGACACTTTAACGTATTGTTTTGCGCCCGTTGCCATACGCGGCGTCCTCGCAGCGCGCTCGCCGCGGAAACCACTTTTACAATTCAATTATACAACGAGTCATTCCGATTGCGCGGATTCCGTGGCGAGTCTCATCGATACGCTGACGGATTAATCGTCATATCGTAGACATTACCCGACGATAGAAGCGCGAACTCGTCGCGATACACACGCTCGTGGAGGTCGCGCTTTAGAAAATATTTGTGGATTTGTGCTTCCCCTTCGCCCCGCTTCTTAACTCTGGTAGAAAAATCTAGAAGAGATATGACTAATTTAACAGCCTCAAAGTTATTTGGCTAGTTTTTATTACAATGAGTCCATTATTGATTATTGCAGTTGCATATTATACAATAATCGCTGTAAATAGCCGTTAACTAGTGTGTAGGAAATGGTAGGTAAATAAAATAACAAATTTATGTTTTTTGTTTTATTTTTATTATATTTTAAACCTCTTTCCTCCCTACTCTAATGTAAAGACTGGTGTTATCGACAGACTGGAGACGTAAGGGGCAAAAAGGCGTTTCTTATATCATCATCATCATCACCATCATCATCATTCCACTGCTGAACATAGACCTATAATGAACACACTGTCCTTTTAGCTCTTGGAATATGGATACAGTTAATTATCATGAACAACAACCTGTAGAAGTCCACTACTGAACATAGGTCTCCTCCAAAGATTAACACGAATAACAATCAAGTTTGTAGTATTATTGTGATAAGTAGGTATAATAGTTATTTAATTATCATTATCGGTAAATTACATACATTTATTTATACATACTTACCTATAGAATACTTCAAAACTCAACACTTGGAGTGCTACAAACACTTGTACGCGAGCTGCTGCTCGAACATGGTGCGGAGCGTAATGTGCGAGGCCCGCAGTCAACGTGTTAATACAAAAGGAGAATGCCGAAAACCCGTACCAATTGTGTCAAAACCAAACGTATCCCATAAAAATTATTATATTTTATAAATGACATTAACATTTTCTTTAGGTTTACACACCGACGGGATTAATAATCAAGTAAAAAAATATTTTGTTGATTTGGTTTCCGCCGCACGCCGCCATTAGACTGCAACAACCAATGATATATACGTTACTATGGCAACAAACATTGATGTAAAGTGTTACTATGGCAATTACCCTCATTTTTGATTACTTTGACAGTAGAATCGACTAAAAACTTATGGGTTTTTTTTTACGCACTCACTTTAGTCTTGGTACCGAGCGCCATACATCAGACGGCATTCTCCTTTTATGTCTTACGAATAAATTAATCATCTCGGTGGATGGCAGGCTCGAGACCGTCGTGGATATAATTATAATTACCAAATAGTAAATACATTGATTAGGAAATTGTCTTGAATTGCAATATCAGAAAAATATTTAATAGAGTTGCTTGCGTTGGCAATGTCTATGAATTTGGATTCTTGGGTTACACTACTTGAAATAGTCTATATTTGTCAGCGAGTAAGTTGACGGCCGCGTTGCTGCGTCTGCGCAGCGCTGCAAGCCCACACGCGATCAGCACCATGGCGCCTTCTACGTAGAATCCGTATAGGATCCGCACATGGCCCAGCACCTGCGGTAATAAATTAGTTGTTCGATCTTTGCTCATATTAAAACATAGGGTAGATGAATTTGATTGCCATCAGCTTTTTCTTCGACTACCGTCGCTTTGAAAACGGTGGATGGTATGACCTACATTAGAGGTCCTTGCACCCGTTGTTGCGCGGGCGCATCAGTTTGCTTGTGCGATCGACTACCGAAGGTCGCGTCCTTACAATTTTGGGACACTATTCCGTGAATAGACAAGTTAATTCATCTAATATTGCCGTGCAATTACTTATCTGTTGTGTGAGACGTTCTCGCGAGTGCTGAACCATTTGTGATCGTATTTTTGGATTGAGGAGCTGCTCAGAAGACCATACCAACCGATGTGTAGAAGTGCATGGTTTGGAGTGGAAAAGGTAGGTGACAGTCTTATTCATTCTACCTTGTGTATTGAGCAAAGATCTTCGATTCCAAAATCATAATTGGGACAGCCATCTTCATATTTATTAAGGTCCTTCGATTTAAAACTTTAACCCTTTACCAGCGCCTATCATTCCCCCACATTTTTGGCCTCCGAGCCGGATAGTCATTCATTAAAATTTCTTCTTGAAAATCATAATTAGTACGAATCTCAAACTTTCCACGTTGGTTAGCTTAGCAGGACGCCATTTTGAATTAAACACAATTTATCTACAAGCCGTGCTTGTTGTCTTTAAATATTATTGAATTTCGTAAATTCATTTTTTTTTATTACGTATTGAGGAACTTGCTTCATAATGACTGAAGACAAAGTTCCCACTAGAAAAGAGTTGGAAACCACTCGAATAATTAATAGAAATCTCGCTAAAAAGCAGCGTATTTATTCGCAATTGCAGCAAGTATTTGATTTGTCTAATGAGGTTTATAATAATCCATCAGTAAAAGATATGTTCCTTTTGCGTGCCTCTGAGATAACACCATTACGCGACTCATTCGAAAACATTTGTATGGAGATCTTTGAATTGCAATTAACTTTAAATCCCGAAACGCAATTCTCAGATAATGATTTAAAAAGCTTTGATGACCTATTCTTTCGCGTAAAGTTATCTGTTTCAAAACACGCTAGCACAATGGTGGACGTTCCTCCATGTGCGAAAGCTAAAAATCTAAGCGTAGATATTCGACCGCGTTTACCTAAATTAGAACTGTTCACATTTGATGGAAATATTGAGAGTTTCACAACATTTTATGAAACATTTTGCTCTTTGGTGCATAATCAAACCGGTATATCAAACATAGATAAATTTCATTATTTGTTGTCATGCACAAAAGGTTCCGCGCTTAGCATCGTCAAAAGTATACCTATAACGTCTAGTAATTACGAAGTGGTGTGGCAGTCATTGCTTGATAAATATCAAGACAATAGGATGTTAGTAGGTAAATATCTCGATAAAATGTTAAACTTTCCCGCATTAAAAACAGAGTCTCCAGCTAATTTAAATAATTTTATTGAGACTTTCGATCACTCATATCGTGCCATTAATGCGTTAAATATCGAGCACTTATCTAGCTACGTATTGTGTCATATAGCATTGAGGGGATTAGACTCCAACACAAGCAAGACATTCGAACAAAGTCTCGATCAAACGACTATACCTACTTATGAACAGTTAATGTCTCACGTACATAATCAAATAAAGATATTAGAACATTCGCAGGCTTATTCCTCGCCAACTGTTTCGCTGAGTAGAAATCCTATACCTAACCCTAAAAGGTCGAGTGAAAGCTTTAATAAGAGGGCATTTTATTCACAAACGCAGTCAAAGATTGATAATGTTTCCTGTGCACATTGTGGCAAAAATCACATGATTTTTCGTTGTGTGCAATTCCGTGAATTGTCTCCCGCACAACGAATCAGCCGTGCTGATCATTTGAAATTGTGCCATAACTGCCTTAAACAAAATCACTCTTCAGCCGGTTGCCGAAGTGAATTTAAGTGTTTTACGTGTAATAAGCGTCATCATGCTTTATTGCATTTAGACTCGGAAATCAAACCTGCTACGCGAGCCGTGCCCGCGCACAATAGCAGCGCTGAGTCTATGTCTATAGATGCGCACACAACTCATGCTAATACTTCGCATTCGTCCAGCGTAAACAACATGAATTGTTATACAGTACTGCTAGGTACGGCTGTAGTTAATGTTATTGACTCGTTCGGTAATCCGCAAGTTTGCCGTGTTCTTATCGACTCAGGCGCTCATTCAAATTTCATAACTTTGAATTGTCTTGAACGGCTAGGTTTGTCACGTCAAAAATGCCCGTTTAATATTATGGGCTTAGGTGGAAATAGTGTTAAGAACTTTGGCATGACGTCATGCACTATTAAACCGCGGCATTGCGATAATCCCACTCTAAAAATTGATGCTATCATTTTGCATAAAATAACTTCCGATTTACCTACGGTGGAAATTTCCGAGGAAGTTTCCATGCAGTATAAAAATCTTTTGTTAGCGGATCCCTTCTTCTACAAAAAATCTCCTGTGGACATTATTCTTGCAGGTGACATATTCCCTGAGATTTATGACGGAAATAAGCTAGTTATTAGTCCTACACTACCCACTGCACTCAGCAGTATTTTCGGGTTCGTACTGTGTGGGAAAATTGAAGTACCGTGTACTTCTGATGGCATCACTAACATTGCAACGTCTTGCAATTTGGTGTCGTACACCAATGATAGTGACACCATCAACTCCCAGCTCAAATCATTTTGGGAAATAGAGGAGTCGCCGTGCGACAACCCTATTAACCCACTTGATAAACTAGCTGATGAAATATATTCTGAGCATCATTATAGGGACCGTACCGGTAGGTATGTATCACCTATCCTATTGGACCCTGATCGCGCCACCCTCGGCGATTCTTACAACCACGCCGTGCGTAGGTTGCATCACTTAGAGCGACGTTTCGCTCGCTCACCCGCTTTGCAGGTGCCCTACATAGACTTCATGCGCGAGTATGAACAGATGGGCCACATGCAATTATATACCGGCACAGAGCCGAGTAGGTATATTATTCCACACCATTGTGTGGTAAAAACATCGAGCACTACCACTCCCGTGCGAGTGGTGTTTGATGGGTCGGCGGTCACTTCGAATGGAGTGTCTTTAAATGATACATTGCTAACAGGTAGAAAATTACATCACGACATTTTGAAAATTATTTTCAATTTTCGCCTGTATGATATTTGTTTTACCGCTGACATAGCTAAATTCTATAGAATGGTACTTATTAATCCTTCTGAGCGCTGTTATCAGCACATTCTTTGGAGAGAATCGCCTTCGGATGAAATTAAGACCTACGAACTTCTAACAAATACCTACGGGTTGCGTTCGTCAGGTTACGTAGCTATTCGCACGTTGCAACAATTAGCTATGGACGAAGGTAAACAGTATCCACGTGCTGCTGATATCCTCATGAATGGTTTTTTCGTTGATGATCTGTTATGGTCTACGCAGAGCCTTGAAGAAGCATGTACGTTACATGACGAGCTCGTAGCTCTATTGAAGCTTGGCGGTTTCGATCTTCGTAAATGGGCAAGTAATTCCTCTGAATTGCTTTCTAAAATCGGCGCTGACCAAACAGTTTCTATAAATTTCAGTGACGACACCGTGTGTTCGCCACTGAAAGTACTAGGCCTAAGGTGGTTGCCAATTGACGATTGTTTTTCGTTCAGTTATAACATGGTGGACACTACCTACACTAAACGATCGGTTTTAAAATTACTGGCTAGCATTTTCGATCCGGTTGGATTTTTATCACCATGCACATTTCTTGCAAAGTGCATAATGCAAGATTTGTGGAAACTCGGTCTCGGTTGGGACGAAGCTCTTCCAGCTGATTTGCGCGACAAATGGTCAACGTTCATTACAACATTGTCTTGCCTATCGTCAATAAAAATTGAACGGCATCTACTTATTCATAAGTTCTGTGGGGTACATTTAATTGCATTTTGCGATGCATCAACCCGTGGTTATGCAGCATGTATCTACGCCCGCAGTGTTAACTCAAACAATGATGTTAAGACGAGACTGCTTATCAGCAAAATTAAGGTCGCGCCAGTCAAGCCTCTTTCAATTCCGAGACTCGAACTCATGGCTGCCGTTTTACTATCCAAACTTGTCTCATTTGTCCAAAAAAATATTCAAAAATGCCAAGTCACAGCCTTGACCGATTCTAGTGTAGCACTCGCGTGGTTACAAACACCTCCCTACAAGCTTCAAACATTTGTATCGAGTCGCGTGGCTCAAGTAGTTGAGGTAGTTCCGTCGCACAGTTGGTACCACGTGAGAAGCGAAAACAATGCAGCTGACTTGTGCTCGCGAGGTGCCATGCCTACTCAGCTTGCGACTGACTATGAGAGCTGGCTTCAAGGTCCAGCTTGGTTATCTGATGACGTTCATCAGTGGCCAGTAAGTACGTTCTACGTTAATGAAAGGACGGAAATCTTAGAACTAAAGTCAAACACTGATGCGTTTTCCTTTCCGTCTCAAGGTGTAAAGGAAGATTACTCAAAAACGTTTTTTGAGAAATACTCATCGTTTAAGAGGTTGCAACGAATCGTCACCTGGTGTTTGCGTTTCATAAAAAACTGTCGAATTCTAAAAAATGAGCGTTGGGTAGGTCCACTTACTACTCACGAGTTAAATACGTCACATGACGTCGTAATTAAGGTTACACAAAATACCTACTTTGATAGTGAGATCGCTCACTTAAAAAATAATAAATTCGTTCCGTCGTTACGGAAACTTTCACCATTCGTGGATCCCCAAGGTTTCCTCAGGGTGGGGGGTCGAATCTCCCTAGCAGATGTACCCTACAATATCAAGCATCCCTTGCTATTGCCTAAAAAATGTCATATAACTACATTGCTAATCGAACATTTTCATAAAACATACCTACATGTTGGACCTCGTTCCTTACAAGGCATTTTAAGTAAGCGATATTGGATCGTATCCGCTCGCAGTGTGATTAGAAGTGTGTTATCTAAATGCATCGTATTCTTTAAATGCAACCCTACCTCAATACAACCATACATGGGTACGTTACCCGCCGCAAGGTTAAAACCTAAGAAGGTTTTTGATAATGTTGGTTGTGATTTAGGTGGTCCGTTTTACATTAAGGCCAGTCTAACACGTAACGCGAAGATTCTAAAGTGCTACATGTGCCTTTTCGTGTGTTTTTCTACAAAGGCCGTGCACATAGAAGTTCTTAGCGATTTATCAGCTGATTGTTTTCTAGCCTCGCTTGACAGGTTTGTAGCGCGACGCGGTTTGTGCTCGTGTTTATATTCCGACAACGGGACGAACTTTGTCGCCGCCGCGAAACAATTAAAGGAAGCATTTAATTTTTTCAATTCAAATAACGACGCGATTGCTGACGGCTGCTCGTCTCGTCGTATTGAATGGAAAAATATTCCGCCAACGGCCGCTTCAATGGGCGAGCTTTGGGAAGCTGGCATCAAATCTGCCAAACATCACCTCCTCCGTGCAGTAGGTGAAAGAGCACTTACATTTGAAGAGCTCACCACCGTCTTCTGTAAGATTGAAGCAGTACTTAATTCGCGTCCATTATGCCCATTGTCCAACAATCCTGATGAATTTGACACTTTAACGGCCGGTCATTTCTTAATAGGCCGAAGCCTACTCGCCGTACCTGAGTATAATCTTGACGATGTAAGTGTGAATCGACTGTCACGTTGGCAGTTCGTGCAAAAAATCTCCCAAACGTTTTGGAAGAAGTGGTCTGATGACTACTTGCACACCTTGCAGCAAAGAGCAAAGTGGTTCACATCGCCTCCAAATATAAAAATCGGTGATTTAGTTCTCATTAAATCTGAGTTAACTCGCCCACTTAACTGGGTTCGTGCTAGGGTCGAATGCCTCCATGAAGGCCCAGATAAAATAATTCGCGTTGTTACATTGAGAACGCAAAAGGGAATCATAAAAAGGCCCGTAAATAAGCTTTGTCCTCTTCCGTTCTCAAATTAAATACTTGTAAAATTAATTCCTATCGTTAGTTTAATTATATACCTATTAGTTATTTAAGTGTATGTAAACTTAGTACTTTTACCTCTGCCCTATAAAGGCAATATCCTTACTACCTCTGCAAACAATCCATTATTTATTAAATAGGAAATTATCATGATAATTTCGGTGGGGGGTATGTTCGATCTTTGCTCATATTAAAACATAGGGTAGATGAATTTGATTGCCATCAGCTTTTTCTTCGACTACCGTCGCTTTGAAAACGGTGGATGGTATGACCTACATTAGAGGTCCTTGCACCCGTTGTTGCGCGGGCGCATCAGTTTGCTTGTGCGATCGACTACCGAAGGTCGCGTCCTTACAATTTTGGGACACTATTCCGTGAATAGACAAGTTAATTCATCTAATATTGCCGTGCAATTACTTATCTGTTGTGTGAGACGTTCTCGCGAGTGCTGAACCATTTGTGATCGTATTTTTGGATTGAGGAGCTGCTCAGAAGACCATACCAACCGATGTGTAGAAGTGCATGGTTTGGAGTGGAAAAGGTAGGTGACAGTCTTATTCATTCTACCTTGTGTATTGAGCAAAGATCTTCGATTCCAAAATCATAATTGGGACAGCCATCTTCATATTTATTAAGGTCCTTCGATTTAAAACTTTAACCCTTTACCAGCGCCTATCATTCCCCCACATTAGTCTTTAATCATAATTCTACTAATATTATAAATGCGAAAGTTTGTGGTATGGATGTATGGATGAATGGATGAATGTTTGTTACTCTTTCATGCAAAAACTACTGAACAGATTTGGATGATAATAGGAATATACATAGTTTGTGACCTGTATTAACATATATGCTACTTTTTATCCGGGTACCACGCGAGCGAAGCCGCGAGCGGAAGCTAGTTCATTATAAAATACCCATACAGAAGAAACATCCATGTTCATCACTCAAATGTTTGTCCTGGGCGGGAATCGAACCCGCGACCGCTTCGAACTTTGACATTTCATCCGACGAAATTCAATGACCGTCAATTGACATTAAAACAGGATCGGTGTCAATTATTTCTGATTGCAACAGAGTTAGCCGATCGGGGACACCATATTTTTCATCTTGAACGACGGTTGTCAATTTTATTAAATTTATTTTCTAGTGTTTTCCTAATGTATGTCGTTTAATATTCATGGTATTATAACCGATAAATGTTAGATAAAAGACACAAGTATTAGTGAAATGGAAAAAAAGAAGATTGAACGGGAATTCTCGGATGAAGAAAATTGTTTTTTGTTATAGTCGACATGGCTATAGCAGAAAACAGGACCTGACCGAAGACTGGAGGACTGGACTTATAAACCGTACTACGTTGCCTCATTTTATTATGAACAATTATTATACTTGATACTGGCGAAATTGTGGATAACTATCCCAGAAGACATTTAATAAAGAAGTGAAGTGAGTAAGCCGATCACCCCGATGAGGCCAGAGTTACAACTAACTGAGCTATGAGGCCAGTCTTACATGCTCCAACCCGCCTGTGGTAGTGAACTCCAGTGGAAACATGACAGTTTCAACCGCACTCCTGCCGCGGAGCACGCCGAACGCAACCGCACCGCACGCGAAGTACAGAATAGCTGCCACGGGCACGCATCTGCACGCGCCAAGCATACCCAGACATCGCTAGAAGCATTGTAGGAAGTAAGTCACGAGATCAAGGATCGTTTCAAAGTGTACTATACAGTTCCTACTGAATAAATGAATTTTGACTTTGACTTTGACTTTGACTTTGACTTTGACGGAAAGTATTTTATTTTCAACACTTTTTCGAACTGCATCTATTATAAATAATTGAGTTACTTGATTATTAAATGTTTAAAATGTTTTGTTAAAATGTAAGAGTATTGATGATTATAATGCTGTAAAGTAATTAACATGCTGAACAAATAGATAAAGTTATTGTATGCACATTGTATAACTTTAATATCAACAGATAAAAATAATGCTACAAGCTCTACGACATAAGCTCTAAGAAATTATGTTATAAAGTTTATAAAATAATACTAGAAACTCTACGAGATAATGTTACAAACCCCACGAAATAATGCTACAAGCTCCACGAGATAAGCTCTACGAAAGAATGGCTATAAGCTTTACGAAATAATGCTACAAACTCTAAGAAATAATGCTACAAGCTCTACGAAAGAATGCTAGAAGCTCTACGAAATAATGGCCATAAGCTCTACGAAATAATGCTATAAGCTCTACGGTACAATGTTACAAGCTCTGCGAAACAATGCTACAAGCTCTATGAAAGAATGGCTACAAGCTCTACGATATAATGCTCCTAGCTCTACGATATAATGCTACAAGCTCTACGAAAGAATGGCAATAAGCTCTATGAAATAATGCTAGAAGTTCTACGAAACAATGCTACAAATTCTACGAAACAATGCTACAAGCTCTACGACATAATGTTAGGTACGTGTTTTACGAAATAATGCTACAATTATGATCCATGAAATAAATATAAGCTCTAAGACATAATGCTAAAAGCTCCACGAGATAATCCTATAAACTCTTCGAAATAATGCTGCTTGTTCTGCGACAAATGCCAATGCGATGGGGATAATTGGCATGATCCGCTGTAAGTTCGTAAATAATGCTACAAGCTCTACGAAATAATGCTACAAGGTGTACAAATTAATGCTACAAACTAAAATGCTGCGTGCTCTACGAATTAATGCTACAAGCTCTACGAGTTTATGTAATTCTTCACTACACACAAGTTTTTAAGAGTGTATCCATTGCATTTGATGTAGAATCAAATATTCATCAAAACGAATATACACATAATATTATATACACGACATATCTGCTATTATTCTTTCAAGAGCATTGTAGTGTACTACTGCTGCATCAGATCAAGAATTTAGTCTATCTGGGTGTTTCAAATTTTAGGTCACACGTATTATTGAAAGTATCCAAGAACCCGACCGCAGCTTAAAAAAAACAGCAGTCATAAAACGGCTGAACCGATTTTGATAAAACTTGTCTAAGATCCACCGCTAGAAAACCTGCTTTTAAATTTAAAAAACCGCACCCAAATCTGTTAACTCGTTTAAGAGCTACGGTACCACAGATAGACAGACACACATAGCGGTCAAACTTCCACCACACCTCTCTTTGCATACGGAGTTAAAGAAAAGTTGAAACAAGTATTTATTTAAAAAAAATAACAAAAACCCGACTGCATAGACTGGAAGTTTTTAATTTTCAATAAAGTGTAAAATGGAAATTTCTGACGCTTTTTATTATGATCTATATTTCAATTTAATGATTTAGTTAAATCCAACAACACTTAATTTCTGAAAATCGATCAGTTTTTCATAGCTTTTTAGTTCATCGTTAATTTAAAATAGCTTCTTACAGTCGCCATATTGGATTTTTTGACATTTCATATAATCATAATGTCTATGTCACCCTCGTGATATAGACGAATCCAACGACACCTCATTAGTCAAAATCCGTCTAGCCGTTTGAGCTACAGCGACCGACAAATAATATTACAAACATACATAAACCCTAAAATCCTAACCTGACTGAAGAGGACTTCAGTCGGGTAAATATGTACAACAATTAATGCTACAAGCTCGACGACCTGTGAAATAAGAAAATCTAAAATATGCGCTTAAATTAAAATTTATTTTGCTTTTAAATAATATCGATATGAATACACTAACCATTATCTTTTTCCGAATGTTACTGCATTTTGATGTCTTCAAAACATCGGAACTTCGACTGCAACTCGGGCTCTCTAAAAAAATTGTTTTCGATCGGTTAAGTTACTTTCTATGTTTAGTGTTCTCTGAAAAATTGTTTTCGGTAGGTTAAGTTAGTTTCTATGTTTAATGCTTTAGCAATGGATCTTCCTCTTGTACATCACTTTTATTTTATTGCAATAAAAAGCTATAAAGTATAAATAAGTTTGAAAAGTTATTTAATTTGTTGATAACCCATACATAAATTGTAAACATAAATGCTGGCAACTTACAAACAACTACTTACTAAATGTTGATTCATCTGAACTTACAAGCACATGAGGGTTATCATCTTCATGTCTCAAGTTGAAGGACGCAGGGCGTTGCATCGTAGAGCACGTTCCAAAATAGTGATCTACGATGCAGTGCTTTGTGATAGGTAATGGTTACCACTTAACATTAGGTGGGCCATGTGCTTGTTCCATCTTCAACAACCAAAAAAAACTAAGTTAGTCAAGGATCGATATAATTATAAAGACTGACAGTCATTAAGTGAAATTTAACAAAAATCTTCTAAGCGTGTTTGATATTAAAAAACTTTAAAATGCCAAATTTAGACCTTATGTCGCTTGGAAAGTGTTCAAAGACTGCGCAGTTGACAGCGTGCGCGGAGTTTTGTTCAGACACTTTTTTTCCACGTTTTCCACTCTAGAGTATAAATATCTCGATGTAGTCAAGCTAGTCCACGTTCATAAAGAAAATAAATAAATACTGCTGGACATTATCACACAACATCATATGGCTCCAAACTAAGCAGAGCTTGTAATATGTACTTTTATACATTTTATTGGGAAAACATATTTATCATACATATAACACACTCAGACCCGAGACATATATATAATGGGCATGTAGTTAAATAAACTAATAGCTACTTATGCATATAAAGTTATCGGCTATGCATAGAATACTAAAAATCTCGACCTCATCGGTACGATTTCTCTCATAGCTTCCGGAACTTTAATCAACGCACATTGATGATAAACGAAGATGGATTCCAGGCAAGAACTTAATCAGCCCCAACATTAGTGCTAATTCATCTTTGCAACAAATTCCCGACCCTTATCCCGCAGAAAGAAACTTAGATTAACAGATGGGCCAAGGGCGACTATTAGCCGAGTAGGACCTGGATAGTTTGTCATTAGCGAGTAATGCGAGTGTGGTTTTGGTGAAGTTCGTCGAAATAGTAACATGAGAAACTTAAATATAACTTTCTCGTAGACTTAATAATCTCATCTCGATAATCGTAAATAAAATTAACGCTGGACACTATCACATGACTGTTGCCCCAAACTAAGAGAATCGGGATAAACAATTTTTTGTATTAACAACGAACGGGGCTCTGGCGGCCCTCATTGCAGCATAGCACATCCTACATCAGCACAGCTAAATCCCCTGGCCGCCCATGGGCTGCAGCGTCGGTGGTGCGAGAAGCTGTGCCCTGCGATCCCCAACCCGCATGCACAGCATCATGGGCTATAACATATAACCCTTTATTAGGGGAGGCCTATGTCCAGCAGTGGACTGAAAAGGCTGGTGTTGTTGTTGCGGTCAGCGATCGAAGATGTGGAAAAATTATTGGTTTCTAAGCAACTTCTACTCGTGAAAACCTGTAATTGGCTTTCTGTTTTTATAAGTCTATACCATTGTGTTACTTTAGCTGTTGGTTTTCCTTAATAAATAAATCAATAAATAAAAAATTAAAACTTCTGGGTTCCGTACTCAAAGGGTAAAAACGGGACCCTATTAATAAGACTACACTGTCCGTCTGTCTGTCTGTTACCAGACTGTAATTAATGAGCCGTGATAGCTAGACTGTTGAAATTTTCACACATTTATGTTGGTTGCCGCTTTACTTGACAACACATACTAAAAATAATATAAAATAAATTTTTAAGTGGGGCTCCTATACAAAGGTACGGAACTCTTCTTGCGCGAGTTCGATTCACACTTGGCCGGTTTTAATTATGATCTTGCAGAACTTGGTTGTCTATCGAAATACATACTTTTTCCTAACTGTAAAGTCTCTCACCTAATAGTACACAAAGTAAAATAGTAACACAAAGTACCAAATAACAAAACAAAATTAATGGTTGGATCGTCTAGGTCAGAGCAAAACGAGTTACGTTCTAGCTGAAAGTTCCCAAATTGGAACTAAAACGCTAAAACGCCGACCAAAACATGTCAACTGTGGTTATGTACCTTGCTCTATGTACGACGAACTTTTACGAGATAATAAATGCCAAGCGACGGATGCAAAATGTATTTCTAATTGGAACGAATTGGAACGAAGTCGATCGCGCGTTGCGAGAGGGGGCTAGACGGAAAAAATTATGACCAAAAGTTGTAACAACACTTTGTAATTGTCAAATGGTTGGGCTGATGACGTCATGGTATAAAGACTTGTGCGCTTATTTCATGCTATTTTATGCTAAGTGCTCGTTAGCCTCGCCTTATGGGCTTGTGCTGCCGCGCCGCGACACCCAGTTCAAATCACTGTGGTGATTACGTGTTTTTGCATGTTTTTAATTTGAATTTATGTAATATGATCTGTATTTCAATGAAGCCGTGCGGCGTGCGCGTGTTTCTCTGTCTGTCTCTCTCTCATAGAAAGCTACTTCGTTCCATCCGGGTGTCCCTTGACACCTCTCAAGTTTTTTATTTAACCTTACTACTTATTATAATATTTATTATAAGGTAGTAGGTAGTTTTAAAATAGGACCAAACTGTACCTAGATCTAGGGCGGGCGTTGATGACTCTGCCATAGCTATTTATAACTATTGCGGTTATCATCGTTTTCCAATTTTATTATGTACTTATCTTATTTTTTCCTAATAACACGATTTGATGGATTTGATTTAAAAGTTCCTCGGGCGAGGTGGAGTGACGATTTGCGAAAGGCTGCTGGGAGAAGCTGGATGCGTTGAGCTGAGGACAGGGCGCAATGGCGCTCATTAGGGGAGACCTGTGTCCAGCTGTGGACTGCTACAGGCTGATGATGATGATGATGATGATGATAAAAGTATTAATAATGCTGGACATTTTTCTTGCAGCAATGTTAAAAGATAAATTTCCTAGCTCCAGCTAAATTCCCTGACCACCGACGGGCGTCAGCGTCAGCGTCAGCGTCAGCGATGCGAGAACCTGTGCCCTGCGATCCCCGACCCGTATGCCCAGCATGGGGATTACCGGTATATCCCCCATTAATAGGGAAGGCCTATATGTCCAGCAATGGACATGGGCTGGTATGATATAGGCTGGTGTGGTGTATATTGTGTGGTAGTTTTAGTTGATTTAATGCACGAATAGAAGGAGGCCGAAGAAGAGATGGATCTGTGAAAGAAGTGAATACAGCGTTGTCAGCCGATAGGAGTGAATGGAGAAAGAAAACATGTTGTGCCGACCCCACCTAGAGTGGGATAAGGGCAGGAAAATGATGAGTTTTAGTTGATTTAATGATTCCATGTAGCTTCTTTTTCATCATTCACACATTTCATCATTCATTCATTATAACAGAAGACGAAAGGTAAGATTCAGACCATTAGTTATATCGCCCCCCAAAAAAGTTCCCAACTCTGGCCTAACTAGAAGTTGTTATAGGCCAATGATAGATTCTAATGGTCAAAGTTTGACATTTCCAGCCATGCAACAAGGCCTACCAACTTCGTAATTACAATTTACTGCCCCTATTTTGCAATTACCCAAGATACCCCAAAACCTGTTTTTCACTGTCTGCTGTTCCGTATGGACTACGTTATTCTTGTAAGATAAACTCTATATATGTGTTTTTATTCATTTGCTAATATACAATATAATAATAATAATAATATAAACTTTATTTCAGGCTACAATAGAATAAATACAGATGTTGTTTTACTTATCCTACGGCCCATATATATACCTTAGAGACTTACATAAATATTAATAAAACTATAATTAAAACACAATATTATGTAAAAAATATGAACCTTGGTTTAATTTATAGCCAATAAAAGGTTTTTACGTTTGCATCATACAGTAATGCGTGATGGGAACATTCATAATACGTAGGAAACTTTTCTTGGCTTTAACTGTGAACGAGTGGTGTGTTTGTAAAATTATCTCCCATATTATGATTACCTATGTCGTGCAGAGCTTATTTCTTCCCGTGATAAGTACATATTAAGGTATAAAACATGACAGAGAGATACTTTCAAAACATGAATAGATGACCACATTTACAAAACAAAATAGTGATGATAAAAGTTGTAAATTATTTTAATTAACTTGGACTAGGGTAAGAAGGTAAAAAGTTTACGTAGTTCGACCTACTATTAGCCCTTACTCTGGCTGGAGATTTTAGGACCGCCGACATGGCAAAGCTGCTTTCAAAGCTACTCGTATATGCGATCTAGCTTTCAATACATGACGAGGCGGAAGGTAGCTACAACCGACATCATTTGCTAACATGGAAGTCTTCCGATTAATGTCATTTAACGGTCACCCATCCATCCATCAATAACACAATGAAAGGAGTATACTGTGAAACTTTGGTCCCGACTTTTGAGTCACACTTCCGCCTGCAACGACATTAGACTTCGTCACAGCAGTCATCGACGATATGAAGGAACATTTTTTTTATGCTACCTGAAGATAGAACAAGCACATGGCCCATCTGATGTTAAGTGGTGACCATTACCTATCACAAAGCATTGCATTGTAGATCACGGTCTGAACGTGCTCTACGATGCAACGCCCTGCGTCCGTCAACTTGAGGCATGAAATTCACATAAGAAAGAAAATACTGTAGTACTCTTTTCTGTTCAGCTATTCCCCGCTTTCCTTCCACAGTGGAAGACAGATAATAGTCATGGCAGTTTACCATCCCCAGCATTATCGGTAACCGCTACTGGTAGTTAATTTGGTAAATGGTTACTTTGGTTTAGATTGCGCTACACCGCATAAACGTAGGGATTATCGTTAAGGGAGTTGTTGGAGGATAATTTCCTTGGTGTTTATGTACATGAAGGTGTTGGTTTAGCGGGAATAAACCTTTTCGTATTACCTTTTATTTAGTGTTGTGTAACATAAGGTGTAAATAATAAAGATTTGTCTGGGGCATATAATTATATAGGCATTTAATACAAGCAAAACATAAAATTATATATTGTTAAAAGTCTTGTAAATAATAAAATGCTAGACACTAAAACACAGAATCATGTTGCCCCAAACTAAGCAGAGCTTGTATTTTTAAATGATAAGGTTGCGGGTTCGATTCCCGTCGCGAGACAAATTTTTGTACGTTATGCAAATATTTGTTTCAGGTCTGGGTGTTTTCTATGTATTATTTGTATGTATTTACAATAAAAAAATGTATATATGTAGTATACCAGTCATTGAGTTCAAATTTTGAACTACGGGTACATGACTGTATATAACAAATATATTCTCACGGCGGGAATCGAACCCGCAACCTTCTGCGCCCCAGGCGGACCTTCGCCCACTGCGCCACAGAGGCCAAGTAGTATTGCTTCGGCAAGTATGAGGTCGATGATGGAGCGAGCTTTCTCAGGAGAATTTAACTAATTGCATGCGCAACTCAAGGGGAATATAATTGGAAATTAGAAAAATAGATTATAGATAGAATAGATAAGCTTTCCAGAAGTACAAAGGTATAAAGGAAGACAAAAATAATTTATCCACTGAAAGGTTTATTCAGTGTGACGAATATAGGTAGTAGCGGTTTGCTCGTCGCAAACAACATCCACGATACACAATCAAATTTATTGTTTTCGGCGTCGACATTCGTTTTGAACTCGGAGTATAAAATATGACTTAGCTATAGCCGAAGCATCGTTACAGTACAAGAAAAAACCTGAATGCAAAAAGTACAAAACCGTTTGTTTTTGAAGGAGGAGGATTATGCCCAGCAGTGGGTTTTGAAAATCCGAGAATGTTGATTGTGATAGCCGAAGCGCTCGTGGCCTTGGATCACCAACACTTCACTTGGTCACTACTTGAATGGGTGACCGTTTAATGGCTTAGATCTAAGCGCTTCCGTGCTTCCGAAGGCACATTAATCCACCCTGTTGGAGGCCTTCGGGAGGCCTAAAACTCCGACACCAGAGTTGGCCACTAGCTCATACGAAGGAGAAAGGCTATAGCTTTGATTACCGAACTAATTTAATTATTTATTTTAAACAGTTGACGACATGTTAATGTCGACCCAGTGGAGCAGTTGGCGAAGACCTGACACGTAGAAGGGTGTGAGTTCGATTCCTGCCGAAAGACAAAGTTTGTATGATTTATAAATATTTGTCTTGGGTCTGGGTATTTTCTATGTTTATTATTATGTTCTTATATGTATTTATAAAAATATGTATTAAGGGTGTCCGTCATATATATTATTGCCATTCCCATAACTTTTTTTTTTATACTAGTAGTGATAATATGTCACTATGTTATAAGGCAATGTGAACATGTTGAATAATCAAAATTTTGTATGATGTTACATAATTGGACTCACCTTATGCCGCGTGCCAGCAAAGTTGTGTGGATCATGCTTGGCCTAAAGATGTTGGAGTTTCAACAAATACCAACATCTTTTCTGTTTTCAAAAAACAGCACTATGAATGCTGTTCTAAAGCGCTCTACAGACGGATCAACTTTGGTCGCAGAGTTGCAGCAACAGCAACTCTTCATATAATTTTTAGAAACAGACCTAGCAACTCTTGTTCTTAGTAAAGTTGACAGATGCGTCAACTATGTAGCCTTATCAGCGGAGCGCCTAAGTCATTAGAATGTTTTCACTTCTCTTGCTCAAAAAGTGTATCATAATAGTGTAGCTTAGCGGGCCTAAAACTCGAGTTTAATACCTAGGGCTAAAAGTATTTTTTCTTTTTAATTTTTGTCTAAAATCATCAGCCCGTACAAAGCATTCATTCTCTTACATAAAAACTCGACTTCTTGGTGCTCCGTCAATCTTTTTTTTTTTAAAATAGAACCGTCTTGGTGATGTTTCATGAAGGTTAATTAATTTTTAATAAAATTTCTGAAAATTGTCTAATTTTGAATTGTTTTATTTTCTCGCAATCGAAGTGAAAAGTAGAGTGTTTTACTCGGGCAAAACCACCCATTATAACTCGGTCTTGTCATCCTCCCTCGCTACGCTCGGGAGTATAACAACCTCGTATATAATGGGATGGTTTAGTCCCTTGTAAAACAATCTACTATTGTGTACGTTGGTACTACGCAGCCTGAGAAAAAGAGTGCAGATTCGATTCCCGCTTCGCGAAATGTCTGCATTGTGGAATGTCTAAAGTTACCTTTGGTATTGCTTGTGTTTCGTTCTGTGAATGAGTATTTAGTATTTTTCCTCTTCAATGGGCAACGGCACCAACACTTCGTAACTGCGCATGTACTTGCATTTACCACTAGAAACAAAACATACAACATCAGCCTAAGATATTCTACAAGGCAAAATCACCACACATACCACACCAGCCTATATCAGTCCACTGCTGGACATAGGCCTCCCGTAATAAAGGGGGATATGCCCGTGATCTCCACGCTGGGCGTGTGGGTTAGGGATCGCAGGGCACAGATTCTTGCACCACCGACGCTGCTGCCCGTCGGTGGCCAGGGGATTTAGCCGTGCCGATGTAGGCTGTGCTATGCCGCAATCAGCCGGCCGCCAGAGCCCCGTTCGTTATTTAGCAGGGTGTACCTCGTGCAGGTGGGGTTGGTTGGGTTCCGAAGATACGGGTAACCGCTAGGGGGTAGGGGGTTCTTCAAGGCAAAAAATTTAATACAAATTCCGCTAACCTCTGACGAGTTCAACGAAACGCATAACATTATCCATATCAGTCCACTGTTGGACATAGATCTCCCCTTACAAGGGGGATATGTCCATAATTCCCACGCTGGGCATGCGGGTTCGGGGTCGCAAGGCACAGCATCCCACAATGTCGACGCTGCTGCCCGTCGGCGTCCAGGGGATTAAATAAAAATATAATAAACAAAGAAATCATACATTCTTGGTTATCTGGAAGAAATCGCTTTAAGCGATAAGACCGCCTATTGCACCTACATTACTATTTCATTTCTGTTTTTGTAAATCCGTATAATTTTGTCTAATCGACGCTGCTGCCCGCTGATGTGTTAGTTTTCTTTTTTAATTACTACGCATACTTTTCACAGTGTTGTCCAATCATACACACAAAGTTTTAGGAGAATAGGATTAGTCGTTCCAAAAAAAAATACAAAAATGTATGGAGAAATCGATTTTCTCGAAATCCTCCATACAAAACGCCAATTTCATAGCACCTAATATGTTCGTTTTGTAAGTTTGTCATCCAAAAGTGTTTTTCTATTAGCGATGCCTTTGGTCATCCACTCGTATTATTTAAAATATGGCCAGCCTTATTCTATATGGTTTTCTAGATTTAGATTCTAGGACTTACTGAGGTAAATATGAGTAGGAACTGCAATAAAAGCGTAGATTAAGGCTGCACTTCTACCCCATAGCGTCTGAGGAACTGGTGCACCAAACCCTGGAATGAGAGGACGTTAGATATGAGCTAAAGTTATTTTCAACAACAACTCCAGCCTATATCAATCCACTGCTATACAAAGGCCTTCCCTTATAAGAAGGAGAATATGCCCATAGCTGCTAGATGTAAAAGGCCTAAGTTTTTTATGTTTTTATGCCTGTGTATACAGGGTGTAAAAGACTACAACCGAAAATTGTGAGCTTGCCATCAGACAATGATTATGAACATATTAAGCAAAAAATTTGCATTTTTTTTACTTATCTACGTCATTTTTATTGTTTTTCTAGTTACATAAACAACAGTAGCATATAGTACAACATAAAAACATTACAGCTGCCTAACTATCTTATTAAAATACGCAGAAAACATATAAAATATAAAAAAAACACCAATATATGCGGTCCGTTACGAACAGCTGATCAAGGTCATCGACAGCGCACACGAGCGTATGTAACGCGTACATTGCTGGCTGCAAAAATAAATAAAAATCTTTAAACATTATTTTCCCCGCGTATAATTTTTTTTTCAGAAAACTGTTTTTTTGGCTTGATTTTGGTGAGTTGTACCACCACCTTTCGTTTTGGGTAGATGTCTTTATACACCCAGTATGTTAGGTAACAGTCCATCTTTTGTTGTTGTGTACAGTTTTGTGCGAATAAATGTATTTTTCTTTCTAAGTTCTATATTATATAGATAGTTACCTAACGCGGTCATCACATACACCGTGAACAGGAAGGTGCCAGGTAGGTCCCAGAAAAGCCCCGGGTGGGCTCTGGCTCCTCTACCAACAGCTATAATGGTGAGCTGCTTCTCTTCTTGGATACGTCTCTCTATGGCTTCCCTCCATTTCGGTGATAGAGGGGTTATCTGGTAAAAACAAAGTATCATAATCATCATCAGCATCAGCTTTTATCAGTCCACTGTTGGACAAAGTGTACGGGGGTGTACGGGGTTCCAACCCCTATCTTCGGAACCCAAGCCAACCCCACCTGCACGTGGTGCACCTGCTAAACAACGAACGGGGCTCTGGCGGCCGGCTGATTGTGGCATAGCACAGCCTACATCGGCACAGCTAAATCCCCTGGCCACCGACGGGCAGCAGCGTTGGTGGTGCGAAAAGCTGTGCCCTGCGATCCCCAACCCGCATGCCTCCCCTAATAAAGGGGGATATGATTACGAGCATGACCCCCTTTATTAGGGAAGGCCTATGTCCAGCAGTGGACTGATATAGGCTGATGTGGTGGTGTGTGGTTGGACAAAGGCCTCCCCTAATGAGCGCCATTGCGTCTTGAGCTCAATGTGTACAGCTTCTACCAGCAGCCTTTCGCAGATCGCCACTCCACCTGACCGGAGGGCATCAAAACAAAGTATGCAGTTTTTTAATTGTCAGATTCATAAATTATTAGCGTCTTAACACACTATGCCGAAAATTACGCGACGTAAGTTCCGCAGCTGATTTTGACAAGTTCGAATGTAGCCACAACGCAACGTAATTTCATCATTATGTGTCATCTGTAATTCAAATAGCATTGCAAGCGTAATCATGCCGAATTTACTTCGCGTAATGTGTGTATAGTGTATAGTGTGTTTAGACACTAATAGCTTATGAATAGAGTAAATTAATAAAATGCATGAAAATACACGTATGTTACAACTATAGCTTCCGTTATTTCTTAGCACGCGTGGTACCAGGATAAACGTAAGTTTGTGTGTGCGTGTGTGCGTGAGTATGTTTGTTCCCACCTAACCCCGTAATGTCTGAACGATTTTTTTTTATGAAACTTGGAATATAGATAGTTTGTGAGCTGGATTAACACAGGTTACTTTACCACGCGAGTGTAGCGGCGGTCGGAAGCTAGTTAGTTATATGTATTATGTAATAAGGTTATATTTATTTTATTCCGTCGGAAAACTACTGCGACGCATAAATGGTGTTTGCATATCGATCGGCCTAACCCAAATGCTTGCTTAGTAGTGAAAACTATGACGTCATTGGGTCAAGTACGGCCTTCGGGCTGCACTTGACAACACCTGCCTAATGGGGCGGCAAGCAACTAGCTGTACACTTGCGGACACAATATTGAACAAACATAAAAATATTAACAATGCTGGACATTTTTCTTGCAGCAATGTTATAAGATATATTTCAAAATGTATAACGAGATAGGATCAAGTACGGCCTTTGGGTTACGCTTGACAACTGATTTTTCCGACGTATTCTCTTGATGGTCACAAAACGTATTAAGTAAGATAACTTCGGGATCTAATAGAGTCAAATTATTTTTAATTCAGAAAACCGATTGGTTGAACTTTTATCGATAGTTTTGCTGTTCAAAGTTGGTTCTTCCTAAACTCTTTCTTATTTCTTATTAAAATCCGAATACCTTAACAGCAAATTTATTGGTATTCAACTTGTTGGACAATCATTCTAGTCAAATACGAAACATAATTCATCTGACAAGAGAGCTTATTAGCGGGCCGAAACGGGAATCAAAATCGCTTTTTTATTTTTAATATCCCGCTTTGGCCCGTCGAGCCATTGAGTTTGCAGGCCGAACCGGGAATAACTCTTTTCATTGGTCAATATCATGATGCATTTTTTTTCGTTTTCCTTGCGAATTTTACATCTCGTTCACTTAATGTGGTTAAAGTATCCCTTTAACCTTAGTAAGTAAGTGTATAAGATCTCGCTACTCGTAGCTCCTTGTCACCGGATATATACCATCTAATGGTCTAGAAATTATCCCACACTAGGCCGAGTGGGCTTCCGCGTCGCAACACTCCACTTATTGGCCGGATCATTAACCTATTTCATTTTTAACCTTCCCTTAGGCTCTGACTATATTCATCCAGAATCGGGAAACACGGGTAAAAAAACATAGTAACTCGTTCTTATTCAGCCAGTTTCAGCACAGATGGTGTTAAAAAACAGTTTTTTTTAATGATACCTACCTATTGTTGGAACTAGCATATTGCCCACCTGGTGTTAAGTGGTATCCATTACCTATTATAACAAAGTATTGGTTTGTAGGTCACGGATATTTGTAACGTACACTACGATGCAACACCCTGTATCCATCAACTTGACGTATTATTAACACATCCAACAAATATTGGACACGTATTTTTAGTCAAAGTCAAAGTCAAAGTCAAAGTCAAAGTTTATTTATTGCTTGAAATACATGTAAGAGGTTGTTATTTATTATAATATAGAAACAATGTATTCTGCCTTATAAAATGACATGCAATATTTTTTAATTTACAATGTATGCTTAATAATATAATAACTAATATAAATAAAAAAATGCCAACTATGGAAAAAAAAATCAAATAGAATAGAATTAATTATAATATTAAATTGGTAGCTGTCGTTAAATAAATTAATAACTTAGCTTACTTGGCTTTAAAAAGATTTTCTACAGTTTTATTAAGGTCGCTATCGGTTAAAAATTCACTTATTGTATAAATAACATTTAACAGCCAACAAAGTTCTCAAACTCTTCTGAAACACTGAATAAGGCAAGTCTCTCAGGTATTCCGGCAATTTGTTGTAAATGAAAGGAGCAGTTTATTTTATCAATAAAACAAAAAATAACAAAGATATAGTGCGTTAAAGTTCCGCGTGACGTCACGTTAAAGTACATTTTTTACCTAGCTGTGACGTCACGCGCTTTCACGTTCGTTATCTGCGTCAATTTCTATTGATTAGATAAATAAAAAATACGTGTCCAGTATTTTTTGTTGATCTAATTGACGGACTAATTAGAATTTTTTTTTTTACCCAGTCGCCATCCCTATTTTACCGGCACCCACACCCTTCAAACCGAAACACAGCAATGCTTCTTCACAGCAGAAATAAGCATGGTAGTAATACTTCCCCAGATGAGCCCTTCACAAAGAACTCTACAAGTTCTAAAATTACACTTGTAAGTAGGTAGGTGAGAGAGTTTAAAAAACTATCCAATTTGTGAAAATACAAGCACTTTTTATAAAAATATCATTGCACAGTTGAATATTTTATCAGATGTGTGACAATGGGAGACAAATTTTTCATCAAATTATTTAAATGCGAGTGTTGGCTTCAAACGTTTGTGAATATTCCTATTCATCGAATATTTTTATGATTTGTGCACTTGTTCCTGTGAAAAATAGGTTATTTTAATAATTCTGTGTCAGAAAGGAACTTTTGGGTTAAGTTTTTCATTTATATTACGTAAGGAAAGCTTACAAGCGCTAGAGCATTTCTTAAAAATACAAGGTTTATTTTCGTTTTTAAACTAGTTGATAACTCTGGTGTCGCAGTTTTTAGGCCACCCAAAAGCCTCCAACATGGTTAATGACTAAAAATAACTTAAATGAAATGAAATGACTGTGACCAACATTTTAACGTACCTCCCGAAGCGTGGAAACGCTCAGATCTAAATGCCACTAAATGGTCACCCTTTCAAGTAGTGACCAGTTGGAGTGTTGCTTAATTCAGTTGATTGACTAAAACACCATAATAAGCCAGGCCACGAGTGCTTTTTTTAACACAAGGTTAAACAACTTAATTACCTACTAAAACTAAAAAAATGTGCGGATAATTTGGGTACAATGAAATCTTAGGCAGGCTATAAAGAGCATTCTAAAACCACATTTTCCTAGGATTAACAAAGGTTAAAGTTAAACAGCTTCAAATACCTGACCTGTCCACCCCTTTTCCAAGAAGCCTTAAGGGTCAATGCATACTAACGCAGAGTCATAGCGCATCGAAGCGTCAATCCATAGCAAATTCACCCTTACCTCCCTTCCACAAGATAATGCACATATTCTTGGATAAAAAAAGACGTTTGACATTTGAGACAATTTTACAAAAGACATTTGAGAGATTTCGCGCGTCTGAGCGCGACCAACTCCGATTGGTGCGCGCGCTCAAGCGGCTCCTAGTCGAAACAACGCGTCGTGTCTATCACTATCTACTAAATGTGATGAAATGTGTGAATGAAATGAATTTGCGCAAATACGAGTGCATTCGTGCGACTTCGCTTTGATTGTGAAGAATTTGACGCTTCGATGTAGATTGACTGTGTGCTAGTATGAATTGACCCTAAAATGTCTTTGACCCAGGTAGTACGGAACTATTTCCATATATGAACTTTTTCCCATCCGCTTGTTACAGTGTTGCCACCAAATTTCTAACATTCCACAAATTCAGGGACTAGGAGGCTGTGACAAGGCTCTTTGTCATGTAAAAATTTTAGACGAGATTTTTCATAAACTGTATTTCCGCGCAAAATTGAGTTTTGTTGTGATAAGCTTTTTTGCTTTGACAAAGGACCTTTCTTTATAGTCTGGTATGAATAGTGGTTGCTACTAACTTTAATATTAAGATTTTTGTGGCATAATGAGTTGGTCGTAAATAAAATCTGAAGTTGGATTTTTTTTATGAAACTTTGGTCTAGAGTCTAGGGAAAGTACTTACAACATAAAAAGGCAAAGATTGAATTAGAAACAATTCAGTAAAAAAATCGATTCATTAAAATAAATTTATTACATCAATAATTAAGCTCAGTTCAAAATTGCTCTGTAAGCTATGGAACGAGCTGTGCTCGGAGTTTCTCTGAAGGATAGAATCTGCTATCAGACTATCTACATTGAAACATAGAACTAAAGTTGTCGATATTGCTCAGATAATTAGCAAGCTGAAGTAGCAATGGGCTGGCCATATCGGCCGAGGAATACAAGAGTATAGGAGGCCCTCCGGCCAGGTGGAGTGATGATATGCGATATGTTGCTGGTATGGTAGAAGCTGGATGCGTTGAGCTCAGGACAGGGCGCATTGGCGCTCATTAGGGGATATTTAGCAGTGGACTGCTATAGGCTGATGATAATGACTTGAATAATCACTGTGACCATAATCATGAGCTTGTAATAAATCATAGCAAACGAGCAAGTGACGCACTGAATATTATTTATTCTACCCCAGGCTTAGTGAGCAGGCATTTTAATTAAATTACGTAAATAGAGTGAGTTGTTTCAAGCGTTATTATTGTTTTACTGTTGCGTTTGAATAATACTATATTATTAAGTGCTGTTTATTTCATAAAATAATATCGTGAACAATGGAGACTAATCCTGCAGAATTTATTTTATTGTCGACCGATTGCCATTTTGTGGAAATTATGTTTAGTGTTGTATTAGCCAAATTAGTTTCTATAACGAATGGAGGCTTTTTTTGGCTTTTTATTTTTGTGGGAAAAGTAGAAAAGTAATATGAAAATATAGTACAATTTTTTTTTATGTATTTTATCAGTCATGTGGTGCCTTTAATCGGCTTAGGTTGGTGCTAGACAATTCTGTGTGATAATATTCAGCATTATTTATCATAAAAGTCCTACTTGTTAATTCTATTACTTTCCTTTCAGTTTTTGACATTTTCAGAAATTATTTTATCTGATCCAACTATTGTTCTGAACCAAATTAGATTATATACATAGATATTTTGGGGTAAACAATGGAATAAAATAAATGGAGTAAACAGAAAACGCTTTGAAATTAGTAGAAAAACTCATATCCACTCATTTATTTATGAATGAAATTCTCTGTTTATTTCCAATATTCCGATGTAAAAACTGTGTTCAAAAGGGCATCCCTTTTTCTCTTAATATAAGAAAAAAGAAGCCTTATTAGGTGAGAATATTTTTGCATGATCCATCAATCACTTAGCATTTTTTATGAAATTCACGCCGTGTCTATTCTGAGTTTCAGGGAAAAAAGCGAGAATTTTTTATGGAAATAAGTATGACCTTTGACGTGTGAAGTTAGGAACGTGACTGACTTATATTTAAAGAAACATGCAGATACTTATAATAAAAATAAAGAGATAAATATTCTGGGGTTAAAAGGGTTCCATCCTCTATCTTCGGAAACCAAGCCGACCTCACCTGTCCGTTTTGCCACCCTGATAACTACAAACAGGGCTCTGGCAGCCTGACTGCCGACGGGAAGCAGCATAGGTGGTACGAGAGACTGTTCTGCGATCCCCAACCCGTATGCTCGTGGGGATTATAGGCATATCCAACTTCTTATCTTAACGTTACTTTCATGAGTAAACAAAACGGTTATAAATAAATAAATGAATAAATAATGCGGGACGTTACGTACGTACGATATTATGGGAACCACTTGATTGATATACTACACATATTTTTTTTATAAATACATACATATAATACATAGAAAACACCCAGACTCGAGACAAATATCTACAGAACATGCAAACATTTGACCCGCAGCGGGAATCGAACCCGCAACCTTCTGCATCTCAGGCGGACCTTTGCCCACTGCGCCACACTGCTGCACTGCTGGTTGAGTTTTTTCGGTGTGCGTAAATGACTAAAATTCAAATAAAAGGAAATACCATAAAATGGAACAATTTCTTAGCCGTTGGCGTTCCTATTAAATAAATAAATGAAATATAAAAAAGCGAAAAATGCTTTTGGTTTGATATAAGATGAAAACTAAAATTATTTTAGGCTACGGTTAGATGACTCCAACTTCCAAAAACAATGTAGGTAATAATTGTCACAAATAAGCCAAGCAGAGTTTCTTGCCAATTCTTCTCTGTTTGGTTGCGTTACGAATAGGTGTAAATAAAAGCAATACGATTTAAAATGTTACTTAGAGTTACTAAAACTACTTAAATAAAGTTTTGTAAGCCAAGCAGAGTTTCTTGTCAATTTTTCTCTGGTTCCGTTACGAATTGGTGTAAATAAATAACAGTACCATTTAAAGTGTTGTAAATAGTTCGTATTAAATTAATACATTTTGTATCGTATTCTCTTAGGTTTAGGTACTTAGCGGGCCCAATGATATTTTTTGGGTTTCCACTTTTAAACCACGTTAGGAAACAAGAAAAGTTTTTGATTTTATTTATTTCCTCAGTTCCACCGTGTCTGAGAAACGATGCATCCGAGCTCGGCTGATAATAATCCCAGGATTGATCGCCTCCCGTAATATGTCGTAATTTGTAACTCTTTGCATACGTGTCGGCCATTATGAAACGACAGAAAAATACCATGAGTTTTTTATTTGGTGCAAAATATTCTATATATAATGTTTACGTACTTGCAAAATAAAAGGTTGGTGTAAAATTTTACCTAATTGACGGTAGCCACTTTTTCTTTTGTAATTAGAAGGTTTTGTTCTGATGAAACTATAAATTTATTTTGAAGAAAAAAAATTATGGCATTTTCGAATTCTTGAAAAAATGTACAGTCAACCTAGAAAATTATAACTCGTTAGACAAAATTTTTCAACACTTAGTAATTTACCAAATCAAATTGTTAGATTAAGTTTTGAGCCGGCAGCGCATCAGTATTGCCTCTGGTAATGCAGGTGTCCATGGGCGGCGGTGACTACCTTCCATCAGGTAGGCCGCATGTTCGTCTGCCAGCTTTGGCATAAAAAAAAAAAAAGTTAAAATGAAAAAAAAACGTTTTCATGCAATTTCTATGAAACGCTTTAACAAGATACTTTCTTTATTTTTTCCAAACGATTATATCTCTATTATAATTTAAAGATCACGTATTATCATATAGATTTTAGACGTATTTTTTTAATAACTGATAACTTTTACTACTAATAACTGAATGAAAGGACAAAATAATTTTATTTATAAGTTACATAACTTAAAAACCAAAACCGTTCTGTTACTCACAGTTGCTACTCTATGTTGCTCTATGACTTATTTTATAATAGTAATATTTTGGATTACTATTGGTGTTACCCAACCTTATTCATAACCAAATGTCATTTCATAACACTCTATAAAGTAAGTTTGTTCCTGTTATTGTAAATAAAAAGAGATGACATGATAATTATAACGTAATTTTAGCTATCTGAGGTCTATCGAACTGTTAATGAATAGGACGTTTAGAATACTAGTTATAACGCTCTGTGGCTAAAATTACAGACCAAACCACATTGTAGCCACAATATCTATAATACAGCTTCTGTTCAGCAATGCCTGTAACAGAACAGTCGACATCAAAATAGGTAAGCTAAGTAATGAATATTTTGTAATAAACATTGAGACTAGTATAAAGTCTAAGTAATGAGGTACTAGTCTACTCTATTGTAATAGAAAAAGATCATCACCACGAATTTTACCCCATGGACATCTTCAGATGTTGGTCAGTACGCAAATCTATTGAGGATACCGTTTAGGGAGTAATCAGAGGCAAGTCCAAACATTACATTCGGTAAATGCTCAGTTTTTTCCTTCACCGTTTCGAGTACGTGGTCTATTTTTAGGGGTTGTTTAGATTCAGTGTTCGTAAAGTTCTTATAATATAAATTTACTTTGACTTTGACTTGACTAATTTAGATTAATAATTTAGAGATTCCGAAAAAGTAATCTGCTTTTTATGCTGACTGTACCTTAACCGCAGCCATTTGCAATATTCGCCAATTCCAATCGCGCCATAACTCCAACGAATCAAACAATGCAATCGCTATTATGCAGCGCATTCCAAAGCGGCATTCTAATTTGGAACACCATCAAGGCAAACAAAAAACACCTTTTGTAACTAAGTACCAAGGAGTTTTTATTAGGTACCTTTAAGTAACAAAGTAACAAGGAGTTTTTAATAGAGCGTTATCACACGGTAAAAAATCATGGAAACTATACTTATAAATTATTTCTTTAGTTGGATTTGGAATGACAGAAATAGGTGAACAGATTTATTGCAATAATAAAATGAAAATTTAGGTATGTATTGATCTGGGGTTAGACCTTTGAGGACAGAACCTAATCATAGACACAAAGGTGTTTAACGACCAACTTACCAGCCAGTAGGTTATGAAGCTGACGAATGAACTGGCAAATACCAGGTGCAGTATGCTGTAGGTCTTGCTGTTCAGATGCAAAGTACATCACGGTACTCAGGCTGAGTTACTCGTGCGCTGAAGACGCTCTACCATTTTCCCATGAATTAATGAAATAATGGGCTACAAGCTAGTTCAGTGGTTAGCGGGTATGGAGCGGCTTAACAGCTCTGAAGTAGGACAAAAGATATTTGAAGAAGAAGAAGAAAGAAAGAAGAAAAAGAAAAACGTAGATTAAACCACGTATTAGAAGTTTATACAAAATAGTGTCACCTGTGAGACGAGCCAGAATCGTCCTGATATAAAACAAAGCACCTGATAAAACAGTCCGTTACCATGAAACTTAGATATCAACCAAAGCCAAGTAGGTACTTAGTTGTAAGTAGGCACTTAAAATGTCTGTCGCCGGTGTGCGCTCAGAATCCTGAAATACATTAAGATTGCGCTACAAAGCGCTTGATTAAACATGTCCTTTCCTATTTACAGACACAGATATACAACTGTTATTATCCGGCTTCCCTCGGGCGCTGATAAACAAGCTGTCTGGCTGAATGCCAGCAATGAAGTGCCAAAATCGGTAAAATTTTAGAACACACAGTACATTGGAAGACAGTGTCTGTGTGCGCCAAAAATAAATGGTTTTCTGTCTTTTCAAAATGGCAATCTCTCTTTTTTAAAATCCTTCTTATAGTCGATTGTATCTATTTTATTTATAAACGCTTCTTAAATTTATTCATTGCTTAAAGTGAGGACTTTTACTATTTGTTATTAACCAACAATGAGATAAGGCATACTTTATACGTTGTTAATATTTTGACAGATTTTTATAGGGCTATTATTTATCATCTAATCCCTAAATATATAAAACTGTAATGATGCTGATCGACCGACTGATTGACAATCAACCCACAGTTGTGCCACAGCCTATTCCTCCACCTCGCGACTGCTTATGACTGAGAGTCGTGATTCCCTCGTAGAATCTTCATTCTAACAATATCTTGCCAACTTTGTAGGTCTTTGGCTGCGTAGAGCGCATCGTAAAGTTTAGTAGCCAGAGTAGAGCAGCAGATTTGGTCTGTCCATTGAAATGGACTGCGTCCTCGTGATCTTTTACCGTCAACCATCCCGGTAATTATGAGTTGTTCAAAGTTGTCCCCTTTTCTGGCTACGTGACCAAAAGTCTAGAACTTTGCGTAGGCATACGGTGGACAACCTTTATAGCTCACGATGAATAGTCCTAGAGACTTGTTAGGAGGGTATTCTTTGCATAGCTTAGGAGTGTATTAAGAATTTACTAATTCCTGATGATTTCCTGAAATTCTGACCCTGGTGGGATACGGCGGGGAATACTAATAATAGTTATACTCTGTCAAAATGTTGGGGAGCCAACTAGTTCTTAAAAAAATATAAAACCCCGACACAAAAGCATAATTTCTTTTTACTACTCAATCATTTTCAATGAGCCTAAGCACACCTCTGCTGTTAGTTTTGTGAGGAGTTGGGTATCCTGCAGATTCCAAAAGATGCTGGAGTATCAGGACAAGATTATCATGTTCTTGAAATTACATTGAAGTTTCTGGATACCAAATATTGATACAATCAGACCTATAGAAGTTGCTCACATTACTTTATGAAAATGAAAAGAGCTGATAATCCTGAAGCGGCTGAACAGATTTTCTTGAATCATAGCTAAGAACAATCTGGATCAAACTACCTTTCAAACAAAAAAATAAATCAATTACTAAAACTTCATCAATTAAAAAAACCCCAAATAGACACACAGTTCCACGTTAAACTTAAAACATCTCTTTATTTGCATTGAGAGTCAAAATGATGAACTTGATTTAAGTATATGGAGAAATAACTTTTATTAAAGAAGGGTTGTCTGAATACGTCCCAAGGGGCTGTGGGCGGCTGCTTATGTATAGTGCACTTAACCTGAATTTCGGTTAACGTATTTTTGTGGATGGGAACTCGAAAAGAAACGGCATTAATCATTTTACCCCTACAGTCACAGTTTTAGAATTTTGGATGATATAAATTGTTCGGTGATAATTAATGCTCAGTATTACCATATATTTGAAACGGTGAAGGAAAACATTGAGGAAACTGGCATGCCTAGAACTAAAAATTAAAACCGGCCAAGTGCGAGTCGGATCCCGTATCGTTGTATGGGATCCCCACTTAAATATTTATTTTACTCTGTTATTAGTATTTGTTGTTATAGTGGGTAACAGAAATACATCATCTGTGAAAATTTCAATTGTCTAGCAATCACGGTTCTTGAGATACAGCTTGGTGACAGACAGCCAGACAGACATACAGACGGACAGTAAAGTCTTAGTAATAGGGTCCCGTTTTTACCCTTTGGGTACGGAATCCTAAAGAGTGTTAGGTCAGTGGGAAGTGGGTAGTGAAGGACAGCCTTGGACTTGCCTTTGCGCCCTATATGATCCCTCAAATCGATATCCTCAACAGATTTGCGTACTGAGCAATATCTGAAGATATCCAGAATGGGGAAAAAGGTCGAAGACAGAACAGATACCCACCCCCGTGTTCTCCATTCCACTCGACACCATCAGAACAAAACCACCGGTGGTGTCGTTTGGAATTGCTATTCCCTTCGATACTAGCGACTATTAGTGATGTCCTGAAAATTATCAAAAGTAGGTGTATTCTATATACCTACTTGCTATCACCCTTGAGACTTCATATTTTTACAATTTACTGTACCTACTTGATTGTTGATAAGTTTGATATCTCGAGTAGTCGATTCTAGGAGTTCTAATACAGTAATTACAATTTTTGGTTACTACGTAAGTAGCTTGCTATTCAAGACATCAATAGAGTAGTGTCGAACGGAATAGTGATTTCAAATGACACCACCAGTGGTGCCGTTCTGGTGGTGTTGAGTCAAAGAAATATGACTAACGCATAGAAGAAGTTTTAAAATTCATTTATGCTCTGAACATTAACTCATACGGCTGATCTCTTGATGGATGCATACTTTGTCTCAAGGCGATTTCTGCGACTGCGTACCAGGGCATTTGTATGAACCTGCATAGAAATTGGTTCGAGCACCCTGGTACGATAAACTTTTTGAAGTCGCATTGTTATATGTATACATATCTTTCTAACTGATTATATTCTACATAAGAAAGTAGAGATCAGCCGTATTTAATTTTAATTCTTTATCTAGTTCTCTTCTAAATCTGTGTGTTGAGTTGAATGAACGGTATACTCTACAAATGTAATTTTGCTAGGGGTTACACTATAGGCTGTGACGTCAATATATTTTACACCAAGCAAGTTACTGATTATTTCATTGTGAACTAATCACTGATCAGTCATGACTAGCGGTGAATGTCAGTTATATAATGATAGTGTACAGGCAGAGCTATTTCAGTATTTTTTCTGACAGCTATATAAATATATTTTAATATAATTTTGAACACGATTAGTTTTCCGAGCCTATTGAACAGGCTTCACTTCCGGAAAACTTCGATTAATTTACGTAAAAAGTTAGAAACTTTTGACGACTTCAATAAAAACTTTGACGACCTTTGTGGCGCAGTGGGCGAAGGTCCGCCTGTGACGCAGAAGGTGCGGGTTCGATTCCCGCTGCGGGACAGATGTTTGCATGTTCTGCAGATATTTGTCTCGGGTCTGGGTGTTTTCTATGTATGATATGTATGTATTTACAAAAAAAAAATGTATCTATGTAGTATATCAATCATGTGGTTCCCATAATACAAGTTCTGCTTAGTTTGGGGCTACATGATGCTGTGTGATAACGTCCAGGATTATTTATTTATTTTTATTTATTTAACTTTGTGATAGCCCATCCAAATGACAAATCTTACCCCTACCACATGATGACACTTGTGGAGAGTATAAAAAGTCAAAAGGCCTATTTAAGCGAAAATCGCTACCATCAGTAGCGAAAAGTTCATAACCAGACCCTTAGATCATCACAAGACTGGTTTTATCGAGTGAAGTCACACAGTTTGTATAATTTTTTTCTTTTGCATGTTTAGTTACAAATATTATATTCTTATGTTACCATGTTTTTTATGTACTTGTAACATTGAATAAATCATTTTGAATTTTTGATTTTTTTAAATTTTAAGAGCCTGGGGGAACAGGATATCCCACACACACACACACACACACACACACACACACACACACACACACACACACACACACACACACACACACACATCATCCCTTCATTACGTAGTCACAGCGGCTCTATCATTAAGCTAGTGATTCTAATTAAATTTTAGTTCTACTAATTATTGTGTTTTTGAAGGAGGAAGACTCGTAAAACAATAATAATTATAAGTTTGATCCTCGTAAAAGCTTTTAAAATACTATGATTAAAATTGATTTAATAATAATCGTTCGAATTTAATATCATCATAGTAGGGGTAAAAGTAAAGCATTACTTGGCGAATAACCTAATTACCTACATCTCAATTCGTAAGCAATTTTGAGACGAATTTGTCAATATGGGTATACGGGGTGAATTTTTTTAAAGAGAAAGTCAGTAAAATATTACTGTACGATACAAGCGTACAATAATGCAACCTTTGCATTCCCATGCACCTACTGTCGTGGGATCCGGGTGACTCGCGGCTACGCGAGCCAGTCCACATTGTCCTCGCGGCTCATTAACATCTTTCCATCAATTTAGTATTTTAGTTATGCAATAAATCGTGTGTCGTGTTAAACTAGCATTTTATTGATTTCCCATACAATTACTATGGTACATGATAATTTATTTTTTACGAGCTTTCGGTCACAGCTTCGTTTCTATGCTGGTATCCGTGTCTAAAAATACGTACGCAAAATTTCAGCTCAATCCATTCAGCAGTTTTGGCGTGAAGGAGGGGCAAACATTTCACATTAGTTTGGATTGTGTCTGTAATGCCGGCATATGAGAGGTTGTGTCTCAGAAAATGTTGAAAACCTCAATTAAAAGGAGTATAATCATAAGTCCCATTAAATTTAAATACTATATAATAATCATCATCATTGAGTAGAATTTCATTAAAAAACCTTATCTATATTAAAAGTGCACTTTACAAATAACTGTTGTTCTATTTAAAGGTAGGTAAATTATGTTGTATTCTTCAACTAAGTGCATCTATCAATATGTTTAATTGAAAACTATTGTAACTTATATACCATTTTAAAAATTATAAATAAACTTTAAGTTAAAGCTCTGTATTCTGTGGTTAAAGTGCAGCTATATACTCTACCCTGTATGTTTAATTGTAAACCATTGTAACATCGTTGATTGTGTTTTGAAAATATTGTGTAAATATATATCAATATTGTACTTTATTTTGCGTTATATGTTAATCTATGTACGTAATCTTGCAATTAATTAAATAATGTACCGATCGAAAGTATCTTAATTGTAACGAAAAGATGTAAACTCGCGATAGCACCAGCTCAAACATAAGATGCTATTCTAAACAAATATTATTGTATAAAATGGTATAGTATAATAAATAAAAAATAATTATTATAACATACATACTATTGTAAGCCCAATTTATTTTTAACAACTGTAAATAAATTGAACAAGAACGTGATCTTTAATGCTGATTCAATATATTAGTCACCCTGTATATTCGGATGTCGGTTCGTTTGGTTCAATAAAATATTAATGCGATCGCAAGTCAATTTTGACGTATTCCAGAAATATCTTTTTATTTTTTACAAAACCGGGTTTTATAAATGTTTATTTAATTAAGTCTGGTAGAGAAATGGTTGTATTTGGCTGTATACTGTATAATGATGTATGACATGATCTTAAATCTAGACCGAAAGTATAAAGAAAAACTAAAAATAAAAATACATATTGAGAAACCTTGCACAGTTGTCCGGGAAGGTGTGTCGTTCAAAATGTATGATGAGCGATAAAATAATATAGCTGATAAAGATAAAGATGTAATATATAGCCCACTAGCTTCCGCCCGCGGCTTCGCTCGCATGGTACCGGGATAAGAAGTACCATATGTGTTAATCCAGGTCACAAATTATGTATATTCCAAGTTTCATCCGAATCCGTTCTGTGGTTTTTGCGTGAAAGAGTTACAAACATTCATCTATTCATTCATACATCCATACACATCCATACTTACAAACTTACGCATTTATAATGCCGGGTACAGACTGTTGTAACATAACATTCAATGTAACATGAAAGAAGCATTACATAAGTGTGGACACAGTGCGCGCACGAACCGAGCTTGTATGCAGAAATGCTCTATTCATGCGCGTAGTGTGCACAGTTCGTGCGCGCAAGGCGTCCTTACTATGCGAACTCTGTTACATTGCCATGATAAATTGGGACAATGTGGACGGCAAATTCTTTCATTGCGTGTTACATTGCATTTCGTAAGTCTGTACCCACCATAATATTAGTAGGAAGTAGAATAGTCAAAAACCAACCGCGCGCTGATTTGCACAGTCATAAGCCGCCTCACAAGAGTTCGCTGCCAACTGCCATTCAAACGACTATCTTAAGTCACAAAAACGTACCATTAAATAAGTTAATGAATTGAATCAGGTGTGACTTTGCGGAAATCCATTACAAGACATTACGCCAAGCAGAAAGAGCTTTCTGCTTGGCGTAATGTCAAAAAAAAAATTCAATACTTACTATTAAAAAAAAAAATTTCATTACTATAACTATTAATAGGTTCGGCGAAGCAACACGTCTGCGAATTTTTGCGGACAGCGATTCTATCGTTTCCTGATGATGCCTTATGGGGAAGGCGAAACTTTGTCGAATTTCTGTTGAGTTTTTATGAAACTCGTCAGAGAGAGTTGGCGGAATTTGTACTAAATATTTTATCTTTTAAATACGTTACCATTTGTTGTAGATACGTGTAGTACTGGAGCATTTGTTGATAAACTCAAAATATTTCCATCGAGCATATTACTCGATGAAATAATTTTTTATGGACAAAAATGACGACACTTTTCCCACTTCCGAATGTTGTAAATACTTACCTATTAATAGGTTCTATTAATATGTATTTTTGTATGTTATTATATCTTTGTTTTTACGTGTAAAATGACGTGTTAATTATAAATAAATAAACGAATGAATGAAACTGATTAAGGTTTTAGTTTTTAGTCTATGTATCTGATTTCATTCTTAACCAATAAAAATAATTAAAAATAATAAATGAGACGGACTATTTTCACACCATAAAAAAAATAAGCCCTAAACAGAAACTAACAGAAACAGCCCTAAAAATTAAACAGAGATTGTGTTATAGGAGCCATATGACAGATTTCTACGTTTATATTTTTTTTGTAACTCTCATCACACAAACATTTGTCATTATTTATTAACTGCTTGCTTTTCCACGCAGCTTGACTTGTTATTATTTTCTATTCTTTTTCTGGAAGAAAAGTCCCTTTTTCTGGATGAAAGGTAGCCTAATTTCCCTAACAGGCTCTGGCGGCCGGCTTATTGCGGCATAGCGCAGTCTAAGGCTGCTTTTCCACCAGAGATGTACCATGCTACGTTGCTATGGATGCGTTTGACACACCAATCATATTCATTGGTATAGCTTAGCACTGGTTTCAAAGATTCAATATTCAAGATTCAAACGTTTATTTGCTAGAATACATAAAATTAATTTCACAATTAGGTCTTATAGCTATGATAGTACATGTATTCAGCCTGCATGCAGGCATGCAAATATTAATAGAGTGTCGTTACAAATTTAATTATTTAAATATTCATTTAGGCTATAAAAACAATTAATAAGTAACCAATTATTTAACTTTTTCTTGAATATGGTTCCATCTAGCACTTTAAGTTCTTCAGGCAATTTATTATAAATGACAATAGACATGTTGTAAACGTTTTTCCTATATATTTCCTTATGACATGGAGGTTGATATAGTAAGTTTTTAAACTTGGCTCTTTGCTGTCGAGTAATAACCTCACTGCGTTTTTTGTAATATGATAAATGTTTTTTTACAAAAATACACATTTCCCTGATAATCGTACAAGGAAGTGGCAGAACTTCGAAAAAATCGTTAAATGGTGGAAACGGATTCAGCTAAGATATGTTTTTATATGAAAGGATGCTTGCTATGGATGCGTGCTTTGGATGTGTGCTATGGATGCGTGCTATGGATGCCTGCGCCCTCGCCGCTTCCCTAATATCGATACATCGCATAGCTATATAGCTATATAGCGCATATAGCGCATCTTCCTCGCGCAGCTACTTTGCGGCGGTGCATCTTCATAGCACATTTTACTCGCACAAAGTTTCGTAGCTTAGCTTTTACATTCTCGCAGCATAGCTGCATAGCACATCACTGGTGGAAGCCTTTCCACCAGTGTTCTTTTTTGTATTAGGGTGCCTACCCTAATACCGACACAGCTATGTACCTTGGCCGCCGACGGAGAGCATCGTCTACGGTGCGAGAAGCTGTACTTTACGATCCAAGTCTGCATGCCCAGTGTGGGTATTATGGACATACATCCTTCTTATAGAGAAGGCCCATGTCCAGCAGTGAACTGGTATTGTTGTTGAAAGCGTTACAAACAAACAAACTCCCTTTCGCATTTATTAATATTAGTTCGGATGAGTACCAAGCTACAATAGCACGCAGGTGGTACATGTAGAAATCAGTGAGGTATGGTATTAGGAGCACCAATTATAATCATTAGAAATCGAGGTGGTATAGGTACTCTAGAGTCGTGGAAACAAATTACCCTAGGACGCATGCTGACTATTGCGCTGACATTGAACACTATTTAATTGATGTTTATGTCAACGATGCTCGGATGATTTTAAACAGTTTTCTGGACAGTATCACACAGCCCCCATCATACAGCCCCAAACTAGGCAGAACTTAGATACACTAATAATACAGTTTTTTTTTGTAATTGAATACTAACGATTGTACATGGAATATACCCTAGACAAATATTTGGAGATTACCCACTGCGCCAAAGAGGCCGTCAGTTTATGTATGTGAACGAGGCTCCTACGATTTTTGTTTTCACTCGGAGACTATGACCATATAGAGTACCTATACGTACCTACCTTCTATTTCAATGTCATTTGAGCAGGCGTCAGGTGTTCACACTAATTGCAATTGAGTTGATATAGAGCTGCTTCGCATTGAGTTAATTAATTTGTACGAGTTGAGGATCGGTTGCGGATACATTATTTATAGAATGTAAGCCTACTGTTTTTTTTTTTTGGCACAGCTAAATGCCCTGGCCACTGATGGGCAGCAGCGTCGGTGGTGCGAGAAGCTGTGCCCTGCGATCCCCAACCCGCATGCCCAGCGTGGGGATTATGGGTATATCCCCCTTTATTAGGGGAGGCCTATGTCCAGCAGTGGACTGATGTAGGCTGATGTGTGTGTGTGTGTGTTTTTTTTAATTCTCATTAAAACTGAATATAGATTTAGATTGATTTCGGAACATTATTGTCAGGGGGCTGCCCAGATTCTGTAGTGCATCGGGGATGTTTGCTCACTACCATACTGATGGCTGATGGCTTTCATGCCGTCATGCGCAAAAAACTACATCCCTGATGAACAGAATTCGGAGCAGCTGCAACAGCATCCTGATTTCAGTATCAGAGAACTGCATGTCTCCTATCTGGAAATGTCTGGTGCAGAGAGTGACAAATAATGGCATCTTTTTCAAATATTAGTAATTTTCTGGCTTTTTACTTTTCTTTTTTGTTTCTTTTATATTTATGTGTGTATTGGATATACCTAAGTTGAAAAAAAAATATTTTATCGTATTTTTTCTCGATATTTTGCTGCTGTAGAGATAAAAGACTGTATATTTAAAAGTCAAGACTTGTTATTAACCTTTAGTTATATATATGTCTTATGTTTCTTTTTAGGCTTACTAGGTATTATGTTTTTATGTACTGTTATGTCTTTCAAAAAATTAAATAAATAAATAAGTATATAGCGATAGATAAGTAGTAAGACAACAAATTACCATTTAATTCAAAATGGTATTTTTGACTACAAATTTTAAATGATTTAAAACGAACTTCGCTCTGGCCAGCCTTATTAGACACCAAAATAAATTACTAAGGTGGGTGGCCGTGGAAAGCGATGAGGAGGACATATATAGGGCGATAGGTTCCTACAATCACAATGTATTGTTATTTGAATTGAATTTAGCTGCCTCATGCAAATTCACGTGCTATGATGATTCTATTATTTAAGCACTTGCTAAACAAAATTTCACATAAAGGTAGGTATATGAGTTTGTGCACCGACACCACAAGACAAGAAGAAGAAGACGCCACCCTCACCTACCGTAACAGCGAATAAAGCCGGTATTTGAGTATGGGATGAAATGCATATTACATCTTTACGCGTAATCATTTGACACTTCAAACTCAGGGCGAAGAAGGGGGAGGTGCGGTGTCCGGGGAGTCGTGTCGTTCAAAATGTATGAGAATTCAAAATGTGTGATGAGCGATAAAATATTACACATCCCATAGTCAAAAGCCGGCTTTAGAATGTATTTATTTATCACACACGAAGGCACAAACATATAGGCATAAATCATTTAAGCCCCTCCCTGTTGCAGCCAATCTGGATCAGTTCATAATTCACTATCAGTTGTTTGTTTGTAAACACAGGTAAATACAATATCACATGCTAAACCGGTAAACATGCAGATCTCTGTGCTTCAAATAGCGGCACTCAAACATTAAAAAAAAGCTAAAACTTTAGAATACAATAGATATTTAAAGTCACGTTAGATATAAATATCGCGGAAAACTGCCAAAACTTGATATTTAATGTCACGTTAGATATATATCGCGGAAAATATCAAAACTGTATGAAAATGAGACAGTACTTGCGATATATAAATCTAATGTGATAATTATATATATTACTGAGAATCAGATCCCGTAGGTGTCAAAATATAAATTACAATGACATGCATCTACATAAAAAAAATTGCATAAAAAAGTTTCATATCATCTAAAAAATCCTGAATATCTATTATAATAGGTTTTTTTTTTACAAAAGCACTTTTTTAAGTTTTACCTTGAACACATTCAAACAAGAATCAAATAATACAGCTTGAGGAAGTTTGTCTCAGCTAAATTCTGCTACCAAACATATGTGTGTAACGATGCTAGTTTTAGACTATACCAGCGATCCGAGCTACCTACTTATAATACAATAAAACGTAAAGTCAGTCTTCATCAATATCTATGCCGTATGCACAATGTTTTCTTTCAGTTTTCCAATCGCTTTTAAAAATAATCTAGTACCTACTTAAATATAGAAAAATTCAAAACATACGAACCATAGTCATCCCTAAGGAGCGCGTCTCCAATACCTGGAGAACTCTCCGCTAAGGATATTCAAATTTCATTTTCAGTATGCGTGCAAATTGCCATGTAAAATATATTTCGTCCTTCGGTCTTGGATGACGTAATATTTTGGGTATAAGATTGAAAACCTTAACATAGTCCTATTGTTGGTTAAATAAAAAGTAACTCCTCACCAGAAACTCATCCTAACTATTATAAATGCGAAAGTAAGTTTATTTGTTTGTTTGTTACGCTTTTACGCCTTAACTACTGAACTTGAATACTCAAAATGAAGCAGATACTTGGATGTAGCCATATTTTCACCCAACAGGTCAAATGTGTTTTAAGCGTATAAAATATATTAAAACTAAAAACAAAAAGAATTTCTCAACTGAAAATATGTTTAAAATGCAATTTCGCAGCTGAAAGGTTGTTCCGCAGTTTATTACCAGCACCTGTAAAGTATTTGCATGAAAATGCTGATGTTAACTCCGGCGGAGATAACTAGCATGCCGTTTCGAGGCGGAACCGTGGACACGTAATGTATAGAAGGATAATCTCTTGTACCACTAATCTTATTCATAGTGGGCGGTATGTCTAGAAAATATTTACACCACCCACCATGAATGAGCATGTTTATGTTCATAACAGGAGAAAACCGCCCACCTTGAGATAAGAGTGGCATAAATTAAATCAAAAACAATTATTCATTGTGAAATTATGTTATATAGGTACTTCAAAACCCTAAAACTAATTACATCTAGTTTAGGTATATAGACATTGGCAAAACATAATAACAATGATCTGCAAATAATGATGCAATTTACGCAGCTTTGAGCATTGTCAAACAAATTGATCCGTAAGTAGATAAAATAGTAATAGTTGCGTAAATTGCATGCAAATAAGGAACTTAACTGCTTTGTGGATGTTTCAATTTCCTTTAGCATGTTATAAAATGTTCTCCGACGCGCTCCGACGCGTGCCGGGAAGTGAAAATCGTACATTAAACTAATCTGTCACAGGTAAAACACACCTGGGTGCCTAGTACGAGTTTTTTACCAGCTCGATCGCGTTTGCGTTTACGCAAATTCATATGGAATCGAATCATCTACTAATGTTATAAAACCAAAATTTTGTTAAAAAATGTGCTAGGTGTAGATGCGTGTTTGTTCCTCGTTCACGACAAAAGTAATTATCAGATTAGGAATGTATGTACACAGAATTCAAATTCTGTTGTTTTTACATTTTCCAAAATTAAACTTACTTCGACAGCTTCAAAATTAAAGCTATTCTTGGCATCCTCATTTATTTGAAAGGGACAGCATTTCAAGGAATGTTAAACATATTATTTATGTACTTTTGGAAAATGCACAACAGACTCAACACCATTGTATCTAGTTATAGACAAGTGTAAATGTATATTTGGGTACCACGGGAACAAACAAACTCAAATTCGTCGGTTCATGTTATGTTAAAAAAAGTTGAAAGAAGCTGAATAATCCTAGGTGGTTTCTATGTCCTACAATTCTGCTGGAATAACGCAGCTCGCAGTAAGTTACGCTATGCTGATTATTAGCTTAGTTTCACGGGATATGACGCCTTTAGCAGACATGCTGGGAATAGCTTCGTTTTATATTTACAGAACAAAATGCTCTCACCATTTTGCGCCCTCGTAAATGAGCTTTCTGATTTTTAAAGCGTGGAATATTTTTTGATAAGTACAAGTATCTGTTTAAAACTTTATAAAAACAGGTCTCTTCCAAGGATTTTTACGAAAAACTTTCTCGAACCCTTTTCATTCACCAAATTGTCCCATGTGACCACATTGTCAAAACTGTAGGTTAGTTTTGACAATGTGGTCAGTCCATCTGGTGGGAAGGTCTTACACGTCGTCTTTCAAAACGCGGTCGCCAAAGAACTTTTATTCCCCAATAGTTATCGGTTTTACAAGAAAGAAAAAAGAAAGAAAGAAAAACAATATGGCCTATACAAGCTATATGGCCTAGCAGTTGCCACTTGAACTTTCAAATTCTGAGAGAAATATTATACATTAAATACCTGTCTCAACTCCGTTGCAAGATCGATGACTAATTGATTCTGTTCCCTTTCAAAGTCCAAAGTCACCTTCACTTCGTACGGACCTAAAAATATGGAAAATCATAAGCAAATTCACCTAAGAATAAATATGCAAAAATCAAATTTTGTCCATCAGCCCCTAAAATGGCTCAATGAGATTGGCTTCGATGTAGTCTAGCCTAGGTGATTCCCTCTTTAAGTCATCATTATCATCAGCCTGTTGCAGTCCATTGTTGGATTTAGGTATCCCCTAAGGAGTGCCATAGCACCCAGCCTCTTTAAAAAGTGTCATTTAGCACTGTGCTTTCAGATAGGAGTTTACAAAGGCAAGGGTAGACTCAACGCATCAGTCGTGAACCAATTATTCTAGGTGATCAGTTCACGTGAAGTCGTGAAGGATTAATTCTAGATGATCAATCAGTTCAGAAAATCAAGCCAGCTGATACACTTGTTCAAATATTTTTGTATGCATCAAGATAGTAACGGTAAAATGTAAATCGATGGTACAATGTAAGAAATAGAACAACAACACAGCCTGTATCAGTCCACTGCTGGACATAGGCCTTTAGTAAAAAGAAGGAGAGCATGCCCATGTGCTTCCCACACTGGTCAATCTGGGCATGCGGATAGGGGAACACAGGGCACAGCTTCTCGCACCACGGACACTGCTAACCATCGGTGGTATCCAGATTTAGCTGTACCAGTGTTGGGTTGCACTATGCTGCAATAAGCCAGCCGCCAGAACCTATTAGCAGGGTGCATTACGGGCCGGTGAGGTTGGTTTAGGTTCCTAAGATGGAAACTAGGTATTTCATATTTTTCTATGTGACATTTATACTTATGGGTGGCACACACGTTACGAGAAATCGTTACGATCGCACTGTACCGGTTAAATTAATCGAAATGTGTGTGTGATGAAAACTGAAATTAAAAATGAGTTTTCATCACACACACGTTTCGATTAAAAGGTGCGATCGTAATGATTTCTCGTAACGTGAGTGCCACCGATTAGGTATTTATAGAATTACAAGTATTGTCATTAAGTTTTTTTTTATGATACTAGAAGATGGAACAAGCACATGGCCCACCTGATGTTAATCATCATCTATCACAAAGCATTTCATCGTACATCACGTTTTTTGGAACGTGCTCTGAGATGCAACGCCCTGCGTCATTCAACTTGAGGCATGAAGATGATAAGCCTCTTGTACCTGTAATTTCTCCAGCACCCACACCCTTCAAACCGAAACACAGCACAGCTGCTTCACGGCAGAAATAGTCATGGTGGCAGTACTTCGCCGGACGAGCTCTCCACAAAGAACTCTACTACTACTAAAATTTGTTCTATTTCATTTTTGACATGTAACCTAAGAGTTAACAATATATGAAATCTGAACTTTGAACGGAACCCCTTGACCCCCTGAAATAGATACAGTACCTTCAAACAAATGTATCACAAATAGCCATAACACAGTCCAGAGTACCAGAATGCTTGCCAGCCCAATCTGACAAGCAACACAACGGAACACGACGGAGCATACCGACTCCTTCTCCAGCTGTGGCTGAGGGTACACTCGAAGCCATGTGTCTGTTACCTGAAACAAAGGACCACCATCACCATCGGCTTACAATACCACCAGCGTCCACCGCTAGAGCTCTAATGAGCGCCACAGTGCCCTCATCTTGACGCATCCTGTTCCTGCTGGTAGAAACAGGATGCGTCAAATATATCGTGACTTCAACTAGCCGGAGGACGTCCCATTCAACGTTTGCCGAGACCGGTCTCCGATCATAATTTATATCTATACTTTCATCATCAGCAGTCCACTACTGGACATAGGCCATTATATACTTTATAACCCCTTACTTATCAATAGCATCCGCTCGTAGTTTCGCTCGCGTGGTGCCATGATGGAAAGTAGCCAAATAAGGATTTAGGATTTTATCCAGATCACTCATCGACATAATCATCATCAGCCTATTGCAGTTCACTGCTGGACATAGGCCTCCCCTAACGAGCGCCATTGCGCCCTGTTCTGAGCTCGACGCATCCAGCTTCTACCAGTAGCCTTTCGCAAATCGTCACTCCACCTGGCCGGAGGGCGTCCTACACTACGTTTGCCGAGCCGCGGCCTCCACTCAAGAACTCGTTTACCCCAATGGTTGTCAGTTCTTCGGCAGATATGGTCAGCCCACTGCCACTTCAGCTTGCTAATTATTCTCTGAGCTATGTAGACAACTTTAGTTCTTTGTCGGATAGTCTCGTTGCGCATTCTTTCCTTCAGAGAAACTCCAAGCCTGGCTCGTTCCATAGCTCGTTGAGCGACTTTAAACTGGTGGACTAGCCGTACTGTGAGTTTCCACGTTTCGGCTCTGTATATCATGACGGGTAAGACGCACTGATTAAAAACTTTCGTTTTCAAACAACATCCAGATAACTGTTGATGGACGTAGGGCGTTGCATCGTAGAGCATGTTCCGGAAAATGTTGACTATGTTGACTGATATACTACTCACCTGCCCGTGGTGTACCCTGCTAACTAACAAACGGGACTCTGGCGGCTGGCTGATTGCGGCATAGCGTAGCCAGAGTCCCGTTTGTTAGTTAGCAGGGTACACCACGGGCAGGTGAGGTTAACTTGGTTTCCGAAGATGGAGGTTGGAACCCCTTTCTCCCCCTATCAGTCACTCCTATGATGCAAGCTCTGCTTAGTTTGGGGCTAAATGATTTTGTGTGATATTTACCTACACGTATACCTGGATGAGAAAGGCACAGGACAAAGGAGCCTGGCCACAAACAAAGGGAGACATAGGCCTAGGGAGGCCTATGTCTCCCTGGCCTATGTCTCCTGGTCCGAGTCACAATTAGTGGGCCCTCCCACCTGACATGGATCATTTCTCATTAGTGATGAGGAAATTGGTCGACACAGCAGATAAACTAATGATATTGTTTAGTAAAGGTATACCACATTCGGGGCAAATAGGCACGGCATTGATAATAATGAAATACATAAATAGTTATATGACAAAAAGCTTGAGATGAAACTGTCTCCAACTCCCTCAAAAACGATGTAAAAGTTAAGAATAAAGTTTGTAAACAAAAAAAAATTTTAAAAAATATATGGCAAGCAGAATTTCTTGCTAATTCTTCTCTGTTTGGTCGCGTTACGAATTGGTGTAAATTTAAATAAAAAATTACGTTTCAAAGTGTACGTTATGTGCTTATTGAACGTATTTTGATTTTGAGTTTCACCTAAAGCTATATGGGTTTTTCAAATATGTAATGTCCTTGTTGAATTACGTACTTGATGTGGCGCTGCATGCTTCTCTGCTTGTACAAATTTATCCATTTTTCCATTACCATTACCATCGTTATATTTAGAATTTCCTGCACTTTCTATCATTTTAAGTTCTTTTTGTTCATTGCCTCTTATATTACACACTTTATTGATCACTGTTTTCGAGCATCTAGCTTCACAAGCACCAGGTAAAATGGAATCTTGCGACCTCCTACTTTGGTTTACTTTAGCTTGCACATCACTTATTTCCCTTTGTACGTGAAAATTATAGCCATCTAGATTGTACGTACTATGTACTGATACCAGTACATCCTTTGGATTTACTTTCCTGTACAAAGGTTTGACTAAAACATTATTTTTAAATTTTGTTTTCAGTGATTTGTTTTTCATAACTCGCGTGCTTTCGCAATGTACTCGATAGGAACTGATAGAAAGTTCCTTCGTTAATCTAAGTACTAACACCTAGGTTTTTGGTAGCATGTTCAAAGTTGAAGAACTTCCGATGTAGCCTCGGATATAAAAGAAATGGATGTATTAAAACGCCATTTTGTATTGCTAATACTTTTTTTTTGTGAAGCGATTATACCACGTAAAAGAGGTTTGTAGGTAGCTACCAATTATAACTCGTAAAAGTACTGCAGTAAACTATTAGGTACTAAAGAAAAGATTGCCAAGATTTATTAAGACAAAAATCTGGAAATAATGTACGATATATGTATATATAATATTTTGCCTAACAAACACACATCCACAGACACAATTCAGACATACACCTACAATCGTTAGAGGCAAAATATTGTAAAAAAAATATTTTCATGTAGCGAGGAGGGGGTGGGGGGAGGGGTGTAAGGGGTTCCAAACGTCATCTTCGGAAATCCAACCAACCTCACCTGCCCGTGCACCCTGCTAATTAACAAACGGGGCTCTGGCGGCCGGCTGATTGCGGCGTAGCGCAGCCTAAATACGGCACAGCTACATCCCCTGGTCGCCAACGGGCAGCAGCGTTGGCGGTGCGATAAAGCTGTGCCTAGCGATCCCCAACCCGCAAGCCGAGCGTGAGAATTAATGGCATATTTCCCTTATAAGGGGAGGCCTTTGTTCAGCAGTGGACTGAAATAAGCTGGTAATTTTGTTCTTGATGTCTTAAGAGGCACAATTACTTAAACTTTTCAGTCGTTTCTTACACGAGCGTTTGGAAACTAGCGTGGTTATAAGCCACTTAATTTTTCAAAGCGAGCTCGTCATGACCCCTCCATTTCTTTGTATCCGAGGTTACTTTACGGGTAAAGTTCGGATGGATTTTGCGGACTTGTGTAAGTTGGATGGCAGTTCTGTGGTTAGTTGGTGTTCGGTCTTGATTTGATCGGTGTTATTGCAGTAATAGTTTTACCCATTAAGTTGAATAATAATAATGCTGTATATTATACATATCATATGGGCCCAAACTAAGCAGGGTTTGTGTTATGGGAGCCACATGACTGATATAATACATTTTTTTTTGTAAAAATATACTTATTATACCTACTTACATAGAATACATCGAAACTCGAGACAAATATTTGCAGATCATACCAACATTTGTCTCGCAGTGGGAATAAACCCACAACCTTTTGTGTTTTAGATGGACTTTCACCTACTGTGCCATATGTTCAAAAATGTTCGCTTAGCTTTGAAAGATGCTAAAAGTGTTAAACTTTACCAATAAATAAATAAATAAATAAATAATGCTGGACTATCACACAGCATCATGTAGCCCCAAACTAAGCAGAGCTTGTGTTATGGGAACCACATGATTGATATATTACATATATGCATTTTTTTTGTAAATACATACATATTATACATAGAAGACACCCAGACCCGAGACAAATATCTACAGAACATTCAAACATTTGTCCCACGTTGGGAATCGAACCCGCAATCTTCTGTGTCCCAGGCGGACCTTCGCCCACTGCACCACAGAGGTCGTTGAATGTTTGTATCAGAGGGCTTACCACAGGTTTTTATAGTTTACGAAAACTTTATAAGTTTCGGTATCTTTCCATACATTTTCAGTACAGCGCCTCTAGGGAAACGTGCATGAACTACGAAAATGTATGGAAAGATACCGAAACTTAAAAAGTTTTCGAAAACTATCAAAACCTGTGGTAAGCCCTCAGTTAACTAAAAAAGTCCGTAAGCTAAGAAGAGGTCGTGAAATAAATTACTAGGCGCGTTTTATGGTTATATATAATATTATTTAAAAAAAAATACAACTTATTGGATTAGAATCTTTTTCTGTTTCAATAACTTATTATACTTTTTCTATGCTCATATGTCATCCAAGTACACTTTATTTTATTTTACTTGAATATCTACACTAACAAGTAGGTAGTGAAGCGCTCGTGGCGTGGTTAAATCACCTTGGTTAAGCAACACTCCGCCCGGTCATTACTTGGATGGGTGACCGCTTAGTGACATTTAGATTTGAGCGCTTCCGTGCTTCGGAAGGCACGTTAAGATGTTAGTCCCGGTTTTTCCGTCGTTAAGCCATGTCGGAGGCCTTTGGGCGGCCTAAAAACTCCGACACCAGAGTTGGTCACTAGCTCATACGAAGAAGAAGAAGAAAGTAGGACTTTTAAAAAAAATAAACCAACTTCAAATAAATCACGTCTTACTTCTTGCCTTAAGGAATTTTGAAAATAGGTTTACAATTTACGGAGATATAGGTGATCATAGGGCGAAAATTACAAATGAGGATGAGGTTTTTTGAGTTTTCCGAAAAAAATACCAATACTTCAGAAATAAAATTTATATGGAACCACCTGTAAAGTATAGTCTCTTAAACAAAAAAAAGAATTTTGAAAATCGGTCCACAATTGACGGAGTTATCGGAGAACATACATAAAAAAGTCGAAAAAAATGTTCCGACGAATTGAGAATCTCCTCCTTTTTGAAGTCGGTTAAAAAGAGGAATGATTTTATTTATTGTCAAAGTAGTAGTATCACGTAGGTATTTTAGCTGAGGTTTTTTTTATGGTATTAGAAGATGGAACTTGCACAAATGGCCCACCTGATGTTAAGTGGTAACCATTACCTATCACAAAGTATTGCATCGTAGATCACGTTTTTTTGGAACGTGCTCTACGATGCCTACGGTGCCCTGCATCCATCAACTTGAGGCATGAAAATGAAAAGCCTCTTGTGCTTATAATTTCACCGGCACCCACACCCTTCAAACCGAAACACAGGAATACTGCTTCACGGCAGAAATAGGCATAGTGGCAGTACTTCCCCGGACGAGCCCTCCAAAAAAAGCTACTCCTACTTGAGGTTCTCACAGCTTGTGAACAACCATGATCCAAATCACCTTCTTTTGGAATAGCACACGAATTAAAACTTATAGTCATCATCAACAACATCATCTGTCTATAGCAGTCCACTGCTGGATATAGGCCTATTAATTCAAACTCACCTTGAATAAATTGCCGAATTACATACCCAGCATATATAAACAGTTATTATTATAAATTTTAGTTTTCTCAATTAATGTCTCCAACTGCTGGAGAGGATACAACATATTTACATTATTAAATCAATAAATAATAAAAATGTATTTATATTCCGAAAGGTTTACAATTAACATGTATACGAAAAAAGTGTTACATTTAACTTACTTGTACATTTTTGTGATATAAATGTAAACCTTGTAGAGTCTATTATTACAATAATAGTCCTATTAATACTTCTATACGATTCACAATCATAAAGGCATCGCTTATATGAATCTTCCAAAGCATGATGTACCTATGCAGTGATATCGATCACCCGTACTGCGCATGTGCCGACTGACAGCGCACGCAACTAGCTGTCAAAATAAGAGATTTCGCAAGTAAATAAAATAATCTAAATTCAATGTACTATTTCGGATATAAACAAGAAGAAATTCAATTTTAATCTTGCCTAAAATTAATTCCAATGTATAGTACAAAGTGTTGAAAGAAGTTGTGTTTTGTGGGATCCCAATTCTCATTTCAGGAGAAGTTATTAGTGTGAAAATACAATGATAAATTGAAATTAATTACCAGATAATAGAACACGAAATGATACTAAGATCTTCTGGCAATAGTGAAACAAGAAAAGACAATGGAAATTCCAAAGCTACGCAGTTTAAAGATGTTTAGTAAACAACTAACAAAATTCTAAACAATTAATGTTGAAAATGACGAGATGTCTACGAATATGTGGAGCTTACTCCTTCAGGCTGTCACGGAGACACTCCACTCTTCTACTTATAGCCTCGTTCACCGTCACAGTAATGGTTATTCTCCAGCTATATTCCTACCGGCACCAAGGCCAACCTCACATCCAACCAAGAATCGGTGACTTTGACTACCGGCCGGGTAGTTTCCTTCGAGGTCGTATGCCTAATGAAAATATAAGTTATTGTGAATTCAATTACGGCCTACCAGATACCCTTAAATGGGGCACGTTTAGCTTATACTCATCTCCTGAAACAGGAGTCAAGGGACCTTACAGAGTCATATACGATGCTATCAAAGGCAAAGCTTTCGCGAATCACAGTAAATATGAAGCAGTGACGTATGCAACACAGACAACACCAGAGTTTCTTTATCACATTATAGAAATAACAAGGTACTGGGATGGTCCCATCAGTCTATCTGTATTCGTCCCAAACTATGATCTCGATTTAACTATGCAGATTATGGTACATCTTTGCCATTGCTATCCAGGAATGGCGAAAGTATCCATGCATTTGTTTTATCCGAAGAAGTATCCACCTAAAATTGTGAAGAAGAAACCAATCGTCCTAACAACAGAAATACCGACAACGACTGTTAACATTAGCTCCCAAGAGATCACGCAAAGAAAACTGGATAGGTATAGGAACTTGAATAACAAAACGAGATCGCTGTACATACAATGGGCGAGACAGAAAAAGATAGAGATAATGATGAAGCGGATGCCGAAAGATAGTTCTGGTATACCCCATTTAAAGTTCGTAGACTGTTCTGGTTTGGAATATTTCAGCATCACAACCTTCAGGCGCGAACATCATATGGTATACCCCATAAATGTGGGAAGGAACGTCGCAAGGAACGCGTCGACCACTAACTACTTCCTTCTCTCTGATATAGAGATGGTGCCAAGCGATGGTCTGGCTCCTAAGTTCCTGACGATGGTGAGGAAACTCATGGGGGATAAGAAACGGGATGAAGGCTGTGTGTTTGCTAAGACAGTGTTTGTGGTACCACTGTTTGAAGTGGAACGGGGAGAGAAGATTCCTCGAGATAAGGATACGTAAGTTACAAAAAAAGTAATAATGCTGGACATACCAGCGGGTTGATTGGCTAACTCTGTTGCAAACAGAAATGATTTGACACCGATCCTGATTTTACAAACTTTGACGTTACATCTTTCGAAATTCAATTAACGTCAATTGACAATCTGTCACAGTTTTTTAAAATAGGATCGGTGTAAATCATTTCTGTTTGCAACAGAGTTAGCCGGTCACCCCGCAGGTAGAGCTTGTCGTACACATGACTGAACAAATTATACAAAACATCCATACCTGGGACAAATTATACAAACATTTTTCACGTGGTGGGAATCGAACACGCAACCTTCTGTGTCTCAGGCGGGCCTTCGTGCACTGCGCACTGAGGCGCTGAGGCAAACAGCACTCACTGAATTTATGGGACCAGGGTAGCATATTTTCGTCGAGTGGATATCCACTACTATTTTAGTAATTTTATAAAACACATGTCTTTTATAAAATTACTAAACTAGATATACATATCAGCATTGATGAGGTATTTTTAAAATGTGCAAGTGAATAGGGATGGTGTCTGAAAAAATCGAATTAGTCCGTCATTTACATTATCAAAAAATATTGACGTCACGAGCCCCCACTCCCAAACTTTGACGCTCTTTATCTCCGTCAATTTTTATTTACTTGACAGATAAAAAAAACGTATCCAATATTTTTTGTTGATCTGTCTGACGGACTAATAAGAATTATTTTTTTTACCCTGTCGTCATCTCTATTTTACTTGCATAGTCTGTATGGAGTTTTTAGAAAACTATTTTAAAAATGAACGAGTGAAGTATTTTAGAGAACTATTTCAGAGAGCTTTTGATGTGTTCTACAAAGGACAATAACAAATCTGTTCTTTGTCCTTTTGAGAGCTACAGGTGTTGTCCATTCATCTTCGCTATTGTACTTAGTGTGTGTAGTTCTTTTATATTGTACTTGAAACTTGAATCTTTGTATACAGTTAGTGTCTTTCTTCAGACACAAAAGGTTATCTATCTTTTGTACTCTATTTTCTTTAGAAATCCTTTGCAACAAGATCTATCGGTATACTGTGCATTGTGAAATATTTTCTTGTGAAGCTGGTGGTCTTAAGAATGCGGCGACCCTCGCTCGCTACTTTAATTTGAGGCGCGTGCAAAGGATCGCTCCGGATATCGCTATCTCTGTGTAGCTGGATTATTTAGCCGTGCGTGTGAGATAGCAATAATGCCTGCTCAAAATTTTATATGAATTTGGTTGTGTTCCGTAATACCAAAAATGATGACGGATAACTTTATATATTCTTTACATAGTATTGTTAATCTGTAACTAGATGATATAAGCTATGTTCCTTAACAACACGTAAGATATTGTGGTTTTTAATCCGAAACAAATAGAAGATAAGTCGTCAATTTTGGCAAAACATTTGCAAAATGCTTTAAGCTTTTATTTCATTTTAGGTAAGTATTTTGTAAAAAAAACTATCCAGGAACCTTGATAAATACTATTGAAATACAAATAATATTTACAACAATATAGTGGAAATATGCTTGAATTAGAAATCATTTTGGTATTACGTTTCTATGGGCAATTGGTCCATGGGAGGCCCCTTAAGGATTATGTTGTTTATATCAGAGGTATTTTATAAAGATGAAATTAGATAAATCAAAAATATTAATTTCAGTGAAACAAAGGCAAAACAATATTTACAAAGTTAGATACAAGTTCTACTACGCAAAGTTTTACTGAGGACTTAAAGCTAAATATGTATTAGTGTGTATGTCGGTTTAGGGTAGTATCCAGAGAAAGCCGAATTTATTTTATACTTCTATTCTTGATACTCGGTTTGTCACCCAGTTTGGAACATTTTTCACATGCTCATCTGAAAACTAAAGAAATAACTTTTATTGATGGATTTTATCAATAGAAACTATCTCATTACGAAGATGTCACATTCTAACAATTGGGTTGTAATGTGTCGTGATGTTCATAAATGTTGCCTGGAGTGAAAACGTGTGTCGGCGCAAACGGGCCACACGCGACAGCCACAAACGCCGCGACGAGAAGCCAGAAGCCGCGACAAGTGGCGGCTTCCAGCGTCAACCGTGTGTGGCGAGTCCATATAAAATGTATGGAAACTACAGGAAATATGCCAGTGGTCGCATCTTGTGGCTGTCGCGTGTGACCCGAAGGGTTACGACTACGAAACCTATGATGCCGATTAAAAATCAAATTCAGTAAAACGCGCTTGTTCTGCGTACTATATCCTAAATTGTGTCACTACATACATCAGTAACACTAATAGTAACAGATGTTTTCCGTCAAATTGATCACAATACAGTACCATTAAACGGCTTCAATTTTATCTCTTCTGAATTCCTTACATCAAATCGAGCGTACCGAACGGTAGGAATCTTCCACTAGGTACCTAAATAGCATCCTTTACGGTGCACGCCACATTTATATGGAGTCGGGCGCGGACATGCGCGGTCGTATTCCATTCAAATTTCAAACAAAATGCATGTAAATAAATCACAATTTAAGACACACGGTATGTCGTTGCTCGGAAATGCTGGGCCGGATTTCCCAATAGGCCAAGTAGGCATAGGCCTAGGGTGGCAAAATTTTGGGGGCGGAAAAAGTTAGTAGGATTTTTTTGTGTCGCGCCTTTCACTTCTTGCACCTTTGCGTAGGTGATATTCAGTAAAAATTATAATAAAACAATTGTCCCTGATGTTTAGGTATAAATGATATTCTGGAACTATGTATTAGTTTTTGTACACGGTGTAGAAGAGGAATAGTGTTTCTAGGATTCGTCATATTCCCACCGCCTGCCCGCAAACCTCCTTAAAAACCTCTCTAATTAGTAAATTTTTAAAATCACTTGTTTATCAACCGTTTTTCGGTTTGCTTTCTGTACTCTGTATTCCTCCACACTTTTCTCGGGCCAACGGCCACCGCTAAATATTAAATACGTAATATAGCTTAAACTGTAATACAGCTATGGGTAAAGAGCAGGCTCGAAGGTTTTTTGTGCTTTAAAGTGAGAAGAAAGGCGGCAATCTTTCATATTCCTAAGGCAACTAATGGATCAAATCCGCCCCTGCGGACATGGTTATGAGGCGTCCACGTTCGAGCAACGACATACCTTGTGTTCTAAATTGTGCTTTATTTTTTTCCATGTATTTTGTATGAAATTTGAATGGAATAGGAATCCGCCCGTGCCGTGTCCGCGCTCGACGCTATGTAAATGTGACCTGCACCTGATATAAACTGACGTTTACGAGGATCGTTCTGTTTCGTTTTATGCGACGAATAAGAGAGGGAGGGATGCTCTAAAACTTTATTTTTATTATGGTTTTTATTGATAAATCGATAGTTGTAAAGTATTTATTATGTTATTCGTTCTTTACGATGGAGAATCGATTGCTGTACTTTTGAATCTTACAATTTTCAATTTCCACTATGATAAACAATTGATTTGGTGAAAAAAGTGTTCCTGTTAGGAAATAGGGTCAATTGCGACCAGCTTGTTTCTTTTGACAAATGTAATTTTCTAGGCTGAATGTATTTTTTTTTAAATCCAAAAATGCTATCAATAAACCTGTAGTTTCCTCGGAACAAAACGTTCTAACTTCTAAAGAAAGGGTAGCTGCCCTTAATAAGGTAAAATTTTGCCCCACCCTGTAGAGAGACTAGATCTTTACATTTTTCATATTTGCGTTCGCATCACACTACAATAAATGTGAATATTTGAGAGTTAGTTGTATTCGAGTCTGGGTGTTTTCTATGTATGATATGTATATATTTACAAAAAAAATGTATATAAATGTAATATATCAATCATGTGGTTCCCATAACACAAGATTAATCTATCTGTAAATCTAAAATTTTGTTAAACGTAATCTCTGTAATAAAGCTTATTATAAAATATCTGATTATTTAGATGACAAAAAAGCATGGGATGAAACTGCCTCCAACTCCATCAAAAACGATGTAATAGTTATTAAGAACAATGACGTTAAAAAAATATAAGCCAAGCAGAGTTTCTTGCCAATTCTTCTCTGTTTGGTCACGTTACGAATTGGTGGTAAATTAAAAAAATTACGTTTCAAAGTGTATATACAGTTCCTACTGAATAAATGAATTTTGACTTGACTTTGTCTTTAAACAAGCTTTGCTTAGTTTGGGGCCCTAGGATGCTGTGTGATGTTTGTTTCCACTCCACTGTAACTGGCTGCACGGATTCGGATGAAACTTGGAATTAACATAGTTGTCACTTAGATTAACATATATGCTACTTTTGATCTAGGTACCAAGAGTAACTCCAGGGGCGGAAGGATAGTCAATAAGGGCGTACTATTTGTCATGCCATTTGGAGCCGAAACTTAGACAGTTCGCCTCCCCAATGAGCGCCATTGCGTCGTCCTCAGCTTGACGCATCCAATATCTACCAGTGTCTTTCGTAGGTCGTCACTCTACCTAACCGGAGGGTGTCCTACACCATGTTTGATACGTCCGATGATATACTTAAGGATAGTAGGAAATAGAATTTGGCTCAGCTGCATCATATCATAGTATTTTATTTTGACAGATTGGTCCGGATGGTGGCGGCGAACCGAGCGATGTACTTCCACCAGAAGGTCTGCACACATTGTCAGCGGTTCCCTGGCCTGCAGTCCTGGCTGATGAGGGTTTCTCCGGGGATTATCGAGGTTAGTTCCAGAATTTGCTGGATTTTATAATTCAATATTGATTAATAATCACACTTATTTATATTATGCGAAAGTTTGTCTGTTACAATGTTTGTTCCCACTTAACTCCTTAATGGCTGAACGGAGTTTCAACTGACTTATGACGTAAACGAAAAATTTTGGCCAGTGACAAAGTGTTATTTTGAATCTACGTTTTCTCATTGGCCAAAATTTTACGTTTATGATACGAATACTTTTCGCTTGTCTTCGTGATTGAACCTCGGAGCGAATAAAGAAGAAGGGAACTCCTCATCTTTGTACAAATGTGCCACCAGTTCTACCACACCGATCCAAGTGACATCGTGTTGTCAATGGCCGAAAATTGGATACCTTGCGTAGTGAACTAAATGATTATGCTTAACTCAATTAGGATTACTCATTGGCTAAGCCGCTTTCGACGTTTAAATCCAATAGACTCAGCAAACAAGACTGAACTCTGTAAAGGGACTAATGGCTCTTTGCATTACAGTCCCCTATTAGTAAGTATCTCCGGTGAATCAGTAGCGACAAACTCCAAAGACATACTAAATTTTTGTAACCTACGTTTAATCTTATCAGCTGCAAGATTTACTAAAATTCAAAAATTGTCTTGTGTCATTGTCTTATGACCCTAACGGCTTCAAAAAGAGAGTTAATAGGCATCTTCTGGGAAAGCTCGTCCCATCGTTGACCTCATCCTTGCCCACGCAAGGATCGAGGTCAAGAGCTGGCCCATAAAAAAAAGAAAAAGATTAAGAAAATTCTTTATTGCCCAAAATAAAAGAAGTACACAGGTGAACTTAATGCTAATTAGCATTTACTTCCAGATAACCTTTGTGTAGTGTGGAGATAGAATGGTGTACTACTTACAAATTTGTTATGTGAAATAGTAGAAGAATAATACGTCACCTAACTCAAAAAATAAATAAGAGACAAAGAATAAATACATAAGTAAACAATAGATGGAGTACATATACAAAACATAATAGTTAACTTACGTACAAAGACAAAAATCATAAACATACATTAATACATACATAAATTACATAAAATATCTACATATACCTAGGATCTCAATTTTTTTTATTGACTTTTTTGTAGAGACATAAGGTGATTATAAAGTTTTGATTTACAAAACACTATTTTTTTTTAAATACTACTTATTTTAAAGCTTACTTTTGACGCGGCTTACTTAAAAAAATATTTTTCTATCCTTCAGGAACAGTTTCTGGATGAAAAGTTTGCTATGTACTTTTCTGTATCCCTGACAACGAGTATGCGAAATTTTATTATGTAAGCGTAAGAAATATATTTATCAACTAGCGGCCCGTCCCGGCTTCGCACGGGTTAGGGCACTTTTTTACACCTTAGGTTACGTTACTTAAGTTTTAGTAAGGGTCCCTAATCTTGTCTAGCAATAAATATAGCCTTTGTTTCTCAGGGTGAACGTAGCTTTCCAATGGTGAAAGTATTTTTTTAATCGGCAGAGCAGTTTTTGAGTTTATTCATTACAAACATACACACACACAAAAATACAATTTTTTTCCGCTTTATAATATTAATGTAGATTACATAATATATACTTGTCAATAAATTAAAGAATGTTGCTAATGTAATCTCTGTAAAACACTGTCTTCAACTCCCTCAAAAACAAAAACGGTTGTAATAAAGATGTTAAAAAATTATAATACTCGTAAGTCATGCAGAGTTTTTTACCAATTCTTATCTGTTTGGTCGCGTTACGAGTTTGTGGAAATAAAAAAACTATTTAAAGTGTTCCATTATGTTGTTACAGAATAAAAATATTTTGTACTTTTTATTAAACAAGCTTTTGCAATTATTATACCTACTATAATAAGGATTTTTTAAATTATAAATACATAAAAGAACTTTTGCATTCATAATAAACTATTCTAAAATTAGGATACCATCAGAATTCCATAAGTAAAGTTTCACACTGCCAATGCCGTATCAACATTATGTGACACACGGGATACCGTTGGTAATAAAACCGTGTCCGTACCATTATCTGTACATATTATGGGAGCCCCCACTATTTTATTTTATTTTAATTTAATTATTTACTTTTAAACTGAATATACAACTAAATATTCTATTTCAAGCGTCTACCTGTTGATGTTATTAATATCGAGCAAAAAGTGCAAAAAATCACGTTTGCCCCCCTTAAATATTTATTTGATTCTGTTTTTAGTATTTGTTGTTATAGCGGTAACAGAAATACATCATCTGTGCAAATTTCAACTGTCTAGATATCACTTCACTTCACTTCATTTCTGTATTAAATGGCTTCTGGAACAGTCCTCCACAATTTCGCCAGTATCAAGTTTAATAATAATTGTTCATAATAATATGAGGCAACGTAGTACGGTTTGTAAGTCCAGTCGTCCAGTCTTAGTTCTTGAGATACAGCCTGGTGACAGACAGACAGACAGACAGACAGACAGACAGACAGACAGACTGACTGACAGACGGGCAGTGAAGTCTTAGTAATAGGGTCTCGTTTTTACCCTTTGGGTACAACATCAACACCAGCCTATTTAGTCATTTAGTCCACTGTTGGACATAAGCCTCCCCTATGGAAAGGGGGATATGCCCATATTCCCCACGCTGGGCATGCGGGTTGGGGATCGCAGGGCACAGCTTCTCGCACCGCCGACGCTGCTGCCCGTCAGTGGCTAGGGGATTTAGCTTTGCCAGTGTTAGGCTGCGCTATGCTGCAATCAGCCGGCCGCCAGAGCCCCGTTGGTTATACAGCAGGGTGCACCATGTGCAGGTGAGGTAGGCTTGGGTTCCGGAGATGGGGGTTGGAACCCCTTACACCCCTTTGGGTACGGAACCCTCAAAATGCTCATAAATCCAGTAAATTCTACAGCAAACAAGAAGGGACTAAAAAGTATTTGACCCCGCCTGGTTAGCACAGAATTGGGTAGATTCGGCTTACGTGACATAGTCCCGGGGCATCAGGAAAATGTCACGGAAATCGGACATTAATGTGTGGGTTGTTCTTGGAATTGGATTTGCTGTCTGAAATGAACATTATTATAGCTTCAGTTGTTTGGTATAATACTTAAATCATAGCGGCTTTGTTACACAAATACTTTGTTACATAAATACCTAACAGTTCCGTGCCAAGGGCAATCATTTTACGCTTTTCCAACAAAATCCCAAGTGAAGTGCTAAAACTATCTATCTATTTTGAATTTTTTGAATTTTGTAACTCGCCAAAAATAATTTAATAGTTAAGAATAATAACAATTGAAAGAAATAAAAATAAAAATTCAAATTCAAAATTTATTTATTCAGTAAAAACTGTAAAGTACACTTTGAAACGTCTTTTTTTTTATTTACACCGATTCGTAACGCGACCAAACAGAGAAGAATTGGCAAAAAACTCTGTTAGTCTTATATTTTTTTAAAGTCCATGTTATAACAATTTTTATTCTTAAGAAATTTGTTACATTGTTTTTGAGGGAGCCTTAGGTTACGTTTAACAACATTTGAATTTGTTAACAGATAAAATAATCACGTCATTTGGGATTTTGTTAAAGAAACGTACCGCCATATAGTAGGAACAGAAAGTTTAACTTTATTTCTAGTGTTAACATTATGATAGTCGCTATTTTTTTTGAACATGTTAAAATGTTTTCGGACATACATTACGTTTTCATATATATATTGGCACGGCACTGTCATAATATTTATTTCTTTTCGTTCTAAGTGATTCTCTGGGGCCCATATTATAAATTGCACGAACGGCCCTCTTCTGCAACACAAATATGGTGTTGATAGCAGCATTCCCCCACAACAAAATGCCGTACGACATAATGCTGTGGAAGTCGCTGAACTAAACTATTCTAGCCGTTTCTACGTCAGTAAGTTGACGGATTCTTTTGACTGCGTATGTTGCAGAACTGAGCCTGTTCGACAGTCCATGTGAGCGCCCCATTGAAGCTTATTATGCCTCAAAATACAGTAGTCTTGTGGATACACAACATTTAAATCTTCATCTTTTATTTTAATGTTAGGTTGTTGTTAAACATTTGGTAATATAAATCTAATACATTTTGTTTTAGTCTCGTTCAGTAATGAATTATTTACATCGAACCAGTAAACAACTTTCATAGATGAAAAAAATATAAGCCATGCAGAGTTCCTTGCCAATTCTTCTTTCTCTGTTTGGTCGTGTTACGATTTGGTGAAAATTTTAGTGTTTCTTAAAGTTTCAGCTAAATAAATAAATTTGGTTTTATTGTATCAATGTGCTAAAAGTCATAAAACTATCGAGTGAAAGTATTTAGGTATGTATTCACCGTCACTCAACGGCTGTACCGACTTAGAAGTTCTTTATATGGTTTCGGAAAAAAGATAAGGGTTCTTTTTTCCGAAAGTTTTTTCTAAGATCACTTCGTTGTTTGATGATGATAAAAAAAGTTTTACAAATGTGAGGTGTTTAGCTAATATCCAGCCTAACCTGAACTATGGAGACATCGAAACTGTTACAAAAGGGAGCTCAGTTTACAGCGGTTTACTTCATGTTAATTTTTTCGTAGTATTTCTAAAACTACATCATACATACATCCTGAAATAATACAAAAAAAAACATTTTGAATGTACAAATAAAGCCCTTTCATATGGCACATCACTCAATACATTTGTCGCTTCGCTATTATATCTATCTATCTAACTATCGCCCTCATGTGAAAAGGCTCTTAGTCTAGGTAAGCTAGATTGACTCGCCTCACCGCAGCCTCAATTCAACCGCGTAACCGCTGTGAAAGCCGGTTCAATCTACTTGAACACTGATTCTAAACATTTTATAAAACTATATTACACTAACTAACCCGCCCGCAACTTCGTTAGAGTGTATACTTTTGTATAGTACGTGTTTTCATGTAAAATAATTCCCTGGTTAGGTATTTTGCGCGTCACCCTAAATATGTACGGAATAAAAAGTACCAACCTACATTGCCTGGTTAGGTCCGGGTAGGTACCCAGGTCCGTTCCCGTTCCCACTCCCGCTTCCGCTGCCTTTTCCGAGACCGTGCTCGCTCCCTTTACCCTTAGCGACCCGTCGCCAAGTCACAATCAGTTAAAAAGTATAGGTATTATGAGTATTTGAATCCCCAACTTGAGAAATGATTGGTTCCCCTTGCAAACTTTGATCCCCTATCTGCCCTTCCCATCTAATTCTAATTCAGTAACACTTTATGTGCTGAAAACATACTTGTTCTAGGAGCTGCTACTCGATCCACAGCTGTGAGGCCCATAGCCAACGTGCTAGTGTCTAGTGTATAACACTTGTAAGTGCTGAAAAGGCACTTGTTCTAGGGCGCGAGCTGCTACACTCGATCAGCTGCTATGAATCCCATAACCAACGTGCTATTGTCTAGTTTATAACACTTTGAGTGCTGAAAACACACTTGTTCTAGGGCGCGAGTTGTTCGATCCGCAGCTGTGAGGCCCATAGCCAACGTGCTAGTGTCTAGTTTATAACACTTTGAGTGCTGAAAACACACTTGTTCTAGGGCGCGAGTTGTTACTCGATCCGCAGCTGTGAGGCCCATAGCCAACGTGCTAGTGTCTAGTTTATAACACTTTGAGTGCTGAAAACACACTTGTTCTAGGGCGCGAGCTGCTACTCTCGATCAGCTGCTATGAAGCCCATAACCGACGTGCTAGTGTCTAGTTTATAATACTTGTGAGTGCTGAAAACGCACTTGTTCTAGGGCGCGAGCTGCTACTCTCGATCAGCTGCTATGAAGCCCATAACCAACGTGCTAGTGTCTAGTTTATAATACTTTTGAGTGCTGAAAACGCACTTGTTCTAGGGCGCGAGCTGCTACTCTCGATCAGCTGCTATGAAGCCCATAACCAACGTGCTAGTGTCTAGTTTATAACACTTTGAGTGCTGAAAACGCACTTGTTCTAGGGCGCGAGCTGCTACTCTCGATCAGCTGCTATGAAGCCCATAACCAACGTGCTAGTGTCTAGTTTATAATACTTGTGAGTGCTGAAAACGCACTTGTTCTAGGGCGCGAGCTGCTACTCTCGATCAGCTGCTATGAAGCCCATAACCAACGTGCTAGTGTCTAGTTTATAATACTTTTGAGTGCTGAAAACGCACTTGTTCTAGGGCGCGAGCTGCTACTCTCGATCAGCTGCTATGAAGCCCATAACCAACGTGCTAGTGTCTAGTTTATAATACTTTTGAGTGCTGAAAACGCACTTGTTCTAGGGCGCGAGCTGCTACTCTCGATCAGCTGCTATGAAGCCCATAACCAACGTGCTAGTGTCTAGTTTATAATACTTTTGAGTGCTGAAAACGCACTTGTTCTAGGGCGCGAGCTGCTACTCTCGATCAGCTGCTATGAAGCCCATAACCAACGTGCTAGTGTCTAGTTTATAATACTTTTGAGTGCTGAAAACGCACTTGTTCTAGGGCGCGAGCTGCTACTCTCGATCAGCTGCTATGAAGCCCATAACCAACGTGCTAGTGTCTAGTTTATAATACTTTTGAGTGCTGAAAACGCACTTGTTCTAGGGCGCGAGCTGCTACTCTCGATCAGCTGCTATGAAGCCCATAACCAACGTGCTAGTGTCTAGTTTATAATACTTTTGAGTGCTGAAAACGCACTTGTTCTAGGGCGCGAGCTGCTACTCTCGATAAGCTGCTATGAAGCCCATAACCAACGTGCTAGTGTCTAGTTTATAACACTTTGAGTGCTGAAAACACACTTGTTCTAGGGCGCGAGTTGTTACTCGATCCGCAGCTGTGAGGCCCATAGCCAACGTGATAGTGTATAATAAACGTAATTTCGATCATGGTTGTTCACAAGTTGTGAGAACAAAAAAAAACGTGATTCAAAAATTTTCTCCGAAACTTTATGCTCATCTTTGTCCTGTTCACCTTGTATAACAAATAAATAAAATTAGAAAAAACTGATAGGAACGTTTACTTGATTCCTTTTCTCAATTAAGTATAACATCGTCAACAGTTTGTACCGATGATTATGATAATGATGTTGATAATTGAAATATTTGTTGTCATTTCAATAACAGGAAATAGAAAGGGAAATTATTTATTGCTTTCATAAGTCTCAGTCTCCTTGTAATAAAGTGAACTCGTAAAACTACAACATGTTCCATGGGAACAGTCGTAACTAGACCTTTGAGAGAGACCATACAATAATAACAACTTTCTTCAAAGAACTCATCATCATCATCAGCCTATAGCAGTCCACAGCTGAACACAGGCGTCCCCTAATGAGCACCATTGCGCCCTGTCCTGAGCTCGACGCATCCAGCTTCTACCAGCAGCCTTTCGCAAGTCGTCACTCCACCTAAGCATCCTACACTACGTTAGCCGAGCCGCGTTCTCCACTCAAGAACTCGTTTACCCCAACGGTTGTCTGTTCTCCGGCAGATATGGCTAGCCCACTGCCACTTCAGCTTACTAATTCTTTGAGCTATGTCGACAACTTTAGTTCTACGTCGGATAGTCTCGTAGCAGATTATATCCTTCAGAGAAACTCCTCAAAGAACTACGATAACTATATTAATATATTTGAGACCTTACTTATACTGCGCTAAAAAAGTTGTAAATATATACTCTATATATTTATTGTCTTTGCATGGTTATAAGGTTAGTGTTACGTTGTAGTGGAGGTAGTATCATTATGTAGACCCCGTACTCAACAGCAGCAGCAGTAGCAGGCAGACCGAGGCTTTCATCACCACCACCACCACCCCAGCCTATATCAGTCCACTGCTGGACATAGGCATTCCATAATAAAGGGGGATATGCCCGTTATCCCAAGCATGCGGGGTGGGGATCGCAGGACACAACTTCTTGCACCGCCGACGCTGCTGCCTTTCGGCAGCCAGGGGATTTAGCTGTGCCGGTGTTAGGCTGCGCTATGCCGCAATCAGCCGCTTTCATCAGAATAGGCTAAATTCCTGAAAAAGTATATTTAATCCGTCATTTAGGTACATCATCAAAAAATAATTTACACGAATGTTTTATTTTGTAAATTTTACTGAAATTGTCAGATAAATAGTGTGCTTAAGTTCCGCGTGACGTCACGGGTAGGTACACTTTTTACATACAAGTGACGTCACGAGCCCCCACTCCCAAACTTTGACGCTCTTCATCTTTGTTAATTTCTAATGATTTGATAAATAAAAAAATACTTGTCCAATGTTTTTTTGTTAATTAACTGATGGACTAATTCGAATTATCATTTTATTAACCAGGCATTATCCCTAAAAAATAATCCGTAATCCTAAGTGTCAAAAAAAAGCCACTAAAATAATTTTATAAGTCTTATCTTTAGCCGATAACGGCACGTTTTTCATTAGATTTTTCTTTGCGTATGAGCCAATGGCCAACTCTAGAGTCAGAGTTTTAGACCACCAGCCGTTTAGTGGTTCAACGGCTGAAAATGCCGAGACCAACATCTTAACGTGCATTCTGAAGCACGGAGGCGCTCTGACCTTAATGCCACTAAACGGTCACCCGTCCATATAATGTCAAATAATGACTGCTTACAACAAAGATGCCACGACTCGTCAACTTTATATACACATTTTTTACACTTGTCACCACCACCTTAGCTGAAGGTACCGGTTACGGCATATTGAAATGTATTCGTCAAACAACATATGTTCACCCCAACCCTTACCGGGGCTCGGGGATGATTGGAAATTCCTGAAAGCTGATTATTCATACCCTCAGCCCGTCATCTCGTGTGTACTTAACTTGGTAATCTGTGACCATGGCCCGAACGCGCGTACTAAATTACTAATTAAAACCAGCTTGATAACCTCTGGCGCAGTGGGGCGTGTGTCGGGCGAAGGGTCGCCTGAGACACGCAGAAGATTGCGGGTTCGATTCCCGCTGCGAGACAAATGTTGCATATAATATTTAGTACCTGGACGACCGAGCTTTGCTCGGTTTTTTTTAAACCGTGTTTTTGTAAATTATAATACGAATTACTTTATGATAAAATATGAATATAATTTTTTCCCATCTTACCGATACATTAATAAGAAAATATGAACTGGTTACTCAATGAAAAATCACAAGTGCATTTAATTTAACATTTTAATAGTTAACAGTAACATTTAAAAGTTAATCAATTAATTTAGTAAGTATATTTTTATCATATTATTTATGAAATCCTTTTACTTCCTACCATACTATATTGTGGGTTTGAGACAAGGATTTTCATTTGGAAGGTAGACTTTTGCCATGACTACTTTTGACTTTTTTGCCATGCATAGAGACCGGACTGGAGTTTAAGTCAACCTCAACAAATTCGAATGTTTGCCCTTGGGATTTGTTACAAAATGCTACGTTTATCATGCCATGCATGAAGACTGGACCACTACACTTTACGTCAACCCCAACAAATTCCAATGTTTGCCCTTGGGATTTGTGGACAGTCATGGCAAATGCAGATCTAACGGGAAATTGTTGACGCTGAATGGTGCATCTCAATTGTCCTTTTGATGAGTCAAGGGTTACTCTTGGTATATATACTTCTTTGCCAGATTGTTTACCAGTAACAATTTTTGCCTATATTATGTGATTGCACAGACTTGTTACAATAAGTTTTACACCATTTCATAGTCCTTCTGATACGTCTAAATTATACGACAACATTATCAACGCATTTTTTTCAATTTTAGTTCGTGTGATGGCAAGTCTAAAATGTTGACACTATTGAGAAATGTCGTTGTTAATTTGACTGCTCCTTCAGGTGGATCTTTCATTGAGTCATGACTTTTGTAGATTTTGTACTTACTATACTTACTATAGTAGAAGTTTGGCAACTATATAATAATTAATTTTTTTCAACATCTTTGTTATGAGGCGCGAGTATTGCTCTGTCTTTCATTCCTTCATAATTTCCATTGACTAAGCAGTTACCTAAAGTCCGCTATACTTACATGTTGACCGAGTTTAGGCCAATGGGAGCGTAGGCAAATTGATACATGAAAAGAGCTACCGTCTGGACGTTAGGCAAGTCTATGCAAACTATTGCAAACGGTCAATGTAGACGAGTTTTGTGGACTTGCACCAAGAAAGCTGCCCACACATTGTGCGATTGGCCAGGTGCATGCGAGCGCCTTTGATTTGTGCAGAAAAACCGTCACTGCTCCGAAGTGAGACGACTGGACGCGAGCGACTGCGAGTTGTGACAATACCTACACGCCAAATGAACTCTATACACGTTGGCGGTTGCCTTTACTTGGCCAGCTAGGCGAGCGACACCGAACAATGGCAAGGCAAGGAAAATATGCTATCTATACGTTGGTGTATTGGCCTTCGCTCGGCAAGGCTCCACCAATATGTATTGCAGGCTTAATACTTCATAAGATCCGGGCTGCGTGCTGGCCAATTCACGGTGCGTTTTAATCTCTTCGCAATATGGTCGAACTTGTGCAGTGGCGTGTTTTCGGCCATTATCTTGCATTAGAGTTGAATTTTCCCCTATTAATTCCATGTAAAATATCACGTGAGTTTCTAAAACCTCTGTTAAACTGCGTCTTGCTGTCAAACCTCCTTTTAATGTACCTATATAACCTTCTAAACCAAACACTCTTTGGTTTAGTGCTGCTTAAAAACGCATCTATTGTCAAGTAGCTTTATGTGTTGCGGTGTCGGCAAAACAATTTAGTTTTTGTTTACAGATGCTCGTAAACGGGCAATTTTGTCAATTTCTGCTGCAATGGTATAGCCACCAAACTGCCGATTAAATCTCTCACAAAGTGCAATAACTGCAATATTGTAGCCCGGCAATTTTGCAGCAATCGCACTACTGAAATATATTTCAGAATAGTCGCAAGTATTTAATGTCTAGCCAGCTACATTGAAAATGATTTATCCAGCTTTGACTTCACTGCAATATTGCCATATATCGTCTTTGCTCTGATGTTTAGGTGCATCTCATTTCCCTCGCTTACCTCTCCCCGCCTCGTCCTGTAGCTGCCACTGCTGTCTCCTCAATCTAACCGCAACATGCTCCGCGTGTACGAATAAAACTCAAGGGTTACACTCGGCAATGTTGGCTTGTATTGCAAGATGAAGTTGCATATAATTATACTGAGCAATATTGGTCGATAAAAAAAGCCCAAAAATGCAAATTTTGTTGCCCGTTTGCAGGCCAGGCCTCTTATTAAAAAAAAAAAAATAGTATTACTACTCGCCCATAGATGACAGAAAGAGTCATAATCGTATTCTAATTATTAAATAAACTTTTTTTTAAAGAGCTTTTAGGCAATTTAAGTAAACACGTGAGTTGAAAAGACACATATATTTTATCAATAATTTATATAAACAATTAATTTTCTTGGTCTAACCTCAAACCAAACATTAAACTTAGTGTTGCTTAACAACGTCATCTTTTGTCAAGTAGCTTTAGTGTTGCTATGTCGGTAAATCAGTTTAGTTGTTGTTAAGCTGACAGCATCGAGTTATTATAAATAGAGGCAGAAACGTGGAAAAAGAGTATCTGCACCAAAACTTACTTACTTACTTAGACTTAAGGTCTAAATTAGTGCAAATTTGTCATTTTGAAGTTGATTTATGTCAAATACGCTTGGACGATTTTTGTCAGTTTTCACTTGAAGACCGTGGCTCTATAGTAGTAGTATATACTAACTCGATGTCTGATGGCCCTAGTTGCCAAAACAATAGTAATACTACTCGCCAATAGATGTCAGGAAGAGTCATTTTCGTATGCTGATGATATTGTAGCAGCTTTTTTTGGATAAAACAACATTTTCTATTAATAATAAATTAATGGGTGTTTCCTATGTATGATATGTATGTATTTACAAAAAAAAAATGTATATATGTAATATATCAATCATGTGGTAATCCCATAACACAAGCTCTGCTTAGTATGCTGCTACATGATGCTGTGTGATAGTCCAGCATTATTATTATTATTTATATTATTTAATAAAACCCAGCTAGATCAACTTATCGCCCCAAAAACCCCCTACAAAATTTTATGAAAATCGTTGGAGCCGTTTCCGAGATCCAGATTATATATTTATATACATATATATATATATACAAGAATTGCTCGTTTAAAGATTCCCACAGAAACACATTTTTCACTTCTATGAGGACTAATTTTATTTTTAACTAATTTGCTTCGACCATACAATTTTTCAAGTCATTCTACTGTGGAATTATTAGCGTATTGATAAATATTTTTATTTATTTAGCACTTTATTGCTCGAAAACAAAATAATTGTACAAAAGGAGAACTTAATACTAAAGCATTTTCTGTCCGTTAACCATTCCTGGTAGAAAAGCAAGGTTACTGTATTTGCAAATCATACAAATATTTGCATGATTTGCAAATATGTGCATAAAATATATCATAAAATATATTATAATATTGTATCTGTTTTGAGAGATTTCTATTTATAATGTGTATGTGAATTTATATTACAAGATCTGCTTGGTTTGGGGCTACATGATGCTAGTGTCCAGCATTGTTATTAATAATATCCTCAATAGCTCGTACCCTGGTTGGAATTGGGACGTGTATTTGCCCACAGCTATATTCGTTTTAATGAAGATTTTATCAAATGTTTGGTTTGTTGCTCTGGGGAACAATACTTTTTTTATGGATGAAATGTACCTTATGTCCTGTTCTGTAACACTTGAAAACGTGTGTAGTTTGAGTAGTTTAAACGTGAAAGCAAAACAAACACGCACTTGATGTTGCATTCAATATTTTTTAAATTTAAAGTAAAAGTTCTGATGATAATCACAGATAAGTAGCCAAAATGTAAATATTTCCAGGTGTATTGGCCAAGTTTCATCTAAATCCATTCAGTCGTTATGGAGTTGAGTGCGATCAAACATACTATACACAAACACAAACATTCGCATTAAAAGTCAAAGTCAAAGTCAAAGTAATTTATTGCGTTCATGTGTAGGTGCAAAATTTTTTAAAACTAATGTATATCTATCAACATGAGCTCAGGAAGGGTATGGCAGCATTTTCTATCTATTTTATGTGAAGTGATTACAAAATTTTGCATAGCAGAAATAGTTTGAGAACCGCAGCTCTGACAAGCTTCTAATACACTTTACTCCCTCTCGGCTCTAGTTGCTTCGCCCACACTTAATTGCCAACTAATTTGCCGAGTAGGGTGCCAACTGTGTTACCAACTAAATCAAAGGGAAACTAGCTTTAATCTTGATCTTCTAAATTAGTTACTTGTAAAACTTATGCTAACTAATATTATGGTCGTGAAAGTTTGTTTGCGTGTTTGTATGTTTCTTACTCCATCATGTTAAAACTTATGGACGGATTAAGCTGAAATTTGCACATAGAGATTATGTTGGAAATGGTTTAAATATGGAGTTGCAGTTAATAAATTTGTAATTACTGTGGCCCTTCAAAATGATATTTAGCCTCAAGGTAAAAGATAACCTATAAAACCGGTTCCTATTAATAAAAAAAATTACTCCAATTATTCAAGTATACCTTAAATTAAAACATTCATTATAAATACCTTGGCAAATATGAAAATAAATACATGTAGAAAAAAAATAACACTGTGTCAAAGTGGTCTTGAATTTTATTTTTACGAAGATTTTGAAAACATAAGTTTAATGCCGATGATTAACAAAACTGAATAAATTCGATTTCAAAGAATTTTTTTTTTCTTCAAACTTCAATGGAAACTCAAAGAAACTCAAACAAAAAAACCTCCTGATTTTGAATTCGGCTAAAAGTAGCAATAGCTGGCATCACTGACGGCTTAACTAGAACACTTTGCCCCGTTATTGCACTGACACCCGACTATCATTGTAGGCGCCATTTAGTTTGCGTCTTACTCTTGTTGAGCCCAGGAAAATTAATTATATGTTGAGAAAAAAGACTAAGACTAAGACTTTGGTAAAAATATTGAAGCGTGGCGCGGCTGGGTGTTTTAATCAGATCATCTTGGATGTAATACTCAGACCAGTCACTACTTGGATAGGTGACTGTTTCATATGATAATGAAACAGTCCCAACATCATAGACTTTTGCTTGAGATTTATCACTCTGTTCCCAACTTCATAAACTTTTGTGTGAGAGTATCGATCTGTTCCCAACGTCATAGACTTTTGCGTGTGATTTATCGCTCAGTTCCCCGCATCATAGACTTTTGCGTGAGTTTTATCGCTCTGTTCCCAACATCATAGACTTTTGCGTGAGATTTATCGCTCTGTTCCCAACATCATAGACTTTTCCGTGAGATTTATAGCTCTGTTCCCAACGTCATAGACTTTTGCGTGAAATTTATCGCTCAGTTTCCAGCATCAAATACTTTTGCGTGAGATTTATCACTCTGTTCCCAACTTCATAAACTTTTGTGTGAGAGTTATCGCTCTGTTCCCAACGTCATAGACTTTTGCGTGAGATTTATCATAGACTTTTGCGCCTTTTGTCCTGCACCGAATCTCAGTGTTGTGTACTCGATCAGCATGTTTAATGACGAGCATGGCTCGGTGGGTTACCCCTTAAGGGATTTATATCTGAGTTCTTCCATGCTACAGAGTCAAAAGGCAAAGTGTTGCTTATCCAATCTTGGTTAATCATCTAATAAGCTAAAACCGAAGTAAGCCACGCCACGTGTTCTACATTAAGTATAAAAAAAATCATTGCTGGATGCGGTTCTCTGTGTTCTGTTATATAAAAACAATGATTCAGGGTAAGCCGACCGCTTCGTTCTAAGCCCACGATGGCTCAGTTATCCCGCCTCTCATGTATAGAACCTTAATCTCTGACATCCATTATATTTATCCTTACTAGCTTCTATCAACAGAATCGCCGCACATAATCCCTAATGCTTTTATCGAAGCGTAAACTCAAAGAAAAAGGATAATAAATCTCGTGAGTTATGACAGTTTTCAATAGTTTGATGTATGCTCAGAACTTGGCCACTTTCTCGGGGGATTTCGGGTTGGAACACGTTCACAGTTTCAGGGTTAAATGTGGGTATTGTAGATTTCTGGATAAATGCTAGTTTTCGTTGGTACCAGCTCCTAGATTATGTAAAATTTTGCGATGGAAATGCGTATCCTACGTATTTTGTCGAAAAAAGTCCATATGAATAATAGTACTGAAAAAAAGCATGCATTAGTGCGTTTTTAGTGTTCTGTGAGTGCATTCTAACTGTACGATCAACAATTTAGTCTTATTAAAATAAAATAACAAATAAAAGTATTTGTTGTTTTGTCAATTTTCGATTCCCTAATTCCGTTTAGCCGTTATGGAGTTGAGTGGAATCAAACGTAGTGTAGGACACCCTTCGGCCAGGTGGAGTGACGATCTGCAAAAAGCAGCTGGTAGAGCAGCGTCGAGCTGAGGACAGGACAATGGTGCTCATTAGGGCGGCCTATATCCAGCAGTGGACTGCTATATGCTGATGATGACGATTAAACATTAAATAAACACAAACATACCCCCAAACTAATACAACAACACATAAACACAAAAAATTTGCGTAGCAAGTACTATGTTGGCAAAACCATTAAAGGTGGTAACACCGCCTTCCGCCTTTGCTTAGTAACGGGCTTTTAATAGGTCCAAGAATAGAAGAAGCAGTTTTATTTTTTCCAATACTATGAACTCATATTTATGTAAGTTTTTTTTGCAGCCAATGCTGATAGCCAGACGGGAATACCCGTACCACAGGTGGGAGCCCTTGTACTTTGGGACACATAAGGAGCCCTGGTACAGCGAAATGTTGTCCTGGGAAGGACGCCAAGACAAAATGGCGCAGGTAAGTTATATTGGACCAAATAATCCAAATATATTAGACATTTCAAGGGTATATTCATAAACCGTATTCATAAAAATGTCTCATTCTGATTACGATCTCAAGTGTTGTCACAAAAATGAGACTGTAAATACTAGAAAGCATCGATTTTTACAATATGCAAGCTTGCAATTTGTGTTGGATCGGTTTATAAATACGAGCTCTGATTCTTAGGAATACAGATTTTTGATATTTTCTCCCTTCTATTCTTGATATTATTGTCACATTACACATATTGCAAGAATTTTCAAAACTGTAAATTTTATAGTTCTCACCTTCGATCAACCATACAAAAGATATCGCGCGTCATACTTTGCACTGCGAAAAAAGTGGCATATATTGCTAGCTATAATTTGTTAAAACACATGATGCTAGAAAAATATACGTAGTTGGTAATTACTAGTAATTACTTATTCATACAGGTACCTCTTTAATAAAGAAGATAAGGCAGAAAATCTAAGTAAGCCGACTATATGAAAACTGCTGCTCCGATAAGCACGTCATACAAATATCGCCTCTATAATAAAGAAGATAAGACAGAAAATCTAAGTAAGCCAACTATATGAAAACTGCTGCTCCGATGCGTTTTGGCGGAGTTTTAGACAAGCCACTTTCGGGCGGATTGTGCAAAATCCTTTGTATAGTTGATCAAAGGTTCTCACGCATTTTTCCACGTCATAAATGTTTATACACACATCACTCTGATCCTAATCTTCTAATATCATAAATGTTAAAGTTTTTGAGGATGGATGGATGTTTGTCAGTCAATCACGTCAGAACGGCTTCAAGGATTTGGATGAAACTTGGAATATACATAGATTGTGACCTGGATTAACAGATAGCTTACTTTTAATCCGGGTACCACACGAGCTAAACCGCGGGCGGAAACTAGTAAATAATAAAATAAATGCGAAAGTTTGTGTCTTTGTAAGTACCTATGTTGTGTGTGAGTATATCTATTCTCACTCATCTAATCTCACGGATTTGGATGAAAATTGGAATATACATTGTTTGTAACCTGGACTAGGCTTTTTATCCAGGCTCCATGCGAACGAAGCCGCGAGTGGATGCTACTTACCTCACTAATTCTGTGCAAAGATCAATATCTATGGGGGGAAAACAATTTTTGTTTATTATTTTTTATTTCATTTTTATATCCCACACCACACCAGCCTATATCAGTCCAGTGCTGGACATAGGCCTCCCCTAATAAAGGGGGATATGCCCATAATTCCCACGCTGGGCATGCGGGTTGGGGATCGCAGGGCACAGCTTCTCGCATCACCGACGCTGCTGCCCGTCGGTGGCCAGGGGATTTAACTGTGTCAATGTAGGCTGTGCTATGCCGCAATCATCCGGCCGCCAGAGCCCCGTTCGTTGTTTAGCCTCGTGCAGGTGGGGTTGGCTTGGGTTCCGAAGATAGGGGTTGGAACCCTGTACACCCCTGTATGTGTTTTTATTTCACAGCTATTTATTTGTTTTTTCTTTCGTTTTCCTCCTAGATGATCGAACTGTGCCTCTTAAGGTACAAATTTGTGATACTAGATGGATGTTTTCTCTGCCATGCAACAGAGAGTACAAGCCTAGATTGGAGCTACGAGGATTTCGATACATACAGTCACGCACTGCGAATGAACAAGTACAGTTATTCGTCAGTTATTTGGGTTTTCAGACATATATATAAAAATACTACTAATTATTTAGACCTTGAAATGAAATGCAATGTTATGTATAACTTTTATTACAGTTATTATACGAGAGGGAGAATATCCAATTCAAGTAACAGTGATACATTTTCTACTTACAATGGTACTTTGACTGACAATATATTAACTAAGTAAATATATTTAAAATTGTGCTACATGTTTTTGTTTCCTATTTATTTAGTAACAGGTAGGCAGTGCATAATAGATCATTATTTTCTAATAAAAACTTATAGCAGAAAAATGGTGGACATAAAAAAATATTATTCAATATGCGTCGAGCCCAGGACGGGGCGCAATGGCGCTCATTAGGGGAGGCCAAAGTCAGCAGTGGACTTCTACAAACTGATGATGATGATGATGATTCTGTTATAACGTGGACGAATATTGAACAATTCATTTATTTATTTTTATTTTATTTTTAAATTCGTTCGACGATTTTGTCATAAGCTCAATGTTCTGTAGAATTTAGCATTCTTCAGTGGGGTTCGCTCTTCCTTTACATCAAATTCAGTTTGACCAAACTCAGTTTAGTTTATAAACTGCAACAGACTGATGATGATGATAATGATGATTCTGTTACGTGGACGAATATTGAAACACTTAGTTCGACGTTCTGTAGAATTTAGCATTCTTCAGTGGGGTTTTATTTTCTTTTACGTCGAATACAGTTTGGCCAAACTAAGTTTAGTTTATAGTTAATCCTTAATTAAAGAAAAGAACATTTCTGCTAGTGATCTGCATACTATGATAAGATTAGGAAGTAAATGGCCGTTTTAAGTCGAAACTTCGGCCAAACGGCCAATTTGCTTTTATTGAAATGACTTTATACCCAGTAGGAGTAATGGTATATTTAGACACGGGACACGTAACGAAAATTAGCTATTATTGTTAAAATATTGCAGAATAATTTGGGTATTTTGTTCTTTTATTCCGTAAAACAACGCGTTTAACGGGAAACGTTTTCTAAAAAATAAGACAACTTTCCTTCTGCTGGAAGAGTGGCTTCGTAAAATACTTCATTAGTATTCCATCCATCCACATCAGCCTATATCAGTCTGCTGCTGGACATAGGCCTCCCCTAATAAAGGGGGATATACCCATAATCCCCACGCTGGGCATGCGGGTTGGGGATCGCAGGGCACAGCTTCTCGCACCACCGACGCTGCTGCCCGTAATTAGTATTAATATTAGTAATTAATTATTCTTTGATGCCTGCCTACCATAGACTTCACAAGCTATTAATAAGGCTAAATAGATAGACGAAAATAATATAATAATATTATTATCATCATCATCAGCCTATAGCAGTCCACTGCTGGACATTCGATTTTTATCATTAGTTTACTTTAGTTTAGATGTACCTGCCGCCCCTTACATACGCGAGGTACATAGGTATGTATGAATAATAATGTAATTACACTATTTATGTGACTAAATTAATTTGTAATTATATGTAATTGGCATCCGTATGCACCCGGAGAGGTGGGCCAATATAGTGACTGACTGGATCCCCGCTGACGGCAAACGGCACAGAGGCAGGCCAAAAAAACGCTGGCGTGACGACCTGGACGCCTTCACCACCAATTGTCAAGAACTTGCACAAGACCGGCAACTCCACAAGAGTGGAGGGAGGAGGGGGAGGCCTTTGCTCAGCAGTGGGACAGCCTAGGCTAATAATAATAATTAATAAATACCGAGTAGCGTAAAAAGAAAGCCTTGCCACATCGAGATATTTAGTGTTCTATACAATTATCTCGATGCTTGCCCAATTTGCTCATGTTACCTTATTAGCAAAAAAAGAAAGCCTTGCCCACATCGAGATATTTAGTGTTCCATACAATTATCTCGATGCTTGCCCAATTTGCTCATGTTACCTTATTAGCAAAAAAAGAAAGCCTTGCCACATCGAGATATTTAGTGTTCTATACAATTATCTCGATGCTTGCCCAATTTGCTCATGTTACCTTATTAGCAAAAAAAGAAAGCCTTGCCCACATCGAGATATTTAGTGTTCCATACAATTATCTCGATGCTTGCCCAATTTGCTCATGTTACCTTATTAGCAAAAAAAGAAAGCCTTGCCCACATCGAGATATTTAGTGTTCCATATAATTATCTCGATGCTTGCCCATATTACTTTTTGCTTGTCTTGGAACAATGCATTCGTCTTTAGTTCCTTCGGACAAATGAATGAAAATACTTGATCACCTATTGGGTCGGGCACAAAGTGCAGCCTTATTTCTTTGAAAGCGATCTTTTCCAGATGAATGTTGAATGCATTTTTCAGAGCTAGTCTAGGAGTCTGGAAGTCGTGTGTCGTGAAGTCGTGTTAAAGACTAGAAGAATGTCATAATTTAAAGAGGAAGTAGAAATAAGGACCCTTCTTTTAAAATATAGGGTACTTTTCATCTAGAAAAAAGTAGGCATCGTTCCCGAGAGAAAAATATATTTTATACTGTCGTCTGGAAAAAAAATCATAGACTACTTTTTATGTGAGTGAAGTCGCGGGCGGAAGCTAGTAACTTTATAATGTCATTTTTCCACATAATTACTCTCGAAGTCTCGCTATCATTTTTATAATTTCTATTTTTTTATGTCTGCGCTAAAACAGAAAGGGTAAAAATATTCGACAAAAAGCGGCGTTATTATTTTAGTATGTCTGCAGAACAGTCATAACGGTCCTTAATTTAAGCCTAGTCTCGCCGTTTTGGTACCGTTTCAGTCTAATCTATTTTTATTTCGTTTATTTAAGTCCGTTCATTTTTAATGTTGTTCAAAACAATTTAGTTTAGAATTCAGTAGCAGTGTCATTTTATGTTTGGTTCAACAACTGTATTTTCATTTTTAATAGTTGTAATTCTTTTTTTTACATAATTTACTGCATTTTTAGTATTTGCTGATTTCATCAAGAATCTATAATTTATTTTAAACATTAGATGGTTTTTCGTTTGATGACGAACTCACCTGATGTACTCTGTGATCTAAGATGGAGCACGAACGTCCAGAAGACACCTATTCATAATAGACTTAAAGAGTGGATTATATTTATCAGGAAAGACAGTGGCCGACAGAAAGTTCCAGTCCTGGAAGTTCGCATTATAAAAGTAGAAAAAAATCATTTTGTGAGAATAGTGGTATATCGAATAAGAAAGGATGATTCTGAGCCTGTGTGCCGTTATACTTAATGGAATTATGTTTTGTTTATTAACAACCTATAGAAAACCACTGCTGAAAATAGGTGCCCAAAGATTTCCACGAAAAACGGTCTTGAGCCCTCTCCATCCCCCACCTGCAATCTTGACGATGTTGATGTTCATATTTACCTACGGATATTTGTTAGTAGCTTCCATCAGTTAAATGTAGTTTGAAACAGATGGTTTAGTTTTCTATGGGAACTAATGGACTGCCAACAAAAAGTCGTATTTTAGTAGCCGGTCATAACTAATTAGGCGATTGGGGCTACATTTAGATACCCGGTAAACCTAGAACAAAATGTATGCTCACAGATATAGGAAGAAAACTAGATAAAATCTTAAAATTCAATACGGCTGATATCGACTTTCTTATGTCCCATATCATCAGTTAGAAAAGGATGCATACATATATCAATGCGACTTCAAAAAGTTTATCGTACCAGGGCACTCGAACAAATTTCTATGCAGGTTCATACCTGGCACCCTGGTACGAAGTCGTACGAAGTTGCAGAAATCGCATTGATTGAAGTATGCATCTCTTTCTAGCTAAGATATATGGAGATAAGAAAGTAGAGATCAGCCGTATGAGTTAATGTTCAGAGCATAAATGAATTTTAAGACTTCTTCTATGCTTTAGTCCTATTTCTCAATGCTCAATTCTCTATACCTACAAATATTTTTCATTCATTCAATAGTGATATTCAGCTCTCACAAAATTTGACATTGTGTTTGTTGCGGGTATCAAAATGGTGCCCACATCGCTCTAAGGTCTAGTCGACCTTTTGCGAGCATCGCCACCAGCAACCATTACCTACTATTCATCATCATCAACATCATCATCACAGTCATCATCCTATAGCAGTTCACTGCTGTACATAGGCCACTCCTAAGCGCTATTGCGTTCTATCATAAACCATTAATCATCACATCACCAAACTACTACGAGATCGTATTTTGCTCGAAGACTACTAGTAGGTACAAACGTAAAAGGGAATGCACGCTTTGAACAAAAGTCTGTGCCTAAAACTTCATAGAAATGCCCTAAAAGGTTTTGTGTACACGAAACCTTTTTGGGAGAGTAAAGGGTCTCCCATAGGCGCGTTATTATCTGTCGATAATACCGGAGGCGTTATTGCTATAATGCGGCCAAATTCTTGCACGCAAGTGCGTTTTTTTCTTCCGTTAATTTTATTTCGTATTAGTATTGTATCCAGGTTACGCGTTATTATTAGTCGATAATTCCGGTTGCTTTATTGTGATAAAGTGGGATTGCATGCGTCCCAATACAAATGTTCTAAGAACTCTTATCGGAATATCGCAGGACGGAGGAACGCAAGTATCCCACTTTTATTGCGTCGTTATTATCACAGCAGCATTTGTTTATCTTCGTAGCCGTCTTAATACCTGATGTACTAAAAACAGATAACAGCATAACCGGACTGATAATAACGTGCCTATGTGGGGGACCCTTTAGTTAGTCACAGATTTTTGTTCAAAGCGCGCACTCCCTTAATAAAAACTGTTCATCACAGCGTCTAGCAGATTATACTTTTTTCTAGATGTTAGAGCTCTGCCTCCTAGAGTACCGAATGGTGGTACTAGATGGCGCCTTTCTCTGCCACGCAGCTGTGGCCAAGAGTACCACTAGACATTCTAGAGCAGAGAGGATCAACACAGAGAGGTACACGAAGATCATAGGCGCTATGAAGAAGAGGTACCCTGATAGACCACAGTGTAAGGTGAACTATAACTGTATATGAACGGATGCGAGTCTTTTTATCACTTGAAGATGGCTCCTAAGAGAAGTCTAAAATGTGTGTTCGCATTATACAAATAAGTCTAACTATAGAACATAATAAATATTGTATGTATATTTTGACAAATGTTTGCATGTTCTACAGATATTTGTCTCGGGTCTGGGTGTTCTCTATGTATAATATGTATGTATTTACAAAAAAAATATTATTTATGTAGTACATCAATCATGTGGTTCCCTTATTACAAGCTCTGCTTAGTTTGGGGCTACATGAATCTGTGTGATTACGTCCCGCATTATTTATTTATTATGTCTTTCCAAACAAATTACTTCTATTTATATTTAAAATAAAATATAACCTTCTTTTCTAAGTTGTTTTTATGTTTTTAATCGCACAAAGTGCAACTTTTGAATAATTGTGATAATATTAATCGCATATTTAACACAAATCGTAAAACAGAGTATATTGAGGGGTTTTCAATTCATTAAATAATAGTTCCAAGTGGCTTGATAAATGGCCCTGACTGCATTGGAGAAATAGACAAGTTGGCCCTCTCCTCTCATTCTATTTTCAATACATTCAATGATGTGTGAGCTATATCCATTTAATTGCATGTTTCAACGGGAAGTAACTCGGAGACGACTTTGAGAATTGTGTTGACTCCTCTTTGTACGTTTGAAGTTCTGTGTGTTATTAGTTCAACGGAAATGTGTCGCAAGGATGGAAGCTTAATTAATTGTGTTTGGAGTGTTAAGTATTAAACTTGTAGATATACCTATTCTGTAAGATTTGTAACAAAAATACGACTGGCGGGACTTCGACCAACTTCACCTTGATGCTTTCCAAATATTGCATGAAGTAAAGTCATCAACTTTTAAAGTAACAAGGTTTCAAAAGTCCTCGCCTTGTATCCTTTAGTATTAGTTCTCAGGCTGAAGACGTAAATAATTGCCCCATTGAATGAACTACATTTGTATTTCTCACGCACTGATTATCGCAAATTTAACTTTAATAAAATATATAACTATATAATAATAATAATTGATGTAAATTTATAAAAATTTACGTTTAAAAGCGTAATTTATGTGCGTATTGAATAGACTTATTTTGATTTTTATTTTGATTAATAATATCAACGGGAAAGAAGATCGGTCAGTTTCATACAACCTGTGACCTAAGACCTGACCTAAAATGTCGCATAAAAGTTGTAGAAATGACCTATGTCCTAATTGCTAGTTCTTATTGCAGGATATCATGTTCAATTAATCGTTTTTTTATTAAATCCGGAGAATTTTTCTAGGTATTTATTTTATACTTTTAGGTTACGATCGATTAGGACACTGGCGCCATTATACAAAAACTAACCAAACGCGTGCTATGGTTGACATTGCAACGAGAGATGCACAATGTGGGTGAGAGTGCGTTCAATAACCATGATTCGTTATTATAAGTATTATATGTGATATTATGATAAGAAGAAGTATTCCGGCTTTAATAAATAAAGTTATTAATTATAATTTCAATACTCCATTATCAAACATTTTTTACATAATTCGCATTTTTAGTCGCTTTCATTTATGGTGAGGTCTGAAAGGACCGGCCTTCTTTACCATGATTTGTGAGTTCTTTTGTTTCCCGTTAGTTCGACGCAGTTGCATGCGCTATGATCACGACCCACTGCTGGCATAGGCATTCTTTTATGCCACTTGCCTCAATCCTGCGCTATTCTGAACCAGGTGCCGATTTCTATATGATGTGTATAATTTAGTAGTAGAATATACGAAGATATGATTTTTATGATAGGTAAGTAAAGTTGTGAGAAATTGATCGAAACGAAAATTACTTAAAACATTTAGAACGATTATATAAAAAAATTACAAAATTTAGTTATTTTCTTTATATGATATTTCTAATTCCAACATATTAATTTAGTTTATTATCTTTATAAATCGACAAAAAGAAATAAGAAATATATATTTTTTTCGACGTAATATGTACTTATTTATTTATTAACAACACAAACCTATTGATTGTAAGTAGTTGTTAAAATTTTGCTATACTACTAATTGGTATTCTCTCTGGTTTCGGATCACTCGACCGTTTGTGATATGTTTTGTATATTTATTGATTATTAATATTATAATTTTATTTTTGTTTTGTAGTATTACGGTTATTTTTATTATATTATTTTTATAATTATATATTCTGAAATCACTAAATATAGATACAGGTACATTGTAAGATAATTTTTTTATGTAATTTTGTTATAGTGAGAATGTATAAAAATAAGTTTTAGGGCAAATATATATTTAATATTATTAAAATCTTTTCGCAAAAAGATAAGATTAAATCTGGATTCACGGAAAAAGCTATTTTATTATATATTATAAAATAGCTTTTTCATGAAAACATGTTTCTTATTTATATTTGTTTATTTTACATGTTTAAGCTTGATTTATGTATAATCTGCTTGTGTTTTTAAATTTAGCCCCATAAGCCAGTAATTCAACCTATTGGTATACTTTGTTATGTAAACATAGCGTCCTAAGTAAATACTTTCGTACTATAAAATATGTGTTTTATTATAATCAAAATAAAGTCACACATGCAATAAATACATAAAATACATTTTAGGACCATGTCGCTGTAAAGTTTATATGGAATCACCTGCCAGCATCTGTTTTTCAAATTGATTAATAGGCTTCTTCGGAAATCTCGCCCTGTCGTCGATCCCATCCTTGCCTATGCAAGCCTCGAGGTCAAGAACTGGCCCATAATAAAAAATAATATAAAAATTTTAATCATTCGACGAACGCGTTGTCGTTTGTTTGTTGTTTGACATAGTACTAAACCTAAACTGTATACATCTTAGTGTACGAGACTGCACCTATTCCTCACAACTATACATCATACAGAAGTACGAAGAGGATAATCAGTCCCTGAGTCTGGTTTTTGTGGAAGGCTTTTGACTCTGTCGAAACCTGGGCTGTCCTGGAATCCTTGCAGCGATGCCAAGTGGACTATCGTTATATCGAAGAGTTGAGATGTTTGTACGAAGCTGCCATTATGAGTGTCCGAGAACAGGACCAGCAGTCTAAACCCATCTAACTGCGCCGCGGAGTGAGACAGGGAGATGTCATATCTCCGAAACTGTTCAGCGCGTTGGAGGATATGTTTATGACGCTGAACTGGAAAGGAAACGGCGAGCACATCTCAACTTGCGATTCGCTGATGAGATAGTCCTATTGGCGGAGTCGCTGGAAGAGCAGAGACAGATGATGATGATGATGATGATACGTCATATAATGATCTCATCTCCTCCTTTTTTTATTTTTACGAGTTGAAATCCTCATGGATACCATTCGATTATGGGGCAACAGAATGATTACGCCGGACTCCTACCAGCCAAAACCATCACGATTTTACATCCTAGCGCAATTATGCCACAATCTTGGGTGCTCTTGAGGACTTTTCCACATAATCATCTCCACCCTCTCTCAATCCATATAGATAGATAGATAGAACCAGCTTAAACAGATACTGGTCTTATTCCAAAACGAAGACTTAAGATAGTCTAGGTTTATAACTGGTATTTTGTATACAAAATGTCAGATTTAAACTTAGACTATCTTAAGTCTTCGTTTTGGAATGAGGGGGATAGAGCAAAACGGATAATAACAATAATAAATGTCATAAATAAGTAGTATATAAGTGACTAGTGAGCACCCCGCGACAGCGAGAGGAACTTCCTCACGATGCGTGCCGAGCCCAGGAGAGCCGCTTTCTGTATTTGGCCCCTGATCCAGCTGCCTTGTGACAGCCTCCTCTTCACTATTTATAATTGGTAACGCTACCTATTAGCATTCCTACAAAGTCTAATGATCAACGATGCCTTTCCGATCCTATACCTACCTACCCTCATTCTTTCTATCCGTTTTCCATTCGTGCACCGCCATATATACCCGCAGTCATCTCAAGACATCGTGAGCAAGTCGTCGCGAAGACAACTTGTGATTGACGCGCCGCCGTTCCTTTGCGTCGCATCCATACGGCTGACCGTTTACCGCGAGAAGTGTGAAGAACTGTTCCGCAACCGCAAATCCGCTGTCGTGTACTGCTAAAGACATTACAATAGTCTTTTCGTGCATTCTTTTCAATTTCTAAAGTTTGGTGTGCGTCAGATTGCGTACCGTGGAGATACCGGCTTGTTCCTAGGGCTGGCGCTGGCGGTCTTACAAGCTGCTAGAGTTATCCAGGTTGGTGCACGTTCCTCGAATTAACCCATCCCTTTTCCCGGTGTCTACTTGCTCTGTTACTATCGAAGGCTTAGGCGCCACCAATAGTTATTATTTAAAAAATAGAGCTTCGTAAATCAGATAAATCTTTTAAAAAGGCATTGCTTAAACTTGCCGCTTTGGACCATCTACCTACGCCGTAGACAATATACATCCGTAGACGTTTTACGCTGTAGGCCCTTTACGGTAACTATTTGTAGTGTATGAGCCATATACTACACATAGTTACCTAGCATAGTAATAGTAGTACTAATGATAATGCACTATAGTATTCAATCCACACGTCCGCTCACCTCGACCGTCGCGTGCGGAATGCGTCGAACTGAGGGCTTACCACAGGTTTTTGTTCAGCGCCTCTAGGGAAACGTGCATGAACTACGAAAATGTATGGAAAGATACCGAAACTTATAAAGTTTTCGAAAACTATCAAAACCTGTGGTAAGCCCTCTGTTAACTGCATATTTTTATTTGACAGTACACTACACTATCAGTTTCTCTTCTATCTACCTTAACCTATTAATATTGCAGTCGAATTTTTTGCAATGTAAAATGTTTGCTTTGCGCCAAAACTACAGAAGGGATTGAGTTGTTATTTTTCACATAGTTCTCTTCGAATATGACTCCGGCATGACTTTCCAAAAAAACATTATTAGATAGGCATAAGAGGAAAAAATAGTTACTTTAATTAAGCATATTTTTGCTTTTTACGGTACTAAAACATTAAGAAAACATCTGTCCGTCCGTCTGTGCCTGTCTGTCTGTCTGTCTGTCCGTCCGTCCTTCTGCCTGTCTGTCTGTCTGTCTGTCTGTCAGGCTGTCTGTCTGTCTGTCTGCCGGAGCTCTCATACAACACACACACAACGGTACAGAACCTTTCGTGCGCGGGTCGACTCGCACTCGACCGTTTTTTTTGAAAATTATGGAAAAACTGATGGATCCATTTTCATAGTAATTCATTTAATCAAAATCGTACTACTAGGAGCACAAATTATAATAGTACGTGTGTGCTAAGTATATAAGCATACTAATTAGCATAGGTCTATGTCATGATGAACAAGAAATAAAGAACAGGTAGTAGCAGCAGTACTCTTTGTGGAGGGCTCGTCCGAGGAAGTACTGCCAAAATGCCTATTTCTGTCGTGAAGCAGCTGTGCTGTGTTTCGGCTTGAAGGGGGTGCCGGTGAAATAACAGGCACAAGAGGCTTATCATCTTCATGCCAAGACCCACTGCTAACTACCATCCGCATCAAGTTGATATTCCATTTAACAGGACTAAGCGCTTCCAAACATCATTTATAATGCGCACTGCTAAAATATGGAATCAGCTGCCATCGTCTGTTTTTCCATTGTCTTATGAGTCTGACGGCTTCAAAATGAGAGTTAATAGACAACTTCTGGGAAAGCTCGTCCCATCATCGACCTCATTCGTGCACACGCAAACCTCGAGGTCAAGAGCTGGCCCATACTAAATAAAAAAATAAATAAAAAAATGCCTCAAGTTGATGGACGCAGGGTGTTGTATTGTAGAGCATTGCGTGGTAGATTACGTTCCAAATAAACGTGATCTACCACGCAATGCTTTGTGATAGGTAACGGTTACGACTTAAACTTAACATCAGGTGGGTCATGCGCTTGTTCAATCTTCAAATACCATTAAAAATACGTAGATGGAGTTGCGAGCGGGTCAGCTAGTGTACGATAACGAAAAAGTTATGTACAAAGAACCTATTGAGGCAAGTCAAACACTGACTTATTGGACTGCGTGCAAACAGAACGACAAAGAAATGATAAATAAAGGCACTAAGGCTCACTGTCTTCCGAAGCATAGTTTAGCCTTGCTGTATTGCTCTTTTAGTTAATAGATTAGTCGAGCAGAGGCTGATGATGAAGATGAATAAATAGATAATGCTGGACGATATCAAACAACCATCATCTCGCCCCAAACTAAGCAGCGCTTGTATGGGAACCATGAGTCTTAAATTACATACAGAAAACACCCAGACAAGAGACAAATATTTGCTGATCGTACAAACATTTGTCTTGTAGCGGGTGGCTTTTTGCCCACTGAGCGTCAAGATTAGATAGATTCTTTATTTAGTCGTTTATGATTACTAATATGCATATTTAAACTAACTAGGTCTCATATTGTATAGGTAAGCTTTTGTATTAATTGTATATCTTTTGTACGATGTAATTGGAAAAACATGCGCACGCTTTAAAAACTGTTCCTTTCTACATCTTTATACCATGTTTGCAAATAAACAATTATGATAATGATTAGTAGTGTAGGACGCCCTCCGGCCAGGTGGGGTGACGATCTGCGAAAGGTTGCTGGTAGAAGCTGGATGTGACAGGGCGCAATGGTGCTCATTAGGGGAGGCCTATGTTTAGCAGTGGACGGCTACAGGCTGCTGCTGATAATGATGATGATGATGATTATGATAGGTATATATACTAGAACGTTGGTTAGTTGTGGAAAAATAATGGATGAACTGTTGGTTTGTCCGTCTCACGGCCATTATTTATGTAAGATCTTAGTTGTATACTTAGTAAAAAAAAAGTGTACCTACTGTATGTTTCTATGGAATAAATTAGAATAACAATACTAATAATCATTCTACAGTGAAAAATCATGTAGCCCTAAACTAAGCAGAGCTTGTATTATGGGAACCACATGATTGATATACTACATAGATACATTTATTTTGTAAATACATACATATCATACAAAGAAAACACCCAGACCCGATACAAATATCTGCAGAACATGCAAACATTTGTCCCGCAGCGGGAATCGAACCCGCAACCTTCTGCGTCACAGGCGGGCCTTCGCCCACTGCCCCACATAGGTCGTCACACACACACACACACACACACACACACAAAAGTCGGATCACAGAGGTCGGATTTATGATGATAAGATTTTATTTGACGTAATACATTTTGCTCAAGAATAAACATTTTTTATGGTACTTGAAGATGGAACTAGCACATGGTCTACCTAAAGTTAAGTGGTTACCATTACTTATAACAAAGTATTGCTTCGGAGGTCATGCTTAAGAGGTCATGTCTAAGTCTGAGTGTGAAAGAATGTGCTTGACAATTGTATTTGACTCTACAAGAACTATTATTTATTTCCTTTTTTATGTTATTTTTGGTTTTTATTATTTTTTTCTATCATTTTCATTTCTTTATATAATTTCCATTTTAATTTTCATCTTTTGTTATTTGCTTAGTTATTATTATTGTATACTATTTTTGCCCTGTTATGTATAATCCTTGTAATGTAAATGTAAATATTTTATTGTTAATTACTTTAATTAGTGTAAGTGGTTGTATAATGACTGTATTAAATAAAATAAATAAATAAATAAAAATGCTTATTTGTAACGTGCTCTACGATGCCACTTCCTGCGTCCATAAACTTGAGGTATTAAGCACGCTTCAAACCAAAACAGCTTCTTCTTCTAGAAGGCCTACTTCCCTGAATGACGATTATTCCAGTTTTTCCTGTATGGTCGATATTATACCGAAACTTTAGTGGACAGTCGGCTTAAAGAGATTTACAGCTTGTTTGAACAAAGTGCGTGGGACGCCATTGTTTTGTGAAGGTTGCTATGTATTGGTCATTTCGATATAAGGCTACTATCGATGGTTCTGATAGATGATAGGCCATTTCTTCCCGTAATTGAAGAAGGTAACTAAAGGATTCTAGAGATTAGCAGCAGCATCCTAGTTCCTTATCAACCTATAGCGGGCCACCTTTGGACATAGGCCTCCCCTAATGAGCGCTATTCCAACCTGTTCCATTACATACCATCAACTCTTATGCCCTCGAGCCAGTGCACTAAACTTTTCCAACTGGCCTTATAAATCAGGTAATAGCTGTGCCTTCAAAGCTGCAGTTAGTGGGTTTGATTCCTGCCCATGACAAACATTTGTGTTATGAACATGATGCTTTTGCTGTGTGTGGGGGTTTTATAAGTATCTATGTTTATTTATCAGCAGTGCCGGGGGCCTGCAACAAATTCTATCAAGGCGTCTGTAACAAATTCTATTCAAAAAACGGTCGGTACAATAAAAAAAAAACGCCTGTTTTTACAGTTAGAAAATGTTAGTGCGAGGGCCCCGTAGTATAAGTATTTTGCTATTCTTGTACGTGGCTAGCCCGCCACTGTTTATCAGTCTCAGGTACCCATAGTAGATGATAGATAAATAGTTTCTTAAAATAACTCTTTATTGTTCTCACACCAACTTAAACATAAAGTACAAAACAAACAATAACTTATACTGAAAGTACAATGAGCGGTATTTATTTCTTACAGACAACCTTTGGATGGACTGGATTTATAAGACTGTAGCAGACGATGGTGAAAATATCAATAATCACAAATTTATCCCTTGAGTAGGATTATTGAATACTACATGTACAACTACATACTTATTAAGTAATAATAATCATCATCATCATCATTCAGCTCGTTAACACCCACTGTTGGAAGAGGAGGCCTATACCCAAGTATAGGCCTCCTCTTTATCACGCCACTCCTTTCTGTCCCTTGCAAGCCTCATCCACAGATTCCCCTTTACGTCCACGATGTCGTTCGACCATCGGGCAGATTGTCGGCCTCTTGGCTTTCGAGCATCTCTGGGCCACCACTCTGTGACTGTCTTTGTCCACCTTCCGTCTTCCCTTCTAGCCAAGTGTCCTGCACATTTCCACTTAGCAATCCGCATACCCACGTCTACAACCTTCGTGCGACGTCGAATTTCGACATTGGGTATGTGGTCCAGCAGTGAAATTCCGAGCATGGCGGGCTCCATTACTCGTTGTGCTAATCCGATCTTATGCATGTATTCCTTTGTGAGCGACCATGTCTCAGATCCATAAGTGAGAATGATAATGAATAATAATGAATTAAATAATTCATACTAATATTTGCTATAAATTACTAGGGAACCAGATTATAATAAACTAATAAATATAATAAAATAGATAGATAGAATAAAACAATGACGAAAACATTTCAAGCATCATGTGAAACAGATGAATAAAAGTTAAGCAAAAGCTCTTTGAAGATAGGCTGAGATTGAGCAGTTCTGATGTTGACAGGGAGAGAATTCCAAAGACGAACAGCTTGAACAGTACAAGAGTGAGAATAGAAAGTGGAAGTGTGCACAGGTGTTTGAAACTGTAAAGTCTCAGCGGAGCGTAATGTACGAGAATTGGATTGGCAAAGATATATAAAGCGCTCCTTGAGATAAGGAGAGGAAGGGTTGAAGAGGATACTGTACAAAAGAGAGAGAATGTGAGTATTTTTGCGCTCACGAATGGGTAACCACTTTAGCTTCTTTCGAAACTTAGAGACATGGTCATACTTGCGCAGACCGAAAATGAATCTGATGGACAGATTTTGAAGGCGTTTGCTGCTTTTCAATAAGATTATGATAGCAAGCGTCGGCATAGTCAAAAATAGTTAGTAATAATGACTGTGCTAACGTAACTTTGGTAGATGTAGGAAGAAAATTCCTCAGTCTTCTTAAGATGCAGCAGAGGCAAACATCTTTCTGCTTAATTCAGCAATCATTTTGCTGCAAAGAAAGGTTCCCATGAAAGATTTCTGTCTAGCCTCACACCTAGATTTTGTACAGTATTACTAACACAGGCTAGATAAGTACAGGCTCTGCTTTTTCTTATTTTCTTATATAAGATAAGATAAGATAATGTTTTTATTGAAATAACCAACATAAGTACAGTTCAGGTTGAAGCCCTGGCTCCTAAACTAGCGTTAGCTGTATGTTAGGAGTCAGTTCCTTCCCATTTCTTAGAGTATATAACTTTAAACAATGTAAATGAATAATGCTGGACTTTATGACACCGAATTATGTAGCCCCAAACTAAGCAGAGCTTGTATTATGGGAACCACGTAACAACCAACAAACATATACTACTTATATAACTTTTTTGTAAATAGGTATATATTATACATAGAAAACACCCAGACTCAAGACAAATATTTGCATATTATGTAAACATTTGTCTCGCGGAGGGAATCAAACCCGCGACCGCCACAGAGATAGTACAATAACAATGACAACAGTACAATGGGCGATATTAACGCTAAAATCGATATCTTCCAGACAAATTGTAACGAAACAGGTCTCAGGAGAGCGTTCCGTCGTTCACAAATATAAGCAAACTTATCTAAATAAACTCCAAACTAAATACTTTTTGTTTAGATAAAAATAATAAAGAATAAAAAAGAAGAAATGGGGAGTGACAGGAGAAGTCAGGGGAAGAAAATTTACGGGAATTTATTGAGAGGATTTTTAGGAGGCTTTTCAGGGAATAATCAGCATGAAAACCATGGAATGTTCAATTCAAAAACAAGGAACGATGAGAGCTGATGTTCTCCATGTCAATTGGCGAGTGTACACAATGATAATGAGCGGAAAATCTGGCTATAGTTATGTGTAATCGTGAGTACTAGAATGTGGAATTCTGCTCATCCTAAGGGATGGAAATGTAGGTGGGTTGAGCACAAATAGGTGCAGTAATGGACTGATGATAAAAGGCAGGTCCGGCGGGTTTAATTAATTTATTACAGCAAATACTAGATCTGCATTTCATACTGAGACAGAAGGTCCACTAGCGGGAGCCAGATAGAAAGAGTGTACAAGCTGCGGATGAGAGAGCAGCGGAGTCTCCATTAAACCAAGCACACAAAGTTACTATGTGAGATAAAATTATTATAATTGTTGAACTGCTACTGTTGGGTGAGTTGCCAATATTTACCTTTTACGTTGTATGATACTATATAACTCTGATCCACAATCTAGCAATGATTATGGAACTAAATAAAAGTAAACCTTATCTCATATTATGGAGATCAGTGTAAGTTTGTTTGTTTGTTATGTTTTCACACTATGAATATTCAACCAATTATCATAGCATTTACATTGTCCGAGAAACGAAAGACATGAAATACCTACTTTGATCCAGAGAAGGATTATTGTTCCTACGGGATAACAAAACAACTTTCTACAGTGAAAAAGCGGGTAAAAGCTAGTTATCTAAAATATAAATTCAATCTAAGATACCCCTTCTTAACCGTGGTACGGTTGTCCAAAGTAAAGATTCTTCGGGAAGAATGAGCTGTTCAGTTCTATGATTCTTTATAAAACTGTCTAAGAAATGAGATTCTTTATATTCACATTAAATATTGTACCTAAGAGGTAACTGCTGATATATTTTATTAAGCTACTGAAGCTATTGATCCTACTATGACTAGCATGAGCAGTCTTTATCGTCACAATAAATCCTCACTAAGAAGAAAGAGGTATTTACAGCCAAAAATATGAGGCTTACTCCACAAAGACAAGCAAATGCAGTTCTTTTAGACAATCCTACGGGACTCTTGATGAAATATATCATTGAAACATTATATTATTTAGCAAAGCTAACATTTTAAGAATTGAATTTCTTGGATATTTTGTATTGTATCAGCAGACAAATAGCTGCTTCATTTTACCTGAAATAAAGGTTTTTATTAACCATTTAGTGATTTGATGCATTTTGCTGCAGATCACTCCTTACTTCTTTGCATAGCAAAAGACTTACCATGATATAAACAATAGCCAGTAATGAGGCATGCTCCCAATTCCAAAATGAAACTATGGTGGGGGGCTGTCCAGTCTGGTGACGAGGCTCACAGATTGCGCGGGGCGGAGCGCATCCTTTGCCATTTAGATTCAGTATGAGAGAGATAAAACTATTCATGATCACATGCCGGTCAACAGAGTCAGAATGAAAGAGAATTATCTATTGGAGAAGAATAGGTTTCACTGGTTGTTGCGTAGGTAGAGCTCCAATCGTATGCCTGATGTAGAGTCGGAATGAAAGAAATAATTCTACTCACAAGTCGATAAAAACTAAAGCTAGACTGTGGGAAGAATATAATAAACTCTTTGTCAATCTTTATTACAAACTAAAAATATTAAAGTAAGTACATCGTCCATGTTCTTTAGGATATCTAATACTTTATTCCCTAAAAACCTAAGCTTATGTACATATTCTAATCAGCGTTATTCTTCTCTATCAAAACTAGGTGTTAGAGAATGATCTAGGATTAGTAATCTATTAGGAAAGCTAGAATAAATATCGTTTCAAATGTCTTGAAAGATCCGTTGAGTTGCTACGTCCATTTCATAGAGTTCTAACTACTAAACTAGACGATTCACGTGGCCATAACAAATTAGTATTAGTAGTACATAGGTTCTTTATTAAGTTAGGCAGGCTTTATTATTAGTATAGGGGGGGGGGTTTTTACAATGGTGCCGTGACCAGGATTTGAAATATAGGCATATCGTCTTCTTACGATGAATACCATAATCAGGATTTATAGTATACTGTTTCAGGATCAGTGCATTCGGCGTCTGAGAGGGTTCAGGTTTGGTAGGCAGGATAGAGTTGGTTGCAGTCATGAAGTTAGCACAAGAAAGTCTGTAAAGGTTTTGAAAATAAAAAGCAGGTATGATTACGATTATCCACTTTCTTTTCTATGTGTAGAGAAAACATAAAAGCGCTATGCTAACAGGAACGTCATTTCACGTATGAATCGACACGACTCTCGTGGCATAGTGGTTGAGAGCCATCTGACGGTTGTGGGTTCGATTCCTGATTCATGTGAAAAATAATTGTATGATTTTTCTAGGAATTTCTATGTATATCTAATGTATTTCAGTCAGGTAGCACAGGAAAATAATACAAGATTTTTGTAGCAAAGTTTTGTAAGAAGTCCGTGGTTTCTGGCTACCCCTTCTAGGAAAATATAGGATTCTTTACATGCGTGTACTAACACGGGTACTATACTACTTACTTATTGATTTATTGAGGAATAAGGTAGACTTTTAGATTTTCTTCAGATTAATTTTATTTGAGTTGCGGTTCTTATCGCACAATGCTGCTTAGTGAAGAAGGAGAGACTTTGAAACGATTATTCTAGCACATTTAGCACAAAGTTAGATTTTCCTGGCAGGTAGGTCAAATAACACAAAACAGGTTTCTCTCGGCAAGCAGAACGGGCAGTACATGGTCAGGACTTCCAGCAGTAGAGCTTTTCATACTGATGAGGTTCAGTCAGGTAGAGCAAGGATTGGTATTTCAGTTGCGAAATTCTTCGTCTACTGATGAGGTTTGGCTGTAGCTTTGTAGCATAATTTGAGACGCAAAATCGTGAAGCGTTCCACATTTTCAATTCATTTTCATTAATTTGCAAAAATATTCTGCTTGAAGTTTATTGACAACAGTTGTCATCAGTTCTATTCTTTGTGGAATGATACTAGGGATGTGCCGATGCGATCCGATTGTTTTCAAAGATCGGATCGAGGGCATAAGATCCGAACGATTTTCGGATCGGATCGAATCCATGCGATCCGATCCGCGGATCGATACAACTCCATTAAAATCGGATCGTATTCCAAACATTGTGGTTTTCAGACCATGTAAGACACAAAGTTAGATCTATAACTTTAGTTTATATTGAGTACGTTTCAAAATTAAACTAAGTGTCGGTACTTTACATCGTAATTATGATTGGCGCTTGCTACGGTGTCAAAGATGCCAACCTTAATTATTACAAAGTTATTTTTTATCGTAATAAATAGTATTTTCTTAGGTCCATGTAATTTCTGTTGCGTTTTAATTGTGGTTAGCTATTATGTTTGAAATAAATGTAATGTATTTGTGTAAATGTAATATATTAAAATGTTTATTTTCAATACGATTTTTTGGATCAATTTTTTGAAGATCGGATCGAGGCGTTACGATCCATTGCGATCCACAAAATCGGATCCAGCGTAAAAAAGTACATCCCTAAATGACACTTCCACAGTTCCGTTAGAGACACAACAGACTATCGTGTGGTCGAGACGACATCGTACATCATTAAATCTTTGTCATGTAGACAGAGAATATAAATGTCAGTGGTTCTCTTCTAAACCAGTGGTTAGACGGCAAAGACGACAGGGATAAAACTCCAAAGAGTAGAAAGTCTTAGAACGTCATGTCGAGGTTTGATTTGAAAGGTTGGTTATAATGAGGTTTGATTCCTAGACGTAGGTACACTAATGTAGATAGGTCGGATGTTGGTGTACCACATAGATAGGCTGTAAAAATAGGCATTGCGAACTGAGTTGAAGGAAACACATGTGGCAGAGGTTTTCAGTGAGATTTGCAGTTCAGCAACTTCAGCTAGGTTACATTTGGATGGGAGATCGTTGGTGAAATTGTAAACTGAAAACTACACTGAATAACTTTACACACAAAGACAGTAAAAAGGTACAATGGGCTGTCTTATCGCAGGGTGGTCTTATCGCAGGGCGGCCTTATCGCTGAAAGCAATTTCTTCCAGGCAACCTATATTTTTACAGTAGATACCATTCGATGTTAGCCTAGGTATTTACAGTTTATAGGAATCCTCACTTGGTCTAGATTTCAGCTGGTTTGACAACTTCAGCAGTCAGATTGAAATTGTCAGTTCTTAGGTACAGAGAAGAAGGAGATCAGTGATTGTTCTGTGATGATTCTTGAGCAAAAGGAAGTCGTTTTCAGTTATTATTTCCAGATGTAGAATTCTAAAGATGGACCTGTAGATTATTAGCACAGGGAGGTATCCAGGACTTTATCGAAATGTTGTTTTTATAGGGTTGAAATATTTGTCATTACTGGCATTCGCCTGCGGTTTTGCTCGGATGTTGGTAGAGTTTTATTCCAAGATTGAACTACATTTTTGTGGAGTTTTATCACAATTTGTTCAGCACTCATTATTTTTAGTGTTGGCGTGTGGGAGAAACTAATTTTTTACGGACTTTGTCGTTCATAACAAGTTGACTTTCACGTAAAAGATTTCTTGAATTTTAGTTTATTTGCCCAGAAATTTAACAAATGGATAGTTTTTCAGATTTGGTTTACGTTGGTGTTTTATCTTATGAGATTGGGAAGGGCTACAATAGGGAACTCAACTGTGCGTTTCAAAAGACTCTTTTGTTAATGCATGATAATCAACTTTTTGTTGTAAATAGTTATTTTAACACTAACTATTCTTCTATTTAGAGATTTGACAAATGTGTACATCTTGCATTGAACTAAGTACGTACTTAGCTACTTAACTTTGATAAATAATGAAGAAGGTAGATATAGTCACAGGTTAAGTTTAATAATCTCTACTTAATTTTGGGGAAGGAGCTTTAAACTTTTATAAAATCACATAGGTACTTACATGAGTAGGTATCGTAAGTTAATGGCTACTTAAACTTAGAAAACTACTTAAAGGATCATTATCATTAAATAAATTATCTAGTAACTATAATCAGATATTTTAACACATTGACTGCGGGCTACAGATCGTTCAATATAAACAATTGGTTTTAACACTCGAGGTGTCAATATTTTCACAGATATCTACGTCGCGTTCCCATAACGTCGCGTTCCCTTAACGTCGCTCACCTTAATTTCGCGTTATTTTCAAAAAAACTTTTAAAACTTAATGTTAATTTAAAAACTAATGAACCTTTGATAAATATTAAGAACCTTCATCACATACGAAGATAAGAAGATGTACTACTGATTCTCTGACTGAGGTTTTTTTATTGGTTTTAAGGTCGTGTTGCTGTTATTGAAACTTTTGGTTTCATGATAAAACATCAGTGAGAAACCAATATGCAGTTTAGTTTGATACTTTGGTTTTCATTTTGAACAAATCATTCTGCGCTTTAGCTTAAGAAATGGGGGGTTGGTAGTAATAATTACATTAAGTTACTAATTTAAGGAAAATGTTCATCTTGAACCAGTAGTGGATGAAGTTGGACTATTGAATTGGACTTGATGATGGACTTGATGAAGGGCTTGATGATGATCTTAGCAATATTATATCTGTAGATACATACGGGTGCATTTGCAGTGATACAAACTGGATGATGAAGGACTTGATGATGATCTTTTGTCAAGATTATACCTGTACATACTGGTACTTATGCAGTGGATTAAACTGGACTAATGATGAAGGGCTTGATGATGTTCTACGCTAAGCTCAGATGAACGCTAACATTATATCTGGAGGTACATGTAGTACCTATGCAGTGGGTCAAACTGGCTTGATAATGGACTTGATGATAATGGACTTGATGATAATTATAGTTAAAATTATACCTGTATTTTAGAGGAATCTAAGCAGTGAACTACATTGGACTGTGATGTTGTTAATGATGATGTTGATGGTGGTTATCACTATGTATACCTATGCATAACGGTCTTTAAGCAGTGGACTGATGATGATGATGATGATGATGGTTGACATTAGGTAAATTTGTATGCAACGGTATCTATACAGTGGAAGATGTTGGTCTGTTAATGATGGTGCAGATGATGGTCTTGATAATGATGATAACTGGTAACATACAGCAGTAAATAAGATATCATAGCGCAGTGGACGAAGTTCGGTTGATGGATATTCATGATAATGATGATATTTTAGTACTTTTTACCTATAATGTTCTGCAGTACTATTTACTTATGAAGAACTTGGGCATAACCATAATGTGTTAGTGAGGTAGTACTCCTTTCAGGTTTCTAGACTAAGAGTTTACTATAGCATTAGATAGCCAGACAGAGAGTCAGTCAGTAAGTCAGTCAGTCAAACAGAACAGACAGGGTGCTACTAAAAGAGTTTTATATTAAAGAACCTAACTAAAATAAACTGATAACGTAAAATCAAAGAAATAATTTAACTCAATAAAATAATTATAATAAAATGCGATACGTTTCGTAAATGAAATAAAATATTTATACAATTTAGTAAAAAGTTTGAACAAAAAAAAACTATTATAACCTTGTACATTTTTAACTTATATTATGTAATAAAAAAAAAAAACATAAAAAAAGAAGGATAGTGAAGGTGTGAGTATGGTTGCTCTACTGGGGGGTTGTTTCGCTACATCCAACGGGTTTTGTTTTGGCTGTTAGGACAACAGTACAATTTATTCGTAGTTTCTAGTTCCATTGAGTTGATTAGTTATTTAAGGTGGCGAGAAAAGCAACGAAAGTTAATGCTATGACAGAGTGCGTTTAGAGTAAAGGTTTATTGGAGGGCCAAAATGATTAATCGACAACATGACTAGAAACGGTTTGTTAACTTTAAATTCAGACATTAAGAATACATACATGGACTTTTTATGCGGGAGAGATGTGTTAGGCTTAGGTCAGTGGACATTCATCAGTATATTCAATATATAACTGATCCATAAGAAGTCCAACTCTACAAAACGTCTTTCGAGGCAAGGACTAAGCACACTTACATGCTCTTTAAAGTAAACATGTTATTGGTTGAAGAGAAGCTTATGCTGTTGGTGGAAATTCGAGTTTGGATCAAAGGGGGTGTAAGTGTTCGAAGGGCTGTGGAAACGAGGTCCAGTAGAATGCTCTTACATCTTATCGCTAGGATATGACTTGCCTCACAACCAAGTTTCCTTTTGTAGAATTTGGGTTCCAACAAGAGATATTGTTTTTGATAATTATATTATTAAGAAGTAAATGCTCCTTCATTTGATGATTGTCTCTTTAAAGTCTAAATACTTTTTGTCATATAGTGAGAACACACATTTTACATACAAACACTAAATTAACTCAATTGAGAAGTTAACAAATTAGAATTTGTACTTTTAATGAAATAACTTGAAATAAAATAAATTATAGATATTATATTTGTGAATTAATGGGGAATTTAAATTTTTCCTTCGGTTACAATTCTTTTCACCTGCGTAAAAATTGGGGGTTGATTGTAACGAAACAGGTCTCAGGAGAGCGTTCCGTCGTTCACAAATATAAGCAAACTTATCTAAATAAACTCCAAACTAAATACTTTTTGTTTAGATAAAAATAATAAAGAATAAAAAAGAAGAAATGGGGAGTGACAGGAGAAGTCAGGGGAAGAAAATTTACGGGAATTTATTGAGAGGATTTTTAGGAGGCTTTTCAGGGAATAATCAGCATGAAAACCATGGAATGTTCAATTCAAAAACAAGGAACGATGAGAGCTGATGTTCTCCATGTCAATTGGCGAGTGTACACAATGATAATGAGCGGAAAATCTGGCTATAGTTATGTGTAATCGTGAGTACTAGAATGTGGAATTCTGCTCATCCTAAGGGATGGAAATGTAGGTGGGTTGAGCACAAATAGGTGCAGTAATGGACTGATGATAAAAGGCAGGTCCGGCGGGTTTAATTAATTTATTACAGCAAATACTAGATCTGCATTTCATACTGAGACAGAAGGTCCACTAGCGGGAGCCAGATAGAAAGAGTGTACAAGCTGCGGATGAGAGAGCAGCGGAGTCTCCATTAAACCAAGCACACAAAGTTACTATGTGAGATAAAATTATTATAATTGTTGAACTGCTACTGTTGGGTGAGTTGCCAATATTTACCTTTTACGTTGTATGATACTATATAACTCTGATCCACAATCTAGCAATGATTATGGAACTAAATAAAAGTAAACCTTATCTCATATTATGGAGATCAGTGTAAGTTTGTTTGTTTGTTATGTTTTCACACTATGAATATTCAACCAATTATCATAGCATTTACATTGTCCGAGAAACGAAAGACATGAAGTACCTACTTTGATCCAGAGAAGGATTATTGTTCCTACGGGATAACAAAACAACTTTCTACAGTGAAAAAGCGGGTAAAAACTAGTTATCTAAAATATAAATTCAATCTAAGATACCCCTTCTTAACCGTGGTACGGTTGTCCAAAGTAAAGATTCTTCGGGAAGAATGAGCTGTTCAGTTCTATGATTCTTTATAAAACTGTCTAAGAAATGAGATTCTTTATATTCACATTAAATATTGTACCTAAGAGGTAACTGCTGATATATTTTATTAAGCTACTGAAGCTATTGATCCTACTATGACTAGCATGAGCAGTCTTTATCGTCACAATAAATCCTCACTAAGAAGAAAGAGGTATTTACAGCCAAAAATATGAGGCTTACTCCACAAAGACAAGCAAATGCAGTTCTTTTAGACAATCCTACGGGACTCTTGATGAAATATATCATTGAAACATTATATTATTTAGCAAAGCTAACATTTTAAGAATTGAATTTCTTGGATATTTTGTATTGTATCAGCAGACAAATAGCTGCTTCATTTTACCTGAAATAAAGGTTTTTATTAACCATTTAGTGATTTGATGCATTTTGCTGCAGATCACTCCTTACTTCTTTGCATAGCAAAAGACTTACCATGATATAAACAATAGCCAGTAATGAGGCATGCTCCCAATTCCAAAATGAAACTATGGTGGGGGGCTGTCCAGTCTGGTGACGAGGCTCACAGATTGCGCGGGGCGGAGCGCATCCTTTGCCATTTAGATTCAGTATGAGAGAGATAAAACTATTCATGATCACATGCCGGTCAACAGAGTCAGAATGAAAGAGAATTATCTATTGGAGAAGAATAGGTTTCACTGGTTGTTGCGTAGGTAGAGCTCCAATCGTATGCCTGATGTAGAGTCGGAATGAAAGAAATAATTCTACTCACAAGTCGATAAAAACTAAAGCTAGACTGTGGGAAGAATATAATAAACTCTTTGTCAATCTTTATTACAAACTAAAAATATTAAAGTAAGTACATCGTCCATGTTCTTTAGGATATCTAATACTTTATTCCCTAAAAACCTAAGCTTATGTACATATTCTAATCAGCGTTATTCTTCTCTATCAAAACTAGGTGTTAGAGAATGATCTAGGATTAGTAATCTATTAGGAAAGCTAGAATAAATATCGTTTCAAATGTCTTGAAAGATCCGTTGAGTTGCTACGTCCATTTCATAGAGTTCTAACTACTAAACTAGACGATTCACGTGGCCATAACAAATTAGTATTAGTAGTACATAGGTTCTTTATTAAGTTAGGCAGGCTTTATTATTAGTATAGGGGGGGGTTTTTACAAACCTTACCTTATAACCAGTTCTAACTAACTTTCTTGACCCATCCCTTCTATCTTCATCAATCTATTAATATTTCCCATTTCATTCCCAATATAAATTCAAAAACCCTTAGGTAGGTACTTAAGCTATAGGTACCTAACCAGATTCGATTTGTTAAAGCAATTTCACAAATATGGTTCCAAGTGATTCTCGACCCCGATGAGTTATCAAGCCTCCAGAGTACCTACTCGATATAAGGCCTCGTTTCACCCTAGGGACTTGTAGGATATGATTTAAAAAATCATAAACGCGATAAATGGCGCGCAATAGTTTTGGGGTCTTGGTGCAGAATATGAACGCAAAGTGTATTGAATTTGTAATTAGTCTTAGAATTTGGGATCGGTGACGTTGAAGTCGGGCTCATATCATCTTAGTCGAGGATCTAAATTGTTAGAACACGCCTCTTAAGATAAAACAAGAGACGGGGTAAAATTTGCACCATTTACAAATCATACTCAATATTCAATACTTGCTGTCACATGGTAGTACATATATTTTAAATAAAAGGTAGGTATCACACATGGACCCTGTCTAAGATAGGTACTGTAGGATGTACTGTAAGATGTACTAAGATAGGTAGGCAGACCCGAGCATTTGTCATACATGAAATTTTGCAAATTTAGATGATAAATGTCATGTCAAGTAAGAAAGGTAAGTCAGGTCAGGGGCGGATTTGATCGGTTGGATGCCCTAGGCATATGAAAGGTTGCCGCTCCGCTACTCGCTTTTTATTTTTCGTGCTTTACAGCGAGGAGCGGGGCGGCAATCTTCCGATAATCGGGGACCGATTTAACCGACGAAAGTCCTACAAAAAGTCGGTCAGAAATACTAAACAGGAAAAATCGGTATATATAAACTATATTGTGACGAATTTCATATCGCGTGTGGCAGGCGGTGGGAATATGACGAATACTGGAAACGACTCTCTCCACCCCACCTCTCTCTCTCTCTCTCTCTCTTCTCCACCGTGTACGAAAACTGATACTTATTTCTAGAATGTCATTCAGGACCGCTTATATGATTATAATTTTTACGGAATATCGCCTACGCGAAGGAGAGAGAAGTGAAAGGCGCGGCTATAAAAAAAAATCCTACCAAGATTTGCCGCCCCCTTAATTTTGCCGCCCTAGGCCCGAGCCTACTTAGCCTATTGGGAAATCCGCCCCTGAGTCAGGTAAGTAGTCCTGTAGTAGTTAGGCATAATGCAGAACTGTTAGTTTTTGTATTTTTATTAAATAATCAAGTTAAATTTGACGGCCTCTGTGGCGCAGTGGGCAAAGGTCCGCCTGACACGCAGAAGGTTGCGGGTTCAATTCCCGCCGCGGGACAAATGTTTACATGTTCTGTAGATATTTATCTCGGGTCTGGGTGTTATCTATGTATGATATGTATCTATTTTCAAAAAAAAATATGTGTAGTTTAACAATCATGTGGTTCCCATATTAAAAGCTCTGCTTAGTTTTGGGCTACATGATTCTGTGTCGCACGTCCCGCATTATGTATTATTATTTATTATTATTAAGTTATCTATTATTATTTTACCTTCATATCTCTAGTTGATAGACGTAAAGTTCCAAACAAATTCCAAACTTGAGTGACGTACGATGCAATAATTGTAGGTAAACTCAAACTCAAACTCAAAGTCAGAATTCATTTATTCAGTAGGAACTGTATAGTACACTTTGAAACTTCATTTTTTTTTAAAATTTACCACCATTTCCTAACGCGACCAAACAGAGAAGAATTGGCAAGAAACTCTGCTTGGCTTTTATTTTTTTAACGTCATTGTTCTTAATAACTATTACATTGTTTTTGATGGAGTTGGAGGCAGTTTCATCCCAAGCTTTTTTGTCATCTAAATAATCTGATATTTTATAATAAGCTTTATTAATCGTTCCATCTTCAAGTCTTGTAAAATGATGATGATTGGTACTTTAGTGTAAACACGGCTCAACATCTTACAGATCCCGAAATATACCAGTATTATTACTTTATATTTGCTTACTACAAACTTAGAAAGGGCAAATATCTAATAGATGGGAATTGATAAGGGTTTTTATTTGAATTGGAACAAGAGGTAAAGCTGATTTCGTAAATAGACGAGCTCGTTCGACTATTGTTATTGAATTTAGCAAATAGAATATGAATTTACGGAAAGTCCATACAAAAAATATGCCTTTAGTCCACATCGATATGCTTTTGAATTAGCTTTTTTTTTAGTAGTAGAGTTAATTGCGAAGCCAGGGAAGTACAAGTTCATTATGATGAACTCGTCTGGGGAAGTACCACCACCATATCTATTTCTGCCGTGAAGCAGCATTGCTGGGTTTCGGTTTGAAGTGTGTGGGTCCTGGGCCAATATGGCAAATATGGGCTTTAAGTCGTAGCTTTGCGATATAGTTTATATTGACAACATAAATTAGCAGACAGATCGGTGTCGGCAAGCTTCCTACCAACAGACTGCTCGGTAGTTTACGCCTTGCTGGCCACACGTTGTAGATGAGCGGTCGGCGCGGTGTCCGCGCGCTGACTGCTAGCAGTCGCCGCGTCGGTCAGTGGATGGTGTGCGCGGGTCGGAGCGTGGACAGCTGGGTGCCGGCTAGCTGTCGCCGCGTGGACTGCTGGGTGCCTACTAGCTGTCGCCGCGTGGAATGCGAGCAGGCGCCTTAGTTTAGGGTGGTGTTGGGTGGGAGCGGTGTTTTAGAGTCGTGTAAGTGGGCTATGATGACCTTTAAGCCTTTGTTACATTATTGTGCAATAAATAAATAAATGAGTAATGGTTACCACTTAATATCAGGTGGGTTAGGTTCCATCTTCAAGTATCATAAAATAATTGCTAAACCAACACTCGTTAATCAGTAATTCAATCCATTTTCGCATATGGTAGCCATATCTGGTGTAGATAGATAGATAGATAAAGACATTTATTTCGGAACACATGACAATGTAGGAACAGAACTAAAAAATAACAAGCCAAATAAAATGCTACTATAAGTACCTACTTAACATAATCTTGTTGGAGTTTTTATAGGCCTTCCGAAGGCCTCCAACAGGGCTTGACTTCTGAAAAAGCCCGGACCACCATCTTTCAAAGCATGGGATCTAAATCCACTAAACAGTAACCAATCCATGTGACCGGGTGGAGTGTTGCTTATCTGCTTAAAGATTTTCTGCTAAGTATACCCAAGTTAGCCTCGCCAAGAGCGGGTTATTGTGATGGTCTCAAACCATCTTCGTATTTCTCCATTAAGTACTCTCTGGATGCCTAGCTCTTACAATAAATAAAACTTTTCCAATCTGACTAATGCCAAAGAAAATCGTTTATTTTATGAATTATTTATAAAAATATTAATAGTGAAAATGGATAGTGCACTTATCCCTACCGGTAGAAATAAATCTACAAAATCGTGCACTTATGTCTACCAGTAGAAACAGCTCGGTAGGGATAAAAAATGTACTGTGCACTTATTCCTACCGGTAGAAATAAATCTACAAAATCGTGCACTTATCCCTACCAGTAGAAATAGCTTGGTAGTGATAAGTGTACCAGCCGAAAATATTTAATAATATTATTAAAAACACGAAAATAACTTTCATTTATTAAAAAAATAGGAATTTTCACGTATATGCTTAGAAATAGTACTACGGCTGAATGGTGCAACGGTGCCTTTACATTAGTAAAACGTGAAAATTTCCCGTTTTTGTATTATTCAATAAAACTTTACTTTAATAGTGTGTGTGTCTTATTTCTTGTGGTAAACTGAAACAAAAAACAACATAAAATTAAAACAATTTACACAGACATCATTATTAGAAAGGCATGTGTTTTATTTGAATGTTTTGTTTATTGTTTCATCACCATAATCAGCCTATGGTAGCCCACTGCTGGACATATACCTACCCTAATGAGCGTTATTGCGCCCTGTCCTCAGCTCAAAGCATCCAGTTTCTACCAGCCAGAAGCCTTTCGCAGACCGTCATGTCACTCCACCTGGCCGGAGGGCACCCTACACTACGTTTGTCAAGCCGCTGTCTCCAGTCTACCCCAACGCCAACGGTTATGTACGATTCTCACTTACTGGCGCGCGTCGGAGTGCATTTTATAATATGCAAAAGGAAATTGAAACATCCAGTTAAGTTCCTTATTTGCATGCAATATACGCAGCGGATCTATTTATGTGAGTGTTTGACAAAGATGCGTAAGTGCGAAAATTGCATGCAAATAAGGAACTTAACTGCTTTGCGGATATTTCAATTTCCTCTAGCAATTTTTAAAATGCGCTCCTACGCTCTCGAACGCGCGCCGGTAAGTGTAAATCGTACATTACACGGCACCTTAATTTTACAGAAAGATAAGCATACAGTTTTTGGATAAAAGTTTTGAATCACGTATTTTTAACTGAGGTTCTCTCAACTTAAGCACAACCATGGTTCAAATCACCCCTTTCAGGATAACAGACTAAACTCACCTTATTCTTATTTAAGGTACCGTACCTAGTTTAAAAATTTCAAGTTTTAATTGAAAGTTAGCAAAGTCCGCCAATGCATACCAAAAGAGCCAGCAAGAGCCTAGTTGATAAAATATGTCAGGTAGTTCGACTGGATCAATTCCCGTATAATCAAGCTTGCTCTAACTTTCAAACTAGTTCAGCGGTTCTAAATATTTAGACGAACCCTTTTTTGTTTTCAAATCTGCATCGAAGAACAAAAAATAAAAATATATACAACCGAATTGAAAACCTCCCGTTTTTTAAGTCATATAAAACATAAAAAATGTGTGTATCTATGTACCAGTCAAGTGCAATATATTTTTGGACAGCTCGAAAGTTTAAAAAAGCGCGTTGTCATCTGATATCAAGCAAGCTGTTTACAAGAAGTATAGTATTGACAGTTTACGAAAGGCTGATGGTAGAAGCTAGATGCGAGGACAGGGCGCAATAGCGCTCATTAGGGAAGGTATATGTCTAGCAGTGGACTGCTAGAGTCTGATGGTGATCATGTGTTACAGGTGACTGTACATATTTGTATGATTTTATAGTTATTTATGGTCGCTGATATCACACCACCACCTAATCACAAAAACGACTTCATTTAAATAATTTCTTGTAATAAACCGACAGGGGCGGTCTCAGTTTGAGAAACACCGACCCACTCGGTTAAAGCAATTTGAAAAGTAGCACAATCTCCGCTGTCAGAGTTTCAGTTCCTCGTGTATATTAAATTATGGGGACAGATATAAAGATAACTGGAAACATAATTTATAATGTTTATGATGGCGGGGATGGTAACAGAATTCTTAAGGAAATGGCATCGAGATAAGTACTCTACAGAGTTACAGTCTCCAAGTGAAAATTGTCAATTGTCAAGAATTGCGCGAGCTTCGTTTTGAACAGTGTTCAATGTCGGTGCAATAGACAGCGTGGGCCGAGTTTTGGTGCGGAATTTTTCCCACGTTCTACGCTCTAGAGTACTATCTCGATGCTGAAACTCCAAATGAGTCAGCATCATCTAAAGTCTCTTATCTCGATGGGAAACGGGTAACAAATGTTAGTATTTTTATTGTGAAAGCGATGACTTGAGAGCCACTCACTTGATTTGACCACTCAGTCGTTTCAGTTAAAGGCTTATTAGACCATAGACGTGATGTTTTTTAAGCATTTTGTAACCCCCCCCCCCCCCATCCCCCTTTGATGATACGTGTTCAGGTTTAAAACGACTCCCCCCCTCCCAAAATCTCGTGTATTTTTTAGTACCTACAAAGAATCTTAAAATATAATATTATATCTTTAAATACAGGTATAAAGTATAATGTAATTTTATTCTGAAATTAAGGAAAAATATTAAAGACTTCGTTCGTTGCCTGGCAACGGTGAGTCAAGGTCACACTGCACCCCGCTTTTCGGTTTAAAAATCGCGTGTTTTACGAAAAAATAAATACACGTGATATTTTACTACACCCTCCCTTGTGAAGTTTTCGTGATTTTTCCCAACCCCCTCCCCTCTTTCAAGTATCACGTGATTAATGGACGACCCCTTACTAACTTATAATACTTACTATGACTGGCTTACAGCTACTCTAATTACACCACCCTAATTGTAAGACAGTCTTACTAAAACAGGCTGAATACCGCATGGTGTAGTAAGCCTTTTACTAATTTCAGTTTACTACATTAGGAATATTAATAAGGCAAAAGTTTGGGAAATTTAGATGGATATTGGTTCCTCCTTCATTACTGAACTGAAGCTGAAATTCTGCACACGTTGAACAGGAATAAGATATAGGCTACTTTTTATACGGAGCCACGCGAGCAAGGCCGCGCGAAGGGTAAGGGGTCCCAGGATCTATCGGAACCCAAACCAACCTCATCGGCACGTGAAACCTGCTAACTAACAAACAGGGCTTTACTAGCTTGCTGATTGCGGCACAGCGCACAGCGCGATGGGCAGAAGTGTCCGCGGTGCGAGGAATTGTGCCCTGCGATCCCCAACCCACTGCCCAGCGTGGAGCAGTATGGGCATATCCCTCCTTCTTATTTGGGACCTATGTCCAGCTGTGAGCTGATTAGCTGGTGGTGGTGGCGACGCCTATGACCAGCAGTAGACTGATATAGGCTGGTGGGGGTGGTCGTCTTGTAATAAATACTGTAATACACATCATACCAATATGTTTTACCATCATCGTTCTTCAAGTGCTATCAAGAAAAAAATATAAAACTTACTTACTTAGGCTGTATCAAATGAAAAGGCATTTTTCTAACCGCCTCCTCGGCTATATCCAGTGGAAAGGCGAACTCGATCATGTTCTCGTTCAGGCAGTCGTTGTAGGTTGATGCCAGTTGGCACCGGTCTGCCATTCCCTCGATGCTGTCAAGGCACAGACGGGAGACGCTGTTCAGTTTCCGAACCACTCGGGAACTCTTGCCGTTCACCAGACTGGCCAAGTGGATTAGGAGATCTCGATTTATCTGAGGAAAAAAGGTTTTTCTTTGAAAATGAAACGTGTTAATCGGTTACCATTACCTATAGATATTGGAAACCACTATATGTTGATGACTTTCCTATATTTTATTTTATTTATTCTTAAAGTTTTGGGAAAACTTACAGCTAAGTGGGAGCACAATAGTATATGATTAAATACATGCAGCCACACATACGTTGCTACATGTATCCTGATGGCCAGTTAGAATTTTCCACAAATAATTAACATAAATAGGTACGAAAAACAGCAAGTAGACGACAAAATACAATAATACAGATTACATAAACTTCCTATGCTATACTATTTTGGTTTAATGAAATTGTCATTTAGTTAGCGCTTAAGCTTACTCGTTGTGGTGTTAAATAAATTTAAATCAATATTTGCTTTAGCCAAGGAGTTGAACGAGCAACTTGCTCTGATCAAAAATGCATTTTGCCTGTAATTCGTTCTGACAATAGGGACATATAGGACGTTTGGTTTTCTCAATGCAGCTGTGTTAGTACGCAATCCTAAATGTTCTAGAAGCTCAGGGCAATCAACATTACCATTAGCAATATTTAAAAGATATACCAAATCAGCTATATCCCTACGTTTGGAAAGTGGAAGGAAATGGAAAGTGGACGCAACGCCCTACGTTTATCAACTTGAGCCATGAAGGTGATGAACCTCATGCCTGTGTTAAAAAGTACATCATGGAATTACAACACCTATTAGACCCGAAGCAATGAAGGTCATGCAAACTTTTGAAAATGTAGAACCTACAGACATTCTATTTATGGTGTGTAAGTTTTTTTAAAAATTGTTAAACAAAAACCTATCACTGCCACTACTTTTAAGCGCGTTTGTTAAAAACTTGTTTTTATTTTGACAAATTTTTATAAGGGCAAAGGTATTTATTTTTGCCAATTCAACTTTTCCTCGTGGAACCCTGCAATATTACAGATATTGCAACTTGAAGAGCCACAAGATGAAAATTGCGTTCCATCCATTTCTATTTGCAGTCTGAAGCAGGTCAAATCAATCTTAGAGCAGAAATCAAATAGAGTTATTTACAGTGACTGTTTGGTTTTCTCGACCTTTTGCAGAGTGGAATCACCTAATGGTTTGCTAAGGACAAACAAACAACTTCTTTATACTTCGATATAATTTTGCCGACGAATATGCCCACTTTATCTGAATTATACTGCCTGACTGACAATAAACACACACACTCTCGCACCAGTTTATATTAGTTCACTGCTGGGCATAGACCTCCCCTAATACCCATATTCCCCACGCTGGGCATGCGAGTTGGGGATCGCAGGGCACAGCTTTTCGCACCACCGGCCAGGGGATGTAGCTGCGCTATTGTTAGGCTGCGCTATGCCGCAAACAGCCGGCCGCCAGAGTCCCGTTTGTTAGTTAGTAGAATGCACAACGGGCAGTCAAGGTTGGTTTGGGCTCCGAAGATGGAGGTTGGAACCCCATACACCCCAAAATAAACGCACAACCTAAACCGTAAGGCAAGAGACTTGAAATTAGGAGGTATGCACGTAAAGGATTTCTTGAAATCAAGCTCTTGCAGTGATGCAGTGGGAACAATCAAGCAGCAAACCCAAGCACAGCCTGATGAGTACCAGAGACTGATAAACAATATATATACCTACTCATAAAAAATTTAATAACGAAAAAAAATCCATGCGCTTCAAAAATGATTGTTCTAAGCGAGATTTGAATCCGTGACCCTTAGGACCCTTAGGAGGCAAAGCTACAATCAACCGAACTATGAGTTCAGTCAAAATCAATAAATCACCTATTTCCCTATTAAGGTCAGCCCTACTGTTATTTCTCCTAGGATAAAATGCGGGATGTAAAATCACACATCATCAAATGTAGCCCCAGATCAAGCAGAGCTTGTATAACAGCCTGCGCACATTGGACGACAAACGTCATTGATTAGACGCTACGACAAGCAGCGGGGGAAAATTTTCATACATTTTGTTCAAAGCTCCGCACACACGGCGACAATCGCGACAGCAAGATATGACAGACGCTCGCGATTAAACGCGACGACAAAACGTCGTGTTTGCGAGGTCTGTTATGGGTAACTACATGATTGATAAACTACATATATATATATATATATATTTGTAAATACATACATAGAAAACATCCAGACCCGATACATATAACTAAAGAACATGCAAACATTTGATACAGGGTTCCAACCCCTATTTTCGGAACCCAAGCCAACCCCACCTGCACGTGGTGCACCCTGCTAAACAACGGGCTCTGGCGGCCGGCTGATTGCGGCATAGCACAGCCTACATCGGCACAGCTAAATCCCCTGGCCACTGACGGGCAGCAGTGTCGGTGGTGCGAGAAGCTGTGCTCTGCGATCCCCAACCCGCTTGCCCAGCGTGGGGATTATGGGTATATCCCCCTTTATTAGGGGAGGCCTATATCCAGCAGTATAGGCTGATGTGGATGGATGTGGAAACATTTGATTGTGTCACGCGATACGGTTCGCATTCAGGTGGTCGGAGGGCGTCCTCTTCGTTCGGGTATGGCTTTCTAATAGGATTATTAAGTGAAGCTTCGTTCACTCGAGCCCTTCGTATAATCAACAGCTTATGCTCTGTCGAGGATGTTGATATATTCAATAATACATTGACGGAATTCACAGATACTGTCTTAAATTTTTTAAGTAGGACGCTCGTGGCGGGGTTAACTGCAGATCACCTTGGTTAAGCAACACTCCGCCCGGTCATTACTTGGATGGGTGACCGTTTAGTGACATTTTGATTTGAGCGCTTCGGAAGGTACGTTAAGCTGTTGGTCCCGGCTTTTCAGTCGTTAAGTCATGTCGGAGGCCTTCGGGCGGCCTAAAAACTCCGACACCAGAGTTGGGCACTAGCTCATACGAAGAAGAAGAAGTAGGAAATGTCTAGTTTAGATGTTAGGACAAATTAAAAGAGAGTAGTAGAGATTTACATATTAAGGATTTCCATTGTCACCTTGGTTCCATACTGTAATGGCAATGTAAAATTTAAATAAATAAAAAAATTCTTTAACTCAGGTTAAGCCAATGATGGAACAATAATTCCATTTGAACAATTTTTTGCACCTTTTCTTAGCGTATTTAGCAATCCATTTAATAAATTGGTGTAAATCTATTTTACTCGACGAAAGAGCTAAGTACCCACAACATAGGATCATATATCATATCATCATAGGGTAGGAGTTAGTGAACTTACTGTTCATATTTATAGATATATAGATAAATTATTTCGCAAATCGTCACTCCACCTAGCCGGAGGGCGTCCTACACAACATTTGGCTAGCCGCGGTCTTCACTCAAGAACTCGTTTACCCCAACGGTTGTCGGTTCTTCGGCAGATATGGCCAGCCCACTGCCAATTCAGCTTACTAATTTTCTTGGCGAAAGGCTGCTGGTAGAAGCTGGATGCGTCGAGTTCAGAACAGGGCGCAATAGCGCTCATTAGGGGAGGCCTATGTCCAGCAGTGGACTGCTATAGGTTGATGATGATGATGATGATCTTGAGATAAATTCTTTATTGTACACCATCAAAAAATTTAACATTTTGCCGGAAAATTAACAATTTAAAATGGTACAATGGGCGGTCTTATCGCTACAAGCGATCTCGTCCAGACCACCTTATTTATATTATAAGAAGATATGGTTTTTTTTCTAATGGGAAGATGATGTATAAGACAACGAGATATGGTATAAGACAACCCTTTATTTATATCTAGAACTAAGTCACTATGCATATTAATTTTTATTTTTATAAATTAAAAAAAATATATACATATAAATAAAAAAAAAATAGTATAAACTTTCTGTCTTATGTACCCTACCTACTATGGCTTGTTAAATTACTTTATAGTTTGCTTTGAACTCTACTTTTTACTTTTAACTTCTCTTTTTACTTTATAGTTTATTTTCACTTTTCTGGTCATTTGTTTTTCATTTCGGCGCGTAAAACGATGACGATGTCGAAGACCACCACAGAGGTCATCAGTAAAAGAGGGGCCTAGAAACCTTACCTTGCCATGGTTGATGATGTCACTCTGCTCCAGCATACACGCAGCGAAGCACTGGCCAGTCCTTGCCGTTGGTGAAGAGTTGGTGAAGTACGCCCTTACGTCTTTCGGAGTGGCTCTCACTTTGATGACACAGGACTGCGCCATGCGGACCAGCGCGTCAAGATGACCTTGTACCTAGGAAAAATATAGGTATATTATTATTTACTTATAAACAGGGTGTAAACAGACTACTACCAAAAACTGGGAAGTTGAAATCAGACCATGATTCTGAAAATATTTAGCGAAATAAAAGCGTTTTTTTTAATTTTCATAACCCTACTTATATTGGATGAATGATTGTTAACCTTTCACCCAAAAACTACTGAACTGATTTTGATGAAACTTGGAATATGCATAGTTTGTAACCTGGATTAACACATAAGCTACTTTTCATCCCGGTACCACGCGAGCAAAGCCGCGGGCAGAAGCTAGTTTATAATATAAAGGTTTAGATATAGTTTAGCGACTTTAACAACCGAAATATTTGGTGAGGCCTTTGTCCAGCAGTGAACTGCTTAAGTTGATGATGATGATGAAAAACCAGCATCAATATCAATTATATTAAATTCATGAAGCAACCCACCATATTATATGTCCGTTCTATTACGCCCAGGTTCAGTTCGGCTGAGAAAGGGCAACAAGGTCTTTAGTACTTAAGCAGTACTTACCTTAGGGTCTGTGAAATCTACCATAGTTCCAGATGAACTGTGTGTGCCGATAGGTCTTACTGCTGAGAAGAGGCAGGGCACGGCAAACAATAAGAACAGGAACATTTCTCTGGAAAAAAGAAAGATTTCAGGTATTGACCTCGGAGCAGTGGCCAAGGCTAAAACGTGATGACGATGATAGGTTTAGATCCAGATAGTTCTGCTAGCAGTCAGCATTTTATTATCTGCAAAGTATGCTAGGATAAGTAGGTACGCTTTTATACTATATATATTTTTACCTTAAGCAAATAATTACGTATATATTGTTTTAAATAGTGAAATCAATTGTGACTTAGCTTAAATTGAATATTTTAAGCACTAGCAATACATAAATTAGGTACAGTTTCGTGAACACAGAGAACTAAAATAGCCAAGTAAGGAATAATTACATTTCTTTGCTAATCCACATTTTTTACAAGCAAAAAGCAGCACGAATTCGAACCGTATTTTCAGTTATTTCGACAGTAATTCAATTGTACATTCACTCGCAAATAGTGGATGGAAGCAAAATAAATTTACTCTTACAATCTCGACGGTCTAGGCTTCAATGCATTTGGAAGAAGTATCTCTGGACTTCGTTTTTAAAAAGGAAAAATGCATCCAACAATGGTCTTTGTTGCGTCACAGAGTTCTTTTGTTGCATTTACGCCAGGTGTTATATGGCGAGCTCTTATCACGAGTTTTTAAGTCGATAGCGAGTACTTTGAGATAAAACTTGATTTTAGTTATGATCTACACTAATAATATCAAGAAGAAAAAAATGAATTTTTGTGTGTGTATGTTTGTAATGAATAAATTTAAAAACTACTGTGCCGATTTCAAAAATCTTTCACCATTGGAAAGCTACATTCACCTTGAGTAACATGGGCTATATTTATTGCTAGAAAAGATTAGGGATCCTTACTAAAACTTATGTAACATAACCCAAGGTCTAAAAAAGTGCCCTAACCCGTGCGAAGCCGGGACGGGCCGCTAGTCACTACTAAACTTACTTGGCTTTCGTTTCGCTCAGAAAATATGTTTCAAGTAAGAGGTGTTTTACAATCAAGTTATTACTAAAGGTAATAAAAGGTTGTTCTTCTATGTATTCTGTGGTGGCATTACGAAGAATATTAATATAGGCGTATCAAAGTGTTATGTATGGTTCCTTCAACAAAAATAAATATTTTTCTCGAAGTATGGTTTGCACTGATTAAGGTTTTTTTGCATTTCCTTAAAAAAATCTACAGATCACACACTGCGCGCAACTATCAAAGGTATTCAGAATGTAATTTAGAAATAAGGCACATGATAATGTGATGATAATTTGACTTTATCGTACTGATGATAAAGTGAACGGAGCGCAGATGACCTCGCGCGTAAAAGCCCTTCTACTGCCTACAGTTTTATCCGCCCGCCTCTTTAGATGGCTCAAACTGTAATTTAATTAAATTCCATATATCATGTTTCTCAATCCAAATCAGCGAAAACATTTTGAAAAATTTTTTTTTTTGAAAATCTCAAAAATGGTAATTAAAATTGCACTTTGAAGCCTTTATGGCAGACGCACATTTTGACGTATAGCCCATCCGCGTTCTCTCATATCTATAAACCTACAGGCAAATGTCACAATTTTTTAAATTGGGGCACTTTACTTGATCAGGAAAACAAATATTTTCGTGTTACAATGTACGAAAAGTGCACTCTGCAACTTTGTTTGCGACAAGGTACAATAATATACTTTTTAGTGCACCCCTATACTATGCAAAGTAACGTTACATTCATAACTTAGGAGTTTACAGACTGAATAAAAAAGGCAATATATAAAACCATTTTGCTATTCGATTAAAAGGTCCAAAGATGCATGGAAATATAAAAAAGTGAAGAAATACAAAAGCTACATAGAAACAGATATAGGGAAATATAAATTTTTACTGATTGATTAACAATATACCATATTGAGAACCGGAAACCGTTGGTTAAACGAGTTCTTGCATGGCTCGGCAAAAGTAGTGTAGGACACCCTCCGGCCAGGTGGAGTGACGATCTGCTCAAGACAGATCGTAATGATGATGATGATGCTGATGATACCATCGTACCTTTTTATGCCTAAATTCTTTGTAACAGGTTGAAAATCCATCATCATTATCATTTTATTTCAATTTTTTACCGCTTCTAATATTAAATAGCAATAACTCAGAACAAAGTTCCAATCTCAATTCTCCAAAGAAATTAATCAAAGTGCAATTTCATAGCATTGCGATTGATCCAAAATCTCTGGGGAGATGTTAGAATCACGAAATAGATATTGCTTTTTAGGCCCAGGTCACACATATCGGGCAAGGACATGGCGCGGACATGGCGCGGACGTGGCACGGACGTGGCGAGGACATGGCACGGGCATGGCGCGGACATGGCTCGGACAAGACGCAGAAATGACGTGACAGAGGCACAAGTGTAGTGCAGTCTGTTGTCCGGTATCGATGTGTCAGCATGTCATCCTCAGAAGACGAAGATGCTCTTGCTCTCGTGCATACAATTAATAAATATACAGATCAGGGCCCGTACAACCCCGATTTCGAGTTAGTTGCTTCGAAAGTGAAACCCCTTCATTGGGTTATACAGTTGACGGGATTACCCTTTCGTTTGGGTATTCTCCTCCTAACACAAGCGAAAGTGTAACCCGTTCCTTTTGGTTTTCAGTCGATAGGGTTAACCTCTTATGAGGTTAAACGAATGAATGGAGTTACCTCTTGATAGGTTTTTTTGAATGTTACACAATGGTTATCATTACGCCTGACACTGGGTGGGGGAATTTAGATTTTGACTCTTGATTTATGTCGTCAATCATTAGGTATAAGTTCGGATCGCTTTATTTGGTTGAAGGAAGAGCGTCACTGCATTAAAGAAAAGTTTTGAAAACATAAGGAAAGTGCTGTGTTTCAGTCAGTTTTCATTGGTCATCATCGCAGAGTATGCGTTATCTATCATATACGAGACCCGCAGTCAACAAATTAAAAAGAAAAAAAATGATGTTTCAGTTTTCATAAGTCATCAGTTATGTCATGACTGAGGCCCGCAGCCAACATGTTAAAAAGAAAAAAATGTGTTTCAGTCAGTTTTCATAGGGCATCATCGCAGAGTACTCTGCGTAGCGTTATTTTTTATTTTTATTGTATTTATTAGGCAAAGCCGACAGTACACATAATGAGTATTTTGTAAAGCGTTATGTCCGAGACCCGCAGTCAACGTGTTAAAAAGAAAAATATGACCTCTAAACTATTTTGAATAATAATTTTTGATTGTCACTGTCACTGTCACTCTAAAACTCAAACTCAAAACTCAACTCAAAGCTCCACTCGAAACTCATTCTACAAATTCATCTATAAATGGTTATATCTCAGGAACTACTCATCCTAGACTAGCCGTTAATTGCTCAAAAGATAGCTATTGACAAGATCTTTATTTTCAATGACATATGTCAAACTTGAATTTGCCATATCTCGAGAAGTACTCATCCTAGACTTGCCGTTACTAGCTCAAATGAGAGCTACTAATAAAATCTTAATTTTCGATGACAGCTGTCAAACTAAAAACTGTCATCGAAAATTAAGATCTTAACAATAGCTATCATGTAAGCTAGTAACGGCAAGTAAAGGATGAGTAGTTCTCGAGATATGGTCGATTTAAGTTTGACAGCTGTCATCGAAAATTAAGGTCTTGTCAATAGCTATCATTTGAGCTACTAAAGGCAAGTCTAAGATGAGTAGTTATCGAGATATGGTCGATTTAAGTTTGACAGCTGTCATTGAAAATTAAGGTCTTGTTAATAGCTATCATTTGAGCTAGTAAAAGCAAGTCTAGGATGAGTAGTTCTCGAGATATGGTCGATTTAAGTTTGACAGCTATCATCGAAAATTAAGGTCTTGTCAATAGCTATCATTTGAGCTACTAAAGGCAAGTCTAAGATGAGTAGTTATCGAGATATGGTCGATTTAAGTTTGACAGCTGTCATCGAAAATTAAGGTCTTGTCAATAGCTATCATTTGAGCTAGTAAAGGCAAGTCTAAGATGAGTAGTTCTCGAGATATGGTCGATTTAAGTTTGACAGCTGTCATCGAAAATTAAGGTCTTGTCAATAGCTATCATTTGAGCTAGTAAAAGCAAGTCTAAGATAAGTAGTTCTCGAGATATGGTCGATTTAAGTTTGACAGCTGTCATTGAAAATTTATTCCAATTTTATTATAATATAATTATTATTGCGTAAAATAAACAATTAGTAGTCTGCATTTCCACCCTTAATGCTTAGAACACAATTACCGCAATTATTTTTAATCTTTTGACCGAAATTCTTTTCTCCATTATCTCCTATAACCCACTTATAACCCGTGTTACAATGATAAAAAGGGTAACCCTAAGGAATGGGTTTTGGAATAATACCAAAACCCAATACTATTGATAACCCTCATGATCAGATAACCTAATCAAAAGGGTTTTGAATTGTTTAACCTATCAAATAATAGTGTAAACCATACGGAGAGGGTTAACTAAACTTTTGGAAAAACCCTGCCGAAAACCTCTTCATCGGGTTACCAAATCGGGCCCTGATACAGTTGAAGAAAATACGCGCAAACGAATTTGCACAAGGATCAGCTAGTATTACCATGGGTATTACATAAAAAAAATTTAATACCGGTTTAGTTTAATCTCTTTCCGATTTCCAGCCACAATTTATCTTGAACATTTCAGTTACAATAATGGAACGACAATGATCATAAAGCGTTGCATATTTTACAATCAATTCAAAAAATTCAATATTAAATTCGATATCGTCATTCGTCACGCATTTTTACATCACTAACGGACATATGTCGCAAGCAAGTACATACTACGAACTGGCGGCCATCTGACGCCCATCTGGCGGCGATCGGGCGCGGGCGCCGAAATGGCGCGTCATACGTCCGATCAACGACATACCGTGTGTCCTAAATTGTGCTTTATTTCCATGCATTTTGTATGAAATTTGAATGGAATAGGAAACCGCCTGTGCCATGTCTGCGCCATGTCCGTGCCCGATGAATGTGAACTCGTCGGACGCAGACAAGGCACTGGCGGTTTCTTATTCCATTCAAATTTCATACAAAATGCATGGAAATAAAGCACAATTTAGGACACACGGTATGTCGTTGATCGGACGTGCTTATGACGCGAAGTCGTCCGAGCTAAATTGTGCTTTATTTCCATGAATTTTGTATTAAATTTGAATGGAATAGGAAAGCGCCCGTGCCATGCCCGCGCCAGGTCAGACAAGTGGGGCCTATACCTTAGGCAGTAGACCTTTTTACTATTATTCGCATGAGCTGGTGCAACTGGTGTACGAGCCATTCAAAGGCCTTCAACATGGCTTTGCAACCAAAAAGTCCAACATCTTAGGCACAGGCCTCACCTGTCTGACCTGGCGCGGGCATGGCGCGGGCGCTTTGCTATTCCATTCAAGTTTAATACAAAATGCACGGAAATAAAGCACAATTTAGCTCGACGACTTCGCGTCATAACCACGTCCGATCAAAGACATACCGTGTGTCCTAAATTATACTTTATTTCCATGCATTTTGTATGAAATTTGAATGGAATAAGAAACCGCCAGTGCCATGTCTGCGCCCGACGCCAGTCACATTCATCGGGCACGGACATGACACGGACATGGCACAGGTGGTTCCTATTCCATTCAAATTTCATACAAAATGCATGGAAATAAAGCTAAATTGTGCTTTATTTCCATGCATTTTGTATGAAATTTGAATGGAATAGGAACCACCTGTGCCATGTCCGTGTCATGTCCGTGCCCGATGAATGTGACTGGCGTCGGGCGCAGACATGGCACTGGCGGTTTCACACATATGGCACATAGTATGTCGTTGCTCGGACGTATGACGCGCCTTTTCGGCGCCCGCGCCCGATCGCCGCCAGATGAGCGTCAGATGGCCGCCAGTTCGTAGTATGTACTTCCTTGCGACATACGTCTGTTAGTGATGTAAAAATGCGTGACGAATGACGATATCGAATTTAATATTGAATTTTGTGAATTGATTGTAAAATATGCAACGCTTTATGATCATTGTCGTTTCAATTATTGTAACTGAAATGTTCAAGATAAATTGTGGCTGGAAATCGGAAAGAGATTAAACCGGTACTAAGATTTTTTTATTTAATACCCATGGTATGATCCTGATCCTAGCTGATCCTTGTGCAAATTCGTTTGCGCGTATTTTCTTCATCTGTATCTCTATATTGGGTTTTGGTATTATTCCAAAACCCATTCCTTAGGGTTACCCTTTTTATCATTGTAACACGGGTTATACGTGGGTTATAGGAGATAAAGAAGAAAAAAAATTCGGTCAAAAGATGAAAATTAATTGCGGTAATTGTGTTCTAAGCATTAAGGGCGGAAATACAGACTACTAATTGTTTATTTTACGCAATAATAATTATATTATAATAAAATTGGAATAAATTTTCAATAACAGCTGTCAAACCTAAATCGACCATATCTCGAGAACTACTTATCTTAGACTTGCCTTTACTAGCTCAAATGGTAGCTATTGACAACCTTAATTTTCGATGACAGCTGTCAAACTTAAATCGACCATATCTCGAGAACTACTTATCTTAGACTTGCGTTTACTAGCTCAAATGATAGCTATTGACAAGACCTTAATTTTCGATGACAGCTGTCAAACTTAAATCGACCATATCTCGAGAACTACTCATCCTAGACTTGCTTTTACTAGTTCAAATGATTGCTATTGACATGAACTTAATTTTCGATGACAGCTGTCAAACTTGAATCGACCATATCTAGGGAACTACTTATCTTAGACTTGCCTTTACTAGCTCAAATGATTGCTATTGACAAGACCTTAATTTTCGATGACAGCTGTCAAACTTAAATCGACCATATCTCGAGAGCTACTCATCCTAGGCTTGCCGTTACTAGCTCACATGATAACTATTGTTAAGATCTTAATTTTCGATGACAGTTTTTAGTTTGACAGCTGTCATCGAAAATTAAGATTTTATTAGTAGCTATCATTTGAGCTAGTAACGGCAAGTCTAGGATGAGTACTTCTCGAGATATGGCAAATTCAATTTTGACATATGTCATTGAAAATAAAGATCTTGTCGATAGCTATCTTTTGAGCAATTAACAGCTATTCTAGGATGAGTAGTTCCAGAGATATAACCATTTACAGATGAATTTGTAGAATGAGTTTCGAGTTGAGTTTTGAGTTTGAGTTTTAGAGTGACAGTGACAGTGACAATCCGAAATTATTATTAATTAATAAATATTAGTAATGATAACCATTGTGTAACATTCAAAAAAACCTATCAAGAGGTAACCCCATTCATTCGTTTAACCTCATAAGAGGGTAACCCTATCGACTGAAAGCCAAAAGGAACGGGTTACACTTTCGCTTGTGTTATGAGGAGAATAGCCAAACGAAAGGGTCATCCCGTCAACTGTATAACCCAATGAAGGGGTTTCACCTATGCGCAATGTTTCACGCAACTGACTCGAAATCGGGGTTGTACGGGCCCTGATCTGTATATTAATTAATTGTATGCACGAGAACAAGAGCATCTTCGTCTTCTGAGGATGACATGCTGACACATCGATACCGGACAACAGACTGCACTACACTTGTGCCTCTGTCACGTCATTTCTGCGTCATGTCCGAGCCATGTCCGCGCCATGCCCGCGCCATGTCCTCGCCACGTCCGTGCCACGTCTGCGCCATGTCCGCGCCATGTCCTTGCCCGATATGTGTGACCTGTGCCTTAGGTACAGGCGACGTTTATATGGCGTCGGACGCGGACATGGCACGGGCGGTTTCCTATTTCATTCAAATTTCATACAAAATTCATAGAAATAAAGCACAATTTAGGACACATGGTATGTCGTTGCTCAGACGTGGACGCGTCATAACCACGCCCGAGCAATGACAAACCGTGTGTCCTAAATTGTGCTTTATTTTCATGCAGCTTGTAGGAAATTTGTATGAAGTTCTGTTCTGTTCTGTTCTGTTTCCGGTATCTGGGCCACCCAACTGCTCGTCGGCCGACTAGCACTCCCAGAAAAGCCCATTTTACTGACCGATCCTCCTGCATTCGTACCGAGAGCTAGCGCAGCCTGTGTGATTTTACTTGTGATTTTATGATACTAGGTAGGTAGTCCCAAATTTTTCAGTCAAACATCTTCCGGTACCCAAAAAATAATAATACCAAACTTATCCAGGATTATAAACATAGGAACTGCTAGCAAAAGCTATTTTCTGTGTTAAAGGCGACATTAATTCTAGATAACGTTGTTCCCACTTCAACTTCACAGTTGAAATACTTTAGTGGAGTTTACTGCAATATTGAAGTTCAGAGTCAGCCATTTGTAAAATGAGTGGAGACAGACCAATTGGAAGTTAAGTGCTCAATAACGGACGGCAGGAGCCCGCGGCACTTTGCGTGATTGTACAACTGCACGAGAACACTTTCTCAACACCAATTATATGTTAGAAATGGTAGAGAGTTGTGAAGGTTCCAGTCCCCTTAGCCACGACCAGGAATAGAACATAAAAGAATAGAAAAATAATTGAAGTCATCCTATCCTACTTCTTACTTCCTACTTAATCCAACTAATATTATAAATGCGAAAGTTTGTGAGTATGAATGTTTGTTACTTTTTCACGCAAAAATGTTGCATTGTCATGCTTATTTGCGCTTTCATGCGGGCTTGAGGGTCTACTAAAAATCACCGAATTACGAAATTACGTGTTTCGTTTCTTGCGATTGGTACCCATAATCAAACGAAAACCGAAATTTCGGCGCGAAGTTTGTAATTTAAGAGTCCGATCGTTGTGCAGCCTACTCTATTTCACAAAACATACGACCGCAATATTGGAATTGACAGTATGAAATATGATCAATCGCTCGAAACGAAACACGAAATTTCGTACTTCGGTGAATTTTAGTAGACCCCCAGGCGTGATCCGTGCGGCCCGCAACCTATGGTTTCATACAAATTTTCATGGTCGTGCGCAACACACGCACGTGGCATATATTATGGGCGGGTTGTGGGTGGCACGCACGGATGCATGCCTGACCCGCATGCCCGCATGAAAATTAAAAGTCCCTTAGGTTGCATTTGTTGCTCTTTCATGCCAGAACGGCTAAACGGATTTGCATAAAACTTAGAATATACATAGATTGTGGCCTGGACTAACACAAAAGCTAATTTATCTCCGGTTACCATGCGAACAAAGCCTCGGGTACAAGCTAGTAGTAAAGTAAAGTAATTTAAATTAGGTGCTTACCTATGAAATTCGCGGAGAATTTCGAGTAAATTGATTTCTCCATGCATACAATTTTGTATTTTTTTCTGGAACTACTAATCCTAATCTCCAATTTTTTTTGTGTATGATTAGACAACATTGTGAAAACTATGCGTAGTCTTTTTTAAAATAAGAAACTTACGCATAAAAAAATACTACAAAAAGCATTGAAAGTGACAACACGTGAAATTAACTGTTTTAACTTTTATTTTTGGGGATTCCGCAAACATAGTATTATTGGATTTTCAATCTTTGCAATAATGTGACGTTCAGAAAATAAATTAATTTTGTATATGATTGTTCAATTAAATAAAATATGTGCAAAATAAAATACAGAGAAAAAACACCAATTTCATAGGTAAGGACCTATTATTTATTTATTTACCGTAGGTACTGCAGAAGCATGGTAGCTACCGCAGCGCTGGTTTTCAGTGACGTACACTATATCGCCTTACTCCACCTGTCATCGCATCACCTTGCCAGGTGTCCTGCCTAACTCCATTAAGCGGTTCCCAACGTCTTTGAGCTTTGTTCGATTTCAGCATTCAACGTTCGATGTACTAAAGTCTGAAAGATCTAAAAGATGACTAGTTTAAGAACCATGTGCCGTTTGTCCGCAATAGCTTTTGATGTGATGATACTAAACTGTAAAAATCTTAGTGTAAGCGACTATACACGACCTCTTCCTTATTGAAACAAGATGAAAGCTTGTAAAAACAACGTAAATCTAAAATTAATTCTTCTAAATCAACCCTTGGGAAATAAACCTTGAGTTTTAACGACCCCAAAATGTCTTCAATTCTGTTTAATTTGATTTTCGGTTTTATTTCCGCTACAGCCTGTAAATAACGAAAACACTAAGCTGTGAAATAAATGTGGTCTACGGAATCCATTTCAGATAAGCTTCACTCAGTTTGTAGTCAGCCTTTGTAGTTAAGAAGTAGGTAAGCTAAGCACCAATAAATGACGTAAAATTGGCTATAGGATTAAAATAGTATTGCCAGTTTCGTTGATAGAATGTAGGGGAGTTGAGTCGGCTTGGTACTAAAAAAAATCCATGGGAACAAATGATATAGCAAAACTTTAACAGCAATTGTTTTAGTGAAAACATCACACTAATATTATAAAAAAAGTTGGTGCGTATACACATATATACTTGTGTGTCTACTAAGTGTATATAATTTATTAGTATTATTATGCAAATTGTTATGTTTTATTGTTACTATTTTTAATTTTGCTGTATGGTGTAATTTTGTATTGATTAGTGTAAGTGGTTGCCTGCGACCGTACTCATTAATTTAAATGAAAGAAATGAAATGTGTGCTTGTGTTTATTTACACTCAACTCCGGATTTTCTTTGGATTTGGATGAAACTTAGGATATAAATAGTTTGTGGACCTAGTAGGCTACTTTTTATCCGGGTTCTATGCGAACGAAGCAGCGGGCGGAAGCTAGTGACTTTATAAAACTAATTTTAGTGAAAGTGATAGTATCAGAGGGAAAATAATAAAAGAACAAGTTTTGATTGGTAGAGATTGCCTACCCACATAATAAAATATCTTCATAAATGGGCGTAGAATTCAAGCCAATTTACTGTTCGGAAAAAATACTGTTTGCTGAATAACCTACCGCCGTACCTGCTGCAGAACGTGATCCTCGGGCATGGTGCGTAGCATCATTTCCAAGGCTAGCAGTCAACGTGTTAAGAAAGTTCCTAAGGTCATCAATCTAAATCAAGTTTTTTATCGACTGTACTGAAACACCCTTGAGAGAGTCCTTTTTAAATTAAAATTAATTTGAAATAATTATTTTACTAAACATTTTAAAAAGGTTGGTAAAATATATTTTTTTTCCTTGTATTAAATAAAATATATCAAAGGCTGCGCTGGCCTCGTCGTATTGCGGTTTATTAGATCTCTGAGCTGTGAGATATGACGGTGCAAATTATTATAAAACGCGGGTTTTATCGTTGGAGGTTACGCTTTCTTGTCTTTGTAATAAAATTAAAGAAGATTTATGTTGATCGTAATCATCAACATCAGGCTGTATAGCGTTGCTTTGTTTCAGTATAAAGCCGGCTTTTGACAATGGCATGTAATGTATATTACATCTTGAGCTGTATTATACATCACGCGATTGCTTTTCACACTATACGATATGTTAAAAAAATTGAAAACTCGTGATCAGCGGGGTGATCGGCTATCTCTGTTGCAAACAGAAATGATTGACACCGATCCTGTTTTTACAAACTTTGACATTTCATCCGTGGAAATTCAATGAACGTCAATTGACAAACTGTCAGTTTGATAAAATAGGATCCGTGTCAATGCTTTTTGTTTGCAACAGAGTTAGCCGATCACCCCGCAGTTGACACTTCTGCTAGCAAATATCACCTTTGAAACTGAGAGCAGGCATGGGGAGGCGTGGTGTCCGGGAATGTGAGGTAAATATACACCAATATAGCTGGAAAAAAATATATTTTGGGATGTATTATATGTTATAGCACGGTGTAAACGGTGTCGTACAAAATGTATGACGAGCGATACAATATTATCCCTCTTATGAACGCTTCTCAAAGTTAGCCCTGTCACTGTTTGTCATGATCCTATGGTAAGAGATGGCTATAGCTTATGCAATGTTTTATCTTTTGAAAGATGTTCATAAGTAAGGCCAGACATCTCAATATTAATATAACCCATGATCAAAAACCGGCTTTATTATGTCAGCTTTGTCTATTTTTTAGTAAGAAATGAATTTGGATCAATTGACGTTCTAAAATTATCTGTCAATAAATTATATTTAATTATATTAAACGCAATATTTGTACAAAACTTATTACTGATTATTCAGATACCAGACCGGAGAGAAATATTTGCTGAATATGATGCAAACATTTTGTCCCAAAGTGGGAATCGAACTCGTACCGTCTTTGTCTCAGGCGGACCCTCACCCACTGCGTCACGGAGGGATATTTTTTTTTTATATATATACACATCGAGCTAGTACTATAGAGTCACAGTCTCCAAGTGAAAACTGTCAAAATCGTCGGTCGGTCGTACTTATACATCAAAATGCCTTATAAAGCATTAATTAGGCCATAGGGCGCTTCTAAAGTGTTAGATATAATTTAAGTATTCATTAGGCAGCGTGCGCTGAGTTTGAGTGCGGACATTATTTTCCACATCATCATCATCATCATCAGCCTATAGCAGTCCACTGCTGGACATAGGCCTCCCCTAATGAGCGCCATTGCGGCCAGTCCTGAGCTCGACGCATCCATTTTTTTCCACGTTTGTGGCTATTTCGATATATTGATGATTAATAAATTATAACTATCATTAATGATCTGAATGCCCCTTGACCTCCACGTCAGCTCAATATTTACAAATCTGCCTGTTTCTAACAATAATAATTTTCTAGATATATGAAGATAACACCATAATTTTATTCCTAAATATAAACTACACAAACATTATGCAAACATGATAAGCATCAGAATATTAAAATGCAATTTGGATTCAGAGTAAATAACATATCACTGGGGTACTTTCACATTTGATCAGTTATATTCATCATCATCATTTATTTAAGAGCCGTGCTCTTGTCAGCGCAATTGAACGTCCTTTCATCTGCCTCTCTCCAAAACAACTCCCTTACTTCCCTATACGACATGACATCAACTCTCTCTTTAATGTGGCTCGTATAATTTATCCTTGGTCTTCCCCTTCCTACTTTTCCCTCTATGATGTTCGTATAAAGTTGTCATGTTGTATGAGGTGTCCAAACATCTTTCCTATTCTGTTTTCTATATTTTTTTACATAAGTCTATCTTCGGCGACTCTACTTAAAACAGTTAAAGTATTCATAGTAAAATCCAAAACAAGGATTTTATTATTTAATTTTCAACAACTTAATGCTGTAACTCAAAAACAACTTTGAATGTGGCTCATTTCGGAGTCCATTTACTGTATGACCAATTTATGGCCATGGAATTAGCCAGAGCGTCCTATCCATAACAGTTCTATAAACCTCAGATTCGACGCATCCAGCGTCTACCTGCTGGTAGATGCTTCTGCTGCTGCCTTTCGCAAATCGTCATTCCACCTGGCCAGAGGGCGTCTAAAAAAATGATATATATGCCTTTCTCTAGTTTATGTATGAACTATAATCTATCTAGGCTATGCAACTACAAAAAAACTTAGGTCTTTGCGTCTAATCTAGATGTATATGGTCAAGTGTTCACTTTTACTCACCGACCGCGATGCTGTAGTGCCTGGAACATGGTTGGATGGAGTAGGCTTGTAGCACCTATACCATCCTCTCAGTCTAGTCGGCCCTACCCACGGGAAAGACAAGGTCAATATTGTGGAGCTGACTAAGCCGCGGGTTTCCGCACGATGTTCCTTCACCGTTTTGATCATTGCTGAATTACAATTTCACCTTCTTACAATTCCCAAACTTTTTTTTCGAAATAGTATTTGAAACGGTTCGAACTTGGATTACTAAACACTGTGAAAAACCCCTAAGAACCGAATTATGATTATTGAAACGATAGATACCCATCGAACTCTCAATTCCAATGCCATGTAAAACATGTTCATTTGAGTTTCAACATCACACACAAACAGACAAAATGTTTCAAAAAATTATATTTCGTCTTCTCATTGTGTTGTCCATAACATCTCTTCTTTATTCTGTGTCGTTCTGCCAAGATGAACCAACTACTCCAGCCCCGACCACTGTCCAAGAAGAGGAAGAAGAAGAGGAAGAGAAGAGGAGCTGCTCCATCTGGTGCTGGATACAGAAGATAGCTATGTTTGTGATATCGCAGCTGTTGAGTGGTTAAATTCAAATAAATGATGAATCTTTTGGATATTTTTTTTTGAGTGACGAAGTGTTCGTAAGTTTCTTATACTTTCACAGATTAGAGATTAGGCTAGCCGTGGAAGTCCTGGTAGAGAATCATAATCATAATCATAATCATATTCTTTATTGTTTCATGTGGTACAGTACAAGGTGTTCTTAAATAAAATTTGGTCCGCAACATGAGCCCCGTTGGGGCACTACAATAGTTAGGTTCTCAACAGAATAGTTTAAGCCTAGGTATAAACTATAAAGTTACATATAGTATAATAATAATATTATCTTAAATTATATAAATTATTATTATCTTAAATTATATTATATTATTATCTTAAATTATATTATATTATTACTAAGTTATAATTAGTTAGTATCACATACTACAATTCGTCTATAGGTCTATTTTCTCCTAGTATTCGATGGCACCAATTTTAACACTAGAGAATGGGCGTACCTGTGCCTATCATGGGAATTACCATAATCACCAGAGAATTATGGATATTTAATTAACACTTTATTGCAAAAAAAAAATTGTTAATTAAAATTAACAAAAGTAAAACTTAATGCTAAAGCCTTTTCTGCCAGTCAACCTTTCCTGAGTAGGGCTTGCAAATATTCGAAAATATTCATATTCGAATATTCGATTTTTTTTCGGGTACTATTCGAATTATTCGAATATTATTCGACTAATAGAAAAACACTATGATTTTATTTAAAACACATCTTATTTTGTTATTTTGAGTGTTATTTTCATGAGGAAGTTTAAAATATCAACTTATTTTATTCTTAAATGCGTTTTTTCCATGAACTAATTTTAAAAAAATTACAAAAAGGTATGTCACCGTAACGAGACATTGGTGATTTACACGCACAATCAACCACATATTAAAATTTTCTTCTTCGTATGAGCTAGTAGTCAACTCTAGTGTCAATTTTAGGCCACCCGAAGGCCTCAGACATGGCCCTCGAACCCCGACTGAAAAGCCGGGACCAATACCTTAACGTGCCTTCCGAAGCACGGAAGTGGTCAAATCTAAATGTCACTAAGCAATCATCCATCCAAGTAATGACCACGCGGAGAGTTGCTTAACCAAGGTGATCTCTTAAGTACACCGAAGTAAACCACGCCAAGGACGGACGGACGGACAAAGCAGCACCAAAGGGTTCGTTTGACTGGCTCGGTAATGTCACTCTAAAAACAGTCTTATAAATCTAGGTTAGTTGGTATATCAACAAATCATGAAAATAAACATTCACGTTAACGACAGAGAGGAATGGACAGAACAGTCTCGTCAACTACGCGAATGCACTACGCGACACTTCCGAGTGTATCCGAACCGTGTTCCGAACCCGATAAAAGTTATTGGGTTTGGATCGGATCGTTCGACATGTTGTTTACCCGAACGACGACGTAAACTTGTATAGTCTTGTATGGATATATCGCGCGAACTCTTAAGTGGCATTTCATGCACATCTGAGTTCCGATTTCGGTGTTATTAATTTAAATCGAATATTCGAATATTGAAATATCAGTATTCGAATATTCGAACAAAAATAATATTCGAATTATTCGAATATTCGAATATTCGAATGCAAGCCCTATTCCTGATAGAAAACAAAGGTGGGCGTGCTAACAACTAGGTACATTCTTAACGTTACATTTATAATTAAAGAAAAAGAAAATACACTACCTATATTGAATTAAAAAAATAAACACTTGTTTGAAACTCACGAAATATATAATATAGTATCATCATCATCAGTCTATAGCAGTCCACTGCTGGACATAGGCCTCCCTTAATGAGCGTCATTGCGTCCTGTCTTGTGCTCGACGCTATTATGGGTGAGACCAGCGGTTGTAAGCCTTGTTTGAGGGTTTTGGTCGGGCTAAATTCATATTGACATAGTTTGATAATTATGATTAGGATATAGTATGTAGGTCCAATTACATTAGTAAACAAAGCGGTGTTTGCTCTATGTTTAATGCAATTAATACATGCCCAATTTGCATTAGGAAAGCAGTAGGCATAGGCAAGCAATTAACTATAATAGATTATTACACAGGTTTAAATAATGCACATAATTTATAAAACATTTGATTGCTGAAAAGAGTATTTAGGTATTGACATCTATTTAACACGTTGACAGCTGGCCTCGGACATTATGCGTCGTGTAAGGCTCCTGCCATGGTGCTGATGAACATGGAACGTTGTGTTACACAACACTCAAAAAAATGCAACAATCTTTCTACATTATTTTTCCTTCTTGAAACTTCTGGATAATTTCCACCATTTTGGATAATTTCCACCAAATGAGCAAAAAAATTGAAATTAAACCGTATACAAGAGATCTTTTAAGTAAAACTGCTTTTAAAGAGGCATTTCCGGAGAAGGGCTAGGTACCAAAATTGCATGCACATGATGATTAATTATATCATTTATGCCTCAGTTGATGGACGCATCGTAAGGCAGGTTCCAAACTGACCTGACCTATGATCTAATACTTTGTAATAGGAAATGGTTAACATTTAACATCGATTGGGCCATGAGTCCTTCTCTTTTTGTATAAGCTAGTGGGCAACTCTGGTTTAGGAGTTTGACGTCTTCTTGCCTTCAAAGCGTTATTTATCGTTGATGATGATGGCAAACATGAATTTAGTATGCGGTTAATATTAGTATTTAAATCAAAAGCTCTGCAAAATACAACAAAACCATCGAATCGTAAAATTTTAATGAAAATCCATTAAATTGTGTTTTCGCGGCTCTGAAATATTTCGACTCTAATTTTGATTTCGAAAATCAACAAAGTAAAACTTTGAATTTCTATTAGCGCTTGTTTACTCATAAAACATCTGAATAAAACTTTGACGCCATTTTTCGTAGGTACCAACCAAAGAACTAAAGTTCAGAGGCTTGCTCACGAAAAGTAGCGAAAAAGTAAAAGTATCGTAGACGTTAAAATATTGGCCAATGAGAAAGCGTAGGTTCAAAATAACACGTTGTCTTTGTTAGCCAAAATTATCGCCCTATCGAAGGCAAAGACTTAATCGGACCAATTTTGAATTTATTCAATGGGTCAAGATGAAATTGAACGGGATTTTACCTTACCAGAATCTTGGACCGTATTTCGTAAATCGTATCAAATGTTTACAAGTTTAAAAAAAATGTATTTTTTTTGTAATAAATACAGTTTATTGAAATGAAATTCCTTACTAACAAATGACGGGATGAAGTTTTCACCTTCATCTTGATAGGTATTTGCTGTCTACAACTATTCATTACCTCGGATACGGCGTTGCCTCGGCCCTTATCAGGGCCAGAGGTTCCGTTACAAGGGTAGCCTGTCACATCATCTAATTTATTGTCGATAGATCTGTGATATTTTGCTGTTATTTCACTCAAGAATAGGTATTTTGGAAAATCTAAGGCTTCTACGTTTGAATCTGTTTAGATGATGATGTCAACATACATCGTCAAGTGGTAACTCTTACTCATTGTACGACCTAGTTAGTCATCATCATCATCATTGGCGTATAGCAGTGCACTGCTGGACATTGGCCTCCCCTTAGTGAGCGCCATTGCGCCCGGTCCTTGGCCGACATGATATACATCCATCACACTACCCGAGCCTTAATCATTCCGCTGCTTATATGTAAATGTATGGTTACATATAATAAATTAACCATTTCCCCGAAAAAACTGTATTTTTCCTCCCATAATAATATACTATAAATCCCACGCTGGGCGTGCGGGTTGGGGATCGCAGAGTACAGCTTCTCTCACGGCCGACACTGCTGCCCGTTGGCGGTTAGGGAATTTAGCTGTATCGGCGTTAAGCTGTGATATGCCGCATTCATCCGGTTGCCAGAGCTCTGTTTGTTAGGCCGCGGTCACGAAGTCAGCGGGAGCAGGGCGGCGGCGGCGTCGCGTCGCTAAGGAGTGGCGCGTTTCAATGCATAGATTTGCATCGCTCCCCGCGCCGCCGCCGCTGTCTTCGTGACCGCGGACTTAGCCAGCAGGGTTGCACCACGGGAAGGTGAGGTTGGCTTGGATTCCGAAGATGGAGGTTAAAAACCTTTACATCCCAGAAAAGACATGGTCAATAACATTGGAGCTGACTAGCTGCGACTATCATTACGATGTTTTCAGCACGTAGCATGATAAGTTTATAGAAAAGAACGTATCTCAGCTTACTCTTTCAAGTAAATTTATCATACCTATTCTGCAGTCAGCTTGCTGACCCGCTCGCAACTTCGTTTACACAGTCTTTGTCTCAAAATTAAAATTAATTCAATATCAAAATGAAAACAACCAACAAATATTGCAAATATAGTTGATAAATTTTTATACTTTTTAAAATATTAAAAGTCTCTGAATCAAATCCTAATCAAACCTACGAATTATTGATCTATTTTTCTTTACAATCAAACTTAGATAGAACATAGCCCAAAATAATTAATTTCGCTTTATTTAACTATGTTACCCAATTATTTCTCAATCATAATCATGAGTAAATAGCGATACTCTTGTAATCAATCATAGGATCTTAGGCTACAATTACAGGTTTACCAAATGTATATAATCAAATATTAAATCCTTAACTCTGTATCAAAGAGATGATATCAAGCTTCCCACAAATATTTACCTTAATATTATCGGGATCAAAGTAGAATTAATTACCTCGAATATTAGTACTGAGGTTCAGAATAAATATCTAATTTTGTCTCATACATCAAAATATGATTTTTCGAGTAAAGCTGGTCGGGACAAGTCTTTGAGATCAACTGCAGATATTATGATGTTTTATAAGAAAGGTATATACGTTCACTCGAGGTTGCTATCACGTTCCATCTTTGCTGTACGTCGGGTCAAGGAGGTCAAGGTTGTAACAATGGATCATTGCAAATATCCCTATTGAGTTCACCCCATGCAATCCACGCATGGTGTAAACGAGTGTGGATAGGTATCTTGAAAGTCTACGCGTGTAGGGGCTACGCAGCACTTCACAGGGTATGGAAGTATTCATATTCATATTCATATTCATATTCATATTCATATTCATATTCATATTCATATTCATATTCATATTCATATTCATATTCATATTCATATTCATATTCATATTCATATTCATATTCATATTCATATTCATATTCATATTCATATTCATATTCATATTCATATTCATATTCATATTCATATTCATATTCATATTCATATTCATATTCATATTCATATTCATATTCATATTCATATTCATATTCATATTCATATTCATATTCATATTCATATTCATATTCATATTCATATTCATATTCATATTCATATTCATATTCATATTCATATTCATATTCATATTCATATTCATATTCATATTCATATTCATATTCATATTCATATTCATATTCATATTCATATTCATATTCATATTCATATTCATATTCATATTCATATTCATATTCATATTCATATTCATATTCATTATTGTTTCATGTAGTACAGTACAAAATAAGTAAAAGATTAAAATAAGAACATAAGCGTTTTCGTATACCACACCAGCCTATACAAGTCCACTGCTGGACATAGGCCTCCCCTAATAAAGGGGTATATGCCCATAACCCCCACGCTGGGCATGCGGGTTGGGGATCGCAGGGCACAACTTCTTGCACCACCGACGCTGCTGCCCGTCGGCGGCCAGGGGATTTAGCTGTGCCTGTGTTAGGCTGCGCTATGCCGCAATCAGCCGGCTGCCAGAGCCTCGTTTGTTAGTTAGCACGTGCAGGTGAGGTTGGCTTGGGTTCCGAAGATGGGGGTTGGAAACCCTTACACCCCTTTTTTCGTATACGCTTGGCCTTAAATTTTACAGTTTTTTAGGGGAAAACGAAGCGTCATTGGCTACTCTGAAATAGTAATGCGCCTCTACCTTCTAGAAAATACAAAACATTTCAAAGTTTAAAAGTAGTAAAGCTCTTTCTGTACCTAGTCTGGTACTACCACCATGCTTATTTCTGCCGTGAAGCAGCATTTCTGTGTTTCGGTCTGAAGGGTGTAGGTGCCTACCTTCCTGCTTTAAGTTGATGGATCAGGGTGTTGTATCATAAGGCAGGTTCTAAACAAGCGTGACCTACGAAGAAATACTTTGTAATAGGTTACCACTTAACATCAGGTGGGCCATATGCTTCACCATCTTCAAATACCATTTAAAAAAATGCTGGTTTCGTCTTCAAGCATGATACAAACAGGTTAAGTGCGAATTGGACTATACGAAAGGTTTGCGTCCCTCGTACGATCCTTGTAATAGCGGCAATATAAATATACACTGTGAAAATTTCAACTCTCAACTTTCTCAAATTTTCTAAATTAACTCTAGAGACGGATGGACAGAGGAGCTAGTAACAGTTCCCCTTTGGAACCCTAAAAAGAGCAGGTTCAAGTTAGGCTGTAGAGAAATAAAACACAGCTTAAGCAGCTATATAGGTACAACAGTTTACTTCAACAGTATTCGGTACAGATGCGTGCAGTCGTTAAACACCTTGGCCTTCTTGCAGACGTCCTGCTTGTGCTGCGTGGCCTCCGCACTCTCGATGCAAGTTCCACCATAGTCACTGGCTTGGTTCCGCTGCTCGTTCTTTCGGGCTATCAGCACACGTTTCCTGGAATTATACACATAAACTATCTTAACGCTTTGAATGCTGAAAACTGAGCTGCAGAAGCCGGTTGTCCTTCTCGCCAAAGCCCGCAGTCAACACGCTAGTGTATAATGTAACTATTTGAATGCTAAAAAACACAACTGAGCTGTAGGAACCGGTTGCTCTTCTCGGGCATGGCCTGTAGCGTCATATCCGAGGCCCGCAGTAAACGTGCTAGTGTATAATGTATAACTTTGAATGCTAAAAAACACAACTGAGCTCCAGGAGCCGGTCGCCCTCGTTAACGTATTAATAGCGGGTATACATGACCCGACTTTAGTCTACGTAGCTTTAAGTTATTTCAAACGAGACGTTCTTGATCTCTCGTTGAGGTCTGTGCAAATGGTCTGCATTTTATTCCGTGTGGACCATAGGGTACGGGGTTCCAAACTCCATCTTTGGAACCCAAGGCAACCTCACCTGCACGTGGTGCACCCTGCTAAACAACGAACGGGGCTCTGGCGGCCGGCTGATTGCGGCATAGCATAGCCTACATCGGTACAGCTAAATCCCCTGGCTACCGACGTGCAGCAAAGTCGGTGGTGCGTGAAGCTATGCCCTGCGATCCCCAAACCGCATGCTCAGCATGTGGATTATGGGGATATTCCCTTTTATTAGGGGATCCTATGTCCAGCAGTGGACTGATATAGGCTTGTGTTGTGTTGTGGGTGGATCAAAGGTGTGGACGATGTAATTTGTACTTACTTTTGCTGCCTGCATAGCAAAAGTAATTGTTGTGTATACTGATTTTAAAATTAGTCAATTATATAAAAAAATATATTTGAAAAATAATTCGTTTATTCATTTTTGAATTAATATCAATGGTTAGAGTTTACGTATTTATAACGCAATCATTATGGTCACACACCTCGCACCACGGGATTTTTTTTGTTTATGAAAATAAATAAAAAAATCCAGTCAAAAAAATCAGTTTTGTATAAAGTAAACATTTAAAAACCATTTTAGGTTTGAGTAAAATTCAAAAATGGCTTAGATTCGGAGAAAGCTTATAAAAAAAGGTATTGAAAATATTTTTATGACTGTCTGATAATCATCATCATCAGCCTATAGCAGTCCACTGCTGGACATAGGCCTCCCCTATGTCTGATAAATGATAATATTTACAATAAATTAAGAACCCCACAATACAAACTTTTGATTGAAAATAAGCGGTTATTTTTATTGCTTCCACGCATTACGGATCAAATCTCACAGACAATTAATTTGGATTGTTTTGTGATATATTTTGATGCCAAATTAAATTCAAACTGTTACCAAAAAGCGTTTACAAAATTATAGAATCAACAAAACCATTAGGGCGAAGTGGTTTTAAGCTTAATTAAGGATGTAATTTAATTCTGATCCGTGAATCAGAAAGCGGTACCTATTCTACGGATAAATTAATTTTATTTTCGTCTCTTAAAGCTGAAACGAAGGTTGCAAGGCTTTAATGAGATTAGGAAGAACATGGATCCAATTGGATGGAATAACAGAAGCAATCTTTGAAATCCACTATACTTCATAGGTACTGTCAAAGATTGATTTAGAAAGACTTCACAAATTTAAAGTTACCTAAGGCTTGATACAAAATACAAGATATTTTATTTGCATAAATAACGACGACACGCGCCCGCCTGGCGCCCGCCTCATGTAGTCCAGTCAATAGTAGTTCAAGCGGGTGCGAGGCGTGCTCCAGGCGTGCTCCAGGCGTGCGCGATGCATGTGTTAGGAGCGGGAACTGTAGGTGACACCAGGTCTTAGGATAGTCTAGTTATTAGACGTCTGTTCAGACAAAACAATGAATACAACTTTTAAAAGTAATGTTAAAAAGGTTATTTTCTCGTCTTACGCGCTAGTGGTCAACTCTGGTGTCTCGTGCTACAAATGAAAAAGAAAAACGGGGCTAACTCCTTAATTCCATTCAAGTAGTAGGCTGGTGGATCTTATAGAAGCAATCTGTTAGCAGAAGGTAAGTAGAAGTTGAAATCTTCGCTGTACATTTTGGAAGGTTGAATTTTGTTTTTTTTTTCATTCACTATGAGATGAACACACTTTCTAAAGAAGTTTCTAGTTGATTTCATTGTCAGTCATTCAGGGGTCAAAATGTTTGTTCGTAAATCACGTCAAAACGACTTATCTGATTTTGATCTTACTATAGCAACAGGTTATTCGACGCATAATACAGATATACAAGAGTTTTTTTTAAAAGACAACGGAATAGAGAACCTCTTCCTTTTTGAAGTTAGTTAAAAACGCGTAGTTACGTGCGATAAAGTTACCTATACGCCTCCAAATTGATAACCCCATTCGAATTCATGATGCCAAACTTCTTCAGCACACAGAAGATGATGCAGGGCTCATCTGACTCCTGGATTTCCACGTGCTTGACCTTCGGGTACATCTCGTTGAGGCACTGTTCTGCTATGATGTCGCTTATTTTGTCGTGGGCGTACATAACGGAGATACGGGCTTGGATGCTGGTGACGGCAAGGAGGACGATAGCGAGGACTGGAAAAGACTGGACTGAAAAAAAAAACATACTGTTAACATCCTAACTAATATTATAACTGAGAAACTATAAGAATAAGAATAATTATTTCAACTTTTTCCATATATTATCACACTAACAGTTTATGGACTTACATTATTGGACGAAAATATAATATGTAAAATATAAGATTTATATTTTGGACATAGTAGGGCATACACACTATTGGATAAGAACCAATACCTTCCGTGTTAGTAAAATACTGAATTACGGCAAGGTAGAGCTTTATACCTACCCAAAAGGTGTCCAAAGGAGCAAATTATTTGAATGGTGTAACTGCAGCTTAGTTAACAAAACAAACAAAAATAAACAATTAGTAGATACATAGATTTAGTTAGGTTATAAGTAAATAAAATAAAATAAAGTAAGTATATGAAATAAATACACTATCATACAGCATCCTGTAGCAGAGGTTGTAATATGGTAACTACATGACTGAACACTACATAGTTACTTTTTTTTGTAAATACATACTTATTATGTTATTATACATAGAAAGCGTAAGTACAAACATTGGTTTCGCGGCGGCAATCGAACCAGCAACCTTCTGCGTCTCAGGCAAACCTTCACCCACTGCGCCACAGAGGCCGTCTCTATTTGTCTTGTCATCAATATTTGTTTGTTATTTCGCATACACGTAGTCAATGTATCAAAAGAGGAGATGAGGTACTTTTCATTCAGAAAAGAAGTAGCTTTCCCGAGGGATAAAAAAATAGCTTTTAACGCGAGCGAAAACATGGAAAAGAATTTGTAAAATAATAAAAGTAACATTTTAAGAACTAATTTTTGTCTGGCATTTTGGCCGTGGCTTCACTCGCGTGGTACTTGGATTAAAATGTAGGCTTCTTGCGCTAGTCTGAGCCAGGAGCTGCCCACGGTATTTGTAATATCATCGACCCAACTCGCCGGAGGAGGCCTATGCCCAGCAATAGGTTGGAAATTGATAATAATAATGATGATGATAAGTAATTCTGGAACATTGCAGCATAAACTACGTAAACTTCTTATTTCACTTTTCGCCTAAATCCGTTTAGCTGTGACAGAGTTGAGTTTGTACAAACGTACAAACAGTAACACATACTTTTGCATTGATGTGTCGTAATGTGATTATACCGCCGCAGGTGCAAGATGCTGGTTCAATTCCTCCTAGGGATATTTTTTATTATAGTCGGCAGATGCATAGATGTTCGGTGGTTTTACGGTATTGAAGGTGATTGACGGTCCATTTTAATAAAGAAGCTACTCTTCTCTATTACGAAAACGAACGTCAAATAGAGCGGTGGCCCCTAAGGGCGCGCAGAAATGACCAGATCACGACCAGTGTTGGGTCATGCATGGTAGTATTCATTAATAACTACCATGAATAAATCGTATGTTTTTTGTCTGGGGGGGGGGGGGTGCAGAGATGGCCAGACTTGCATCATGCATGGTTGTATTAATTAATAATTAGGTTGATATCCAGATATAAATCATAGTTTTCTTTTTCTTGCGCAAAAAAATACTAGATTTGAATCTAGTCTGGTCAATTTTTGCGCCAGACTATGCATGTCCCCATGCATGCACAACTTTGTTAGAAAAATTTCACGGCTCACTCCGCTCGCCGAATTTGTTGTCTAAATGCCTCAGTTTTCATTGTCTTGCTTCTATTGAACACCAAAAATTTGTCGACTCGCTACGATCGCTGGTTTTTCTGCTTTTGTTACAATGAGGAATGCACTCAGTAGTCAACTTTACCTCGCTCAGTCAATTATAGAGGCGAAACCATTATTATTAGTAGGATTCGCTCGCGGAGCATCGCGCGGGCCGGTTGTGCGTGCGAGCTACGACGTTCGCGTATACCTACCTACCTACAGTTCGGACAAAAAAATAAAAATAACTATAACCTACGTAATTTTTGTGAAAATGGTCAAATGCAGAGCGTGTAATAAAGCTATAAGAGGTGGCAGCGTAGTCTGCCCCCAGTGTTTTTGTCGTAGTCACAATGAGTGTGTCGGGATCCCTGTTGGAGCTGAAATCGCCGACACTTGGCGGTGTGGGGAATGCCAAGCTAAGACCCCCAAAGGAAGAGACCCTAGCACAGCTGTTCGTGTGGTGCAAGACACATATATATCCAAGCAGAAACCCGCAGCGTCCGAGGAGCCAATGCTCTTAGACGACACAGCCCATAGTATTACCGCGGAATTCACGGAAATGGAATTACAGTTACATACACGAACGCTTCAAGAGGTAATGGCGTCTGAGGTGAACAAACTACAGCAAAGTATTTATACTGAATTATCTTCTTTTAAAGATGAGTTCCGCACCCTTTGTACGGAAATGAGGGATTTTAGAAAAGAAATATTCGAGCTGCGTTCCTCGGTCACTTCATGTACAGGCAGGGTCAGTGCCTTAGAGAATCGGGTCGCGCAGATGGAACAAGAACAGAATAAGAACCCGAACTCAGGTCAACTAAATACTCTTGAAAACACCATAGCCGAGCTAAGGGCAGAGCTTAATGACCGGGAGCAAGAATCATTACTGAATGACGTAGAAATCACTGGTATTCAAGAAAATAAAGGTGAAAATCCAGTTCATATTGTGCTCACACTAGCCAAGGCAATCGGAGTGGCACTTGAGAACAGGGATATAGTGTCAGTGGAAAGATCTGGGCCACCTCACCGCCCTATGGAAGAAACATCATCATCAACGACAACTTCGAGACCTCGTAAGATTGTGATCCGCTTCGCTCGTCGTACGATCCGCGATGGTTTTCTGTTTGCTGCCCGTGTGCGCCGTGATCTCACCTCCTCAGTACTTGGTGTTGATGGCAAACAGCCGATACGCATTTATGTGAATGAGCGGCTTTCGAGACTAAATAGACAGCTGTTTGCCAAGGCAAGAGAAGAATGCAGACGCTGTCAGTGGAAGTTTTGCTGGACCAAGGAGGGCCGAATCTTCATTCGCCGTGAACATGGCTCTGCAGTCACCCGTCTGCGTTCTGAGAAGGACCTTAGCCGGATTTTTGGAGTAGGTGCTGTTTGCGACGCAGCACGGAAGTAAAACCCCTACGTGTTAAATTGACAATTTGCGTATTTTTTTGCAGTTTTTATTGTTTTGCTCGCTGTTCTATATTTCTTCTATATTTTTTTCATTTGTACCTTTTGGACATAATACAAGTAACAATAACCAACACTATTAAACTAGTTAGTTCTCCTTGTTGTTATGTGTTAGCGTTCTACCAACAAAAACATCAGATGCTGTTATTTGCCAAGCTTGCTGTGCGTCTTAGAACAGTGCCACAAATAAGAATAAAGGGATTTAATTATGAAAACTACATTATGCAAAAATATCGTCAGTTAACCTACATCAAGACAAGCTGTTTAAACAGGTACTGTTATTATTATTATTTATGCATAAATACTACTTATTTTTTTATTGAAAACTACATCAAGCAAACGTATGGTCAATTAACCTACACCAACATAAGCTGTGAAAACAAATACTGTTATTCTTGTTATTTATATGTAAATACTACTTATATTCTTATAATAACCCCAGTTAAAATATTATATACATTTTATAAAAGTTTAATTATATTAAATATATTAATCAACATAATAATTCGCATTTATAAAACCAACGTAAACCGTATAATACATACTAAATATTATAAAAACAAATACTGTTATTCTTATAATTTATACGTAAATACTACTTATACTCTTATAATAACCCCAGTTAAAATATTATATACATTTTATAAAAGTTTAACTATATTAAATATATTAATCAACATAATAATTCGCATTTATAAAGCCAACGTAAACCGTATAGTAAATACTAAATATTATAAAACCGATTCAATACACTCTTATATTAGCAAACTGACAATAAATGAAAGTTTTACACGTTTAACAATGTATACTAAATATAAATTTAATATAACTATAGCTCATTGCTTCTTATTTCGAAAAAAACATATTATCTTTAAAAGGCATAATAATCTATCGTGTGAGAAATACTTTAGGAAATCTAAATACCTAAGTACAATGCATTTTTCCATATCTAAATCTCGTATGTGCAAGCAAAAAACCCATTTATTACAAGTCTATTCATGCCATTGTATGATTTTTTATAAAAATGATTAGTAAATATTTTAAAGTTGGTTTGTTTAACCCAGGGTCACTTGGTTCTAAGCATGACGACTTTATTGTAAAAATGGAAAAGCACTCGGTAGACATCATGGCTATAAACGAGACATGGCTCAGGCCGGGTGAAGATGGTCGTGCACCCGTCGTGCCGGGTTATAGGTTGCGACACATTCCTCGCCCAAAGGGCACGACTTCACGTGATGGGCGTGGCGGCGGCGTAGGTTTTTACGTGAAAACGGGTGTTAAGGTTCGAGTTTGGTCACACCCAGTTGACCCCGTGCATACAAAAATAGAACAAATGTGGCTAACCCTCTCCGTCAACGGTAGAAAAATAGCAGTCGGTACGGCATACAGCCCACCCTGGATGGACAATGATATTTTTCTAGACGCTATTACAGACTCCGTCAATGCCGCTTCGCACTGTGACAGTGTCGTACTACTAGGTGATTTTAACATAGATTTGCTTGTAAATGACGGTAGGGCAAAAAAACTCAACACCTTTCTTTCTTGTCTTAGTCTTAGCCAATTAGTTACCTCCCCGACGCACTTTACTGAAACTAGCCAAAAATTAATTGATGTAGTATGTACTGACCTACGAAGCCGAAACGTTGTAGTTGAACCCGTGAAAGAAAATGGTCATGCGTTCATAACATGCGAGTTTGATATAAGACGTGAAAAAAATCCTCTCCAGGTAATAACTTACAGACCAATCAATAGTATATGCCCAGACCTATTTAAGAACGATTTGGAAAATATCAGCTGGAATGCAATTGCTTTAATGGACGATGTGAATGACATGGTAGCCTGCTTTACTAAGAACGTTATTTTTCTCTTTGACCTACATGCCCCTCTAAAAACCACCACGGTTAAAAGCCGTTCTTATCCATGGATAACAGACACAATTAAAATTATGATGCACAAACGTGATGAAGCACTTGTACATTATCGTAAACTAAAAACAGATGGGAAACGTGAGTACTATAGGAGCCTCAAGACGTTGGTAAAGAAATCATTATTTCATGAAAAATCTGCTTATTTTAAATACAATATTAATAATCAAATACACGACTCTAAAGCGTTGTGGAAGAATCTCAAAAAGGATCTTCTACCTCCAAAAAAGCAAAATGAGCTTCCCTCTCATTTTACTGACCCAGATAGAATAAATAGGCATTTTTTAAACATACCTGGTAGTATTTATGTCGATATTTCTTACCTCACTTACTTTGAATGGCACAGATTTGGTAATGCTACTTTTACGATAAATACAGTGAGCTTCGAAAACATTATAAAAATTTTGAAGACTTTAAAAAGCAATGCAGAAGGCTATGATCACACCACCCTAAATATGCTATTTATGACCTTTCCCCAAACCTTAGAAACAGTTACACAAATAGTTAATTCCTCAATTAAAATGACTATCTATCCAGATATGTGGAAGGTAGCAGTTGTTCGTCCATTACCAAAAATAGACAACCCAACACTTGTTAAGGATCTCAGACCAATCAGTATCCTCCCATGCCTCTCCAAAGTATTAGAAAAAGCTATCAGTCAACAACTATCTAACTATTTGGAACAGAACAATATTCTTCCAGAAGTCCAATCTGGTTTTAGAAAAGGTAGAAGCACTGCGACGTCCTTATTAGATGTTACAGATAATATATTGGATGCACAAGACAAAGGACTCTGTACGCTGCTGGTACTATTAGATTTTTCAAGAGCCTTTGACTCGATAAACACCACCTTACTGTTATCCAAGTTGAGATATTATGGATTTGAACGACATGCGCTACAGTGGTTTGACAGTTATCTGAGTAATCGGTATCAATTTGTAGAACTTAGGCAAGAAAATGGAATAGCTTTAACTTCCCAGATGGAACCTGTTCCTAGAGGTGTACCCCAAGGGTCCATTCTTGGACCAATTCTATTTATTCTATATTGCGCTGATATAAAAAACTGCATGAGGCACTGTAAATACCACATCTACGCTGATGATGTACAGGTTTATCTATCTTTTAAGCCAAGTGAAGTTGATAATGCAATCATGCATATAACTGAAGATCTTAATAGAATAGTGTCGTGGTCAGAAAAAAATAGCTTATTGTTAAATCCTTTGAAAACGAAATTCTTAATTTTTGGCAGTGATCAAAAACTTCAGCGGCTTAAATCTGATGTAAGCTTGTCTCTCATGGGTGAAACTATCGAGCGGGTTTACGAAGCGCGAAACTTGGGACTCCACATGGACTCAAATCTGCGTTTTCATAAACATGTCGCGGATGCGACTAAAAACTGTTTCTATAGGCTAAAGATATTGTACAAAATGAAACCATTTTTGACCGAGAAGTTAAGGATACAACTAGTAGAATCACTCGTACTTTCAAAGCTAAATTATGTCGACGCGGTATATAGTCCACGATTGCTGTCAAAGACGCAGCGCATTGTCCAAAGAGTCCAAAACGCATGTGCTAGGTTTTGCTTTAAAATTCCACCACGAGCACATGTGTCACCGTTTCTGAATAGGCATTACATCCTTAAGATGAAATCACGACGTAAGCTGCATCTGGCTACACTTCTTTTTGGTGTAATAAATTATAAACATCCGAAATATCTATATGAAAAACTAATGTGGTTAAAAGAACGAAGTAGTATCGGAAGGGCATGTTCCAAACTGTTAGCAACACCGCGCCATGCTTCTGCAGCATTTAGGGGCAGTTTCCGTTACGCGGCAACCAAATGCTGGAACAATGTACCTCCGCCGATCAGAGACCTTCGTAACGTGCATAATTTTAAACGCAAACTGAAAGATTTTCTACTTACCGCCCAGCGAGAGCGAGAGGGTATAGTAGACAACGATGTATCGATAATATAACTAACTATGTAGTTTCCGTTTACCGCTCCGGTAGCTTAACGGTGGCTTAGGTAGGTAACCTAAATCACAAACATAACTATGCCTACTTGCTCTGAGGTACTTTTCAAGTTTCATCCGAATCCGTTCAGTCGTTGCGGGGTTGAGTGGACACAAACATTCAAACACCACTTTTAGATGTACCTACTTAAACGCACGCTCTTTCGTATTTAAAATATCAGTATAATGAGTATGATTTGAATCTAAAAACAAGGTATTTGTAGCTATTGAATTAGTTCTTATATTACCTATATCTATAAATACCAGGTAAAGGTACAGTCTATTGTATACGTATAGTAGATGACCCGACAGATGTTGTCCTGTCTCAAAGTAATAAAAATATAAAAAAATAAAATAAAAAAAATACAAAAAAGATATTGAAATCGAAAAAGCAATCAAAAAGTATATCGAAGTGGAAACAGCAATCAATGAGGATAAAATAACAACAACAACAGTCCTACCCTACCCTACCCCTAATCTTCCCCTACCCCTACCCCTACTTTAAGTATCCTATGTCCGACTATCTCTCCACCGATTTTCAGCCAAATCGGTTCAGCCGTTCTTGAGATAAAAAAGTGTAACTAACAAAACTTTCTTTTTATATATTCTTTTTATTATATATATTATGTATTTTTATAAAAAGCGTGTGAGGGCGGGTGAAGGTATACTAGCGTTCACCCGCGGCTTCTCTCGCGCGGTACTCGGATGAAAAGTATGTGTTATTCCCGGTTTAAAACCACCTTCATAATCAGGATGGGATCGTTTTCATCGTGGAAGGCAATTTTTTATGTATTTTCTGTTATGCATTCATTTACTAAAGGTATACAATAATATATTATGAGTATTTACCTTTCATTATCCCAATGAGCAGGTATCTACATTATTTATCCTATAGATAGGTACGTATGTTGTGCAACACAAACGCAACCTGTTTGTTTTCCGGTAGGTACCTAGATAGGTTATCAATGATGTTAGCGACGTGGTAATTAGATTGATCTACCTAGCTATTTTGTATTTCATTTTTTATTTATTTATCTGCTTTTCGCTATAATAAAAGTATATGTACATATTCGTTCTTTCGATGAGTAGGTAGGTAAGTACTTGTACTATTATTATAAAAAGATAACGAAACGTAATTAATGTATCTATTTATGTTTCATCGTATACGCAGGTAGATTTCTGTATTTTCTTACTCTAAAAAAGTGGTATACTACACTATTTAAGTAGATATATCATTTATTACTTTGCTTTGACCATTTCACACACTTCATTTATTGTCTTGTCATTATATATCTATCTTCATTGCATTTACTCCAAAGTTAGTGGGTGTTACATATAAATAAATAAACATATTTATATATGTTTATTAGGTTAGGTTAGTATATATATAATATGTATGTATGTGTATTGTATACACACTGCATGTGTGTGTGTGTAATAATTAGGTATAGTTATTAGGAATATGTTCTAATCTGTTTATTGGAGTACCTAGATGGTAGTAGGTAGTAGGTTCGTGTGATGTTGGCGAGCGAGTCTGGATCTGGTTTTGACTGAAAATCAGCGCTGGTTTTTGTTTTTAAAAACATATTCCAGCACAACGCTGAGTCAAAACCATTTTGCCACGGCTTTCTGGGACGTACAGTGAGCTAGCACAAATACCGATGTGGGTAGATGGGCGCATTATCGCATTCTTTATTTAGTGGTAACTGGTAAGATGTATCCTATCTTATTAGATTTAATGTGCTTTTTTTTTGTTATTGTCTGTATGTTTAAACTTACGTGTGCTTTCAGTTTAAGTATACCTAAGTGTTCCAAATTCTCTGTATTTCCTAGTTTTAAGTCAGTGGTGAATAAACGATTTTTGATTTGATTTGATTTGATTTGATTCGATTTTTAATTTTTTATCTTAATTCATAGGGCGGTAAACCTTATATGCCCGGAGGGTGCTGAATACGCCACTGGATATGTGACCCTATCATTTCATTATTTATTATAAACGCAATCTGATTTATCAAAGTACAGAAGCCCTAACATTCATAATATTCATAAAGTAATGAAATTTCTTTCCTTTCATGCAGAAACAAAAATTTTCCTTATAAATGCAAAATTATGTAGTAAGTTATTTCTCTTTCCAAGAATTTTAATTTGCATGTTGCATCCAGAACCTTCTGAGCCCGCTTGCTTTAATATGATTGCTTTTTATTCCTATAAAATTTAATCAATTTACTTTTCTTCAAGACGGATGGACAGTTCTTTGTTCATAGATAATTACAATATAATAAGAATATTATAGTAAAATAATAAAAGATTAGGTAAGTGTAGCGTAGGATGCCCATGCCCATGGCTAGATAGAGTTATGACTTGCGTAATGTAGCTGGCAGACAGTTGATGAGAACATCACTAAGCAGTTACGTTCCTTATTTGAATGCTATTTACGCAGCTTTGACGCGCCGTTCGAACTCCGCGACCCAATGGCGTACGCGGCCGGTTGCTCGCGGCTACTTGCGGATGCTCGCGGATGCTCGCGGCTACTGTTTCGGCTCGACGCGTCCGTCAGTCTCCAGTCAGATTTGAGCCGTCAGGCGGCTCTGGCCTCCGGCGCGTGCACGCGCATCCACTTTGACGCGCTGCGCTGCGGTCCGATGCGGCGCGTCAGGTGTGAATCGTACATTATACGTCGTCCTTATTAGCCACTATCGTACGATGAAAACGATGCATTCTAGTCGTGCGATGAGTTTCAAACAAACAGATTTCTTCCGAGTGTCCTAATTAGAGCTCGCAAGCCGTCGCACGAGCACAGGCAACATTTTTCATCACACGACAAAAACGCATCGTATCATCGTACGATCATTGCCGATCAGGACGACGCCTTAAAGGTAGATTATATAGTCACGAGAAGTAAGACATCTTAGGACCTTGTCGCTGTAAAGTTATATCAAACTTCAAACTCATTTTTTTATTCTATTAGAACCATATGGAACACTGAATTTATTTACTTATTATCTGTTTTATCAGTCGACGAGCGGCAAGCAATTTTTAGTTTTTGGAATAGTATTTTTGTATAGGTACATCTAAGTGCAGGTGACTGTACATAAAAAATAATATAGCATGTAATTGATAAGTACTTGATCATTCCTGACTGTATTCAATTTGCAGTTGGCAAAAGTAGTTTTCGCCTTTATTCCTAGACAAATAAGGCATCATCATCATCAGCCTATAGCAGTCCACTGCTGGACATAGGCCTCCCCTAATGAGCGCTTGCTCTCTAATAGTAAGACCTACGAATTTTCTGAATCATAATCTAAGTTATCCCCTCAAATCAACCTTGAAATGGTATTTTGGTAAAAGTTGATAAAATTACCTCCAGTCAAAGATCTTAAAATAATTTCTCAGTCACGGATCTGTGTGTCAAGGAGTATCAACTCATGGTCTCAAGGAACCTCTTTCTTTCTCCTCTCCGTATTCGTTCGCTGTAGTAAGTGTCTTGAGTATTCCGCACGGAAAAAAAAAGTAAACAACTAAGATTATGTAGTCCATTCAAATGTTACTACATCCATTAATTTCATATATGTCGTTTTCTCTCCTTTCAGGTGCAGAAATGAACATTATTTGGGTAATGTCAATATTACCCAAATAATGGACGGAAGCTTATCCCCTACGTCTTAGAACAACAAATAAATAAATAATGCTCACACAGCATGATGTATCCCCAAACTAAGTGGAGCATTTACTATGGGAAGCGCATCACTGATATACAACTTAAACTTATACTTGTTTTTTGTAAATGCATACATACTCTAATTAGAAAATAACCAGACCAGAGACAAATATTTTCAGAACATACAAACATTTGTCTCGCGGCGGGAATCGAATCCGCAACCTTTTGCGTCTTAGATGGGCCTTCGTTCACTGCGCTACAGAGGCCAAAAACAGACTATTTAATTTATTTATTTATTTATTGTTAGAAACACCAACGACAATTCATATTACAGAACAGTCAAATCTATAACAAATATTATTGGACAGTGTGACATTGGCACAGGCGTTTACAAAATAATTTTATTAATATTTATTTAAGTTAGTTTAAAAATACTTTAGACTTTAGATAGGTACTAACTAGAATACAACTTAGCATTGTGGACTTAGCAAGAAATTGGGCACTTAATATCTAAAAAAGATCAAGGCAACTTAATACTATTCAGCTGAGACTAACTCATCGCTAGTTTTAATTTTCTTCTAATATCTAAGGAGGAAATCATGGAAGATATCAATATATGTATTATTTATGTTATTATATCATTTTAATATACGGTTAAGGGAAGAAAATTTACCAAGATTTGTTCTAAATGTTACTAAAACCTGATCAGATTTAAAACCTTAGGTAGTTGTTATTGTTTCCGAAGAAAGTTTGCGTAGGCTGACGTAGAAGAGTCTAAAAATACTCTGTTTGCAATAACATGCCTGCGTTTAACATACTTCCAGCGAGAATATGCCCACGCACTTCCTACGGTCTTGTGCAACTCCTACGCGAGGTATCTGTAAGATGTACCTGTCCTTTGATCCATGGAATTAATGTTTGTGTTTTACGAAAGGGTAGTGGAAATACTTGAGCGGAACAAAATAAACGCTATAATGGTTTGAAGAAGATCGACCAGATGGAGTATCTGTTTTGTGACCTATAAAAACTCGTACAAAAACGAGCCACGTAATAAAATTAACCTTTGCGGAGTCCGACGTCCGTAGGCAGGTACAAATAGATTCTGCTTTCTACGTTTACGTTACAATAACATATTCTACTCAGAATTTTTTTTATTGATTTATTATGAACGATACGACAGTGCTCCGAATTATGTTCATTCAATTGTGTCGGAACGATGTAACTTTAGAGTAAGGTTACACGATTATATTGACGCAATATATGGTTTATCGTTTTGAATAGTAGAAGCTGCCGCATCGAAATACAACATTTTAGTGACTTCTTACTAGTCAATCTGGGACACTAAAGTGTGACGGATAGATGGTGTACTCGTATCTGCTACTTTAGAACCATTTTGTGAGGGCGAATTTTTCAATTATCAGATCATTCACTAAAAACTCGTAGCTTATCCATTGAATATATTAAAAATTTTTGAAATTAGGTATTTTATAACAGATTAGTGTTACTGTGTTATAGTGAATATTAGATAATGAGTAAGTTTTTTAATATTTCGCTCTATTCTGTCCTGGCTTTCTAATACTAAAATTATTATTTTTTTAAATTATAAATAGCCTTAAAAATACTAAAAGTACTGGTTTTGATGGAGTCACGACAAAAATAATAAAGGCGGTCAAAGAATTTATATGCTCTCATCTTAGTTATCTAATTAACCTCAGTATAAAAACAGGAACTTTTCCTCAAGGTCTTAAGATGACTATAGTGAAACCATTATTTAAAAAGGAAAATAAAGAACGAATGGAGTACTACAGACCTATTGCCCTCATATCAATATTTTCAAAGATATTTGAGAAATATTTTTATGGCGAACTTAACAGCTACTTAGAACAAAAGCATATTTTATGTAATGAGCAAAAAGGTTTCCGCAAAAATAAAACCATTAACATGGCAATATATGACTTTTATAAGAATGTTATTTGTCACGTCGACAATAGAAAACCCGTTTGCACCATATTCTGTGATATGACGCAAGCGTTTGACTACGTAGATCATAGTATTTTATTTAGGAAACTAGAAGCATATGGAATAAGAGGTAATATTTTAGAATTAATTCGTTCATATCTTACAAACCGGAAACAAGTTACAGAAATATCAAGGTTTAACTTTAAAACCAAGTATGATGTTACCTACACATCCGGTGAACGTAATATTCAGTATGGTGTCCCTCAAGGAAGCGTTCTCGGACCACTACTGTTTATTATCTATATAAACGACCTTCCCAATAAATTGACTCAATCTATGACATTATTTGCTGATGACAGCTCAGTGACAATAAGATGTAATAACGCAAACTATTATGAATCTGACATAAATGAAACCTTATCCTCTATAATTTCATGGCTTGACAATAACAATTTAAAAATAAATCTGAAAAAAACTTTTATTATGCATTTTAAACAAAAAGAACAAAACCCATCTGACATTAATTTGATATTTCGAGATAATATAATACAACAAGTTGGTTCCGCACGATTTCTAAGGTTGCAAATAGACCAAAAATTAAATTGGAAAAGCCATATTGAATATTTAAGTAAAAGGGTTAGTAGTTCGGCTTATGCCCTTAATAGACTATCCTCAACTGTGAATATAGACACATTAATTACAGCATATTACGGCCTTGTGGAATCGATACTCAGGTACGGAATCATTTTCTGGGGCCATTCTACAGATAAAGAAATCGTTTTTAAAATGCAAAAGCGTTGTCTACGTGCTATGTTTAAAATACATGTGTCTGACAGTTGTAGACCATTATTTTTGGAACATAAAATTCTTACACTTCCGTCTTTATACATAATTGAAGTAGCATTATTCATTAGGAATAACCCCCACTTATTTCCACTTAAGTCTGAGGTGGTAGAACGAAACAGACGTGAAGATAGACTCTGTTTATGCGCGTCTAAAACTGCATTGTTGCGAAAAAGTTTAATTTGCATGGCACCTATAATTTATAATAAAATACCAAAGAGCTATAAGAACCTGAACTTTAATGAATTCAAAAGTAAATTTAGAAAATTATTAATTGAAAAATGCTACTACAATATTGACGAATTTTTAATGGACAAACTTTAAATTCATATTCATTCACTTTGTTATTTGACTTAATTTTTATTTTATTTTATTGTTTGAATTTTATTTTAATTTTTCTATTATATTTGACATTATTTTAATTGACTTGTGAATTGTGTAAATTATGTAAAGTATTAAATTTTATTATGTAATCATTAATTAATTGTTCGTGTTACCTAGGTCTCGTCATTCTCTCGGTTTGCACACCGACATTCGGTAAAACATGTTGTGACATACACTACAATGTAACCTTAATTAATTAACACATGTTTATGCAAATAAATTATCTTTATCTTTATCTTTAAAATACTACGCCTACGTCATCATGTTGATTTGCACTAATCAAAATAGTGGAAAAAAATATTTTTATTTGTGTTCGTTTTCTCTATCTTATCGATCAAATTGTTTAAAAATAGTTTTGAATTCTATCATTGATACTAAAATAGCTAAATTATCTACCTACATTGTTCCTACTTCCAGTCTTTCCTATTTTATTTTAATAACCTCACAACTACTGTAACGTAAAAGCTCTTTACTTTGATATGTTGAGTGCCCGTTCATTATGTACAGAACCCTGTTATCTCGGGCTTTGGTTCCGTAAAAGCCTCGCTAATTTGCTTTTGGTAAAAATGTAAATAAGGTTTTGATTCAAAGGTTTCACAATTAAATAAAAAAGAAAGTTACTTATTTTATTGAGTAAAAAAATATAAAAAAATAATGTAAGTGGATAAAGGGTAATCCACAAGAATTATTTTTAACATCTCCTATAGTTGAAGTATACATATGAAGACATGAAGAGAGACTTAATTCCAGTCATCAGGTTCCGAGTAAGAAATCGCATACAATTGCGTACAGTCATTGAAGATCTTTGCCTTCCTGCAGACATCATGGTCCAAATTCATTCCATTGATATTAGACGCGCAAGTTTCCCCCACATCAGAGATCAGAATCCTAGGATCATACCGGTGGATAGCTTGGACCCTTCTGTAGTAATTCTTTATGTTGATGTACCCATCGTTCGTCATGATTCCGAATTTCTTCAACACGCAATGGACGATACAAGGAATATCGTTTCTGTCTATCCGTAGCGGATATTTGTACAAGTTCCGTGGATACATCTCTGTGAGGCATTCATTAGTAACTTGATCGCTCTTCTTGTCGCGGGCGTATAGTATTGATATCGTGGGCTCCGAGTCCATGGTGTTTGAGAAGAAATTTGTTCTGTAACTGCTCACTGTTATTGCCAGCAAAATTGTCGAGAAGATGAGTATTTCTGAAATTGTATCCATATAATGATATTGGCGATACACTAATATTGAACCACTATGATTATATGTTTGGAGTATCATCAGTTTGTAACAGACGATTTTCGAACATTATATTTTGACTATTAAGTTCTGCCTATCAAAGAAACTTTATAACATATATCGATAGTTATTTTAATTAATAAAGGGTATTTACGTGGATTTGTGAGTTCCATTATTTCCCGATCAAACAAATCATGATAAATATCCCGTTGATACTAATTTATGTTCACCACTATTATAGTTTTAAAGTCTATTTTAAAAGTCTTTAAAATGTCGTTATAACTTGGTTGAATAATTATACTCTAATTAATTTTTATTGATGATAAAAGTAAATTAGTTTATTGTAACAGCTATAATACGATAGTGTTACATTTTAATGCTGACCCCACGCCGCGTTAACAATGTTTTTTTGTTGTTTTTTAGTTGTAGCGTACTATTTATTTTGTAAATACTCGGCATCATCATCATCATCAGCCTGTAGCACTCTACTGCTGGACATAGGCCTCCCCTAATGAGCGCCATTGCGCCCTGTCCTCAGCTTTACGCATCCAGCTTCTACCAGCAGCCTTTCGCAAATCGTCACTCCACCTGGCCGGAGGGCGTCCTACACTACGTACTAAGTACTATTATTGAGGGATCTAATAAGGGCCAATAAATGTATTTTATTTCTTTATTTCTCTCTATAATGAGATTTAAGATTACTCGCACAATAGTAGATTTTTCCATATAAATTCTGGTGAAATGATATATTCCCGAGAGTCGACGAGACATACAATGTAATACCAATTTCAGCACACGGTTACAAATCACATTATCGCTTACAATCGAGTTTTCTTCTTATGCCTTCATCTCCCTTACTGGATATTACATAAGACTTTTTACCAGGAATACTCACAAAAGATACAATAAAAAGTTTTATTCCGACATTCAATAGATATTTGTAGAGCTTTGAAGATTTTTATTCACGAAAATGTTTTGAGGTTTCATTTGTTTTTGATGTCACGGATTTACTGCCCACGAAGAAATATTAATAAGGTTTTTATAAAGAGTTTTGTAAAAGTTAGACGTCTGACTTTCAGAAGTATTATTGGATTTTTAAGACCATCTTAATCCTGTTGCATATTACTTTTGGTTTCTTTTCAAAGTCAAACCTAAATATTCTTATCTATAAAATCTTATGAATATTCCCGAAATCCCTGATAAAAAGTATCCTATGTGTTAATCCACGTCATAAACTATGTATGTATATTCCAAGTTTCATCCAAATCCATTTTGCAGTTTTTGAGTGAAAGAGTAACAAACATACATCCATACTCACAAACTTTCGTATTATAATTTTGAAACGTTGCCACTGAATTTATACCATTTTTATAGATTTATCAACTATTTTAGTAATTTCGTTATAAAATACTCATTTAGCACATAAACACATACATACTCCGGTCATTTATTACAATTTTAATATTATATAACACAAATTTAAAGTGTTTATACTATGAATTTAATTATGTGTCAAGACACTTTTTTTCAATGTTCACTATTTATAAGGCGATATTATCACGATATTATTGACGTTTCTCTAAGTAACAAAAATGTTGGCCAATAACAAAGCGTTATTTTGAACCTACGCTTTCTAATTGGCCAAAATATAACGTTTTTGATAAGAATACTTTATATATTGTCTTTGTGATCGAGCCTCTATCAAAATAATCTTAATTTTAAAATAAAACATGTAGATTCGTACGATTTTCAACTTTACTCAATGGTTATGCTATTTACTGAACTTTTGGAAAATTTTAAAATTTGTCCTAAATATACAAAACTGATAATATTTATAGTTTTTACAGTTGAACGGGCAACATGGATCAGATCAAAGGCCTGTCAGTCACTATAAAGGACAGACTTTGATAAGTACACCAGCAAAAATCGAGACGGAAAATATTTTCTTTTCTACCAAAAACATGACTAGTCACTATCTTTTGCTCCTTTTGATGGATGGACAAGTCAGATAATATTATGAAGTGCCTTCCAAAGCTAGTGGATAACAAAAAAGGTCATTTTTCTTGAAAAAGAAGTAGAAAAGTTCCCTTTCAAAATTCATTATGTTCTGCAAATATTTACAAAAAAGTATTTAATTTTGTAGTACTTACCTACCTATAATCATTCATGTGGTTCCCATAATAAAAGCTCTGCCTAGTTTGGGACTACATGATGCTGTGTGAATAGCTGTGTGTCTAGGATTATTTATTATTATTTTATTAAATAAGATTAGCTCAGAATTTTCGCATTTATGCTTTTATACTTTCCTTTCTCTTTCGTATGAGCTAGTGGCAACTCTGGTGTCGGAGTATTTAGGCCGCCCGAAGGCCTCAGACATCGCTTAGCGACAGAAAAAGCCGGGACCAACCACCAAGATATGTGATCGTAATCAGCGAAGCCACGAGCGCTTTTCTTTTTGTCAAAATAACGCAAGTGTACTTACTTTCCATGTTTCAAGCGCTTCAATTTTCACTTTTTCTTTATATAGAACTTAGTTCTAACTTAGGACATAATATCGACTGATTTTTCAGAATTTTTTGCGTATACTGAAGTTATGTTTTCGTTTATGACTCGCTTACAAGTACTGTTTAATCGTGATTGCAGTGTTTATATACTCTGTTGAAATACAATCGTCTATTGTACGGAAATGATAAGAAAATTCTAGGTTTTGCCCGGAAGTTTTTTCGTGACGATTGTAATATGACCAGATGGTTAAGTTACATGACTTTTCAATTATGAGTTATTTGACATACCTAGAAGAGAATAGAAAATAATATTTTTTGTTTCATAAGATAGAACAAAATTTATTCATAGCTTATCTATGCAGGTAGATATCGATAGGTACCTACTTATTCTATTTATGTTGTCTTTAACATATGTAGTTATAAACGAACTATTAATGAAACGATATAAAATGAACCCCTCGTGCTAGATTTATAACACTTTGAAAATTAAATTTGTTTTTGCATTCAAAGTTGGGAAGGCCTATGTCTAGTACTACAAGCTGATACAAAGTTAAACCATTAATTCACGTCTTTAGAGGTTTAATTTCAAAAATTCATGTGTATCACTGTTTTACTAAGTATATTGTAAGCCTATGTAATTCTAAGCTTACATAGGGATAGAGAAAATGACGTTATTTACATATCAAATAATAAACAGGTTAACAAATAGTTGTTAGATAAATCTATAACCCAGTATATCCAATATACAAATATAAATCCAGACAATCCAATAAATAGCTTATTGTATGAAATTACCCATTCTTTTTTTCAAATTATTTAACAGACATGGGTAAACGACCATTCATTATACTTTACATACAAGAATATTTTGTACCTACACAAGAACCCAATAAAGAACTTTGACTTTGAAATAAAACCTTAAACTTTTAACATAATAAATTATTTGGTTATTTCTAAATGTTATGTTAATAGAGTTAATTTTATTATTATTATTTTTTTTGACTACTATTATAATATTATTATTAATTATTTGATTTTATTTTCCATAATTAATTTACTTTGACATAAAATCTACCTCATTCATGACAAATTATGTGACTAATTATTATTTAAGTAAGTTATCTTGATTGTTTTGGTTTGTTTTGCTATTTTATAATATTAATAATAAATAACTATAGACTTAAGATATTACTGTACGACTATGGTACTCTATTGAATTGGGTATGCCCGTAATAATAGATGTACATGTTTTTAAATAAATAAAATAAAATAAAAACATGTGCTAATCCACCAAAATGTCATTTATTTTCTACGTTGGCTGCATAACTTTGAGTTTAAATAACTAACTTGCAGAATCTTCGTAATAAGACTTGAACCTAGTCGTTTGGAAGGTTGAGCCATCCTATCCAATTAGGTTTCTCAGTAAAAAGTCAGGATTCCCTTAAAAACGTGACCGTTATATTTATTTCTTATTAACTAGCTACTGCCAGCGGCTTTGCTCGCGTGATACTGGGATAAAATGTGTTCTGTGTTAATCCAGTTCTTGAACTATGTATATTCCAAGTTTCATCCAAATCCATTCAGCCATTACGACATCAAACAACTTCCCCATTTATAATATTAGTGTTATAACTGGTAAAAAAAACCGGCTAAGCGCGAGTCGGACTCACGCACGACGGGTTCCGTACCGTTGTATGGGAGCCCCACTTAAATATTTATTTTATTCTGTTTTTAGTATTTTTTGTTAGCGGCGACATAAATACATAATCTGAGAAAATGTTAACTGAGATACAACCTGGTGACAGGGAGGCAGACAGACGGATAGGGTCTCATAGGGTCACGTTTACCTTCTCTAAAAATAAATGTACTTATATGTGTAACAATCTTTTCAAAATAATGTGTGTATGTGTGTGCAACATCATCTATTACAACATGAGGGCACCACACGACTGATATACTACTTTATATTGCTACATTTGATTTTGAAAATACATTAACATTATAAAAACAACAACCCGAGACCAATATATGCAAGTCATACAAATATATATCTCGCGGCCGGAATCGAACCAACCTTCTTCGCCTGAGGCGGTCCTGCACCTATTGCGGCACAAAGCTCGTCATATATTTCTACTTCTTTCTTATTTATTTGTTTATACTTTATTGCACAATAAATGTAACAAAAAGTCGGCTTACTTAGCTGTTAACGAGTTGAGTGAGAACAAATATCTAATACATAAACTTTCCACCACACCAGCCTATATCGGTCCACTGCCTCTCTTAATTTAGAGGGACATGCCTATGATCCTCACGCTGAGCATGCGGGTTAGATCGCAGGACACCAGGTTGGCTTCGATTCCAAAGATGGAGGTTGGAACCCCTTACACAAAGTTATATGTATGACGACCGCTAAATAGCAGTTCCGCTACCCTACGAACCACAAGAATAAGACGAACGTAAATAGAAGTAATTCAAATTCCAACAAGGCACCCATACAAATTTGATTGAATTGAAAAACTTTTTTAATATGACTATTTCTCGTATTTTTAATATTCGAAGTCGAGTCTTTAACACTTTAAGTGCTGAAAACATAGGGTTTTTCGAATCCATAATAATAATTATATGGGACATACCGTCCCTGATACCAAACTAGCAAAGCCTTATCTAGAACCAGATAATGTACATACATCATAGATACTTAGAAAACACTGAGTTAAAGTATGCATCCCTTTCTATCAAATGATATATGGACATAAAAAAGTAGAGATCAGCCTTATGAGTTGTCCTTCAGAGCATACCCCCTTACTTATGAATACTTAAAGTTAATCAATGCTCAAAGTAAGCCCTGTCACTGTTTCCCATTATCCAACGGTAAGAGATAGCAATAGTTTAAGCATCGTTTATCTTTTGAAAGATGTTCATAAGTAAGGCCAATAGTGAATTGTAAGACTTCATCTAGTTATCTTCTTTATCTGTGGTTACTACTGAAAAATCTTATATTCTAGATATTTTATTCTATGGCTTGCTTTAGCTTTGCTCCAAGGATAATGAATGTTTACAGAAACAGCCACAGGGGACGGCTAAAGGAAAAGCTCTTATTGAAAAAATCAATTTCTATTCTCTACTTCAAATCATTCATTTTGAGGCTGCCAGACAAAGGTAGGTTTAAATTAAAGCTGCTTGTATTTTATGAAGTTCCTTTTATATTTTTGATTTAAAATGAGGTAAATCATCATCCATCATTTGAGGTTTTATTTTTTCACTTAATTTCATTTGAATTTCTTTAGTCACCGGCATTAGTCTACACCACTATTAAGAGAAAAGATTTTGAAAGATTTGATTTGTTTGTTTTTTTGTTTATAACGGATAAACTCAAAACTGTCATTGGCGTGCATGAAATTGTCAGTTAACATTATCTGTCAGATAGCTAATTTGAAAATAGAATCAGGGACTTTAACTGCTAGATGCTTTTCCGTACATACATTTAGGGTTCCGAGTAAGCGAACACGCAAACGAAGTTACGGGTGGATCAGCTCGTATTCCATAACTTTGATCCCCAATGCGTAAAGAATAAGTTACTCAGGTACTCCTCCTTACTCCTTAGACATAATGCCTCTACATTATGTGCTTTTATGGACTTTATGAACTGTTGAACAGGATTTTGACAGAGGCTAAATAGATAGACGGTCATTAAATAATAAGATCATGTACATTGTTATCACTCTATTTATGTGAATAAATGAATATGTATTTGTATTTGAAGAGGCCTGGTATATTCCGCAGTATCGATTTTAGGTCCGAATTTATGTTAGTTAGCAATATCTTGGAATCAGTTTTAAATTGTTTAACAATTTAATATCATGTCTTATAAGCGACATGTAATAATCAAATTATTTTTCATATTTACGTGTATGTCAAATTGTTTGATCGAGCGCATTTTTTGATACGTTTGTCATTTTTTTATATTTAATGGAATCTATGATACTAATTATTTTCATAATTTCCCCAATATTACGTTTATTTTTCATAATACTAAGAGGCATCGTTATACGGTGTTTAATGTCAAACCGTATTTTGATGATAACGTGAAGTTTTGATCAATAATTTTGCCAATTACTAAGCGCTATAGGTACATTTTTGAAAATCATTCATTGGATAAGCTATTACATACCTATGTCCAGCTGTGGACTGCTACAGGCTGATAATGATTATAATGTTAAGCTACTACTGGATTGTTGAATAAATAGCCTCAATTCGGCTTTTGATTATGGAATATATATTACATCTTGAGATATAATAATTTATCGCTCATTCGTCATATCATCATTTTGTACGAGACACGTCCCAGTACACCGCACCTCCCCCTACCTCGCCCTGAGTTTGAATGGTGACGATCGTGTGAAGAAGTGTCAAATGATCACGTGTAATATATAGTTCAAGATGTAATATACATTACATCCCATACTCAAAAGCCGGCTTTAAAATATAAACTGGAGCCTCTTAATCAATTGGAAAACGAAATAGAAATTAATAAAACACTGCTTCTGGAAAACATTTAATATTATTTCAGAGCAAAAGAGTTTCGCGGTTACGGTTTCGAAATATAATTTTCAAATGGGTAATGTATTTAAAAATTTGGTCAAACTGATTTGGCAATGGCCTTCTTTGTTTACATACACTTTCATGAATAATTTTACATAAGTTTCCTCTTTAGAGTTTTGAAAATGCTCATTTTATACCTCAAACATAACTTTCACAGTATGTCTTTTTTAGAATCATTGAATTAAATTTTATCCACTTTTATACCTAGAGTAAGTAAACTCTTAACTTTTGTATATAAACAGAACTGGCGTTGAAACTGCTACACAGTTTTTGCTTTTCGATTCCCGCTGCGGGACAAATGTTTGCATATTCTGCAGATATTTGTCTCGGGTCTGGGTGTTTTCTATGTATTATATGTATGTATTTACAAAAAAAAATATGTATCTATGTAGTATATCAATCATGTGGTTCCCATAATACAAGCTCTGCTTAGTTTGGGGCTACATGATGCTGTGTTATCACACAGGATTTTTTATTTTATTTTATTTTTATTTTTTTTGCAGTCCCATCATACATAATCTGTAAACTATTACATGAGTACGTGTTGTTTTTTAATTTTCACTTGTAAGCAAACCAACAACAACAAAAAACCACTGAAAGTTTTGTAGAATCACAATTTATTGTTCTTCGGAAAAAATTGTTCAAAATTTTGCAAATTTTTCTACGCAAGTAATACACACTAAAATCATTGATCTAAAAACTTGGCATAGTTTATTATTAACTGTTCTTTGTATAGACTAATATTTATAGTGATTTTGTTTGGTAGCGTCTGTCTTGGAGTTAGCAAAAGTAAAACTCAAATTATTCTTCATCACTTAGCAACTGTTGCACAATAAATAATCCAACTTTTCGAATCCAGCACCATATATTGCAAGTCTTCTTAGCTACTTCCGTTGATGCAGTAGTTTTAACAATCACGTTAGTAGATTTAGTAGTCGCGTTAGTAGATTTAGTAGCCACATTATAAGGTTTAGTAGTTCTCATAGTACCCGGTCTATGTTTAGGATAATCGACTGGCGTATGTGCATCGTAATAGTCGTAACTTGGAAAGTAACATGCTTCACAATTTCGGATCTTATAGACATAAAAAAGCAATATTACTGATGTTATAATCAAAATAACTCTCATGGTTGCTTTCTCTGCAAAAATCACAAAAAATAATTGTGTTGTTCTCGTACTAGTAGACAAATAATTTTCTATTTTCTTACTCGTAAATTTTCTTCCCCTGTCTTGTAATCTGATACAATTATAAGAATAAAAAATATCCGCACGAAGTAAGCATATAAAAACAACAATGCAAAATGGACAATGTTGTTTTAGATTAAATTAATATTCCATCATTTCACTATTCAACAAAACGGAACCAATAATTGGAAACGTGTACATTTTTATCCATTTCTCCCTTTTGAAGTTTCATTTGATATTCTAGTCACGGGCATGATGAGTTGTTAAAGAAAATATTTTCTTTTTACTCCTCAAATAAACTGTCCGTCCTCGTTGAGTTGAGTAATTGCATTTTCTATTTAGAGCTTCGGAATCTCATCTTCGACGTTGAATTTTCCAATATGGTTTGTAATGGTGTTTCTACACTTGGAATTTGAACACATCAAAGTGGAAACCGTATGTGTACATATTGTGACAATGATCATAAAGCAATGAGATAGTACCACAGAGCTGTAGTCTTTACTTAAATACTAGCGACAAAGCGATTATACAAATTTGACCGTTTGGCACAGTTTGACCTGTTCAAATGTAAACGTAAATATAAAGTGTAGATATGAGTAAAGGTTCATGCACATATATCAGTGTCAGTCACCGTTAAATCACTGATCAATCCCGTCAAAAATATATAGCTTAATATAAATTGTTAGATTATTTTGTTTTTAAGCTGTTAACCGCCACATATGGGAATTTTAAGAAATTACAAAAATTTCGATCAGGCAAGAGGGTGACTTGGTAATTCAGTTAGCAGCGCGTCTCGGTTTTATGGGAAGTTTACGAGAAGTCCCGCTTATGTTGAAATTTTGAGGGGGTTAAATCTTAGAATTGTACTCCACACCTCATGACACCGGCTTGTCTCAGTCATGACCGAAACTGCCCACGTTACGTCTCTGACTATTTTTTGACGTATCTGATCGGTGACTTGACTGTGGCGTGACTGGTGTGTGTGCATGAACCTTTAAACCACTAGGTTTCATTTAAAATTTCGCTCAGATGTTTCAATATCCTGTTTCAACTTGCAATTGAAAATGTTGAAATATTAAAGCCTGAAGAGATAGTAAAGTGGTAGATACGAGTCATTTAGATTTTTATCGATTATAATATTCATACAATAATTACAGGAAATTGTAGTATTTTGATCATTGAAATTACAATTTTTGATATGACTTTTTTGGAGCAAGGTTGTATCCCATAATAACGAATGGTTGCTTAAAATAAATAAATAATGCGGGACGTAATCACACAGCATCATGTAGCCCCAAATTAAGCAGAGCTATTATGGGAACCACATGATTGATATACTAAAAATTTATATTTTTTTATAAGTACATACGTAACATACATAGAAAACACCCAGACACGAGACAAATATCTACAGAACATGCAAACATCTGTCCCAGTGTAAGGGGTGTCATTTCAACCTCCATGTGACCTGTGATCCCCAACCCACAAACCCAGCGTGGGGGATATACGCGCACCCCTTATACCCATAAATACACTCATCACCCATACACATTTCATACATTTGCATTTATTCAAGCGACAAGCTATTTACTTTTTTTTTTGTCTGACAAGAAGTATTTTTCATCACCCCATCTCGGAAAGAATATTTTTGCTCTTCTATATCTGAGTGCAAAAGCCGTTTTTATCCGCTAGAGGATAAAGTAAAATTGAATTTAGAACATCGTATGCACTAAGTTTGTGAATTCAAAACATCATTCAAATCACTTGCTATGTTCGTGATTTAATTTGAGAATCGTGATTCGCTTGCTCCGACATCAAAATTGAGCACGCGGTTATACAGCAACTTTGCACTCTTGTATAACAAATAACTATTTAAAGCTAAATAGTTAGAGTTATAGAGTGCAAAGTTGCTTTATAACCGCGTGCTCAATTTAAGAAATACGAATCCTGAGCGTTAGCGAAGAAATCAAAAGAGCTCGAGATGAAAAATCTTTGCACTCGAGTGCAATACGTAACTTTTCATCCGACCTCAGCGAGGAAACGACTAAATGCAAAAAAATACAATCACACTCATTTTAGGTTTTTCATTTGTTTTCAAGTTTTTTGTTTCTAACCTTAGGTTTTAAGTCTGAGTTTTTTACAAATTAGAAAAGGTTGTGTGTTAAATTCGGCACCACGGAGGTAGAAGTGAATAGGTTTTATGATGTTTTGAATTCACAAACTTAGTGCACACGATGTTCTTAATTCAATTTACTTTATCCTCTAGCGGATAAAAAAGGCTTTTGCATTCAGATATCGAAGAGCACAAATAGTCTTTCCGAGTTGGGTGATGAAAAAAATATTTCTATTGACTTTGATTCGATATCCAGGCCTCATTTACTAACTGAGTTGCACACCGAAATGATAGCACCGGTCCTGTTTTTACAAACTTTGATAGTTGGTCAATTGATGTTCTATGAATTTCGACAGATGTAATGTAAAAAAATTCTAATAAAGATCCAGTGCCGACCATTTTGGTGTGCAACTGAGTTACTAAATGAGGCAACGGAATAGACATTTCGTCATTTAAAAAATTACCACTGATGAAAAAATTACCATCGCTTTGACTTTGAAAAACTACAACGAAAACATTTAACTAATTGCTCCTAATTACCACAAACCATTTTTCTGTAGTTAATCACTATGTAGTCAACAATAAATAAATTAGTTAATTAGCTACTCTACTCGCATCCCTTAAACAATTTTAACTAGCTCCCTCGACTAATTAGCCAGCAAAGTATTGTTCTCCTCATACAAATTAGTTGTTTTAGTTGGAAGAATGAAATTACAACGTAAAGGTGCTGCTAAACCGGCGAGTTAAAATAGAGTGGTAAAATGCACCGACAAACTAACGGACGGTTAAACGGCGATTTAAATTATGATTATTTTAACATAACGCATCGAAAGCGTAACGAATAATTTTGGCCAATGTTAGAGCGTTATTTTGAATCTACGCTTTCTGACTGGGCAAAATATACGTCTACGAAACGAATAGTATTTCGCTAGGTTAAATGAACCGAACCTCTGGTTCTGTACGTCAGAAGTTTTTATTATCTGTCAGCTTTATCAATGGTTACAATTACTGCCCGTTTTATGTCGGTGCACATGGACCTAAATAGGTATACTAGAATGGTATATAAATATGAAATTAATGAAACTATTGCTCAGTACATAACTATAACGTGCAAGTTTCAATGTTGCTTGCATTTTTTTTGTTTCAGTTGATGTTAAAGTGCTTAATTGTAATTTTGTGTAATAGTTTAAGAAGTTCGTTTTTTGAACTAAAAATGCTACATTACAAATTATCAGAACGAAACTCTTTTAAGTTAATTAGGCGATGGCAACTTTCTGGGAATCTGTCACAGATCAAGCCAAGTAACCCGGAAAGGTCAAATAGGCCAGTGAGTCGTACAGTTCGGCAGTCTGTCCATTAGCTTCATAACAGTTTTGTTATTGGATGTAAATCAAATAATCAAATCATATATGCGACAAAAATTTCAACAAGAGTTAATTATCTGTTTCAGGTCGAGCCAAGACTAACCCAGTGAGGTCATACAGGTCAGTCAGTCGCTCAGTGCGGCAGTCAGTAAGTCAATTAGTCAGTCAGTCACACGATCAGCTTCATCATAGTTTTGTAATTCAATGAAAAGTAAATCAAATAAACAAATCAGTTAAGCGAGAAAAACGCTGCATCTTTACTAGGCTTTAGACGCGTCGGTTTGGCTACAGCCTTGTTGAATAATAAGCAGTCTGTAATGAATGCACTGGCTTCAACTCGTTCTACACTGATGCCAATTAAATTCAGATCTCTTGTAGAGAAATAATTTCTCTGCATTTTGAAATAATCTACGTTGCATTTTCTTTTCTGATTTCACATTGTTGGATGGAAATAATTAACGTGTCTTATGTTACACAACGCCTCCTGCATCTGTGAATATGAATGCAACATGGTGAAGTAGAATATAATACCTAACAGATTATTTTGCTACAGACTTAGCGTCTAAACACACTATGCCGAAAATTACGCGGCGTAAGTTCCGCAGCTGATTTTGACAAGTTCGGCTGTATGCCATAACGCAACATAATTTCAGCATAATGTGTCATCTGTAATTCTAATAGCATTGCAGGCGTAATAATGCCGAACTTACGTCGCGTAATTTCGGCCATAGTGTGTTGAGACACTTAAGGTAGGAAATCAGAGAATTAATTAGCTTATGATTAATGTTCTACATAAAGCACACGTAAATATAAATAAGACAATTAAAAATCAAAGTAAAAATTAAAATTTACTTCATCATCATCATCCACAGCCCGACTTCACCCACTGCTGGGTATAGGCCTCACTTTGTATGTGCCAATCCTCACAATTCAAAGCTCGTCTCATCCAATTTTGGCCCACGATTGATGCAACATTGTCCAAAAATTGACTTAAGTAAAAAAAAAGTAGGTTAGGAGCAGGTCGGGCGCTCACATGACACGGGCACCATCCAAATTCCTTACAAAAAGAATGGAAATAAAGCAAAATTTACCACATACACGGTATGTCATTGCTCGGACGTGGTTATGACACGGCGCGTTATAATCACGTCAATCACAAATTGTGCTATATTTCCATTATTTTTTATGAAATTACAATGGTAAAGGAAACCATCCGTGTCATGTCCGCGCCCGACGCCATTTACATGTGGCCTACACCTAAAATTGTCTTATGACAACGTGAATTAACTCATTCATATTGTAAAACATAAATTTTCACGTACCTTCGGTGTACAGTCACCCTGATAAAGACTCTCTTAAGGAGTCGAAACGCCATCAGTGCCTTCACCGAAGTAACGGTACGTATAAATTCCCGTTTTTCAATTATACATTTTAATTACGAAATTTAATTTTAGCTTTCGCTTGTGGCTTTACGCGTTTACCCGGTTAAAAGTAGCTATTATGTTATTATATTATTTTACAAAAACACACACACATTTAAATTAGTATACCACTTGTATTATCAAGGCAAAACAAAGATGGAAAAATATTAGACCACAAATGTGCTGTAAATAAATCTGCTAATAAACGAGTGACGAGATCGTGCGTGCGCTCAGCCCAGTTCAAAGGTTTAGCTGGGCCTTTGTGGGAGTTTGTGGTTTTGTCATGTTAACGTTATTTATTGGCTAAAAATATCATACTAAATATCTCAAATAAATTTGATTGTCCTCTGATGTATAACCTCATTCGGAGGACTAAATCCCTGTTAGATATTAAGTACTAAATTCAGCTTACTAACAAAATGGACTGAAATTTTCTGAATATAACTTTATTTATTTCACTACTTAATAGTAGTAATTTTTTTTGTAGAAGGCTTGTCCGGGGAAGTACTGCCACCATGCCTATTTCTGCCGTGAAGCAGCTGGGTGGATTTCTAAAGTGTAAAATTTGTGCGACCCAGCTTAAAATGCTTTAAATTTGATTTCTTATTTTTATTATGAAAATATAGGTCAATCTTCACTATACTTAAAATTATATTTTGTATTCATTAGTTAGAAAAAATTACTATCAAAAGTCGTTTTTATAATTTCTGCCGTGAAGCACTCTGTGCTGTGTTTCGGTTCGAGGGTGTGGGTACCGTTGCATCGTAGAGCACGTTTTAAAAAAGGTGATCTAAATTGTGATGCTTTCTGATAGGTAATGGTTACTACTTAACATCAGGTGGGTCATGTGCTTGTTCCAGCTTCAAGTACACTTGGCTATGTATTTTTTTAAATAATCACACAACCAAGATCTTATCTAAATCATGGCCGCAAGACAGATAAACTAATAGTTGACATCCATTGTTTTTTTACATAATTATCTTAAGATCTAGGTAGTTTTATAGGAAGCTGCTATAGGGCTATTATAAGTAGGTGATAGTTGTACTAACCAGGGGCTAATAGAGACTATAGGTACCCAGTAGATAGATATAATGAAACCTATAGTTATTGTTTTAAACCACTTTATCTTTCTTTTAATATTTTGTTTTCTATACATGTTAACTTCTGTTGTTTTTTATTTTTTATAATATTACTTTGGGAATATTAAGGACACATAAGCAATAATATCTGAATTTATTTTGTAGTTAGCATAATTATAATTTGAACTTTAATATTTACATATAAATTATATCAGTATCTAATTATTATTATTAATATTATCAATTGTTTTGTTTTTATCATACTAGCTTACGCCCGCGGCTTCGTTCGCGTGGTACCGGGATAAAAAATCCAGGTCTTATACTATGTATATTCCAAGTTTCATCCAAATCCGTTTAGTAGTTTTCGCGGGAAAGAGTAACAAACATTCATCCATACATACTCACAAACTTTCGCATTTATAATATTAGTGTGATGTGATTATATTTGGCACTAAACTCAACGTCCGTGAAACCAACAAAGAGGTTATTTGGCTGAAAATCGGCGCTGTGTAGGTTGATAACTTACAAAAAATAAAAAATAAAAAATGTAAATGTAATAAAAAATACAAATATAACATAGGGCGAAAATAATTCGTCCGTTTATTTGTTTTGTGTTGTCAACTTAAATTATTGTCTGTTGTACACTTTTCTACATAATTTGTGCTACCGCCTCTCCTCTACTCAAAGGTTTGCTGAAAGAAAACTCTTAAAGGCTTAAGCTCGCCTGTGTACATATTTTTTGCAATAATCTTTTTATTTATTTTAACTGTGTAGCGATTGGTGTAATATAGTGCTAAGAAATTAAAATTAACGCTTATACTATACCTAGTACTCCTTAATTAATTCAACTATAGGTACTAAACGGTAAGCTTGAGTAATTTTTCAGATCATCGAACAAACCTTATTAAACGAGAATAAAATGTGAAGGTGATTACTAATTAATAAACATGCAGGCTAAATAAAAAAATACAACCGGTAATGGTTTAGTAAATAAGCTGAGCAAAGTACCTCCCTCTTTTTTTGAAGTCGGTTCAAAAGATATTCAAAAAGACATTCTCCACTGTAATACGCAATTTCCGTTAAAAAACTTCAAGTGGCGTCATGAAAATTACAGAAGCGCTCAGCGATTCTGTTTACTAAGCGCCGCAGGCACGAACTTTCCCCATCTTCCTCTCAACAGGTCCCACTACCTGTTTATTCATGGAATATTCTTTGATTAGGGTTTTGCAAACTTGCTCGAAGACGGGACCAAAGTTTGTTTATTTCTTGGGTTACTTTGGTATTGCTTACTTGGATGCGTAATGCGTGAAGCGAAATTATATTATTTTTATATTCGTATTGAAATGAATAAATAAAAAACAGTGTGTGAGATTGTCTACTACTCCCAGTAAATTATCTCTTGTACTTCTAGGGGTGCACTGATGAATTACATAAATATAATAAAAAAACACCCAGACACATACCACCATCTATTTCATATCTATATCTATAAGTATGTCATATATTATGTTCATAAAATTATGCCATATTTATTTTAAATTAATTAATAAATTATTATATAAGCCATCAAAAAATATGATTCTTTAAAATTTTATGAACTTCATTATATATTTTTTTCAAACAACAAACACATTACATGAAAAAAACACAATACACTTTTAGTTAAAGTGATGCAGTATGAAAGTGTGTAGGTATCCAAATTTAGAAAATCCAGTAATATTATGTATGGCATACCAAACAAACAAAACATAAAAAATATGCCTAGAAATTGAAACCTCCTTCTTCAGTTATTAAGTTACTTAAAAAAGTAAATGTCACCGGTAAACAGCCCACAATTGCCTGACCATTGATGGATATAAGCCCTAAAGAAGAAGAGGAATATGCCTATAATCAAATCCTCACGTTGGGTATGCGGTTGGGGATCACCACCGACGTTGCTGCCTATTGGCAGCCAGGGTTGTAGCTCTGCCTGAGCCGGTGCTGCAATTAACCGGCCCCCAGAAGGGAACAAAAAATAAAATTTGATTTTATTCCCCTTTGAACACCTACGGTGCCGCAGTTTCTCGTCGTGGAGTGTATAATAACAAGTATTTATTTAAAAAAAAACCGACTGCTAGTGAGTTTAGTAGTCTTTTTAAATTGAAAATGGCTTTTTACAGTCGCCATATTGGATTTTATGAAATTTGATGTGACCTATGTGATCTAGGCGAATCCAACGACACCTCATTAGTCCAAATCCGTCCAGCCGTTTGGGCTACAGCGACCGACAAATAAAATTACAAACATACACCCTAAAAACCTAACCTGACTGAAGAGGACTTCAGCCGGGTAAAAACTATCGATAAAAAATGTACTTTTATTTCGAACAACTTATTACCTGCACTTTAGGTATAGCGAAACAATGCGTATACCTAAACTCAATTGATCTTCAATGACAGTAAGCTACCTATATAACTCAATTGATCTTCAATGACAGTAAGCTCCATATATTTTAGAGAGTACCTACCATCCAATTGTTTACCCTTTTATTAAGATAACTAAGTGTTGATACAAGTAAACCCCTATCTCCCATTAGGTATGCGGATTACATGTGCCTCACACATTTTCACTTTATATGATAATCTCAGTTATATTGCGTATGCAAAGAAAGTACTATGAATTCTTAAACTGTCTGGTACTCGCAAGTCTAGGCAAGGACAAAACAGCAATATGTTGATTTTGTCCTTGCCTAGACTTGCCTAGGCTTTAAACAGCAATGTGTTTTTGTTCTTTGCTTAGATACCTTTTGTGTTTTTATAAAAATATGTACGGATAAAATTGAGATACTATTGTGTTTTTGATCTGTGCTATTTGGCCCGGTAAGTTCTTCCAGATAACCATTGTGTAGTGTGGTGTGGTGGCTTTGTGCAGGGTATACAGTGAAGCGCTCGTAGCGTGCAGGGTATACAGTGAAGCGCTCGTAGAGTGCCTCACTTTGGTGCTCTTAGCCGATCGTCTGAGTTAAGCAACACTCCGCCCGGTCACTACTTGGATGGGTGACTGTTTAGTGGTATTTAGATCTTCCATGCTTCGGATGGCACGTTAAGGTGTTGATCCTGGCTTTTTAGACGGCTTTATTTAGATTTAACGGTTGGTTTTTTCGGTCAAATTTAGTCATTTAAATTTTACCCCTTATATATGATATTTGGTACACTCTTTTATTTTTGACTAGCTTCCACCCGCGACTTCGATCGCGTGGTACCAGGATAAAAAGTAGCATATGTGTTAATCCAGGTCTTAAACTATCCAAGTTTCATCCAAATCCGTTCAGCCGTTACGGCTCGAAGCGACCATAAACATACTCAAACACACACACAAACTTTCGGATTTATAATGTTAGTGTGAAAACAATACAATTGAATATTTTTAGTATCACTGTAAATTCAAGATGGCTGCCGCCACAAAATCGCGTAATGCTTATTTTATAGGGCTTGATTAGAATACAGTACACTATAATAAAAATATTTTCAATAACACCGTTAAACTTCAAAAAAATGTTTACTTACTTTATTCAGTCGAATCCATGTCGGAGTTCGAGCGGCCTATAAACTACGACACTAGAGTTATCTCGTACAAAGAAGAAGGGTACAGGGAACTAGCTATCTTGTGCCAATTTGATTATTGTAAAGCCATTGAATACTAATTTAAGATATGTAAAAAAGTAGTTTTATTTTTTATACATACATATTTTGTTTTTTTTAAGCTCAGATCTACTAACAAATTCCTTAGTTGCCGACTGTAATGCGAGATAAACCGCGGGCGAAAGTAAGTAGCTCATATTTTATTCAAACCTGTCACAGTCAGAGCAGACATTCGCTAATGACTGTAGCGACGAAATGGAATAAAACTTATCGCATCAGCCGACAGGTAGACAGTTACACTGGTATTTGCAAATTGATTGAAATATATAGTACTAATACTCATTTATTTCACCACAGGAAAGAATATTACAGAGGGGCGAGAGGGGAGAGTACGAGTTGCACCAATCGAAAACATTTATAGTATATTAAATCAAGCTTAATTTTGAAGTACCTTTTTTCGTTAATTAACTCACCTTTTTAAGTGATAATTATTGCAATCTGCAAGAAGATTACCTACGTTGTTCGATCAGTTTCTAGTCAAAACGATGGTGCCTAGTGCGAGTTTTTTACCAGCTCGATCGCGTTTGCGTTTACGCAAATATGGAATCGAGGTAGCGTCTAGTGAAAAACGCGTGGCAACTGACTCCTTTCCATACAAATTTCCGTAAACGCAAACGCAATCGAGCTGGTAAAAAAGTCGCACTAAGCACCCAGTTGCGTAATTTCCAAAAAACGTAACGTAATTTTTAAAATTAAACATACTTCCATAAGTTTGATCTGATAGCTCAATTGGTAGTAACTCTGCCTTCTGAGAAACAGGTTGCGTTTTTGATTCCCGCCCAGGGCAATGTTTTTATGTATATTTACTAGGTATGAGAATAGGTCGTAAGTATTTCATACCACTTAGGTGATTATGGTGTCCCGTGATTATCCAGATGTTTTTTATTTTATGTAGTTCTAGACCTAGGTTCACACTTACTTTTTGTACGAACACCACGCGAGCAAACCCGCAGGCAGAAGCTAGAAGAAAGATAAAATCGATTACTTTACTAAAATACATGATATTATTTGATAAATCCAAGGGTTCGTTCCCAGACAGCTACGGGTTCAATCCCACAAATTCCATGGCTTTTATATAGTTAACAATGTAATTCCCAGGATTTCCTCAGGTCTCGAGAACTTTTAAATGGGTAAGTAGGTGAACAAAACAAGCAAAGCCGCGAGTAGAATCTGGTTTGATAACAAATAATAAACTTACTTATTAATTATCTTCTTCGAAATGAAGGTGTATTTTAGTAAAATTTATAGGCAACAAAATACCGAAGAAACTTTGCCAAGTCCATTTAAATATTCAGAGTTCCTACAAATAAATTTTGTTATGGGCTGATTTTCCAATTGTCCGATAACCCAGTAAATAGCTTATCCATTGAATAAAATTTTGAAAAATGCTTGAAAAAAGTATAAAAATACATTCATTCAACAAACCAATCAGATACAGATAATATTACAGATATACTTACCTATAATAATATTATAAACTAGCTACTTACCTACTAGAATCACACTTATCACACTAATATTATAAATGCGATTATTTGTGTGTGTGTGAGTATGTTTGTGGTCGCTTCAATCCGTAATGGCTGAACGGATAAACTACTTTTTATTCTGGTAACACGCCTGTGAAGCCGCGAGCGGAAGCTAGTAATATTATAAATGGGAAAGTTTGTGTGTCAGTAGGTTTGGTTTTGGATAAAACTTGGAATGAAAGTTTTCGATCAGTGTGTCCTACCAGTCATGACATACGGAGCCGATACGTGGACACTCACAGTACGGCTAGTCCACCAGTTAAAAGTCGCTCAGCGAGCTATGGAACGAGGTATGCTCGGAGTTTCTCTGAAGGATAGAATCCGTAACGAGTATATCAGACATAGAATTAAAGTTGTCGACATAGCTCAGAGAATTAGCAAGCTGAAGTGGCAGTGGGCTGTCTATATCTGCCGAAGAAACGATAACCATGGGGTAAACGAGTTCTTGAGTGGAGACCGCGGCTCGGCAAACGTAGTGTAGGACGCTCTCCAGCCAGATGGAGTGATGATCTGCGAAAGGCTGCTGGTAGAAGCTGGATGCGTCGAGCTCAGGACAGGGCGCAATGGCGCTCATTGGGGGAGGCCTATGTCCAGCAGTGGACTGCTATAGGCTGATGATGGTGATGATGAAAACTTGGAATTTACATACTTTGTGAACTGGATTAACACTACTTTTCATCCAGGTAATACGCTTTCGTTTCTTTAAAATTAACTACAAAGTTGTAAGTGACGATTAAAAATCGGACCTAGATGGTGATTATGGCTACATATTCCTACCTAGTAATAATTACCAGAACTAACAAGGCTACTTTTACTATTATGACTTTCTCTTACAGCCCACATAATATTTTGCTAATATCGATCTTTACCCTAGATTTAGGGAAGGAATTGGCTGACACACAGCTAACGCTAGTCCAAGAGCCAGGGAAGATTTATAGGGAACTTTGTTTTAATTGAATAATAAAGATTTTCTAATATATCTACGCACTCCATACTCCTTATGCTCTCTTACTCGTCCCGTGTACGTCCCTGACGTCAGGTTATAAAACGGCCTTCGGTTAAAATAAGGTCTCTTTGGTAATGATAAATAATTCATGACACGACGTCGAAGGTACAATTATCGGGGAAATCAAATGATGGGGCTCTAATCACGTCAGGGAGTCTATTGATTTGATCATTGTCATTGATATTGTCAATGGCAGCCCAGGCACAAAATATCTTGATAGTATTAAGAATTGGAATTTGTTTCTTACGTAATACCGAACACACCGTCAAATCAATTTTGATGATATGGTAAGTTAATTATGAATATGGTGTGCTTATGAAATACTTTTTTCCGCGTTTCCCGCTCGCGTTAATGTATATTTTATCGAATATATAAATCTCGTGATCTTCTCTATAGCATGTGACCAAATAAATGTTTTGGTTGTTGCTCTCGGGAATACTACTTATTTTCTGGATGAAAGGTACCTTCTTTTCGGTAACACTGATGGCAACGTGTATGCAAAACATGGTCTTCGGTTAGAACTTTCGCATTTATAATGGATGTTTCATACTCATTCACGCCAGAACGGCTGAACGGATTTGGATGACACTTGGAATATACATAGATACATACACACATTACACATATCCATACATTGTTGCGTGGATAAACAATTTTTATCCAGGTATCACGAGTGAAGCCGCGGGCGGAAATTAGGTTCAGATATTAAAGAAATTAATCTGAATTCCTTTAAATATACAGTCACGGCAAAACAGGAAAACTTAGAATTTTCTTTGAGAAAATACTGCATCAAATTATAATTTATCTCGACTCATATTCCAGTAATTTTCATGGTGTCAAATAAAAATTAAAAATGGCTCTTGATCACTCATTTAAAATTGCGGTCTTGGCGTCGCCGCCTTGTTGAGTATATCAGAGTAATAATGTCTATACAGTAACAACTAAAAATTATTTACCCACGTAAAATTTTAGCCTTCAAAACTATGGCTCTCAATGATATTATAAACCAACAACAACACCAGCCTAACCACTGAGTATTAGCCCACTTTTTTTTACACTACTTGAAGATGGAACAAGCACATGGCCCACCTGATATTAAGTGATAACCATTACCTATCACAAAACATTGCATCGTAGATCACGTTTTTCCGGGACGTGCTCTACGATGCAACGCCCTGCGTCCATCAACTTGAGGCATGAAGATGATAAGCTACTGTCCAGTGATGTACATAGGCTTCCCTTAATAAGAAGAGAGGTATGCCTAACTCCCACAGTGGTTTGGGGATTGCAGGGCACAGCTTCTTGCACTACCCTGACGCTGCTGTCGTTCAGGGAATTTAGCCAATGTTTGCTCTACTATGCCACAATCAGCCGTTTGTCAGAGCCCCGTTTGCTAGTAATCATGGTGCACACGGGTAGGTGAGGTTGGCTTGAATTCCAAAAGTGGCGGTTGGATCGCGAGGTGCTGCTTCCGACTTTCTCAATGGTTAAGTCATGTCAAAAGTCTTCAGGCGGCCTAAAAACTCCGTCATCATAGCTGGCCATTTCTTCGTCCTCTTTTTCTTCTTCGATGAATTAAAATACCCTTGCTTGCTCCCATTGCTTGCTAAAGATAACTCTGTAGCTTGACTAGATCAGGGCAATTAATTTGAAGTTAATGAAGGGCCTGTCTGGCGCCCTTTGATTACAGTGCCGGGTGTATTTAGTTTGCTTTCCGTTCACCGGATTTTCGAGAACCGAAGGCTGAAGAGAAATCTTCGGTCTGCCTCGGCAGAATAACTTCCTCCCGCTCCCAGCATTAAGCTAGGCCAGAGTGCAAATGCGGGTGCGGCGCGGCGAATTCAAACATATGAAACTTCTTCTGTGAGTTCACAGAGATCACGCGGGCGCGGACGCGTTGGCTCCACTCACTGCGGACAATTAAACACACGTCCCCGCACCTGCACCGCGCTTCCACTCTAGCTAAGCACTTAAAGAGTAAAGAGAGTGGTATGGTGGTTCGTACGTAACAGAAAGACCTGGAGATACGTATTTTTATCGTCGCTCTTCTCTTGGCCACCATTCCATGATTGCTGTACTTCAACCTCCACCTCCAGCAGCATATATGAGTCCACTGATGCACGTAAGCTGTCCCTAATAAAAAAAGGCCCATAATCCCCACTTAATGTGTTAATTATATTTTCATATCAGTTTTAAAAAAAATCATCAAGCTCATTTATCCTTATCACCCGATAAGTCTTGACCTTCATTTACCGACCCATCAAATCGTTTATCGAGCACTTAACATTTTATGACGTTAATATCGGTAAAATGAGCTAATATCGAACACGTGGTTTAGTTGTTAAACGCAATATCGCTATCCTGTGCATATAAAGTGGAAATATTAAATTGAACCGCTTGGAACAAATTAGCAAGCACATTCATATTGAAAACGGGAAGTCTCACTTACTAATGAAGGATGACGGCGTTTCTACTCATATAGCATTAATGCTATATGGGACGCGGAGGGAGAGCGCCGCGTTCACTCACCCTGACGAAGGCTCTCTTAATGAGTCGAAACGGCGTTATTGCCTTCATCGATGGTGTTTACGTTAGTTTCATGAGTAAAATTAGCGAGAACATAGTATACCTATATAACATACCATCTTTGAAAAAATTGTTGTTGAGAAAAAACCCTTTCAAAAGGGTGACATTACTTAATATAATCTACTTTTCTTGATAGTGAATACCAGTATGAAATTGTTAACTTTATAAAAGTCATAGAAGTGGTGGGGAAGAAATCGAGAAAGTCGGTAGGGAGCGAGCAGTTGCTAAGACCTCCGTACTTTTTTTTTTACGAATCATCAATTGCGTAATATTTGTCTTCACCCCACTAGGATTCGGGTCACATACGTGAGTTAACAATGTTTAAAGTCTCTATACGAGTATTTGTATGCAAACAGACTGAATGTGCAAACTAATGGTAGCGCCGCGTTTTTTGAAAAGCAACTAAAACATATATATTTGTGGAATGTATAGGTGAGGGATAGGAATCTATAAACCGGCGCCAGCTGTTCTGATACAAATTCTCACGCATTGCCCTTCTAATAATAAACATTTACTTAAATTATTTTAGACATTTCAGTCACTCAGTCAGTTAGTTTCACATATCAGTCTAAATCTCAGATATTATTTAACCCTTAGTGCCTAAACAGCCGAAATTACGCGAGGTAAGTTCGGCATGATTACGCCTGCAATGCTATTTGAATTGCAGATGACAAATAATGCTGAAATTATGTTGCAATTTGGTATACAGAGGAACTTGTCAAAATCAGCTGCCGAACTTACGTCGCGAAATTTTCGGCATAGTGTGTGTTAATATGTTATTTTTATTAAATTTTATTTTCTAGTGTTTTTCTAATGTATATCGATTTTTATTAATGGTATTTTAACCGTTATACGTTAGTTATATGACATAAGTATTATTGAAATGGAATAAAGAAGATTTTGACGGCAACTCTGTGATGAAGAAAATTGTGCGCCGATCGTTTTTTTTCATAGTCACCATTGCTATAGCAGAAAACAGGACCTGACTGAAGACTGGACGACTGGACTTATAAACCTGGACTTATAAACTTAATACTGGCGAAATTGTGGAAACTATCCAAGAAGCCATTTAATAAAGAAGTGAAGTGAAGTGTGTTTAGATGCTTACAGTATTTTATGTCACGCTAGTCCAACACGTGAAACGTTCCACCGGCTCGCTAACGGGCCGCTCGTCCCACTCGCGGCCGCTATTGCAAAGTCGAAATTTGAAATAATTTGTTGTCAGTGGAAAGTAAAACGCGACACTAGGAGCCGCGAGTTTAGAAGGCCAAAGGGTTATTTGCTCAGATATAGAAGACAACTAGATAAAGCCTTAAAATTCACTATGTTCTGAACATCAACTCATACGGCTGATCTCTACTTTCTTATGTCCAATATCATCAGTTAGAAAGAGACGCATACATATATCAATGCGACTTCAAAATAGATCAAAAAGTTCATCGTACCAGGGCGCTCGAACAAAATTCTATGCAGGTTCATACAAATGCCCTGGTACGCAGTCGCAGAAATCGCATTGAGATAAAAGTATGCATCCCTTTCTAGCAAATGATATATGGGCATAAAAAATAAGAGATCATTCGTATGAGTTGACGTTCAGAGTATAGAGCATAGTGAATTTTAAGGCAACTAGATAAAGTCTTATATAACTGTACGCGACACTAGGTGCGAGTTTAGCAGGCCAAAGGGTTAGTTGTTGTTTTCTATTGTAGACCGCGATACAGGCTAGCAAAGTCCATTACACCATAGATAAACCTAACATTATAAAGTTTTTATGTCTAAGGCCGCAATTAATTATGGTAAACGTTTAATCCTTTTTTGTTTTACAGCTGAAAAATCCCCCTTTTTTTTATGGAATTAGGTAAAAATTTCCAGTGGATCTCTATGGTATGATGAGGTAGCACGAGATATACCGAAAAGACGGCAATTTACTCTTCCAACGCTTCATAGAAAATTTTAAAGAAATCCTCAAGAATTCTGAACATAACAAGTCTAGACAGTTCCGTCACATACACGAATTCCGAGTCAGCTCAAAGATACAGAGTACACGCAAACTACCAAAATACTACACTCAGAAGTAATGTACCTCTATTATGTAGAATGAATTTACCAAGATAAGTTATACAAAGGTAAAGGTTTAGCTACACAACCCTTTGTAGGATCCAATTTAGAAGGTAAATCTCACACACAGTCAACTGATTCCAAACCATTCTATCATCATCATCATCATCAGCCTATAGCCGTCCAGTGCTGGACATAGGCCATATCCATCTATCCCATAGCCTGTACTATGGGTAAAAAATATAAATATTATTTTAAACTTATTTTAATGGATTTACGCAAAGTCAACCGTCAATTCACGAACATAAAAAAATAACTTAAGATTACGAAATAATATTTTTATATTATACACGACATTAACCTACAAAAACGAAATCAACATTAGCTAAGCATGTTAAACTCCATCTCTCTCACTCACACTCTAGCATGTTAGATTTTTACCCATTCGCAGTTAAAAATAAGGTTCCATGTTATACATATAAGATGACCTCTCTGGCGCAGTGGGCGAAAGTTCCTTTGATACGCGGAAGCTATGCATCATGTTCTGCATATATTTGACCCGGATCTGGGTGTTTTATAGGTAATTTTTTTTTACATGGGATGGAGCTGCTGCCAGCCGATAGGAGTGAATGGAGAAAGAAAACATTTGTGCCGACCCCACCTAGAGTGGGATAAGGGCAGGAAAATGATGAGATGCTTTTGACCACGAACTCACCTGATGTTAAGTAACGTTGTGGTCTAAGATGGAGCACAAAGGTCCAGAAGACACCTATTCACTCTAGACTTAAAGAGTACCGGATTATAGTTATCAGGAAAAACAGAGCCCGGTAGAGAGTTCCAATACTTAGTTCGCATAATAAAAGTAGAAGAAAACCGCTTAGTGCGAATACGTGGATATAGGTGATATACTGTCAAAAAAACTGTCAAAAATTAACAAAAAGGTGTCGAAAATTTGACAGATTTTCAGGGGAAAACGAGGTGTAATCGGTAACGGTATAATATAGGAACCGGCCATTAGTAAGGATGGGACTGAGCCGTGCGTGTGCTTGTCCTAAATGAGATATCTATGTATTTTCAAAAAAAAACATAAACCGGGAATATCAGTCATGTGGTTCAGTCAGTCTCTGCTTACTTAGGGCTAGATAGATGAGAACTTGTCACCATTTTTCATTCCTCAGTAGGGTCCAAGTACAGTACAACAACAGTCCACTGCTGGACATAGGCCTCCCCTAATAAGAAATTGAGATATTCCCATAATCTCCACGCTGGGCATGAAGGTTGGGGATCGCAGAGCACAGCTTTTCTGTTGTGGTCAGCCAATGACGCTGTGCCGGTGTTAGGCTGAGTTGTGCCGTATTCAGCTGGCCGCTAGAGCCCCGTTTAATAGTTATTTAAAAACACAAAAAAATATAAATACAATAAACACAAAAAGAAGTAATGTAGTACCTACCCTACTTTCAAAATGCTAGTGCCTGCCTGACTAATAGATTCTCTCTGCCAGACTTGCAATAATAGCATTCTAACACAGGCCAACTCTGGTCATAAACGCTATTATATTCCTTTAACGCCCACTTAGATGCCTACTTACACAGTTTTAAAATAAAAAAAACAAAAGTAATAAAAAAGTACAGAAGGGTCGTATCAAACTAGTTGGATCGTGTAGCAGACTACCAATTCTCAGCGGGGATTATCATTCGGTAGTGTCATACATATTTTATTCAGTGGTGCGGTGGATCAACGTGATTTCTCGTTATCTTTCTTTGCTATCTGAGAGAACAGTTTAGCTGGCAGTCTTGGCTGGCAGTTAGTAAGTTTCTTGCAAGACACCATCATAATTATGAAGAGCTCATGGCGTGGCTTATTCTGCGAAGATCACCATCTTCGCAGAATATCTTGGTTAAGCAACACTCCACCCGGACACTACTTGCATGGGTAATTGTTTAGAGGCATTTAGATCTAAGCTCTTCCGTGCACGTTGAGATGTTGGTTCCGGCCTTTTCAGTCGTTAAGCCATGTCGGAGGCCTTCGGGTGGCCTAGAAACTTAAACATCGGAGTTGGCGTCTAACTCATACGAAGAATATCAGCAGTCTACTGCTGGATATAGGCCTCCCCCAATGAGCGCCATCGCGCCCTATCCCAAACACGCAAAAGCCTTTCGCAGATCGTCACTCCATCTGGCTGAAAAGCGTTCTACACTACGTTTTTCGAGTCGCGATCTCCGCTCAAGAACTGTTTACCCCAATGAGATAAGACACCGTCACACTTATATTAAAAATGCGAAAGTTTATATGTTAGTGAGTATTTGTGTTAGTATGTTTGTTACCACTCAACTATGTAACGGCTTAGTGGATTTGGATGGTACTGGACTGTACATAGTATGTCGAGCAGTGGACTGCTATAGATTGATTATGATGATGTGATCTGGATTATCGCATAGGCTACTTATTATCCGGGTACCATGCGAGCGAAGTTGCGGGTGGAACCTAGTCGTATATATAATGAAAGACAGCTTTATTAAAGAGTACGGCAATATTGACGACATCTCTAGCGCAGTGGGCGAAAGTCCTCCTGAGACGCATAAGGTTGCGTGCTCGATTCCCGCCGAGGAACAAATGTTTGCATGATCTGCAGATAATTATCCCGGGTCTGGGTGTTTTCTGTGTAATGTATATAAGTAGTATATCAGCCACGTGGTTCCCAGTTTCTATAATACAAGCTCTGCACACAAGCATTATTTATTATCTATTTGTAATGGAACATAAAGTTTTCACGGTACTTAGCTCCATCACAGAATTCTATGGGACCACAGAAATCAGTACCAGTGATCTATCGAGGCTTCTGCGAAAGCTGTCATGTGGCAGGCTATCCTCGATGAAAGGTCATGAGACAATCAATCACCGCCCTAATGGCGAAATATGTAATAAATAACATACCCTCTTTGGGGATCCGATGCTGAATCGACAAAACCATGGTTCTCTTAAAAATATTACATTGGTCAAATACTTATTTATTTGAATACGACTAAGAAGAAAATAAGGATCATTTGTTGCAAAAGTTGTAGGTACAGCAGTTCCATTCCGGACGTATAATATTTACATTTTATTTTATCAGTCACAGAATAGAATTAGAATTAGAAATAGAGTTGGGGTGTTAGGATTTCTAATCTACATCTTCGGAACCCAAGCCAATCTAGCAGCCAGCTGATTACGGCATAGCACAGCTTCACACCGAGACAACTACATCCCCTGGCCGCCGACGGGCAGCAGCGTCGGTGATGCGAGAAACTGTGCCCCGCATGCCCAGCGTGGGGATTATGAGCATTATACCCCTTTTTATTACTGGAGGCTTATAGGAGAAGTTTATGCGGAATCCTGCTAATACATGAGTGACACGTTCATGGCGATATTGTTTATTTTTTGTGAAACATGAGGCGGCTTTTATTTCCGTTTATTAATGGAAATACTTCAGGTTTAATTTATTGGATTCACGAAGCTGCAACAAGGGCGACGTTAGAAGTGAATGGGCAAATTTTTATCATCATCATCATCATTATCATCAGCCTATAGCAAGCAGTCCACTGCTGGACATAGGCCTCCCCTAATGAGCGCCATTGCGCCCTGTTCTGAGCTCGACGCATCAAGCTTTAAAATTTTATCATACTTTCTGGTTACATATTTTTTTTCAGCTTTAAAGCAAAAAATAAAAATAATAATATGTTTAATGGATACCTGCAGATGGGCGAAGACGCGACGGCAAGCCTCAAAAACGTTGGCGTAATATCGATGCTTTTTATTTATAAGTTCTTCGACTAAATTCAATGGACTAGCATATATATGAACATACTACAAACTTATAATAAAGGCCAAGCTATTGAAGTATTTATGTGTTCTGGATGACTGTTAGGAATATTATTATTATTATAATCCTTGGAGATGGAATAAGCGCATAGTCAACCTAATAAGTGGTAACCGTTGCATCTTACAAAGTATTTCAGTCACGGAGCGTGTTCTTCAATGCGTCTTCTCTGCGTCTACAACTCGACCAAGCTTAGTTTGCACCTCGCGTCGATTACGTCACTCTGACGCTTAGGTACGGTCTGCAAAAAAAAAGATTCGCTGACGTTAAAAAAGTAAACAATGGTTTGTTCGATTTTACTTTGTATTTGTTGTTTTGAACATCATATTATACAAAGGTACATTAAATTATACGCATTCCAGCGGGGTGAAAACTTAGTTTGGTGGAGTTGTATCAACTTTAGGCAAAACACCCTTCAAACTGAAAGACAGCAATACTGCTTCATGGCACATGCATGGTGGTTGTACTTTCCCGGACCAGCCCTTCGAAAAGCGCTTCTACTTTTTAGTGATTATTTTTACACTAAACTGCTAAACTGCTAAACCAAGATAAAGGGTAATATTTTTTAACTCAAAAGGATACTACTAGTAAGTATATTTAAAAGTTTCTAAAATAAAATGCACAACAGTTTTACAGTATAAGAAATGCCGAGACAGCGGATGTTTCTCTACTCTGTCCTATGTAGGCGTATGTGAAAGCTTTTATATCCTAGCTTATATAGTATTGTATACTTGTGTCTTGGTATAATTAATGCTCTTATAATGGACCTCATTGCTTTTTATGTAATTTAGATTATTTTATAAGATTTTTTTTATATTTGTATAAAGAAAATAGATTAGATTATTAGAATAGAAAAGAAATACGATTTTTTTTATATTTTTTATAAAAAAAACTTAATAAATTCTTGGTTAGTTTTCGTTCGAACGGATCAACGTTGCTGATTCCTTATAACCGACTGCATAAAAAGAGGAGGTTCTCAATTCTTCGGTATATTTTTTTATTATCGATGAAGACACTTTATGGATTTTAACTTTCCTAATGAAATACCCGAGGGTATTTTAAAACATTCGAAAAGCTTTCAAATCAAATCCGATAATTTTTGGTATTGATATTTTAAGGCTGGTGATGGTAATTCTGAAGAGTGCTACGACATACGAGTATTGGTGCATCACAGCACAAAACATCCCGACACAATAAAGTAGTTTTGGCTCAATCGTCACTATAGGTATTATCACAATATTCGACTAGGAAAGGTTTCGAACGTGGCAAAATACCCCTCAAGAGATACTCGCGGATAAATTGGCCCCCGAGTATGTTTCTCGAAGGGGCCCAGATTAGCAGAATTTACGCGAACCCAACACCATCCCAATGACAACAGCGGATAAATATGATAGCCCCTTTTTAAAAATTGTGTTCGGATAATTATGGCGTACGATTCCATCCTATCATTCTACGAGCATATTCATATACATTTATGTGCATGTTAATATCTTCTAGTAATATAGAAGATAAAATATTTAGTACAAATTCTCGACAACTCTCTCTGGCGAGTTTCATAAAAAACTCAACAGAAATTCGACAATGTTTTGCCTTCATTTTCCTTTTACATCATCAGGACACGATAGACTCGCTGTCCGCCTTCGGCATCCCCAGAACTCCGCAGACGTGTTGCTAGAGAAAAGAGAGTTGGCGGAATTTGAACTAAATATTTTATCTTCTAAATATCTATTGACCTCATCCTTGCCCACGCAAGCCTCGAGGTCAAGAGCTGGCCCATGCTAAATAAAAAAAAAGACATGCAATGGATTTCTGCAACTACTACTACGTCATCATTCAATTCATTATCACCTAATATTATTATTTTAAGTCTACTACTAACTACTACGGATCTTTTGTTGTTTTGTTGTCAGCTTGAGGCACTTGAGTTAATCGAAAAAAGAGCCAAGAGGCTCATAGGCAACGAGGATTTGGTTGACGCAATTGCATCGTCGCCAGGTTGTCAGTCTTTCAGTTTTTTATCGGTTGCATTTCGGAGAGTGTGCCGCGGAACTGCACAATTTAATTCCCCCAGCTCCATTTCACTACCGGACAACCAGGCGCTCTGCATGGCGACATCGTTATATGGTAGATATACCTCACATGCGCACAAAGCGCTTCACCTCCACTTTTATCATGCGCACCGCCAAGGAGTGGAATGCTCTACCCGAATGAGTGTTCCCCGATGATTATAATCTGGGTGTCTTCAAGTCTCGAGTGAACAGGTTTCTACTAGGCAAGCATGCTCCATCGTAGACTGCATCTTCGCTTACCATCAGGCGAAATGTAGTCAAACGTAAGCCTATATATATATATATATATATATAAAAAAAAAAAAAAAAAAAAATATTTATTTAGCTTCGCTTAGACTCTGCTGGTGAGACGTAGTCCGTAGCAGCTGTCGTAGCTCGCTACGTGGTACGAAGTACAAAGTAATTTACTACGTGTCTTTTACCAAAGTCGATTTGACATTGAGTGGTGGCTTTAAGTTTAGCAAAGTGCACGTTTTCTTGTTACTCTCAATTTTCTTTTTCTCTTCAATATTGAAGGAATAAATTGACTTGAGGAAATCTCCAGTTTTTGCCTTTGAAATTAGTTGTTTCCTAGATTTTTCAAATGTTTTTTAACTATGTAGTTGAACATAAATTTTGGGATTAATAATTAACCTAAATAAGGCATCTCACACATGGTCGACTGATCCAAATTATATAATTCGGATAAATTCAGGGTCTGTCAACTCCGACAAGAAAATATACTTATAATATATGAAGACCAAGAAACAGAACAAACATCTATGCTCATCATACAAATGTTTGTCCTGGGCGGCGATCAAACTCGCAGCTTCATCGCAAAGGAATCTCAAGTATTTAGCCTTCAAGTTGGTTGTTGACAAAAATTTATAATTAAGAAGAAGAAGAAAAAGACAACATTTTTCAAAAATGTATTTGAAGGCTTCCAAAACTGAAAAATAATCTTTTGTTTTTACAGGTTCTTACTAAGATATAAATAAGATACATTAAGTCCTCCTTTTGTATAATTATTTTGTTTACTGCAATAAAGTTAAAAATAAATAAGATACAGATTATAACCTATCAAAAAACTATCTTTCAGTGGCTGATGATGAGATTAAACGCTTGGTTTATTATTAAAATATCTTCCACATATCCAGCAATACCTCTCTTCTAAAAGGCAAATATGTAAATACACGAAATAAAATTCTGTTGTGCTTGAAATAGAAATAAATTTTCATGCTTTGACGTATTTCCGAGTATTCGGATGCAGTTAAAATGGGCGAGGTCGGATAGTCTAAACTAAAATTGGTATTCAAATACCAGTTCTATTATTATTTAAAGGTCAAGGAGAATTGGTTATGACGCTGTATTTTGACCTTTCATGTTATGAAAAAGATGAATCGAATACATATTCGTGATGAATTAATAACGTTAGCCATTATATATTACGGTACATACGGTAGTTTATTCTATAAATAAGCCAACCATATATTTTTATACTACTGAACTGCTATAGGCTATTGATGATGATAATATTTTGTCACTATACCTAAGTACGATAGTTTTAGTAATCGTAGAGAAACATAATAAAATGTTTTAAAACCATAATACATAAGGCACATATTTCAGTGTCCAACTGAGTTACTAAATAGACCCTCTCAACTATTAAAAAATCAATGATGAAATCTTTATTGATAATGGATTAGTTTCCGCCCGTGGTTTCGCTCTATAATGGTACTAGAAAAAGTAGCATTTAATGTTATACTTATACCTGGCTTAGAACTACTTATGTACTTAGTTACTAGTTACTCATAGTAGTAGAAGAGTTCTTTGTGGAGGGCTCGTCCGGAGAAATACTGCCACCATGCCTATTTCTGCCGTGAAGCAGCTGTGCTGTGTTTCGGTTTGAAGGTTGTGGGTGCCAGTGAAATTACAGGCACAAGAGGTTTATCATCTTCATGCTTCTAGTTGATGGACGCAGGGCGTTGCGTCGTAGAGTACGTTCGTAAAAACGTGATCTACGATGCAATGCTTTGTGATAGGTAATGGTTACCACTTAACATCAGGTGGGCTTGTTCCATATTCAAATACCATAAAGAAAATAAAAAAACTTATGTACAAGATTTTAGCTCAATCCGTTCAGTAGTTTTGACTTGAAACAGAACAATTATTTTACGTCTTCTTATAATTAATCTTTCAAATATCATTAATTTGTAAGCAGCCATAAAAAAAATTAAAAAAACTTATGTATTAACTTATGTAGTAATTCAAATACCATAAAAAAAATTATTTTGTAGGTAGGAATTTTTTTTTTTTTTTATAGCGACTCGCCCCGGCTTTGCAGCGCTAGTAAAGCATATATTTAACCTATCCTACCACCATACATTGTTTTGTTATATCTCAAAGGAATTATAAGCAGCGTTTTTGATGAAAGCTCCCAGGCTTACGGACGAACTTTTTCCTAAATTTTCAATAATTATCGTCATATTTAACCCATTTTTACAATACCTTAAAAAATTATACTCTTTAACCTTCACTATGAATCCATCTGTCTATTGGTGAAAACCGCATGAAAATCCGCTCATTATTTTTTGAGTTTATCTCGAACAGACTTTGTATTATAATATGTAGTGATAGTGAAGGATCTCAGAAAATCCAAGTTTTACAATTTATCAACATATGTATCTACATGTTTAGTGATCGAATATTCTATTCGCTTTCCGTTCGCAGGAACGTTATTTATCTCAGTACGTCTGTTAAATTCTTTATATTAGATTCTTAGCTTGTTGTCACTGTAATTTTATATACGGAATGTAAAACAGAGAGAGTATACTGATACTCTCTCTGTTTTACATAATTTAACACGGAATATCTGATAATGTAATATCAAATAATCAGATGTGAGTTTGCGGAGATACATTACAAATTATATGAGGGCCTATTATATACTATTTAGGTGAGTTAATACAAAAGGAAAAACAGATCTTACTGAGGGCCTAGAACGAGTTGCACAATTCGAATTTTTTTATAGTATACTCCATTTTACTGAATTTTTTATAGTATACTCAATTTTTGTCGAGCTCAATTTTGTAGTACGTTAATTTTTTTTCGTTAATTACCTCACCGTATTGAATGATAATTATTGCAATTAGCAAGAAGATTACATAACCTACGTTGTTCGATCAGTTTCTACCTAAAACCAGTTGCGTAATTTCCAAAAAACGTACATTAAAATTAAGCTCGATATGGTAAACCAAGAAAGTTTTTGAATTGTGCAACTCGTACTAGGCCTACAGAAATACATTACATAGGAAAACAATATTTTGTAGAGATTTTCCCTCAAGTGTAAAATACAAAAAATATTTTTTTGTACTAATTCCACTATTCTTTTTCTCTGTAGGGCGAACACAGGGCGATCATTATTGACCTGACGTATCGTTCGCGTAACGAAAATTTTTGGCCAATGACAAAGCGTTATTTTGAATTTGCGCTGTCTCATTGGCCAAAATTTTACATTTACGATACGAATACTTTTCGTTAATCTTCGTGATCGAGACTCTGATGTGCTCAACAATGCAGAACTTATGAACGCAAATATTCTTTATTCTCTTTATAGTACACAATAATAAATACAGATAAAGTTTACTTAAAAGCTTTACAAAGGCGAGCTTAAACCTGAAATAGTTTTCTTACAGCAAACCTTTGGGTATAAAGAAAAGTTGTAATGAATGCCGACCGGGGTATGTACAAAAATATTTCATGAATTTTTTTTTCGTTTTGAAAATGCATTCATTACCAAAAATAAAATATTTTACTAATGAAAAGGTACGTAATAAATGTACATACAAATGATGAAATATTGTAAGCTATAGGTACTTATAAGCTTAGGAATAACTGGAAAAGTAGTCGTCACCAGTAATTCCTTGCTCCCTTAAGGTCATTATCATCATCATCATCATCATCATCGGCTTGTAGCAGTCCACTGCTGGCCATAAGCATCTCCAAATGAGAGCCATTGCGCCCGTGAGCTCAACCCCTTAATGTCGGAGTTTACATAATATTTTTTGTCTATCAGTGTTCTAAATTACCTACTAATTTATTCAATGAGTTATTTGTTCATTGAAAAGTCAACCCTAAAAACAACAAAAACACCCTCTCCCTTCCACGGACTTTGAATATGCAAATATTGATGATGATGGTCGCAGCGCTATTTCAAATTGTTTGCTCTTCACTCACTGATTTAAATAAGGTTTTTTTGCTTTAATTTTCATTAGTATTCTGATATTTAGAGAATAAATAGAAAATTGTAAATAATAAATGTACATTCTACGTCCGAAACGAACAAGCTTTTGTACCTATGATACTTACATTAAGACCAATTTTAACAATTTGTCTGAATATTCCGTGCTTCAGAAATCACGTCGATGTTGGCCCTCGGTTTTTTAGTCGTCAATCCATAACGGAGGCCTTCGGGTGGCCTTAAAACTCCGCCAACAGAGTTGAACAGAGCTCATACCAAGAAGGTAGGAACACAGTTTCAATAAATGATTATTATTCTTATTTATAAAATTATTTATTTTTATTTTTAATCAGATTGAATAGATATTCAACTACCACCGGTACTATTTACAATCAAGATTGAATGTAAGGAGTCTGTACACGTTGCAGAGACTTGTTTTGAATAACAATTACTACGAAGTAAATTAAACATGACTTGAGGAAACGTCTAAAAATAGAAGATATAAATATTTGTATCAACACCGAATACCTTAATGAAAATCAAAATATATTAACCATACTGAACCATAATCATGGACATGTCAAAGTGACATGTCAACATTTTAGAAGTAGTAGAGTTTTTTATGTAGGGTTCATCCGGGGAAGTACTACCATACTATTTTTGCCATGCAGCAGCATTGCTGTGTTTCGGTTAAAAGGGTGTAGATCCCGATCAAATTAGAGGCACATTAAGCTTCATTTCCTACCACTATATATAGAATTTACACAAATCCGTAACGTGACCAAACGGATACGTAATCTATTTAGTTAAAGAAATGAGATAAACCATGTTTTTTCATCTCGTTTGACTATACCTTTTTATAATGTGAGCATTATGTTATTCCGTGTTCGAAGAAATCGGTTCACTCGTTTTCAGTGTTGGGGAAAAGACGTGCAGACGGAGTTGCTCACGGGCTGGCTAATTTTCTACTCAGACTACATTTAATGTGTTGTTGATGAGGTTTTCTGTACAAAATTGTACACTTTGTTTGTGTTATTCAGTAGGTACCTAAAGTCATCATTGAATTTCGTATCATAGAGCGATTTTCTCTTTGATGATTTTCATCATCAGAAGAGGCTCGCGAAGACAAAGGGCAACCAGCAGTGAGAGATTCCGGGCTGAGATGAACATCATTAAAAAACCAGACAACAGCTTCAATCTAAACCTCATCAGTGTTTGCGGTAAAATTTACCCAACAATCTGGGAAAATTGGAGCATCCAGTCGAATAACTAGATAATGGAACCAAAATTTTTAGGTAGTTTCACGAGCAAGCTATTCCGTGGTTCAATCAGAGTGACCATTAACGTTTTAAAAAACGCACAAAACCGTATTGGAGTTTCACATGCTTGGAACGCGCAGTAAATTGGGTGTAGTAATGAAAATAGAAACGAAACTTATTATTGTTTGTCGATACGTTAAGTCGTATGTTATTCTAAAGAAAAAGTATCTTACCAAATAGACATATGGATAACAAAGTGTCCCTATTTCTTATTTCAGTTTGTGGTAGTTAAGGAATCCTAGAAATACACGTATTAATTTAAGTAACGGGACATGAGCTTAAAGTATTCATGTTCGTGTTGTATTTTTTTACTTAATGCACATGAGTATTAAAATGGCCTTATGTTAGGCTAATAATAAATAACTTAATATTGACCTAGTTTTACAAAATAAAGTAATACTAAGAATTCATCAACGCATGTGATATCCATGGACATGTTGTTCTTATGTTCTTCATGTAATAATTCAGGGCGTAATGGCGCTCATTAGGGGAGGCATATGTCCAACCATAGAATGCTAGGACTATGGTGATATACTAACGATTTTATATACATTTATGGAGGACCAAGAGCAAATGAGAATGCCGTCTGATGTATGGCGCTCGGTACCTAGACAAAAGTGAGTGCGTCAAAAAAATATTCAATAAGTTGTTAGTCGATTCTACTGTCAAAATAATTAAAAATTAGGGTTATTGCCATAGTAACACTTTACATCAATGTTTATTGCCATAGCAACGTATATATCATTGGTTGTTGTAGTGTAATGGCGGCGTGCAACGGAAACCAAATCAACAAAATAATTTTTTTACTTGATTATTAATCCCGTCGGTGTGTAAAACTAAAGAAAATGGTAATGTCATTTATAAAATATAATAAATTTTATGGGATACGTTCGCTTTTGATGGAATTGGTACGGGTTCTCGGCTTTCTCCTTTAACATAAAGTAAAAAAACGTATAATAACAGCAGAAAACCAATTATAGGACCTGACGTACGTATAATAACAGATATTTATCAAACTAGATACTAATCATGCATGAAGTGATTCATGACTGTTAGGTAACAGTTACGTACTTAGATCGGTTGTAATTATTTAAGTAATTTCTTCCTTCTTCGTACTAGTTAGTGGCCAACTCTGGTGTCCGGGTTTTAAGGCCACTCGAAGGCTTCCGACATGGCTTGACGACTGCAAAAGGCGAGACCAATATCTTAACGTGCATCTGCAAGGAAGCGCCCACATCTAAATGCCACTAAACGGTCACCCATCCAAGTAGTGACCGATTAGAAGGTTGCTTAACCAAGATGATCAAATATGAACACCGAAATTAAACACGCTTCGTGGCGCTTCCGAAGTAATGGCAATTCAACAAACAAAATTATCGATTTATAAAAGGTTATCCGTTTAGGCAACGAGTAGTTTATACAGTAAATAATACATGAGAAATTCAGTACCACCCGCTTTCCATTACATCTAGGTTTCAGTGAACCGATTGCGTTGTTCACAAATAACGCCGCCCCTGGCTATGTAAATCCCATTAAATTCGTGGAAAAAGTATTTCGGTTATCTTCTACAGCTCTTGAGTTACGTCACACTTTAGTGGCACAAACCTCATTTCCCTATACAGCCTCACTGAATAATAAACCGAAAGATGAGTATGTTTAAGATTATTTTTCCTTGGAGATGTAGCAGAAACAATAATAATTTTTCCATGCTCTCTCGTCGTCAGCGTCAAGGGTGTACAAAGTACAATATTATGCGATTAAGGCGATGTTTATGATGTCTGAAATGTTATAAGAATGGCATGTTTTTACCTGTTCAGAATATTTTTGTATATTTTCCTGATTTTGGGATGTATAAATCTCTTCTGGGAACGGATTTCAGTTACTTTGATACATTTCAACTATTGACTAAATGCTTCTGCATGGCAACACCATTTTGCTTTAGGGCTGACACCTGAAAAACTATTTGACAGATAAAGATACTGAATAAAGTTATTCAAGTTATTTAATTTATACGTAAGCCTTTTTTGAGTTGTTGAAAACATCATTATCTGACTGTTGGAAAACCAAAAGATTTTATAATATCCCAAAACTTTCGACTCAGGCGGGCAGTAAAGGGGCTGAAACTTAAACATTAGTGTGTAGTATACCTCTTTTGAGTTCAGCTACACCATTATCTAATTATTTTGTTTTTAGTGTTATATATATGGGAAAATCTTAGATTAATATCTAAAGGCGCTTAGACATGAATCATGACTGCCCGAAAATTCAAGGCGAAGAGTTGATTCTGTACCGCAAGTGGTTCCGGTATTTACGGCAAGTATTATATATAAATTATTTGACAATATTCTTGGACTAAAGGTCGCAGGTTTAAATCCCGCCTGAGTCCATATTTTTTAGATATTTTAAAATCATATCATCATTATCTGCCTGTAACAGAGCACAACGATCTCCTTCAAGATTTTCATGACGTATGTTCTTGAAGTTTTCCATCAATTTTCAATTGACAATATATAGTTTATTGTTTCCATCAGCAAGTAGGCAAACAGGTAATATGGTATAAAGTTTAGTTCTTATAGACTCTGATGGACACTATCATCAATATCAATAATAAGAGAGAGGATTTAGACGTGATCAACCGACTTCCTTCTAATTTTACTGTTTCTCCATCCAGTTCTTCTACTTTCTCCTATAAAGCTTGACCAACTCTAATGCCGGAATTCTAAGTTTCTAAGGCCTTGAACATGGCTAACCAACTACTCGGTGAAAAGGTACCATTCAACCTTAAGTTTGTGTTTGCCATTCTAGAATCTTCGTTTACTTACGGTTATATTTACAAGAAAAATTACAAATTATACGATTATAATTATACAATGAGGAGCTACTAAATAATTACTATTAACTATCTACTACACTGACAGCATGGTAGATACTGTAACAACACCAGCCTATAATATCAGTCCATTGCTGGAAATGGGCTTCCCCTAATGAGTGTCAAATGAGAAGGGGGTATGCCCATAATCCCTACGCTGGGCATGCGGGTTGGGGATCGCAGGGCACAGCTTCTCGCACCACCAACGCTGCTGCCCTTCAGTGACCAGAGGATGAAGCTGTGCCTGTGTTACGCTTCGCTAAGCCGCAATCAGCCGGCCGCCAGAGCCAAGTTTGTTAGTTAGCAGAGTGCGCCACGAGCCAGTGAGGTTGGCTTGGGTTCCGAAGACGTAAATGGCACACCTAAGTAAACTGTATAGTAGCCTCCTTCATCTATATTCATGACCCAGGTACTAAAAGCATCCTGAACGGCGAGTAAAAGCTACCTTGATGCTGTTTATCATCTAAACTAGATGCTAAAACCTTACTATACTCAGGAGATGCAAATTGGCGTAATATAAAGTTATCACCACATATATCATTCGAAGTTATTGCATCCGTTTACGACTGACACGTGAGTTCAGTCAATTGCTCTTTAGAACACTTGTATTTATAATTAAATTTGCTTCCGCCGGCTGCTTCGCTCGCGTGGTACCAGGGTAAAAACCTATGTGTTAATCTAGGTCATAAGCTATGAATATTCCAAGTTTCATCCAAATCAGTTGACTTTAGTTGATTGAGGACAAACATACACACACACATACACACACATACACACACACATACACACACACACACTCACAGAGAGAGAGACACGCATTACCACGAACTCGAAACTGTGAAGGAAAACATCGTGAGGAAACCGACATGCCCTCGAACTAAAAAGTTCGAAAGGTATGTGCTAGGTTAGTGTCCTAATAAAAAGCGGCGATGGGCTTGCAACCTGTCACGTGGTATGCTAGCTGCTTGCAAAAAGTGGGCATGTATCGAACGTAATGTTTGGACTTGCCTCTGACAACCCCCGTTAAAGTATCCTCAATAGATTTGAGTACTGAGCAATATCTGAAGATAACCATAATGGGGAAAAAGTCGTGAAGATGTTTGTTTGTTTTTTGTTTTGATTGCCGTAGTAATACCGTATTAGTGTATTTGATTTCTGGCGTGAAATTCCATCTCTTCTCTCATATACAGTCCAGAAATTATGCCTAATATTGGGAGATCTTTCGAGAGAGTCAGAGTTTTCTGACAGCAGAAAACTGCCCACCTTCCAATGGACTGATATCTCACAGCACCCTTCAGACCGGTGCAAAGTTATATCAAAAAGCTGTAGCAAGCCCAAAGTAAATTGTATAGTTTTTATACCTTCTGATATAGAATGCCATTTCGCAGCCTCGCAGGTCTGGTGGGCAACAAGCCAACATGCTACTTCATTGTATAAAAATACTTAGAGAAATTATTTAATGAATTTTTGATAACATTTTGTCGGAATTCACAAGACTACAATCTCCTGCTATGGGTTTTTTAGAAAATTGTTAGGGTTCTCATATTCTTTAGCTACTAAAACAACTTGTCATCCATTAAATGAAAAAAAAAGTAACAAACTACATAAAACACGTTATATTTTTCCCTCGGTATTCACGACAAAGCAGCAACACTATTTGTTCTTACATTGCGAGAAAATCGAAAATTCCAATGTTAGTTGCGTTAAAGGATTGTTGGAACGCGATACAAAAATGTTGGAGAATCGCCTTTGAAGCAGAGGTCATTGGCTCAACTGCATCGAGATCAATGTTTGTAAATAATTTAATAAGAAACTCCCAAATTATGAAGATCGTCTTCAGCACTTCAACCTGCAATCTCTGTATAATTGCAGAAACGTTTTTGACGGTATGTTTTTGTTTAAAATTATTAATAATTTAATAGATGCACCACACCTTTTGTCTCAAGTAAACCTTCGGGTTAAACATAATTATGAACTTTGACGCTCTATAACTTTGTCGATTTCCATTGATTTTAAAAATAAAAAATACGTGTCCAATATTTTTTGATAATCTAATTGACGGGCTAATTAGAATTATTATTTTTCTACCCAGGCATCATCCCTATTATTAATTGTCTTCTATAAAATAATTTAAAATCTACAGTATACTTTAAAATTTCATAACATTCAGTACATATATTCTAAATCTAAACCATTTAATACAATTTATTGTTCGATTAAACTTAATATTAAACCTCTAACATTTAAAGTTTTACAATTCTACTTAAGAATTACTATTTTTAGTAAGGTCAAACATCATATTTTGCATGCAGTTTACACTTTTATTTGAAGTATCCTTTTAAGCACTGATGGCACTGAGTTAATTATACTAATCAAATATGTTAATAATATATGTTTGTAATAATTAAATATGTTAGTGTATACTTTGTTGGTGTAACTAAATAAATAAAATAAAATAAATATAAATAAATAGTCTTCTTAACACGACAGCGACAAAACCATCATTCTAGATTGTACTAGCTTACATCCGCGGCTTCGCTCGCATAGTACCCCGATAAAAAGTAGCCTAAGTGTTAATCCAGATTAAATACTATGTTTATTCCAAACCCGTTCAGCCACACTCACACACATACAAACTTCCACATAGATCACAAATTCACTTATAATATTACCCTGATTACATAGGTTAGATACCTATCTACATAATTATTATGGTGTTTTCATTGGTACAATAACGCTGAGACATCTTACTCGGTCAACTGATTGTAGATAAATCGATATTGGTGCTTTTCCATAGCTACAAACGGTAACGATATCCTCTATATTTTGGCATTTAGCCATGCCGAGTCCGATTTGAGAAGGATCGAGCTCAGGATAATGGCGCTCTTGCTCTTTAAGGAATTGTATTTCTTCTGTATTTAGCAGTGGACTGTTACCTATTGGTTGAATTAATATTAAATACTCCAGTCTGAAAACCCTTGGAGCTGTAAAAATTTCAAACTTCTAGGTTAAGTCAACCAAAAGATATGGCCGTTTATGTCGCCTATTTTGACACTCGCAAGGGTATCAATACCTATTGAAATTTGGCAAGAAGCAATGTTTTATAACAGAAGAAGAAATATCCAAAAACCGTAAATTTGCAGGTAAATCACAAAAAATGATTACAAGCACAGCTTTACAAGTTTATACGCCCTTGATACACGAGTTCAACTCGCACTTGCCGGGTTTTTTTCAATGACATCAGTCTAATCGAAATTAAAATTATCTAACTGTGGCCCCACTAGTTTCAAAATTATTGGAACAGATCAAAATGTTTCTGACTGAATCCATATGGGTACTTATACTTAAGTATCTGATCCTTATTCAAGCTTTATATGATCCCTATCTTGTAAAGTCCCGCAACTTTATACGGGAGCACAATTTTGGGACGCACAAACTGCAGGGATCAAGAGAGCTTTGCCCGCGGCGCTGTTTCATATATTCCGTCATGGCGGGCGTTCGGATGGCCCCATTTACACTTAGTGGTAAACCCCCCCCTTTAGTACGCTCTGAGGTTTACCCCTCTATATTTCGTGGTGTAACTATGTACGAGTGGTGCTTGTACAATGTAGTAGGAGTAACTTGATTGACGACCAAATCCATTGCACGTTGTAGGATTAGTTAAAGGAGCTTACTGTGTAGTGTACCTACTGTTTCTGTGTTGTGATTTCTATGCTGGTTCTTCTTCTTCTTGTTCTTTCGATGTTGATAGTAATGTGTGACAATCGATAGACTTCGATAGATTGAAATGTATATGTGCTTAGTGCTTATATTCTCATCATTGCAAAGTATCAAGATCATTATTTTAATCTGGAACGACGGTTGTCATTATTGTTTTATTTTATTGTCTAGTGTTTTTGTTCTCTAAGTTGTTTAATGGTGTTGGCAATTTAAACAATCTACTTTAGTAATAATAGTAAGACACAAATAGTGAAATGAAATAAGAGTGAACTGGAATTCACTGATGAAGAAAATTGTTTGCCGATCGTTTGTTGTTATAGTTGCCATTGCTATAGCAGAACAGGACTTGACTGAAGACTGGTCGACTGGACATAAATACCGTACAACGTTTTCTTATAATAATATGAACCATATGATATTGTCGAAGTTGTGAAAATTGTACCAGAAGCCAGAAAATTGCAAAGAAGAATAAGTTTGAAGAGACAACTACTGGCATGCTGATCTATGAAAAATCGTCTGTCAGACGAAGAGTCAGAGGAAATTAAAATGCTGTCGTGTGTTGGACCGACAGATCATTGACAGTGAACGAAGACCATATTTTAATACATTCGTTCTCTCGTGAGCAGTCCTCACAAGATATAAAAATTGCTTAAACTTGCATAAAATTGTAAATTTTTATTTTCAGAAACTGCTAGGCTATAAATAAAATGAAAACCTTCAAGGGTAGGTAGTATTTTTAAACGAAACGTTCCCGAATCGAATCAAATAGAGGCGATTGTGCAAGAATTTTAACACTGTGTCATGATGTTGTAGCGTCGTGCCATGTCGTAGCGTTCTTCAAACTCTCCATCGGAAAATTTTGTTATTTTAGAAATCCATTACAATAAAAATAGTATTGAACAAAAACAGTTTTTTATCATAATTATTCATATCAACGGTAGGTATATTTACCATGATTTGTGAGTTCCATTGTCCTCCCGTGATCATGGCGCATGGAGCTGCGTCGAAATATCGGGAAACAATAGAACTCACAGATCATGGTAAATATCTCGTTGATATTAATGATTGTCTGCCTAGTTATTTTAGCTAGTATATGTACTTATATCTGTTTACTTTTGTGTGCTCTCCAGGGGCCTGATTCTGACTATTCGATATATTTGATTCTTTATGATATATATCGCGGAAATTGACAAAATTGGTATGAAATTTGACACTTCTCGCGATATATATCTAATAGAATCAAATATATCGAATCGTCAGAATTAGGCCTCAGGTCTGACATAGCTCAGAGAATTAAGCTAGTTAAAGTGGCAGTAGGCTGGTCATATCTGCCGAAGAACCGTTGGGGTAAACTAGTTCTAACTAACTAGTTAGTTGAGTGGAGACCGCGGCTCGGCAAACGCAGTGCAGTACGCCCTCCGGCCAGGCGGAGTGACGATTTGTGAAAGGCTACTGGTAGAAGCTGGATGTGTCGAGCTCAGAACAGGGCGCAACGCTCATCAGAGGAGGTCTATATCCAGCAGTGGACTGCTATAGGCTGATGATGATGATGATGTGTGCACATAAGTAAGTAGGACTACTTGCTCCTTGGTTGTTTTTCTGTAATGGTCAAATTAATTCAAAGACATTATGACTAGAGAACTAACTATTGAAAAGGCCATTATGCTTTCAAAACCATTTTAAATTGAGGACGTTTTGCTCTCAGAGCATTTTAAATTTCAACCCAGGTGCACCAAACCTCCTGATCCGAAATGGTAACAAGTACTACCCAATTGTCGCTCACTTGGAATCACGGAAGACCAGCGCTTCAACAGGCCCTCTACCGAAGCACGTGCTGAGTGGCGACCAGTTTCAACGTCTTTTAAGCCTACTTTGAAGTTGAATTTGCAGTTTATGTAAAATATGTTGAAATAAAATTGACACCCATGATCGTGTCAAAAGTTTCTAGCTTATATCCTTGCTGGGCTGCAAGTGCTGCAACTCTACTTGCTCATCAACATTGTGTTTTGACGTATTGACCATGTCTTTCCTGTGTGTTGAACCGACTCCGGATGGTATATCCATCTAACTATGTCCCAGGCACTAGAGAGTCGGTCAGTGAGTAAAAAGTACCACTTAGAACTAGTAGAGTTCTTTGTGAAGGGCTCATCCTGGGAAGAACTACCATTATTCCTATTTATGCCGTGAAGCAGCATTGCTGTGTTTCGGATTGAAGGGCCTCATACCTCAAGTTGATGGACGCAAGGCTTTGCGTCGTAGGGCATGTTCCAAACAGGCCTGACCTACGAAACAATACTTTGTCATAAATAATGGTTACCACTTAACATCATGTGGGCCATGCGCTGTTTCCATCAAAATCAAAGTGAAATAGTAGATTGTTTTACAAGGGACTAAACCATCCCATTATATACAAGGTTGTTATACTCCCGAGCGTAGCGAGGGAGGATGACAAGACCGAGTTACTTCGATTGCGAGAAAATAAAACAATTCAAAATTAGACAATTTTCAGAAATTTTATTAGAAATTAATCAACCTTCATAAAACATCACCAAGACGGTTCTATTTTCAAAAAAAAAATTGACGGAGCACCAAGAAGTTCGAGTTTTTATGTAATAGAACGAATGCTTTGTACGGGCTGATGATTTTAGACAAAAATTAAAAAGAAAAAATACTTTTTAGCCCGAGGTATTAAACTCAAGTGAAAAAATATTTATTGCTTGACATACGTGTAGTTTATAGATTTCAAACTTGTATATAAACTATGTATCAATGTATTCTACCCTAGTAAAGAAAAAAATTAATAAACATTAAAAAAAACATTACAAATGTCAACATCTTCAGGTATCAAGAAAAACTAAAAAAATGAATCGATGCAAAGGTCTTGTTAGTTATTTTGTTACGCTTAAAATCCAAGAAACACCTAATAAAATAAACCTAGATGAAGTAACACAAAGGTTACTTGCTTGTCAACGCCTTTGTTTATTACAGAGGCGGTCTGAGCTTGAATTGTTTAGATTGCTGGCCGCATAGCTACGTTGCAATGCTAGTTATGTGCCTTGTAATTTGTTACAGAATGGACTGGATGGAACTCAATCTATATCCCATAATATAATAATTTTAATATACTATTTGTTTTCATCTAGCATGTAGCAATAATTATATTTAAATGTAAATAATAATGATGTATTCGATTTTATTACTCGTTTGTTTTGTGATCAATTTATAGTACAAGTATATAAGAGAAGGTACTTAAGCGCCCTGCATAAGTAAAGTTCGGACCGCGGGAAACAGCACGCGCCATTCCAACCCGCACTCTGAAACATACGTGTAGATGCGCAGGGCTGCCAGTCCGATCTGGCATGTCGATTCGAAGGCATATCTCACAGTTTTAACCGCGCATCACGTCAGTGATCAGTCCCAGATGCGCGGTCCGATTTTTACGCGCCATTAGCATGACAGTTAGATCCGCAGTCCAAACCGTACAGATCGGACTGCGGTTTGCAACGCAGTCCCGATGCGATCTTTACGTGTGCAGGGCGCTTTAAAGATAATGTAATGAACATTTTGTTTTTAATAAGTAGGGGGAGCGCATGTGCCTATTGCGCAGGCTTTTCAGCACAGTTAAGGCAACTGAGGCTTATGAATTCTGAATCACACTATTTATACCTATAAAAGGTTATGTTAAATGTTAAAATATGTATCATTATAATTACATAGAAAACCTCCAGAAATAGTGATTGTCGACGAAATAGTGGTGACGTTATAACATTATGTATTGATTTTATGTCAAACGTTTATGCTGTCAAATAAATATTGAGTATTAATAATTGTGGATGTTTTCTATGTGTGCTGAATGGAATTCAATCTATATTGTTTGTACCTATTACAGTCAAGCGAAAAGCCGGCTTTTGACTATGTGATATGTATTTCATCTTGAGGTATAATATTTTATCGCTCGTCATACATTTACAGCCTGTGCATATTGGTCGACAAACGTCAGCGATTAAACGCTACGACAAGCTGCGGGGGACAATTTCCATACATTTTGTTCAAAGCTCCGTACACACGGCGACAATCGCGACGGCAAGATATGACAGACGCTCGCGTCTAAGCGCGACGACAAAGCGTCGTGTTTGCGAGGTCTGTTAGTGCTGTACCTTTTACACTATGCTATTCTACCTACATCCCAAAGTATAAATGTTTTTTCGAGCGATATTTGTGTATATTTTACCTCACGTCCCTGGACACCGCGCTGCCCCCTGCCTCGCCCTCAGTTTGAATGGCGACGTTCGTGTGCAGAAGTGTCAACTGTGTTTTGAACATTTCTTTGAAATATATATCTTACAGTGTATAGCAATCGCGTGATGTAATATATAGCTCAAGATGTTATATACATAAAATTCCACAGTCAAAAGCCGGCTTTAATATATTTAATATAGCTTCTGCCGCGGCTTCACTTGCGTGGTACTCGGATAAAATTAAACTAACTGAGTTAATTCAGGGTATAATCTTCAGGGTATAATCTACATTCAACCTGAAAAATTTTTTTTTCAATATTTTTCCTTCTATCTTTTACCGTTGTTAGTATTTGACGTAGACATAAACTAAGAATGATGCCACATGGGCGTTGCCAGTGCGCTACGTCGTACCAGCTGCAACAACTGCGTCGCATTACGCCGCGTACACCGGAATGACGACGTCGCAGCGTCCAAGTAGGGTGTGTCAAGTCTGTCTTTAAACGAAAATGGAGATAAATAAACAATACTGCGCTGACGCTCCGGGGCGTTGCAACGCATTTCTCCTGCCCTGCTTCGTCTCTCTGGTCTTATTGTGGGTTGTGCGTGCGTTGTGGTTCTTTATTTCAATGTTAAATTAGTAAAAGAACGTTCAAATTTGATGATCGAAATGTGACGCCATAAAATAGTCTTAACACAATTAATTGTATGTCTAGAGTGCGGCTCTGCTTAAACAACGCAGCGTCATGCGTCGCCGCTCAGTCAACGCAGCGCACTGGAATCCCACAGTGTGGCATCACACTTAATTCAATTTTAGGGACAAAGACGAAGAACAAGTAGATAAGTAAGTTAAACTTTTTATAACAGAAAATTGCTTTTATCAAGATTTTTCAACCTAAAGCTTCTTATATCCCTAGATATTCTTAAAACGTATTTTAGGTAAATGTTTGCCTTTTTTCGCATTTTGTGGAAAATGGCTATGGCTTAAGTCAATTTAATGTCGCTTTTATATTACGAACAATATCAAAAATTCTTCTGAAATGTTTTGAATTACACTCTGGCATATAAATAAATAAAACTGTACATCGCAAAGATGATGATCTGTTGGCTTGGGCGCCGAAGATGGAGGCTGGGACGCCTTACACCCCTTGATCTAAACTTAAATTTGAACTATATTAGGCACCTACCTTAACTGTGTACATGTAGATATATTGCAATATGCAATCTAAGTTTCTCGTGCGTCATACATACAAATCCCTTCGCTAGAGCTACCCACACACAGTTAGATAAGTATAAATCTTTATCAATACGTCTACTAACATTCTCTGTCTTGATATTATTCGTCTAGAACTTATAAACAACACGTTTTTGAAAAAAAATTACTTATTCGGATTTATTCAATCGTTAAACTATTTACCCGACTAGAACAAAACTAAGAGGATGGGTAAATTTTTTAAGCTAAAAATTGAAGCTATTGTGGCGTGGCTTACTTCGGTGTTCATCTTGGTTAAGTAACATTCTTTCCGGTCACTACTTGGATGGGTGACCGTTTAGTGGCATTTAGATTTGAGCGCTTCAATGCTTCGAAAGGCACGTCAAGATGTTGGTTCCGACTTTTTCAATCATTAAGCCGTGTAGCCTTCGAGCGGCCTAAAAACTCCAACACCAGAGTTGGCCATCTCAAACGAGGAAAAAGCAGAAGTGAGTTAAAATATTTATCAGGACTCTACTTGAACCTACCCAATAGTAAGAAGCAGTAATATACATAATATACATTATATATACATTATATATTATTATATTTGTGTATATATATTTGCTTACCTATAATATACTAAGTACCTATAGAAAAACATAACCCTTTTTAGCAGTCGGGTCAAAATGAGCCCTAATTTTTGCCAGTGGAATGCGAAAATAACGACTTTGTTTGTATAAACCATCTACTGTGCGAGCGAGATGGCGTGATTTAGGAGATGATAATACCCTTATTTTATCACAATAGCGAAGTTGGAACTGCCTTTTAAAATATGTGGTCTATTTGCTCTCGACCCTTTTTAATGAAAAAATTATGCCGGAAAAGATAACACGATGGTACGCTGCCTTTGTGAGCCAAATATTTTGGTGCCATCTTTGTACATATCGGAGTAAGGGGCAGTTCATGATGGAGTTAGGTTGCAACTCATAGCAGCTCCTACTCCGTATAGCAGACCTAAAATATGTGGGCGTATGGTGGGTAATGTCTGTTCAAATAATAACACGTCAAGGAATGAAGACAAGACTACACGGTAGACGTATTGATTGAACAATCATAGCTCTATTAGCTACGGCACTACGTAACGCGGACAGTTTCAAGACGTCTTCACTCCTTGGCGACCGGGAATAAAGTGTTCGTTTAGCTTTACTAGATATTTTTATTCAAGCAGCAGTTTTGGGGCACTTTTTTGGGAGATAAATAAATAAATCAGCATTAAATATGTAGGGCCATAAAGGGTGATAACGTGTATGAAAAGTGTTTGAATAATCTTACTGAACATTTATAACATTTTAGAAACACCATGAAATTAAAAAAATATTGAGACTTAGTCACCATATTTTTTTAACACCACAAGAGCCCAAACTTTTGATTTTATTTTTCGTCTAGTAAAATTATGAAACAAAATTTTGAAAAAGAAATAGGTAACCAAGCTAGTGGTACAGAAACAATAGCGCCCTGTACACGTAAAGATAGCACCGCGCATCAGGACTGCGTTCCAAACCGCAATCTGATTTGTATGGTTTGGACTGCAGATCAAACTGTCGTGCTAATAGCGCGTAAATATCGGACCGCGCATCTGGGACTGATCACTGACGTGTAGGGCTTGCAAATATTCGAAAATATTCATATTCGAATATTCGAATTTTTTTCGGGTACTATTCGAATTATTCGAATATTATTCGAATTATTCGAATATTATTCGAATAATAGATAAACACTATGATGTTATTAAAATCGCATCTTATTTTGTTATTTTGAGTGTTATTTTCATGAAGAAGTTTAAAATATCAACTTATTTTATTCTTAAACGCGTTTTTTCCATGAACTAATTTTTAAAAAAATACAAAAAGGTATGTCACCGTAACGAGACATTGGTGATTTAAACGCACAATCAACCACAAATTAAAATTTTCTTCTTCGTATGAGCTAGTGGCCAACTCTAGTGTCGGAGATTTTAGACCACCCGAAGGCCTCAGACATGGCTTAACGACTGAAAAGCCGGGACCAACATCTTAACGTGTCTTCCGAAGCACGGAAGTGGTCAAATCTAAATGTCATTAAACAGTCATCCATCCAAGTAATGACCACGCGGAGAGTTGCTTAAGCAAGGTAATCTCTTAAGTACACCGAAGTAAACCACGCCAAGGACGGACGGACGGACAAAGCAGCACCAAAGGGTTCGTTTGACCGGCTCGGTAATGTCACTCTAAAAACAGTTTATAAATCTAGGTTAGCTGGTATTTTAACAAAATCATGAAAATAAACATTCACGTTAACGACAGAGACGAATGGACAGAACAGTCTCGTCAACTACGCGAATGCACTACGCCAAACTTCCGAGTTTATCCGAACCGTGTAACCGATAAAAGTTATTGGGTTTGGATCGGATCGTTCGACATGTTGTTTGCCCGAACGACGACGTAAACTTGTATAGTCTTGTATGGATATATCGCACGAACTCTTAAGTGGCATTTCATGCACATCTGAGTTCCGATTTCGGTGTTATTAATTTAATTCGAATATTGAAATATCAGTATTCGAATATTCGAACAAAAATAATATTCGAATTATTCGAATATTCGAATATTCGAATGCAAGCCCTACTGACGTGATGCGCGGTTAAGACTGTGAGATTTGCCTTCGCATCGACATTCCAGATCGGACTGTCAACCCCGCGCATCTACACGTACGTTTCAGAATGCGGGTTAGAATAGCGCGTGCTGTTTCCCGCGGTACGAACTTTACATGTGCGGGGCGCTATTATCTTACATCTAGTAGTTCATCTATCAAAGAGTACTTTTAAAAAAACAGATACGGGTTGATAAATTTATGACTACTTTAATTTATTCGGGGTATTTAAATTCAAATCACTTTTTTATGGTTCTTGATGATGGAACAAGCACATGATGTTAAGTGGTAACCTGACCCCTAAAAAGAAATCAAAATAATTCATATCGAAACTGATTGCACACCAAAAATAGTGATTGCGCAGCAAAAATACTGATTGCACACAAAAAATACTGATAGCGCAGCAAAAACCGGTTTGTCGGTTAATCGGTAGGTCGGTTTTGCTGCGGGAAGTATTGCGCTTTGGTTAATTTGCTGTGCACTTAGTATTTATGATATGCAATTATTAATATCCCATTTATTTATCAAAAAATTGCATGGAATTATGTATTTCATCTTTTTTTATATGTTAAGCACGAGTAAATAGGAAAAAATCCTTTTCATCTAGTCTACATAAATTATTTATCCAGAATAAACTGTTAATTGCTCACTGAAAGGGGCGTTGTAACCTTGGACAATGACTCTTTAAAGTAGATTTTATACATTGTACATACAAAACTCAATAAAAAACTTTACTCTCCCACTTTTATTCATACGTAATAGCAAATCTATAAATTCCCGCCCACGGTGTGACGTCGTCCACGGGTCTTAGTATAAGGGCTGGAGCGGTGCCTCATCTCACCCCCATTCGCGTCTGATCCGCCGACCGACTGGGACGGCTCCCGTAACTCGCGACACTGCGAAAGCGCGCGTATGTATCCAAACTAACATTTTTTTATTTGAATGTTTAGTTAAAAACTATTTTAAAAAAGTTTACGAAATAATATATTTTCTTTTTTCAAAATGAAATCGCGCGCGTTTTGAATATTTCGTTCCAAACTTAATTTTAAGAACAAAAATTCCGTTTCTTTTAAAAATTATGGGGTAAATTTCGTGGTACCACAATATGGCGTAAGCGTAGTTATCTGATCAAAATAAGCTAAATGTATTTTTTTTTCAATTCTCAAGTGCAACACCGTTGTTATTTGCATTTTTTCATGATACAATATTCATATAATTGCGTTATTTAAAAAATCCATAGGAAAAACGAAAACATATTCAAAAATAAAGGTAGGCAAAAATATTACCCGAGAAAATAGATCCTTCCGTGTACCCAAACAAGGGAGGGAATATTTCTGTCCCGGTGTATTTTTATTAAACAGAGGGTTTCGGATAAAAAAAAGGTGTAAGTGGTGCTTTTCCCTTTTCAAGTGGAGGAATGGTAAGTTGTCTTTTACCTTGTTTTTTAGAGATTTTTGGTGTGTCCTCGACGAAGTTTCAAATATTTTTGGATATTTTCTAAATAGTATGAATAATGTAATAAAGAATATGACTTATACTTTCGTCATCGTTTTAACCGTTTGTTGATCGCGATTGGTATATATAGGGTGTAAATAGGAAACCTGCCTTTCATATTTTTTTATTTTGTTATTTTTTGTTTGGTATAATAAACAGTTAACAATATAAAGGTAGGTAGTACGGATTTAAAGCAATGGAGACTTAATAATAATGTAACCCACGATATTGCACTCAGATTAGTACAATAAAAATTAAAAATTTATATAAATGTACCTGTTTACAAGTAGCAGCTTTTAAGCTGTAAATAATTCTAAATAATTATTTATTCGCTATGGGATATATATAACATCTTGAGATATAATTATCGTTGATCATATATTTTGTACGAGTCACGTCCCCGGACCCCGCGCCTCCCCCCTGCCTCGCCCTCAGTTTGAATGGTGACGAGCGTGAGCGTGTTAAATGATCACGTGTTGGGATGTAATATACATAACATCCCATGGTGAAAAGAAAACTTTATTGTCAACGTTTCTTGTCCGTGCGTCAACTGAGGCTCGTGCTGAAAATCAGCGCTGCACTTCACTGCAGCATGCATGGGCCAATTTTTATTTGCAAACTATGAATGACTTTAGTAAAAAAAAAAACGGCTTACTCATGACCTTTAGATGTTAAACATGATGAGGTTAAACTATGCTTTTAAAAGGTATTTTTTAAAATTTGATTTAGTTTTTTTTTCGCTTATTTTAAGATTCTTTCTAGATAATTTTAACAAAACAACCTCACATTTATTCACAATTAAACCTAGTAAATAGTCTCCCGTATAAAAGCTAAAACTAAGTAATAATAAAAGCACTATAACTAAGTTCCACAGAACGTATGGGACACATATTGCGGGTGGGTCGTAACCTTCGTTTATTTACCACATAAACGGGGAAAAACTCGTTTATAGTTACAAAGAAACAGCTGAGACACGACACGATATGCATTTTGTATGAAACTACAGCTTTCACAACAAAATGCAGGTTCAGTGAACTACGCGAAATCTAAAAAGAAAGAGACTCATTGATATTGCGAAGGCGGTAAAGAAGAAACAGGGAGCACAATGAATACTTTTCGTAGATTCACTGAAAAATGGCGTTGCAAAAGAAAGTGTAAACATTTTGCAAATAAATGTATTGGAATTGTGACTCCACAACTCATAGAAATGCGAAAATAATATTATTTGTAAGGTGCTCAGGTCTCAGGTCGAGACTCAGGACCATGGGCCGCCTCCTTTTCTCTACGTGTTAAGGAATCTTTAAGGAATGTCTAGCAGTGGACTGCAATTAGGCTGATGATGATGATGATTCAGATGCGCTTGCAACCTGATGTGCAAGTAGTTTCAAGATTAGATTCAAATGTTTATTTGCTTAGTTACATAAAAGCAAAGGGATTAAAAATTTAATTGATTAATGCCAACAATGGCACAAATCGTATGCCAATAAATAACCACACTCGAGAAAGTCGTTAATATTCAGCTACTTCATAGACTCACTGTGAGCTACGCTTTAGAATCGTATTCTAATCGAAACGAGTAGTGGCAACCACAACCACAACCAATTCCGAAACTAAAAAAACCCACACTAAAAATATATACATAACCAAAATATGTACACTTACATTGTTTTCATTTAATAAGGTGCATGCTTGAATTATATATGTTTGTAAATAGATACCTACATCAGTTTAGCAACGCTCAATGGCACATATTGTACGTAATATGACACTTGTATTTTCTCTGTAAGTGAATTTGTTGTTAATTCTTTTGAGAAAGCAAATGAATAAACCATAAAGGGGCATGTATGAAATGTAAAGGTTGGACTTGCCTGTGATCACACCCTGTGATATCCTCAACAGAGTTGCGTACCTACTTAGAAATATAGGGATCATAGCGGGGAAAAAATTGTGATGAAGTTGTTTTTTCCTTTCATTATCTTACTTTTTAGCTCTTAAAGAGTCTACTTATTCAGTGAAATCCTAAACAAACATTTTAAATTGGTTTCAAAGTTTTTCGAAACTGATATAGGTACCTATACCTAATAAAAAGGGTTAATCTAAAACATTCTTAGGTTCATTTTTCGATCGTCAGATAATAACTAACGGTAAGTTACTTTGAAAAAGGACGCAACATTTAAACAGACTGAAAAAAGAACGCGACATTGGGACAGACTGAAAAAAAGCAACATAACGTCGAATTGAGATCCTCCTCCTTTTTTAAGTCGGTTAAAAAGTATACGACATTTGAAAGAACATGTCAATTTTGAATTTATTTAATGGATAAGCAATTTCATTGTCCTATTTAAACAAGTCTTCACTTATTTTTTTTAAACAAGCTTTATGGAAACTTTCCACCTCCATCATCACACCCTAGATACCATCTAATGACAAACTACTCGTCATTCGTCAAGACGAATCAAACGAGTCCAAACTCAATGGGATTGCGTCGTTTCATTACAGAGTTCACCTTCCAGCTCCATCATCAGATCGGCTCCATGTTAACATAATATTGCATTGTCACGCGGTATAGGTAACCTGCGTGCAAAATTTCAGTTCAATCGGAAACCGGGAAGTGTGGCAAATTTAACTTGCAAGATTTGATTACAGACAAAGGTACGAACGAAACTAAATAAAAGCTTGTAAAATTTATCCAGAGAATGCACCCCTCGATTGTACTAGAAGTAATTTCAACTTGTTGAAGAATGTTGTACCTACAAGTACAAAGATATTGAGTTTGAAAGAGAACCTCTTAAAATATCTCAAGAGAGTTGAGGGATGATTGCGGAAGTCCAATAAAAGATATCCAGAGTCCAAATTAAGTTAGAAACTTCCCAACTTTTACTAAGAAGAGTTCAACATAACGCAAAATGTATGACAGCGTGTTTGCAAGTCCCGCAAAAAAGATGAATCTACATTATTTATATTTATTGGTAAATGTTTAGGTAGAAAGAAAGTTAAAATAATCTTAGTCACTCTTGTTAACTCCTTTCCACTAGTGGACGACATCCTATAAGAGATAAACAGAGGGAAGAATTAAAACTGGGCACATATATCTATTTTCCAGCATTCCAGAAGGGGTAAAAAGGATTGCAAGTTATTCAAGAACTGAATTCAGACAAAGAAATGCTCAAAAGTACATTTGTCAAAAAAAACCCAAAGAAGTACATTTCTCAAAATAATGCTCAAAAGTTCTTTTGAGATAAAGATTTCTTTTTGGGTATAAAATTGGGCATTTGCGCAAGTGCTTATAAGCATTAAAGCATTCCATTAGCTTAAAAAGTCCGAAATAGGTTTTGCAACATTATTTTTATCCAACATTTGTGATACTTACCTACAACCTGATTACAACTATCTACGTCTATCTACTAATATCACACTTTATCAGTTGCGAGTACGATATAAACAGGCTTAATTTGACATTGATAGATAGCTTGGGTCGAGTTTACCGTACATTTGGTCTTACTGGATAATCATCTGTTGAAAAGGCTTCAATAATTATTCGGGTTGGACAAAAGCCGATTAAATTAGAAACAATGTTGGATTTAACGTAGATACTGAGTGATTTTTGGAGTAGCTTGTATGGTTGGTTATAACTAAAAAACTTAAATCTGTTCAGTTCTTAGATGGGTTGCCGTAATTTAAGGATGTAAGGTTCCAATCTCCATCATGCCCGCCCGTGGTGCACCCCGGGGGCTCTAGCATCCTATCACCGGAACAGCTAAAACTCCTGGCTGCCGAAGGACAGCAACGTCGGTCGGTGGTGCGAAAAACTTTGCTATGCGATCACCAACCCGTATGCCCAGCAACAGCCCTTAATCTCTACGCTGGGCCAGCGTACTTAGACTCATGTCCAGCAGTGGACTAAATAGGCTAGTGTTGTGTTGTTGGATTTAACGTAGATACTTTGCAAAATGCTAGCGGAGTAGCTAGCATGATTGATTCCATTTAAAAAATTCAAGTTGTTCTTAGATTGGTGACAGCAACTCGATATATAATATAAACTCAATGAAAACTTCATGACAGAGCGTGGTTGGTTCTTAGCAGATTATTTAAATTAAGCCATTAAAATTACGGTACTTTCTATTCATCCATACGAAAATTTACCAACTGTAGAAGGAAAGCCAAGGATCAAAGCGAGTGGTAGTCCATGCTAGAAATGGCCAAGACCCACAAAAGGTCGTAGCGCCGAAGAAAAAAAGCAAGCTATCAAAAGGTTGGTTAAGAAAAATCCATTCTCCTCAGCGTTTGATGGGTTATCGCCGAGCAATGATAATAAACAGGGAAAATTATACCGCCGAGAGTTTAGATTCAAGCGCTTGTATTTGCAAAGTCATGTTGTCGGTCCCCATTTTCGGTTTTTGTTGTTTTGGAGGACTTTGGGTGGCCTAAAAACTTCAAAAGATTCCCTAAACTCTATTTACCTTTTTGCCTGTATTGTGCAGTTTACATAAAATTGAGTTATTTTCTTTTTCTTTTGAATTTTACAGCCTAACATGTGATTACTATTTAATTTTCATGTGTTGTGTGTAAACAAATACATACATTTATTTTCTTTCTATATCTAAAAGGTTGCCTGGAAGAGATCGCTCTTAGCGATAAGGTCACCCATTGTATCATTATTTTTAATGTCTATTTTATAATGTTGTGTTTCTTTGTATGGTATGCAATAAAGTTATATCTATCTATCTGTCTAACTCGAAAAGTCTTATTATAAAATTTATATTTTGAAAAGGTCTTTATAATTCATACGTATTAGTTAAAGATTATAACACAATTTAACATCGACGTTGACGATTATGTGATAGGGGTAAAACTAAAACTAAAGTGTTGCCAGAACAATTTTTATTCAACGTGCAAACGCATCACTTTAGCTAAAGCAAATAATTGGCCGACCGTGCGATCGTAAACGCTGCCTATTACTTTTGCCTCACTAACTAGACTAAAACATTACATTTGCAATTCCCTTTGGGTGTGTCGCCACCGTAACAATGTGTGCTTTTGGTACAAGGGCAAACAGAAATATACAATGTTAGGGATACCTTGTTATTACTGACCCGTATTGACTGACACCTGGGGGAAGCTTTGCCCGGCGAATATTGAATGAACCATTCGTCAGTAAAAATTGTACATTTGTTGAAGTTCAATAACTTAAAATAATAAGAAAATCTATGTGTTTAATTTTACAATTAATCTCTGTGGCATGCGAAGCCGAAACGTGTACACTCACAATACGGTTAGTCCACCAGTTTAAAGTCACTCTGCGAGCTATGGACTGAGCTACGCTCGGAGTATCTCTGCAGTATAGAATCCGCAACGAGACTATTCGATACAGAACTAAAATTATCGACATAGCTCAGAGATTAGCAAGTTGAAGTGGCAGTGGGCTGGCCATATCTGCCAAAGAACCGATAACAGTTGGGGTAAACGAGTTCTTGAGTGGAGACCTCGGCTTGACAAACGTAGGACGCCTACCTGGCAGGTGGCGTGACGATTTGCGAAAAGCTGCTGGTAGAAGCTGAATGCGTCGAGCTTAGCACAAGGTGCAATGGCGCTCATAAGGGGAGGCCTATGTCCAGCAGTGGACTGCTATTATTAGCTAGCCCTGACGAGCCCCCGCTCCCGAACTTTGACGCTCTTTATCTCCGTCAATTGTTATTTATTTGATAAATAAAAAATATGTGTCCAATATTTTTTGTTGATCTATCTGACGGACTAATTAGAACTATTATTTTTTTACCCAGTCGTCATTCGTATTGCTTTGAATTTCGACAAATGAAATGTCAAAGTTGGCAAATAAAAGTCTGGTGCCGACCATTTCAGTGTGCAACCCAGTTCTGGGACCTGATTCTGACGATTCGATATATTTGATTCTATTAGATATATATCGCGAGAACTGTCAATTTTCATACCGTTTTGACAGTTTCCGCGATATATATCTGATAGAATCAAATATATCGAATCGTCAGATTCAGCCCCAGTTCTTCATTATTTGTTCGTTCATTCAACTGCTATAAGAAAAAAAATATCTATGATAAATTGAAAAATGTATAACGTGTTCTACTTTCAAATAAACTAAAAGATAACTGCGGTAACTGACGATTGAAAATTCGGGCCTCGTAAGCCGTTAATCCAATTAAAGGTTCCTTTAGGTTACATAACAAAGTCGTCGTTCAAAAAACAAAACAAGGAAAGCTAGGAAGCATACTGTCATATATATTTGTTAGTAGGTGAAGGCAACTATTCTATTGCACATAAATAAATTTTATTAGAAAAAAACAACTTCGACAACGGTTCGTATCTGGCTAACTAGCTAACGGCCGGTTTCTATATTATACCGTTACCGATTACGCCTCGTTTGCCCTTGAAAAACTGTCAAAAATTAAAAACGAGGCGTCGAAAATTTGACAGTTTTTCAGGGCAGAACGAGGCGTAATCGGTAACGGTATAATATAGAAACCGGCCATAAGTAAATGATGGTATTATTTGCTCGTAGCTTTTACATGGCAATGATAAAACAACTACGAAGCCAAACAAGATGGCGGATGTCGATTATATGTCAATTTTTTGTGGCTGCAATGCTGCTTTTTTTAATTTGCCGCGTTTTTTCAGTACCTTCATTAGTTAAAGCCTATATTAGTAGAAGCTAATGAAATGAACGTCTACTTGAATAAATTCAGTTCTTGCTACATACAATGTCAAGTACCTTTGAAGGTAGTAGAGTTCTTTGTGAAGGGCTCGTCCGGGGAGGTACTGCCACCATGCCTATTTCTGCCGTGAAGCAGCTGAGCTGTGTTTCGGTTTGAAGAGTATGGTTGCCGGTGAAATTACAGGCACAAGAGGCTTATCATCTTCATGCCTCAAGTTGATGGACATAGGGCGTTGCATCGTAGAGCACGTTCCGGAAAAACGTGATGTACGATGCAATGCTTTGTGATAGGTAATGGTTACCACTTAACATCAGGTGGGCCATGTGCTTGTTCCATCTTCAAGTAGTATAAAAAAAACCTAAATGAAATAATCAAAATATCTTTATGGATAATTTATTTCCTCTATGGTATCAAGGTGTAGGAAGAGTTTATTTGTATTAGGCTAACGCTTACCGCCACTTTATACACTTGAATAAATTCAGCTATAGCTACCACTCAAAGGAAGTAACCACTATGTTTATTGGAATTTCCTGGTAGACCATCGAATTCCCTCAATATTAATCACTCACAATTTATTAAGCCGTAAAAGGAATGCCAGATACGCACTATCGAACATGATTGAAGGCTGCGACCCTAATTACTTTGATAGGATTATTACTTACGTTTAAGTTCAAAGCTTTGTAGGAAATTGGAGTAAAATATTAATTTTCTAAATTATGCAATTATTAGGTCTGTAAACACTTTTCGTTATCAGAATTATCAAAACAGTGGTAGTTCTTGCAGCAAGATAAAAACTATGCCTGGAAGAGATTTAAGCAATAAGGCTGCCCATTATTTTAAATGCCTTTTTAGGGTCCGTGCCGAAAGGGTATAAACGGGCCCCTATTTCTAAGACTCCACTGTCCGTCTGTCACTAGGTTTATACCTCATGAACCGTGATAGCTAGACAGTTGAAATTTTCACAGATTATGTATTTCTGTTGCCGCTATAACAAGAAATACTAAAAACAAATTAAATTAATATTTGAGTAGGGCTCCCATACAACGGTACGGAACCCTTCGATCGCAAATCCGACTCACACTTGGCTGGTTTTTTTATAAAGCTGTAATACTTTGTATGGTATGCAATAAATCAAACTATCAACTCGATGACAAACAATAGAATTTTAGAACACTTATTGTTTAAAAAATAATAATCTAGTTTGATAGCTAGATTGCAGTCATCCTCATCATCATCAGCCTATAGCAGTCCACTACTGGAAATAGGCCTTCCCTAATGAGCGCCATTACGCCCTGTCCTGAGCTCGATGCATCCAGCTTCTACCAGCACCCTTTCGCAGATCGTCACTCCACCTACGTTTGCCGCGCCGCGGTCTCCACTCAAGAACTCGTTTACCCCAACGGTTATCGGTTCTTCGGCAGATATGGCCAGCCCACTGCCACTTCAGCTTGCTAATTCTCTGAGCTGTGTCGACAGATTGCAGTACTGAGCATTTTGTTTTTTTTTTTTGTAATGCTTATCATGCGATCAGTCTTGCCGACTATATGCAGATGTGGTGAGTGCTTCTTGGCATGGAGGGCGCTTCTCCCATCGGAGCCAGCCCTTTCTTTTTATCAGCGCGTGTTCCAGAAGGACAATCAGAAGACTGTCCTAGTCGAAGAGGTCGCGCCGCTTTTTCAATCGACGTATGCTTTCAGGTATAGTGAGTTCTCCCGCAAGCTGGTTTGGGTGTCTTTCAAGTCTCAACTTGTATTTGTTGCCATAGTTTATTATTTCTTCCTTGATTGTTGGCATGCCAAGGTATTCATGGATCTCAGCTGTTCTGATGAACCATGAAGTGCACGATATTTGCTTAAGGATGTAGTTTTGCACCCTTTGCACTTTCATGATGTTTGAGGCACTAGCAGAGCCCCATAGCTGTATGCCATAAGTCCAGATTGGCTTTAGAATAGTTTTGTAGAGAAGTAACTTGTTGTCTATGGTGAGTTTGGAGTTTCGTCCTAGCAGCCAATAAAGACCCTTGTATTTTAAGTTTATTTGTTCCCTCTTTGCTTGAACATGTTTTTCCCAGGTGAGTCTACGATCCAGGTGCATACCCAGGTACTTTACTGTATTTTGATGTGGTAGTTGGGTGCCGTTCAGAGTGACAGGAGCGCAATCTTCCTTTCGGAGTGTGAATGTTACGTGCACCGATTTGGACACACTGGCTGTAATTCTCCATTTGGCTAGCCATTCCTCCATTTTATTTAGGCTGTTTTGTAAAGTTTGGGATGCCAAAATCGGGCATTTGTTCGAGGCAAGCAGGGCTGTGTCGTCAGCGAAAGTTGCAATGGTGACCTCCGTGCTCTGCGGCAGATCCTGTGTGTATAGTTGATATAGGACTGGTCCCAGGACTGACCCCTGAGGCACTCCTGCGCAGATGTCGTGAAAGCATGACGTGGTGTTGTTTTCTTTAACTTGAAATATCCTATTGGATAGATAGGATTGTAGGATTTCAAAGAACGTGTGTGGTAAAAGGCTTTTTATTTTGAATAGGAGACCCTTGTGCCAGACGCGATCGAAGGCTTGTTGAATGTCGATGAAGGCTGATGAGCAATATTCTTTTTTTTCCAGGGATTTCCTAATTTTCCTGCACACTCTATGGACTTGTTCTATGGTGGCGTGTTCTTTTCTAAAACCAAACTGGTGATCAGGGATAATAGATTTTTCTTTGATAATGCCTAGCATTCTGTGCAATAAGGACCTCTCAAGCAGCTTAGACATTATTGGCAGAAGGCTAATAGGCCTGTAGGAAGTAACGTCGTGGACAGGTTTACCAGGTTTGTGGATCATTATAACCTGTGATACTTTCCATAGATCTGGGAAATATCCAACTCTTATAATGGCGTTAAATAGCATGGTGAGGTACACAATTACTTTTCGAGGTGACTCTTCGAGAACTTTTTTGTCAATGAGGTCATAGCCTGGTGCTTTATTGTTCTCCATGGTCTTAATGTTATTGTAGATTTCCCTTGGTGTTACCAGTTTTAAGGGTAAGTCAAGTTGGAGGTCCTGGTTGAGAGTTAAGTCGATGTCCGATTCATCTGCATCAGGTCTAGGGTCGTTTGGTTTGAATACTTGACTGAGATGGTTAGCAAAAGCCTCGGCTTTTTCCTGTTCAGTTCTAATCCACTGCGTGCCGTGTGAACGCAGGGGTGGCTTTTGATGTAAGGGTTTATCAAGGTTCTTGCATGCCTTCCATAACGAGTAGTCAGTTGCTTTTGTGGCCGTTAGTTCTTCCAAGTAGGTATTTAAAGCGGTATCATTAGCTTCCGTTATAAGCTCTTTTAGTTCTCGTATAGCTTTGTTTAGAGCGGTTTTGTCATACGAGTTTCTGCTGTTATGCCATACTCGGCGCAGTCTTCTTTTTTCAAGTATTTTTTGCCGTATGGTGTCAGAGTATGTCTTAGTCTGAGGGAGGCGATTGGTGAGTTCGGGCGTTGAAGCCCAGCAGCTTTCTTGAAGCACTGAGGTTATTAACCGTGTAGCATTGTCAATATCTGTTTCTGTTTTAAGGGAAATATTAAGTTCTAATCTCTCTTGAACCAGTTCTCGAAATGAGTTCCAATCTGTGCGTTTGTTGTACAGTTTTAGTTTACTCTCAATGTTAAAAGCAGTAATGCCGATGGTCAGTATCACTGGAACATGGTTTGTGTTAGAGTCCAGACACGTTCTTATTTGGTAAGGAAGTCTTGTTAGTCCTTTCACGATGAAGAAGTCGATTACATCTGGAAGTCAGTCGGGGTCAGTTGGCCAGTTGGTCGGGTCCGTTGTCGAGATTGTAGTGAGCGTGTTTCTTTCTATGCTCTTCGAGCATTAGTACTGAGCATTAAAAAATAATTATAATATGAGCTCGTGGCCAATTCTGGTGCCTGAATTTTAAGGCCCGCCCGAAGGCCCCAACAGCAACATGACTTTATAACTGAAAAAGCCGATACCTGTACTTTCCGAAGCACGGTGGCACTCAGATCTGAGTGCCACTAAACGGTCACCCATCGAGGTAGTGACCGGGCGGAGTGTTGCTTAACAAAGGTGATTTGAACATCGAAGTAAGCCATGCCACGAGAGCTTCACATTACATTATAGGTACCTACTCATTGAAGACAAAAGCCATCAAGTATATTTTTTATACCTATTTAAATATGTAAAACATATATATAAATACTAATTATTGTTTAAAACAGTCATACTACACAGATTTTGAAGGAATTCGGTAGTTGAAAAAAAAACTGCTCGTTACTGTAGATATTGATGACTCATTATTTAAACATTACTAAAACCTAGCAGAGAGCCAAATCATTTGTCTGTAATCGAAAAACCTTTTTAGTTCCGTACCAAATATTTATAGCGCACAAACGTGATAAAGCCAATCCAACAATTAGATTAAAACCGATAGCCATCCGTTATCGACGAAGCTATACCCACATAAGTGGATTAGCCGCCTACATTAGTCATTCACTGGATCACCGATACATTATTGATACATCAACCGACACGATACATGCACGACACGACTACAGACGGTAGAAAAAACCGCAAAATAAAATCTCAAATTACTGATACGGACTGGTAAATTTAGAGCTTAAGCCCACCTAGTTCAAGATACTATAACATTTTAAAAGATATTTCCCTGGAATAAGAGGAAAAATAAAAACTAAATCATTTACAAAAAAATACTATTGGTATTGGTTACGTTTACTCATAATGATGAATTAATTAATACAATTTGACTGCTGTGTTAGTAACATTATCACAATAATTCAAATGCTAAATATCACATTAATATTTTGAATGCGAAAGTTTTGTGTGTGTATGTGTGTGTGTGTGTGTGTGTGTGTGTGTGTGTGTGTGTGTGTGTGTGTGTGTGTTTGTTTCCAGTCAACTCCGTAGTGGCTGAACGGATTAGGGTGCAACTTGGAATATACATAGTTTATGACCTGGATTGCCAACCTGCTGAAGAACCGACAACCGTTGGGGTAAACGAATTCTTGATTGGAGGCCGCAGCGCGGCAAACATAGTATAGGACGCCCTCCGGCCAGGTGGAGTGACGATTTGCGAAAGGCTGCTGGTAGAAGCTGAATGCGTTGAGCTCAGAAATGGACGCGACGCCGCGGACGAAAGCTAATAACTAATAAATTATAATTCACGTATATTTCGATATACTCTAGATATTGTCGTATCGTTACTGTAAAATATATTTCCCAAGCCTACCTACAGGACGCGGCATTCTAATCAAATTTTAAAATTAGAATTGCTAATTTTAATCGTCGCTGACAATTTCTGAGTGGCAACTGAAAACTTAACTTTTTGCCTACCTATTTATTGATATTACCCACTTTTAGGGTAGTTTCAAAATTTAAATTGAATTCTTGAGCGTTAACGAGCTATTGCCGCTTAGGGGCCTTGGTTTACGTCTTCATAACGGTGTTATAAGATTTAATTAAGTATCATTTTACAGAGGGGACTCAATATTTCTTGTATGATCTTTTGGAAATAAATGCATTTTAGACCTATCATCATCAGCACATCGCAGTCCACTGCTGGACAAAGGCCTCCCCTAATGAGCGCTTTTGCGCCCTGTAGAAGTATTATTTATATATCAGGTCATGTGTAGTATGTAGCGCTTTAGTTACATAAGTTATTTTTTTCTTCTTCTTCTTCGTATACGCTACTGGCCAACTCTGGTGTCGGAATTTTCAGGCCACCCACATATTGGTATCAGGACAAATGACAGGACGGATGGTAGTTTGGACTAAAAAAGCCGGGACCAACATCTTAACGGGCCCTCCGAAGCACGGAAGCGCTCAGTTAAGTTTTACTGATCCCTCATGTCATAAAAGAAGACAATAACCGTGGTAAAAAAGGTTGCTGTGGTTGTAAAATCAACAATTACTACAGTACCTTCTATGTCAAACTAGAAAGTGTTTCAACAAGCGATTACGAATATTTTATATTGACGTATTGTAAGCGTAACAAAAAAATTTTGGCCAATGACAAAGCGTTATTTTGAACCTACGCTTTCTTACTGGCTAAAATTTTACGTCTACTGTACGAATACACTATCGCTAGTCATGGGCATCATAGTCATGGCATCAGCTTTGTTGGATGACAACACGCTTTTCGAATGATTCAGTTTTACAGCAATATGTTTTTTGCGGTTCCCTTTGATCGAACATGCACATGGCCCACCTGATTTTAAATAGGTTTAAAGACATTTATTCTCATACAAACATTGATGTTCTCTTACAATGAGATATAAAAGTGCTTAAATATAAGATTATAATGAATAAATGGTAACCATTAACTATCACAAAGCATTGCATGGCAGGTCTGTTTGGAACGTAGCCTACAATACATCGCCCTGCGCCCATCAACCTTGTGCCATGAAGTTGATAAGCCTCTTGTGTCTGTAATTTCACCGGCACCCACACCCTTCAAACCGAAACACAGCAAATTTCCGTAGAAATAGGCACGGTGGGAGTACTTCCCCGGACAAGCCCTATACAAAGAGCTCTACAACTGCTACCACACCACACCACCACACCACACCAGCCTATATTAGTCCACTGCTGGACGTAGGCCTCCCCTAATAAAGGGGGATATGCCCATAATCCCCACGCTGGGCATGCGGGTTGGGGATCGCAGGGCACAGCTTCTCGCACCACCAACGCTGCTGCCCATCGGTGGCCAGGGGATTTAGCTGTGCCGATGTCGGCTGTACTATGCCGCAATCAGAGCCGCTAGAGCCCCGTTTTTCGTTTAGCAGGGTGCACCACGTGCAGGTGAGGTTGGCTTGGATTCCGAAGATAGGGGTTGGAACCTCTTACACCCCTCTGCCACCAACTGCTAGGTACTTCTAAAATGTACATAGGTAACGTATAGAATAATAATGTATGTATAGACATTTTATTGCATGGACTGTACAAGCAAATTATTAAGTCATATTTTCTGCAATAGGTCCTATTCATTGGAAAAAAATAAGCAACGCAATATACCTAGAGGTTACCGTGTTTATCAGATACCTACACAACATAAAAAAACAAAATTTATGGACATAACTCCGCTCATTTATTCGGAACGAACAAACTTTTACAAACAGTTTGAAATGAAAGGGTTGCAAACACTGAACAATATTTGATTTAGTTTTGAACTTTCCAGTTTTAGTTTTGTATTTGGGAACAATGTAAATTTATTCAATGTAGCTGAACTCGACATTGTAACTTAATAAAAAAAAATTGTTCTAGAAACAACATTATTATTTTATAAACGGACGGAAACAGTACCCAATTTAATAAGTTCATCTCAGGTAGCTCTGGTAATTAATACGAAACAATAACAGCCTACGCACATTGGACGACAAGTGTCAGCGATTAGACGCTACGACAAGCTGCGGGGGATAATTTTCATACATTTTGTTCAAAGCTCCGCACACACGGCGAAAATCGCGACAGCAAGATATGACAGACGATCGCGACTAAGCGCGACGACAAAGCGTCATGTTTGCGAGGTCTGTTATAGTACTAAAAAATAATGAATTTAAATAAATAAATAAATAAAATACTATGGTACTATGTATAGCTACTATACTATGTACATCAACTATAGGTATTTTATTAAAATTAGTGAGCTTAAAGCCGGACTAGGTTACCTGTAAATCTGTAGCGCCATCTTTTTACACGAAGTAGGTAGGTAATGTAGGTATTAGTTAATCCGCGTGGGCGCAACAAGCTTATTACTTTGTGTTGAAATATACTTATGTGCCATTTTGTGGAAATAAACTTTATGAATATGGACGTAACAGGAAAGAAAATAGAAAACATACAAAAGGCGATTTGATCAACTCCATGATCTTGTTTTCATAAATTTTATAAGTATTTTCGGAACAGGAAAACATGATGAGAAAACCTGCAGCTTAATCAGTTCCACACGAATTGACTATGTATAAGAGCTCTTTTACACGGTTGACAGCCGTCGACGCGTCAACTGCAGCCGTCGACGCGACGACTGCAGTCGTCGCCGTTGGCGGCATGCCGCTCGTGTGTAAGAGTCCTTACCTGAGGGTGAGGCCGACTTGGCTGAGAAGATGGTATAGGTACTGGGCAAGCCTACTCCATCCAACCATGTCCCAGGCACTACAGCATGCGTCAGTAAGTAAAATTTTTCCATTGGACTCAAAATTTTCCGTGCGCCGTACTATGCACTGTGAACAAAGTAGCATATATTGCTAGCTATCACTTGTCAAAAGCGCGTCATACAAATATTGCCTCTTTATTAAATAACATAAAACAGAAAATCTAAGTAAGCCGACCTAAATGAAAACTGCTACTCCGATAAGCACGTCATACAAATATCACCTCTATAATAAGGAATATAACACAGAAAATCTAAGTAAGCCGACTAAATGAAAACTGCTGCTCCGATAAGCACGTCATATAAATATCGCCTCTATAATAAAGCTAATAAGACAGAAAATCTAAGTTAGCTGACTTAATGAAAACTGCTGCTCCGATGCGTTTTGGCTGAGTTTTAGACAAGCCGCTTCGGGCGGATAGTGCAAAATCCTTTGTATAGTTGAACGAAATCTTTTGCTTAAATGGTAGGTATTGGGTGAGGTATTCTTCAATATACACTAGTCACAACTGACTACCATAAAACTAAGTATCTAGTTACATGAAAACATTAAACTTGATAAGATCGTCTAGCCACCTTATTTGCAACATATTTTCTGTCATATTTTTAAAGTGGTTTTGGGCAATAGTCCTGAGTAATAACTCTCGAACTCACACACACACACACGTACACGCACACACACACACACATAGTCCTCAGTTTGCATTAACTCTCGCACTCGTTTCACTTTTCTTTACTAACTTACCAACAACAACAACATCAGGCGAGTCGACTGCTAGACATTGGCCTCTGATAAAAGGAGCATGCCTATAATCTTCACGCTTGCCACACATCGATGACCTCATCTTTGCGCAAGTCGTATGTCAAGAGCTGGCCCATATTAATAACAAAATAAAAAAAAACATCGACACTATTAATTTTTATTCTAGTAATTTTGAGAGCTTGATTTATTTACCATGATAACAATAATATTTAAGTCTAAAATATTTGTCGAACTACCTTAACTTAATTATTTTTGCGTCTCGTCCTAGCTTCGCACGGGTTAGGGCACTTTTTACACCTTGGGTTAAGTTACTTAAGTTTTAGTAAGGATCCCTAATCTTTTCTAGTAATAAATATGTTAGTCAGGGTGAATGTAGCTTTCCAATGGTGAAAGAATTTTTGAAATCGGCACATTAGTTTTTGAATTTATTCATTACAAACATACACACAAAAATATTTTTTTTCCACTTTATAATATTAGTGTACATGTAGATTATCAATTAAAATTTACCTATTACTAAAATAAAATAGTCTAACAAAAATCTAGATCATCACCACACGGTTAAGTGGCCAGAAAACTGGCTGAATCGCCACGTTGGATAGCAAGGATGATAATTATTAAGGAAATAATTCAAATTTTGACAAAAGAGTTTGTGGGGAAAAAGTGCGACTGACGATCTCCGTGCGTTATTACATATATGTTTAAATATTTGCTAAATTATAATTTAGAGGACGAAGCCGAATAATAATCCAACCCTGAAGACATTAAGGAGAGTAGAAAATTGCTGACGATTTCAACGCACCGAGCAATAAATTGCCTCACAGCACGCCAGCTTCTCGTGATTTCGAAGCTGTGTGCGTGACAGCATAATATCTCCATTAGCATACACTATTGGAACAAAAGGAACGAGTCCTCATCCCCACTGCCAGCTGTCTCTGCTCATGACGTCTGTTGTCTGAAAACCTAGTTCCATTTATCAATGAAGGACAGCATGAGGGTTTCTTGCAGTTGAGGAATAGAAACGTGGAGATGAGTAGAGTCGGTTAGGTTGAAGGTTAGTTTGAGGATGTGTGAATTATGATCTAACTATGTGTGGAAACTTTTTTGGATTATGTATTATCTTCATTGACTTAATATTAGAAAACTTTAGTAATTATTTTAAATTATTTTAAATTTAAGTGAAAATTATTTTGTGTTTCCCAAATAACATAAAATAAATTCCCATGCCCTTTTTAACTAACATCATTATCATCATCAACCTATTGCAGGCCCTGCTCAACAGAGGCGTCCCCTAATGAGTGCCATTAAAACGTTGACTGCGGGCCTCGGACATCGAGAGCGACCGGCTCTTACAGCTCAGTTGTTTTAGCATTCAAAGCGTTATTCAACATAACAAACAAATACCATAACTGCGATCGTTAGTTTCTTTGTTTGTTACGCTTTCACGCCTCATCTAGTTCGGCCCACGATGGATGAAATATCTTCCGCCCATCTTGCTGCAGGACGACCGACGTTTCTGTACCCGGTTCTTGCACGCCATTTAGTTAACGCCTTACTTGTCTGAAGCTGGGTACGGATAGCGCGTTCCTGTGTACGCGTAGTCGGGGTTCGCTGTACACGCGTATAGTTAATGTGGACCGCCGCGAACCTGAACGCGAGGTCAATCGCTCTACAGCGAGCCGAAACCGACTGACCACGGATCGCGCCGCGAGCCAGCTCGCGCGGCACGCGTCCCCGTTAAAGGGTACGCGTAGCTGCAAGTACAGACATGGCGTTCCAAGATACGCGCTACCCAGCTTAAAGAAACTAAGTCTTTATCTAACTTAATATTAGAATTACGAAAGTGAGTTTGTTTGCTTGTTTGTTTGTAACACTTTCGCACCTAACTACTCAATCGATCATCATAAAATTTCGCATACACATTGTCAGGGATACAGAGAATGACATAGAGTACCTCTCTAGAAAAAAGTTGTTCCTGAGGGATAGAAAAGTTACTTCTAGACGGGTTGACACAAGATTTTGCTCTGTGAATACGTAAATAATAATGTGATAGAGGACACAAATAGAGAGACCTATATAGATCCAGCAGTGGAGGTTTTTTTTATGGTAATAATAACCTTTACTTATAAGTTATGACAAGGCATTCATGCATGTTTAGAACGTGCCCTACAATGCAACCCCTGCGTCATCAACTTGAAGCATGTGCCGGTAATTTCACCGGCACTCCACACCCTTCAAACCGAAACACAACAATGCTGCTTCACGACAAAAATAACCATGGTGGTATTAGTCACAAAGAACTCTGCTACTTCTTAATGATGAGGATGATGAAGTTGCCTCTAAAAATAATAAAATCTATTAGGAAGATAAAAAGATTTACTGTTTTCAGTATCAAACACAATCAAGCAAGTATTCGACAAAATAAACTAAACTCAAGCAGTCTATTAATTAACATGAAAATTAGCTGTAGGCTTTGTACAGCGAGCTGGTTATACAAACAAGAACTTGGTCCAAGTTTTGATACACTTGGCTAAGTTAGTAATTTTCGTAAACAAGCTTCTACGAAACCTATTAAGCTCAAGTAAACGTAGTGTAAGATGGCCCTCCGGCCAGGTGGAGTGACGATCTGTAAAGGACTGCTGGTAGAAACTAGATGCGTCGAGCTCAGGACAGGGTGCAGGGCGCTCAGGGGGAGGCTTATGTCCAACAGTGGACTGCTACAGGCTGATCATGATGATGACGACTAAGCACTGTCATAATTTGTGGATTGCGAAGACTAGGTTTGAATTATTATCTTGTTTTGTTTTGTTTTTGGGTCTTTATTTTGTTATCCTTTAAACTGAGGCATCTTTTAAAATGAGGCTAGTAAAATCTAGCGTTAAAGTATTCGTATCGTAGATGTACAATTTTGGCCAATGAGAAGGCGTAGATTCAAAGTAACGCTTGTCATTGGTCGTTGCGCTTACTTTACATAGTACTCTTGACGAAATCAAGTGTAAAATTGTGTATCTACGGTGGAAATAAATGAACTATGAACCATGCGGCGCGGCAGGCTAAAATATTTGTGGCGTGGCTAGCTTCGGTATCCTTAACAAATTGATGGGTAGCCGTTTAGTCGCAATTGTTCGTCTATAGGCCGATTTTAGAAAGCGTTTCTGTTGAATAAATTCGAAAAATGCAATTCGAAATATAAAATTACCTCAGGTCTCATTTTCATCAGTTGCACACCGAAATGGTCGGCACCGGACCTTTATTTGTATTTGACATTTGATCAGTCAAAATTCAAAGAGCGTCAATTGACAAATAAAGTTTGTAAAAACAGGACCGGTGCTTATAATAAATAAGTAATAATATTTATTTATTGTTAGAAACACCAACGACAATTCACATTACAGAACAGTAAAATCTGTAACAAATATTATTGGCATTGCCATTACAGGCGTTAACAAAATATTTTTGCTAATATTTATTTATGTAAGTTTAAAAATAGTCACGTCTTTAGATATGTAATAACTAGCATACAACTTAGCATTGCAAACATAGCAAGAAATTGGGCACTTAATAACTAGATGAGATCAAGGCAACTTAATACTATTCAGCTGAGCCTAGCTCGGTTTAATTTTCTTCTACTAAGGAGGGAATCATGGGAGATATCGATATCTGTATTATATTTATGTTAATATATGATTTTAATATACGGTTACGGCGACAAAATTTACCAAGATTTGTTCTAAATGTTTTTAAAGTAAAAGTATTTCTCAAGGGGTAGCGAGGCTTTCTAGTTTCATAAAATTTCAGAGTGCAGATAAGTTAGTAAATGAGGCTTCTGAAGATTAAAAAAAACTAGATCTATTCAAATCTATGTTATAATGATCTGTGGTACATTTAACAAAAGTGCTACATGTCTAGATATTCTAAGCACAATTTTAAAATAACTATTAGCAAAAAGCAAATTATTTTCAATAAATATTTTTCTTATTATTTTCCAATCTCTGTGAGATTAAAATTCCGATTGAGCGCACCTCTACAAAGATAATAAAATCCAATTTGAAAAATGAAGACTGATATTGTTTGAGCCTGATCAAATTCGTTGGCGATATAGACAAGATATTTGTATGAGCCGATTAAATTGATCCAATCGATGTGGCACCCACCCAACATGGATTTGTACCCTGCCAGCTGCTATTTCGGTCATGTATACCTACCCAATATTTTGCACTCCTTATACTGTTTATTTTAGATCGTTGTTGATTTTAGCCCGCATTGTCTCACTGCTGGGCATTTCTCCCCTTGATTTAAAGTACTCTTTCATATATTTTAAAGCGCTTTTACCCTCTCACTGCTTGTTTAAGTAGCCATGATGGTAGAACTATCCAAAGCAGCTTTTCTTCCTGTCCGTTATTTGTTTCAATAAATATTTACAGATATTTATGATAAAATAAAAAAACTTGTGTAACCCTCTTTGTTCCGGCCGGCATAGCGCGGAGCACAGATTTATAAGTCTAGTACTAAAGCGCGGAGTGTCATGCCCGTGGCCAGCAGTCACGATGTTCATTTGTCGAATTTGGTTTATTTTTGTATGTTTGATAATTGAAAATGCAACGAAAGGCTGTATGTGAACTTATAATCCATAATGTATCTAAAGGTTCGATGCTATTTTTTAAATTAATATCTAGGTTTTTCAAATTAATAAAGCTGACGACTGGCAGTGTTGGCGAATAGTCTCATAGTAACATACATAAAACTTAACTCCCTTAATATATATTTTATATATTATAATATAATCAAATATCATATTATAAAGTTCAATTCAGCTTGTCCCTGTCATTTAAATGGAAAATAAATAGAGGTGACACATATTGACCATGTCTTCTCTGTGGGGAAGGCTGACTAGGCTGAGAGGATGGTACCGGTGCTAGGCAAGCTTACATCATCCTACCTAATCCGTCTATATCCGTCTTGTGCACTTTTTCAGGCTCTTTTTTGTATCCTTTATATTGTGTCTTTCCAAATGAATGACCTAACATATTCCACCTCCAGACACTACAGCGTCCCGGTTAGTGAGTAACTTACCACTTGACACAATAGAAATAATTTAGAATAGATGTAAAGTCTTACCCTTCAATCTACACTCTCTACATCTACACTTCCACACTAATTATAATGAGGAAAAATTTGTATTTTTGTGTGCGTGTATGTTTGTAATGAATAAACTCAAAAACTACTGTGCCGATTTCAAAAATTCTTTCACCATTGGAAAGTTACATTCACTTTGAGTATCTTATGCTATATTTATTGCTATAAAAGATTAGGGATCCTTACTAAAACTTAAGTAACGTAACCCAAAGTGTAAAAAAAGTGCCCTAACCCGTGCAAAGCCGAGATATAGCGTTAAAATGTCATGTCACCTCTTTTTATTTACATTTAAATATCAGGGAAAAGCTTACTATATCAAGGGTGAGCGTTGTAAAATGACATTTGGTTATACCTTTAAGGGTAAAAATTAACCAACCTATTCATACCAGTTCTTTAAACCTCTAGCTAAAATGACATTAAAATATGATGTCATCTCTTCTTGTTTACATTTCTAAAGCTTTTAATTTCAAGCTGTAATATCGAGCCGTTATAAAATGGCATTTAATGGGTAAATGTCATTGAACTGTAATTTGTCCAAGAATAAACTCTGTAAACCAAGTGTTCACCTATTTTCAGTACTCTCTAAGATTACCACCAGTCATACGATGCCACTAGCCTGAGATTTGACAGCATGATGAATGATCTCACTGGATCGTGTAACTTCCTGCAGTTTGTATGGGAAATGAAATGTCTTGGGACAATAGGCGTCAGTCGGTTACGTGTGATTTTAAGTAACTTGAACTGACTTTGTACTTTGGTACACTTGTATTAAGATATAATTTAATTTTGTTCGAGAATAATAATCTCGATACGCTTGAAGTAACACGCCAAACACTTTAAAAAATACCTAAGCCCTCCAATACATACCTACAATTCTGCAACTACCTCTATTGTTATTCATGTAATATGTATGTCGGCGCAAAGCCGCTAAAATCTGTAATAATTATTAAGGATAGAAAACAAAACTGATGGTTTAGTATGTAAACCATGTAAAACAATGTAAAATTGATTAATTAATAATTTAACAACCTACTAGTTTCTGTTATAGGTTTTGATATTAGTTGAGGAATGAGTAATTATTTGTTTTGAAGCGCAATACCAAATGATTACTCATGATTAATCCAAAATTATTTTTAACAAGTGAAAACCTATTCTTAATTCATGTTTTGATTTATAATTACAGAAAAGTAATCTTCTTTGCTTTGCTATTAATTTACTTTGTTAATAACGGACTTTTGATTGAACTTGTTTTGCAGCGAAAATAATCAGCGGAATATTTAAACTGCGTTAAAATAAAATGATATTTTCAAACCTAGCTTTAAAAATGTTAAAATGAATTTACAGTTAAAAAATAATGAGTCTGCTCTTAACGTAATTTGAACACCGTTTTTATTGATTTTGTACTGCGAAGCCGCATTACGAGTCGAGACACAATTGTGAAAGGTGTTCTTGATGTGTTTTGTGAAGTTATTTTAGAAATCCTGTGAGCACCTACCTACTTTTAATACTTAGCTTAAAAAGCCTTATTTGGTTCTCGAAATAAATTGCGTTTTTCTTACTTGTGTTTCGTTATTTGCAATCATAGTGATGAAGGTAGTGACGTCAGCCTAGCTGACGTCACTCCTTTTAAAAACCCCGCTGGTCAGGCTGCTTCGTTATGTATTAAAAACCAAATTGGTCTGGCCAACTAAAATAATTAATTAATTGTAATTTGGTTAGGAGTGGGCTCCTGTTAGACATAAAAAGAAAAAAGGTCGTCATTGTCATTAGACATACCTAGAACTATCCTGGTATTTTAGTAGTCAACATAAAAACCAAAGATTTTGAAATTAAAATTCAGTTTAACCGTTTTATTAGCGGTTAAACACACTTGGCCTTACTTATAAACATCTTTCAAAAGATAAACGATGCTTAAACTATTGCCATCTCTTACCATTGGATATTGACAAACAGTGACAGGGATAACTTTGAGCGATGGTTAACTTTGAGTAGCGTTCATAAGTAAGGGGGACTATGCCGAAAATTACGCGACTTATGTTCCGCAACTGATTTTGACAAGTTCGGCTGTATGCCTTATCACAACGTTATTTCAGCATAATGTCATCTGTAATTCTAATAACATTTCAAGCGTAAACATGCCAAACTACTACCTGTGTGATAGTGTCCAGCATTATTTATTTATTTATTAAACTTACGTCGTGTAATTTCGGCTATAGTGTGTTTAGACACTCATGCGCTATGCCATCAATCGAACAGCATTTCATTTTAAGCTATTGCATAGCTTCTATCGAGGGCCTTGAGCGCGGGGACCGAATCCAGAAATTCCGTAACGAAAAAAAACCTCACGCTCCCCACTCCGACGGGCACGGAGGTGTGGCTTGAAGGCCGTGCATTGTCTAACGTCGTTTCTTTTCGGCAGTCTTCGACACGGTGTTTGTGTGCGTGCAACTACACGTATTTTTATTTAATAAAAGAAAAAAAATTGTTTTCTTATCGGTCACCACGCTCAAAAAGTGTAACTTGAATTAATATCAAAGAAAAAGAAATACTGCATAAATAAAATAAATAAATAATTATAATTGCATAAGTTGATACAAAATGCTATGCAATAGCTTTACCGCGGCAGTGCCCGAGTGCCACACGTCTTTTTTTATTTTGTGCATACCTAGAAGATATTATGCTTAATAAATAAAAAAAAGAGCTTTATTTCCACCCACAAATGAAAAAGTTATAAACAGATAAAAATTACAAAGTAATATATATTATATGTATATAGGCCTTTGGCAGTAAAAGCCTCCTCCATGCGGTAGACTTAGTATATTATAAATCTTATGCTCATTTTCATTTCACACGAATAAAATTATTTTGATAAACAAAAAGCCGAAAAGATAAATATTTACTTTAAAAATTACGAGTTATTGTGAGTTAACGAGTTTTCAGTTTCTGATTTATAGAACCTTATTATTTTCTTGTTGCTTGAATTAAACATGAATTGAACAGAGTTTAAAATATTTTTAGAAACTAAGTCCTTTCCACTTATTAATTCCAGTTAAAAATAAATAAATAAATAAATAATAAATAATGCGGGACACTCACAGCATCATGAAGCCCCAAACTAAGCAGAGCTTGTATTATGGGAACCACATGACTGATATACTACACATATAATTTTTTTGTAAATACATGCATTTCATACATAGAAAACACCAATTTTTTTTTAAGTTACTAGACCCTGGTACCAGGTCAAATAGGAGCTTATGTGTTACTATTGTTACAAAATATATGTATATTACAAGTTTCATTCGTCGATCGTCGTTATTGTCAATCGTTACGAAGTTGAGTAGTAAAAAAGTTCATTTCGCATTTATAATATTAGTGTGATTTGGGTTTTAATATTAGTACGTTTTTTACCACGTGATGTTTGAATTTAACATACTAAAGACCATTGCCTCAATGAAAAGTCTTGCCTCATATACATTCTTTATTATTTACTTAGAATCTTATTTTAGTAGCATTATTTATATTATCAATTGTTTTATATCATATATTTGGCCCCAAACTCGACGTACGAGTCAACAAAAAGGTTATTTTGCTAAAAGTCTGCTCTGTTTTTGTTCATAACTTACACAGCACATGCTGAGCCAACTCTCTTTTCGGTACATGACATGTAGGGAATCATTCGATCTTTTATTGTGATAATGTTGAGCAGGTACTTATTAACTCTGGCTTCCTATTTCTTAGCATTGTTACACTGTCATGTGTTCCGAAATATTTGTTTTTGCCTATCTATCATCATAAATTGTCCTCGAACAATATTGGTAAGTCATTCTTAGGTCTTTCCTCTTTTTGAGTGCAGTGTTTTGTCGATTGTAAACTAGAAACTGGATTGAACCCTTTGTAGGCTTCAACGCGTTTGAGGTGCCATTTCTAGTTTCATTTTCTCATTGTTGAACTAGTTCATACCACTCTGAAGTTTGAGAAGGGTTTCCAATAAGTTCTACAAAGAAAATTTATTATTATTTTTGACTTCTTGCTGGCTGTACCCTGGCTATTACCCCAAAACCCCACGTATCGAAAATATACACTTATACGCGTACCGTATTATTTTTATGGTAAACCATAAAATATATGAGGACCAGAATTGTGATACGAAAACGAAAAGAGTACGAGTCGCATCATAAGCAGAATATGAAAATATTGTTTTATTTACGTTTATTATACCTTGTCATGCACTATGTATGAAAATAGTGTGTAATTATCGCTCTTCAGAGAAAGGTGTAAATATCATATTCTTTTAAGTAAACCGTTATTTTTAACCCACTGCAAAAAGGTGGAGGTTCTCAATTCGTCTGAACCTTTTTTTTCGACTTTTTTTAATGTATGTTCACCGATATCTCCTTCAATTGAAAACCGATTTTCAAAATTCTTTTTTTGTTTAAAAGATTATACTTCACTGGTGGTCCCATATAAATTTAATTCCTGAGGAATTGATACTTTTCCCGGAAAACTCAAAAAACCTCATCCTCACTTGTAATTTTCGCCCTATCATCACCCATGTCTCCGTCAATTGTGAACCGATTTTCAAAATTCTTTAGGGCAAGAAGTAACAAGTGATTTATTTGAAGTCGGTTTATTTTTTAAAAGTCCTCCTTGTTGTAGTTTATATTACCAGACTGCTAAACAAATTAGCTTAACTTAACTTTACCTTTAGCATTTGCTTTCACATGTCGACGCCGGTACGTACATCAGCTGTCATTCGAGAGGCCATAGGTTTTGACAACTGTCACTCGATCACGGTTGGTCAGACCAATGCGAGTTTAAATAGGTACGGCGGGCGTAAAGATAGGTTACCAGGGTGCCTAGTGCGAGTTTTTTACCAGCTCGATCGCGTTTGCGTTTACGCAAATTGGTATTTGGCAGGTATGGTGCTACCTCGATTCCATATATTTGCGTTAACGCAAACGCAATCAAGCTGGTAAAAAGCTCGCACTAGGCACCCTGTTTGCAGTATTTAAATGCAGAATATTAAACCTAAGAATAACGGCATCAGAACCACAAAAAGCCGTCTGGCAATTTTCAGGTGGTTTGACGTCACCCGCTTCGCACGTTCCACGATCAATATGCTTGCCGATAAGTGGAAAAACGTCCAACGTCTAGAGATGTTAAAATAACAAATAAAATACTTTCTTAACACACGCTCTTTCGTTTACTGCGATCACCGCTTAGTGTGGTTTTTTTTGGTAAGACTGGGCTTTTTATGCACAAGACCGAAAAGAGTAGAAGGGGATTAAGGAGGTCTTTGCCTTGCATTGGGATGGGACTTACAATCAACGCAGTGGGTTGTGGGTAGTGGGGGGTAGGGAGTGGGTACTGGGTAGTGAGTAGTGGGTAGTGTTGGCTAAACCTAAGAGCTCTTTTACGCTGCAATAGCAACTGCAGCCGACTACAGTGTTGATGCCTGCAATTGCTCTGCCGTTGGCATTTTGCCGCTCGTATATTGGCGGGATGCTGCTTGTGTATAAGAGCCCTAAGTCCTAGAGACTTGAAAGAAGGGTATGTTCCTTGCGAAGTGTAGGGATGCACTTAAAAAAGGGTTTTCAAGAAAATCAGCCCCTGAAGCTGAAGTGCAGAGGGGAAAAAAATATACACGGATGATATCGCGAGGCGCCCTCTATTATGAATTATGGATAAGGTCAATGTAATGAACTGTGTATAAGAACTGATGGCTTAAGCTGGGTTAAAAGTTAGATATCCTTTAGTAGTTAGCGAGTAAGCGGCTTAAAAGCCCCGGTACCATACACTGCTACTGCTGCTAGTGGGCTGGAAAAATGCTGTAAAAAAATTAACAAGTAGGACTTTTAAAAAAAAAAATACCAACTTCAAATAAATCACTTCTTACTTCTTGCCCTAAAGAATTTTGAAAATCGGTTCACAATTAACGGAGATATTGGAATCATAGGGCGAAAATTACAAGTGAGGATGAGGTTTTTGAGTTTTCCGGGAAAAGTACCAATCCCTCAGGAATAAAATTTATATGGGACCATTTGTGAAGTATACTCTTTTAAACAAAAAAGAATTTTGAAAATCCTTCCACAATTGACGGAGTTATCGGTGAACATAAATAATAAAAAAAGGTGCCGACGAATTGAGAACCTCCTCCTTTTTGAAGTCGGTTAACAAAATTGGAAATATCAAAGTTTGTATATAAAAAGTAAGTAGGTATACCAATCAAGACAATTGTGTGAGCTGATATGTAAGTTATCCAGTTATCCGTAAAAATCCGGGAAAATAACATGAACGTTAACTTACAAAATATAACGTTACAAATCTCCCGGCCATTATAAAAACTTTCTTCTTTTTACTTTATCCTCAAAAAAGTAAGTTCAACTGATCACTATATTGAATTTCTAAAAGGTTATAGAAAGGTTACCGGTCCGCGAAAGGTAAACACTGCGACCGTCCAATGCTTTGATCGATGAAAAACAACATTTTGATCCTTTTGCTGTAAGCCTTTCTCTTTTAAAAAGAATCAGTCGCTTCTAAGAAGGATTGAACTAAAAGTAAACTATTTTTATTTATATACGAAATATAAAACGGTCATCTGTGGCACAGTGGGCGAAGACCCACCAAAGACGCAAATGGTTGCGGGCGTGATTCCCGCCGTGAGATAATTGTTTTTATAGTCTGCAAATATTTGTGTCGGGTTTGGGTGTTTTCTATAAACAAAAAAATCTAAATAAGTATTATAAGAGTCATTTAGCGTTCCTAGCGTGGGGTTTATGGGTATATAAATATCCGGCTTTTTATAGGTGAGGCCTATGTACAGCATTGGCTGAATAGGCTGGTCTTGTTGACGTAGTACAAGTTAAAAGTTTAGGATTTTCTTATGATTTTCATAATTATCAGAAATAACACGTTCCATAGCTTAGCGTAGCTCTTCACAATTTGTATAATTTTAATTTTTACAGTTTCATGGACCAATGATTAGGCTAATAATTTCGAGGAGATGACAAAAAAGAAACTTTGAAATGGGGCTAATTTCTAATACATATTTTAATATAATTGTAACTAAGTTCGTCTAAGTAATGCTTAATGAAAGGAACTACAATTTAATTCTACGTCTAAATTCACTTCAATGGCGTTTAGGCTTAAGACAGACTTTAGAGGCAAAGTTAGCTGAATGGGACGGCTAATTTACAACTTTGTATATAATTACCTAATGTTTCTGAGAAATTATTTTAGTTCGACGTCTTGTTAACGACAACGGACAACGGCCCGAGTTTTATAACGGGGGACGGGCCGACTCACGGTTTTCAATAGGTTACCTAGTGTGGGTGTTTGTCAACGTAATGGGCACATACCCGTTGTATTGACAAAGGCAACCGTTTCCCGTCGGCCCGTTACCCGTTGACAACAAGTATAAACTCTTTATAAAAAATTAAACCGACTTCAAATAAATCACTTCTTACTTCTTGCCCTAAATAATTTTGAAAATTACAAGTGAGGATGAGGTTTTTTAAGTTTTCCGGGAAAAGTATCCAATTGAAGGAGATATCAGTGAACATACATAAAAAAAGTCGAAAAAAATAGCTTCCGACAAATTGAGAACCTCCTCCTTTTTGAAGTCGGTTAAAAGCGGTCGTTAACAAGAGGCCTCGCACAAGGCTCCCGCGGGTTGACTAAACACCGAAATAATGGCACGCGCAATTCAAGGGACGGCTTGAAAGCATTACAAACAAACAAACTTACTTTCACTTTTATAATATTTGTAACACTAATATTATAAATCCGAAAGTTTGTGAGTATGAATGTATTTATGGATGTATGGATAAATGGATGAATGGATGAATGCTTGTTACTCTTTTACGCAAAAACTACTGAACAGATTTGGATAAAACTTGGAATATACATAGTTTGTGACCTGGATTAACACAAAAACTACTTTTTATCGCAGTACTATGAGTGCGAAGCCGCGGGCTGGAGCAAGTTTATAATATTTGTAAGATTGTCTAGTTTTTTGACTGCTAGTTCAGTGTTCTTCAGATCTAAACTTGTAAATTCTATAGTACCTACCTATTTAAATCTGTTCTGAACTAAACTTGTAAATTCTTTAGTATCTAAATCTGTGTTGCCATGCCAGCAAACCAAGGAACTCTTTAGAGAAACTATCACATTACGCAAATCTTCGAACACCTAGCCGCTAAATGGCCGACAGCCGACTTGTAGTGCCGAATATTTGAGAACAAACGAATAGGAGCAAGTAAGATAAGATAATTTTAATTTTCCAGAACATATGTACATAATAGGTCTTAATTACTTAGTAGGTACAAAAAAGTTTATTATGTAATATTAATATTAATAAATTTAATATTATTGTGTAATGTAGCTATCGCCCGCCGCCTCGCGAGGTTTCCGTATATATAAAAAGTAGCCTATGTATTGTATCCAGATTACAAAATAAGTAAATGCCAAGTTTTATCCAAATCCGTTCAGCCATTACGGAGGTGAGTGGGAACCAACATACTTACACACACACAAACTCTTGCATTTATAATATTACTAGCTTCCGCCCTCGGTTTCGCTCGTGGTACCCTGATAAAAAGTAGTTTATGCGTTAATCCAGGAAATCTATGTATATCCCAAGTTTCATCTAAATCCGGTCAGCCGTTCTGGCATGCAAGAGTATCAATTTATAATATTAGTAGGATATCAGTCATGCATAATACAAGCTCTGCGTAGTTTGGGGCTAGATGATGTTGTGTTATATCGTGCAGCATTATTTATTTACAATGAGAGGACTTTTCAGCGGCTTTCCGCTTAACCTACATAGAGAAGGCTCATAGGGAAGGCCCATACGATACACTTAAACACTTAAACCTTATCGATACCTGATACCCAGGGGCACTCAACTGAAGTCGTAAAGAGAGCTTTTAGTCTTATACGTCGGTTCAATTATAGGACATAGTTGATATATTGATACTGGCCGTGTCCCCGATGGGATTTTCCATGGGTGATGGGCTGAGCATCGGTTCGAAGTAGAAAAGGTTACAAAAATCCCTTTTAAGTTTCTTCATCTCGTATTATTATACATAGTAAACACCCAAACCTGAGACAAATATCTGTAAATAATGCAAACATTTGTCCCGCGGCGGGAATCGAACCTTCTCGTCTCAGTCATTCGCTCACTGCGCCACAGAGGCAGTCTATCAGAGGCGTATAGAACCACACTTGTTCTGAATAGGGCGGTTAGGTTTATAGCTAGCAACGCTGTTTTATTGTCTTCTTATTGGTTTTTCAAAGCTGAATGGAGTCTTTTAAAAATTAATTAACTAATGTTGAGAAGTAAATACAGCTTGTATTTAATTATTAATTATTTTAATTATTATTGTTTCTGAATTTTTTATGTTGAAAATTGAGGTCGTCCACCTCGACAAAACGGAAATAGTGAGAAGACTCAAAACAATTAAGCTTTTTGAGCTAGTGTAGTGTAAATATTAGTAAAAGTGCAATAGTGCTTTATAGCGAACACAAGAACAAAGTGTCGCCTTATGTTTTGTAAATAGAGAAAGTGTTGATAGACACGTTCTTAGTAATAAGTATCCTATAAAACTCGGGCAATATCAAGTTACTGATTACCGTTATGGCCGTTGTAACATTTTAGTGTATTTTATTATTTTATAAAATACACTAAATCACTATCCCGTGTCTTGTGTTGTGACCACGATCGTTGCAACACGATCGAAATGTCGGGAAAATAAAGAAGGCAAAACTCGAGGAAGACCCGTTACACAATAATAATTATGTTTAATACCAGTGAAAGTTTAGAAAAATACTAAAGCTTGTGTTATTCACATATATATCCGACCCTACCTGTGAACATGCGACCTGCAATACAGTTCACTCAACACCTGAACAAGTAGCAACAAAGAACGTATTGTTGTCGGAACAGTAATTGAACTACTTTGAAAGAGCTTTTAAAAATGTAAGTCCGGAAAAGTGCAATTTGTCTTCGCTATCATAATCTACTTTGAAATACTGAAGCTTCTTACTTCGTGGATTTGATACTTATACTGTACCGCATTAACCTAGTTTATTTAATGATTAAAACGGGTACCTCTATTTAAAACTAGCCTTCGCCCGTTGCTTCGTTCTTATTAGTAGTACCCAGACAAAAAGTAATTTCAGCCCCCTCAGCATGCCGTTTTTGTGTCTACTCAACGATAGAGAAGACAACGTGTTTTTCCTGATTGTAGGCCTCCCTGCATCCCAAACATGAGTATTTTTCCCCTAGACGCTTGTTTTATCAATTCTTTAGTTATGCATGCTTAAGGTTACGATACATGTAAAACCTCCCTCTCGCTCGCACTATTCAATTTTGAATTCATTTCATTTAATTTCAAATCACTGAATTTATTTATGCAAAATAGCAAACCTTCACGGCCTAGAAAATAATAATACAAAGGTTCAGCAAGAATATCACCAAAAAAAATAGCACCAAAATTGATCACATTGGTCCAAGTTTTTTGGTAAGAAAACGTGATAGAATCAAAATGATATTATTGCTGAACATTTGAATTGTTATTTTCTAGGCCGTGAAGGTTTTCTATTTTGCATAACTACATTCAGTGATTTTATATCTTCAAAAATGTTGAATAGTGCGAGCGAGAGGGAGGTTTGACATGTATCATCGCCTTAAAACATTCAAAATGTTGCTACATCTACATGCTGCATGCAATAAGTTTTTTCTACTCTTCCGTCGTCAAATCCTTTGTCTATAGTTGCCGTGCTAAGCCAGTTGATCTAAAACTAAATTATATGTTCAATTTCAGCTCAAACCATTCCGTTTAGTATTAGTGTGAAAGAGAACAAAGAACTCATTAAATATTTTCTGTTATAAGTACACCAATTTTCGAGCAGTACTGTAGTCACAAGATAACTTAGCCGGACTGAATATACTGGGGTGTACGGGGTTCCAACCCCCATCTTCGGAACCCAAGCCAACCTCACCTGCACGTATTATTGTACTATATTTTGGGGAGTGTTCTGAGGAATTGTTTAATCTGGTGCCGGCGGTCGCTTTCCACCATCGCACCACACGCGGAAAAACCAAATTTCATTCGCACCACCTGGATGGTTGGTTCTCTACAACCGTTCGCTTTGCACGATCTTTCCTGCCACGTACGTGCAAGTCTTGTAACGAACTCCCTCCTGCGGTTTTCCCTCAGAGCTACGACATGGGGTCGAAAAAAAAACGTTGTGCATCCTGCTAAACAACGAACGAGGCTCTGGCGGCCGGCTGATTGCGGCATAGCACAGCCTACATCGGCACATCTAAATCCCCTGGCCACCAACGGGTAGCAGCGTCGGTTGTACGGGAAGCTGTGCCCTGCGATCCCCAACCCACATGCCCAGCGTGGGGATTATGGGCTTATCTCCCTTTACTCGGGGAGGCCTACGTCCAGCGGCGGACTGATATAGACTGGTGTGGTGTGGTGGTGTGGGACTGAATATAGCCACTTCAAACTTCAGCGCATGTATAGTCGCGAAGTTATTCGATTACTTTTATAGCTCAGCTGGATTTAGTGTTTTTAATTAGAAATATTTGAAATTTCACTCTGTTGCCTCGGACATGATGCCATACTTGTCTGAGCTTGCCTTTAGCTTGCAGGCTCTGCCCGAGGAGTAGCAACCCAACTAGAGCAAGTGTGTTTTCAGCACTCAAAGTCACTATTTTTGCTTTTATTATCGTTCTATTCTAAGAACGAAAATACTACTCATACGATGTAATGGTATAAAATTCATCACGAACATTTTTGCTATCCATGAATTATTTAGTATTTGTACCAAAACATTTGCGAAACAAAATAGTAAGTCCCTAAAACCCATCTCATTTCGTGTTTCAAAAGAAAGTATAAACATTAGTCAAAGTATTGATCTCGTGACATAAGGTCCGAAAAGATACATATATGAAGTAACGAAACTTTGATGTTATACAACAACCCTCAAAGTTGTGGTAGCGAACAAAACTATGTCACAGAATAGATAATACTAGCTGCCAATCGCGGCTTCGCTCGCGTGGTGCCCGAACAAAAAGTAGCCTATGTGTTGATCCTGGATCAAAAACAAACTATGTATATTCCAAGTTTTATTCAGTAGTTTTTGCGTGAAAGAGTAACAAATATCCATCCATCCATCCACTCTCACAAACTTTCACATTTATAATATTAAAACGATAGGATATGATTATTGAAAGAGAATTAGCAAGCTGAAGTGGCAGTAGGCAGGCCATATCTGCCGAAAAACCGATGCAGTAGATTTTTATAGGAAGAAGATTTTTATAGGAAGAAGATGATGATGATGATGTGTTTCAATTCGTGACGAAATAATGTGAAATCTTTTAAGACTTTATTAAAATAGAAAAACTGGATTAGTGTCCGAGCTATTCAGCTCACTCCTGTGTCCTTTAAGAAAGAAAATTATCTGTAGTGAAGAACAGGGTCCAAAATTTTCTTACAACTAAAAGAAAACCTTATTTTATGATTTTATTTTAGCTTGCTTCTTATTATAAGAATGTCAGAGGTTCGCGTAGAAGCTTATCTATGACATAGGTTTTATAAAGACAAGATATTTCTTACTAGTTTAATAGGTATTTGGTATTGGGCTTCCAATATTATGGCGAGACAGCTAGCCTATTGTTATTTAGCCAGACTAATCCAGACTTACATTAGATTCCGATGGTACGGCTTCTCCTAAAATTGACTTTCACAAAATGGGTTTCTATGTTTTTTCATAGGCTTAGTGTTAGAAAAATATCTTTCGTCCGTGGCTTCGCTTGCGTTAAGACTTATTTTTCTATCCCTTAATAACAGTGTTTTTTTCTGGATAAAAGATAGCCTAATATGTCATTTTCCGTACCCCTGATAACAGGTATGTGAAATTTTAAGATGATCAGTTGAGTAGAAGCGTAACAAACAAATAAACAAACAAACTCACTTTCGTATTTCTAATAGTTGAGTGTCTAGGTCTATAAATCTTTGAGAAACGATGCATATTTTACAGAAATCCTAGCCGATAAAATACTTTAAGGTTCATTACTATATCTGAAAGCTGCATGTTTTAGCAAAAACGATCATCATCGATTATTTTTATGACTACACTATTGTATTAGGTCTGACCTGTAATAATAGTTGTAATGTTTTGAATAAATACAAATACAAAAATACAAATCAAATCCGCTTGGTTAACCACTTTCCGCCCGGTGACTATTTGAATGGGTCATTTAGTTATGGGCATTTATATATGGGGCTTGAGTCTGAAAAACATAATATATTTGTCAGTCTTTAGAAAAATCCCGCTTCCGGCACTGTTCTATTTCCATACAAAAATATAGTTAACCCTAAAGTAGTAAGTAGTATGGTATGTTTTTCACACTAGTCACTGAGCGAAAACACAGTACGATGTTGGTTCCGGCTTTAATCGGAAAAGATAATCCAAGTCAGAGGCTCTTTGGGCGGCCTACGACGACAACCAGAAACGACACCAGAGTTACTAGCACATTAGAAAGAAAAAGACTGAATGCTCAGCGCTAACGGCAATATCTTTTTAATCCCTTTTCAAACTAAATTTTCAGCATATTTTTCGCTAGCAAGCGTTGTAACACTCGCCAATTAGTAAAATAGATAGAATAAAGTCTTCATTTGGCACACATTAACACAAGAGTAACAGCACTAACAAGATAGGTAAAGGAAAAAAAAAAAAGATTTAAAATAGAAAAAATCACAAATAGGAGGTTTGGGTAGACAAGCGGAAAGTAGTAAGGTAAATTATAGACCCATCGCGTCGTACACTTTATCTTCGTTCGAGGCCCGCAGTCAACGTGTTAAGCAATATCCGCCCAGTCACTATTTGGATGGGGGGTTAAGTAGCATTTAAATCTGTGCCTGTGTGTGTGCTTTATTTCCATACAAAAATATAGTTAACCCAAATTTTGTAGTATTTCGAAAAACACAGTACGATGTTGGTTCCGGCTTTTTTAGTTGTTAAGCCAGGTTGGAGGCTTTTTGAGGGGATAAAATGACACCAGAGTTTGTTACACATTAAGGTCATAGCCCACTTACACGACTACACTCGACTACTAAAATATCATTCAAATATGGGCTTTAAGTCGTGCCCTTGCGATATAGTTTACATTGACAACATAAATTAGCAGACAGCTCGGAGTCAGCAAGCTTCCTGCCATCAGACTGCTCGGTAGTTGACACCTCGCTGGCCACACGTGGTAGCCAAGCGGTCAGCGCGGTGTCCGCACGCTGACTGCTAGCAGTCGCCGCGCCGGTCGGTGGACGGTGCGCGCGGGTCAGAGCGTGGATAGCTTGGTGCCGGCTAGCTGTCGCCGCGTGGACTGCTTGGTGCCTACTAGCTGTCGCCGCTTGGAATGCGATCAGTCGCTTTAGTTTAGGGCGGTGTTGGGTGGGAGCGATGTTGAAGCAGAGTCGTGTAAGCGGGCTGTGACCTTTAAACACATTAGAAAAAAAAATACTGAATCCTCAGCGCTAAACTGTGATGCAATGTCTTTGATCCCTTTTCAAATTAAATTTTCAGCGTAGTTTTCGCTAACAAACATTATTACACTCGCCGATTAGTATAATAAAGGCCCTTTGCGCCGTACACTACCTATAACTTCCATAAATACTTCACCGTCATATATCAGGAGTTCGCCCCAGCTCGCAATACCGATCGTAAATTAAAAACTGTAGTGGCTATGAACAAGTTCTGCCTTTTGTTCACGTTCCAGTTTCTACATGTCTATATGCGATTACTGGATTTGCAATTTTCAACTCTATTGACATGTGCAAACAGGAATTCTCCGATGAAACATGTTCATTTGAGATTCTCTTTGGTACAAATTGCTCATGGCTTGCGAATATTCACAGAGTATTTTTTGTGTAGAGTACTAATTAGTATACATTCTTTTAGGATCAACAAAAGTATTAAATGTGATGTTGGTATCTACATTTTATGTGAAGCACAAAAAACTATTCCTTCATGGAAAAACCTAGGCTTTTGCATCTAATCTAGATACAACAACACCAACACCATCACCAGCCCATTTCAGTCACTTTTTGGACATTGGCCTCCCAATAAGAAGTGGATAATGGATATTCCCTTAATCCCCACGCTGGGCATGCGAGTCGGGGATCGCAGGGCACAGTTTTTCGCACCACCAACGCTGCTGCCCGTCAGCAGTGGTTTTAGTCTGTGCTATGCCGCAATCAGCTGGCCACCGCAGCCCCGTTTTTAGTTCCGAAGATGGGGGTTGGAACCCCTTACACCCTTTTAGTACTTACTTAGGTTTTCAAGTATTTTTTGTGTGTGCACTTAATGTCTCACTAAATTATGCTAGGAAGCAATGATCAAAATTGTTTCATCATCATCAGCCTATAGCAGTGCACTGCTGGACATAGGCCTCCTCTAATGAGCACCATTGCACCCTGTCCTGAGCTCTACGCATCCAGTTTATACCAGTAGCCTTTCTCAAAATTTAAATTAACTACCTGAGATAAAAAAAAAATCACGTCATAAAAAATTCCGTCATTGAGCTAATTAAACAATTTGATTTTAAAGAAATAATTAACTAATTTATGACGGTGAAATATTTTGGATTTTAAGTTCTGAATTCTAATTATTCTTATCTTAAGAGATTACTTAACTCTTACTTAATCGTGATAATTATTTAGACTTAGACCACCTTTATACATGTTTGACGCAATAAATATATTTGAATAATTGAATCTTTAAACAATAGCGATATTTTAGGTTTATTTACTAAACTATATTAACAAGAGGAAAATAAAAACAATTCACGTATTACCCTTTCCATTGGTATGCCTAACGAGTAGTACATGTTAGTCAATTTCCATTTTCCGTTCTCTAGAAAATTCTGTGAATAACCTCCATTTTATCATAATTGGGTTTTGTCGCTATGGAATTTCTTAAGGGGGCAGTAGCTTAAATACTCTGGTAATATGGAAATCAACAGCCTGCGCACATTGAACGACAAACGTCAGCGATTAGACGCTACGACACGCAGCGGGGGACAATTTTCATACATTTTGTTCAAAGCTCCGCACACACGGCGACAATCGCGACAGACCCTCGCGACTAAGTCTGTCAGACGAGTCTGTTACTCAAAATATTTATTTTGGAGCACATGTCAGTAAGTGCAAGAATATAGCAACATTGTCAAAAGCGCAATTATCATTCCCCATATGCCATGTGCTAAAAGAGGGTTGGCTCAGGATGTCCTGTTTAAGACGCTACATAGCGCTAATATTCAGGCAAATAATCTTTTTATTTGACTTCACGGATATCGAGTTTAGTACCCTCCATGGTAAGATAACTAACCTTCTTTCATTTTCAAACACATAGGTACACATCTGCCCACATCTTCTCTATTCCATGCGATTCTTAGCAGTCTCTTGCTCTCTCTCCCAATGAGATGGTTTTTTGTTGCCTTCACAGATGTCGAGTTTAGTACCCCCTACACTCGATTTCAAACACATAGGTACACATCTGCCCACATCTTCTGTATTCCAAGCGATTCTTAGCAGTCTCTTGCTCTCTCCCAATGAGATGGTTTTTTGTTGACTTCACGGATGTCGAGTTTAGTACCCCCTTCACTCCATTTCAAACACATAGGTACACATCTGCCCACATCTTCTGTATTCCAAGCGATTCTTAGCAGTCTCGTGCTCTCTCCCAATGAGATGGTTTTTTGTTGACTTCAGGGATGTCGAGTTTAGTGCCCCCTACATGATAAGTTAATTAACCTCTTTTCATCTTCAAATGCATAGGTACATATCTGCCCACATTTTCTGTATTCCAAGCGATTCTTAGCAGCTTTTGCTCTCTCAATGAGATAGTTATGTTACATCTCTTTGTCTCCTCTGAAGATCTCGAATCGTAAAAACTGGCCACCACTTTTTCGCTTAGGTACAGTGTTTTACAAAGTTGAATAGCTGAACCTTCTGTACTCGGAAGTCGATAAAAAGTTCGATTTGACTCGCCTTGAGAATATTCCATAGACATTTGCTTACATAGATGTTATTATCGATAAAGTTTTTATAGCGCGGTGAGAATAAATAGCGGGGACGTAGGACTCGTGACTTGGAATATTCCTTTTTGAGGATGAATACTTTTACATACACATAATAAACATATACCTGTTACCATGCCTCCTGTAATAACACCTGTTACATTACTATTCTGTAACAATGAGACCACTAGCCGTAACTGGATCATACATAATATAACAGTTCACTGAGTTTACATGCAACGAAATCCAATAAGATAACTAAGTATACATGTTTTTTGGGATAGTTACCATTAAAAATCTCAGCTCAGAGTACTCAGGGATAGATTGGAACATTACTATAAGCCTAAATCTGTTATTTGATAGTAATAATTAAACTTGCGTAAAAGTGTCAAGCTCCCTCACACATTACACGGAATTAACTCTTTTTCTATATAGTGCTTACAAATAATCCCAATATATAGATGATCACGGGTTCGATTCCCAGCCGAATCTTAAATTTTAAGGGTACAAGGGATTCCAACCTCCATCTTTTGAACACAATCCCCGTAAAGTGTACCCTGCTGAATAATATAGGACCCTGGCCGCCGACGGGCAGCCACGTCGGTGGTACAAGAAGCCCCTTCGATCCCCGACCCGCATGCCAAGCGTGGGGAGGCCTATGCCCAGCAGTGGAGGAATAGGCTGTTGTCGTTGTTGTTATAAGGCTGTTAATATCAGAATACAGCTCTTTTCTACCAATCTAAACACAGGGTTATCTAAGATTACAATCCTTTGACCCACAATTGCGGACAATTTTATGGGCGGGAACAATGAGATCCCGCGTTTTTGTTATTTTCTAAATAGGAAGTAATCACGCTTCCTGATTTCCGAGGCCGGGGGTAAACAAAAACAGTAATTCCCCATTCCACAAGCCTTTGCGTTCCGCTTTAATTAATTCTTTTTTGATTAGATACACTTCAAGGTTTCATGAGCTAGTGGTCAACTTTGGTGTTTAGCCCGAAGGCCACCGACACTTATTAACCAAAATCCGAGACCTTTCTGAAGTACGTAAGCGTTCAGATCTAAATGCCACCAAAGGGCACCCAATAGTGATCGGGCAGAGTGTTGTGCTCAGAAAACCGACGCAAGCGATGCCAAGAGCATGTCAAAATTGAAGATATTTTTTGTGTTGTATGCATAAAAAATGGACTAAAATAAGTTTGTATAAATTAGGCTTGGCTGGTGGCCGCCTGATCTTCAAAATCAATGTTATACAAGCTATTACTCATCTAGTTCATCATAATTATCATCATCAGCCTATAGCAGTCCACTGCTGGACATAGGCCTCCCCTAATGAGCGCCATTGCGCCCTGTCCTGAGCTCGACGCATCCAGCTTTTACCAGCAGCCTTTCGCAGATCGTCACTCAGCCTGACCTCATTTAGTTATTCATACCGAATTAATACATTCATTTTTGATCTTAAGTTGAAGAGATAATTGACATGCCAGTAGAGTAGCTCGTAGAATCAGATTATTCCAATAATCCCCACCAAGCCTCATACCGATAACGGTTAGGTGGGAATAATCGAATGGCCACTACGTTCTGGAAGATGACAAACTAGGTGGACTAAGAGGGCTGACGACATCGTCAAGATAAATCGGTGAATGGAAAGGGCCCGAGACCGTTCATCGTGGAAATCCTTGTAGGAGACCTATATTCGGTAAAGTTCTGAGGTTGTGCATGATGATGATGACATTAAAATGACTGAAGAGAAGTCTTTTTAAGTTTATACTTCTTTCGCTGGGGCTACTACACCTTCGGCGAAGGTTCGCGCAGTATTGCGCTCGGTACAAAGAAATTCAAAACCAAGAATATTCGCTAAAGCTTAAAAAAAAGTAATAAAAATACCTTTATACGTATAAAGGTGTTTTTATTACTCATGCTCATATTTATTTATTTCCGTATAGGAATATTATACACTCACATTAGCTATAGGTACATACTTATCGTATGCCATCCATATACACATACATAAAGCCTCGCCTATTTCCTAGAGGGTAGGAAAAGAATATAAACCTCCACTTGCTATGATAATGGCATTTATGTATTTGATTTATTTAAATTTATTACCAGGCATACCTCTTTTGCTTCTTTCACTCGCATAACATTTATCATACATGCTCGTCGGCTTAGGGTACTCTTGACCTGGCTTTTTTCCAGCACGACTCCGATTTGATCAGGAGACGTCGATGTTCCCTTTCGAACCGACTGTCGCGAGACAAAACACGTTAACATTCCAATAAAAATATATCTAAAAATTATTTTATGTGACAACACTGGCTTTTTCCGTCACCTTGATAAAAAACCAAGTGAAATACAATCCTGTTGAAGGAGATACTGCTGTGAAGAACTAAAGTAAACAAGATAAACCCAAGTATCTAGCTTCATAAAACTCAGTTGATCTTGGCTATACTCGTAAAACTGGATTTTATGACTTGTAAAATCACTTAGTTTGGTACACTCAACTGATAAGGGTAATAATTGTGGTGTACTCGCTGTATTTTCTCTACAAAATTCGTTTAGACTGTGGAAATAAATAAATAATGCTGAACACCACATGAAGCCCAAAACTGAGCAGAACTTGTATTATGGGTACCAACTATACTTTTTGTTTTTAAATACATACATATATAAATAGAAATAGAAATCTGGTAAACTTATCCGTTATTTGGGGATTTATACTTCTTTACTTTACACTTTTTGTATGTGTACATTTTAACGCTGAGTGCTGAAAACACAAATTTGATTCTGCACGTCGTCCTCCTCGCAGCCAACGTGTTAAAGATAAGGTTACTCGTGGGAAGAAAAAGTATATTTATTTCCCATTGAGAAGAAAGCTTTTAAAAAGACCAATCGGCTCTTACTATAGCATTAACTATTTTCCAAAAATGGCAACACATTCGCGGCATCAACGATGCTTCTATTTTTAACTGACACAACTGTTCCGTTCTGGCGCGAAGCCATTTTGGATTTGACCCGAATTTGCTTTTGAATCAAATTAAATACGAATCAATAGCCTAAACGGGAACATACTTTGTTTAGCTCTGTGAAAGCCAGACTTTACAAGTAAAATTCTATTCACGACGGATTTCATTCGAGGACATTGACAGATTCAATAAAGCTATTTTGGTTTTAGTGAAGTGACAAGGGTGACTAGGTTGATTATGGAAATCAATTTTTATCATCTTGAACGACGGTAGTATCATTTTTATTTTATTTTATTTTCTAGTGTTTTGGATTTATAGTTATAAGTATTGGCAATTTCACCTATGTACATTAATAAGACACAAGTATAGCGAAATGGAATAAAGTTTATTTTGACTGGAATTCTCTGATGAAGAAAATTGTTCAGCGACCGTTTTTCTTAAAGTCGCCATTGCTTTAGCAGAAACCTGACTGAAGACTGGACGACTGGACTTATAAACCGTACTATGTTGCCTCATATTATTATGAAAAAAAAACTTAATATTGGCAGAATTAAGGAAATTGTTTGAAATTAAATTAAGGAATACAGGTTGATTAAATCACAGAATAGAAAATGGGGAATTCATTACTCAGGTAGATAAAATAAAGATTGAATTATAAAACTGGTGTGAATATTTTTATAGTAAAGCATACGCAATAGCGTAAAAGTTGGCAAATATATTCTCTAACTCGTCACATTCTCATTTTTAGATCAAAAGTCTTTGTATGTACTCTCATATTATGTGCCAGTGACTAATTTTGTGCCTACATTTTAGTCGTAGCATTGTTTACCAATACCGCTCAAAAGTGAGGACTGGATGGAGGGAGTGGCGATCTTTGCCCTGCAGTGGGATAATTCAGGCTCCTAATACTAATATTAATAAAAAAAATTTTTTTACAAATTTACTTTGAAATAAAGAGTAAGAGTATCCTCCTCCTCAATCGTTCCACCATATTTGAGGATCGTGATTCCGTGCAAGAACACTGTTAATGGTTTTCCTCCACCTGCCACGGTCTTCGGCTTGGAGTAAAAGTCTGAAGAGTTATAATAATAATAATAAAAAAATATATTAAAAAATGTATTTTAGACGAGTTTACAATTAAATAAAGTTTACAAGAGTTTACAATCAATAGTTTTTATGTAAGAAAAAATCGTAGCACCGCGTAGCTGTTAATCGTAGCATGGCCTTACATTCGTAGAGTGTAGCAATAGTTTTAGACAAGCATATAATTTTGTTTGTAGATATTATTAATATATAAATAGCGTAGCAACATTAGTTTATGTTACACACATACTCGTATGAAACATGTATAGAATACTTGTAGCCTGGAAAAGCACAATTTCTAGACAAGCTCTAACAAAAAAAAAGTTAGGAGTTATAGTGACAGCCTCAAAAAATACAATATCACCTCTCTCTCATCCCGAAGGAAAAAAATAGATCTAATCTTCTTACACAAAATAGTTAACGGAAATATCGACTGCATAGAATTAAATAACCAGATAAATATTAACATACCTAAGAGACTTCCTAGAAAAAAGCATTCAATATGTTTTCTATACCGTTTTCTAGAACCAATTCAGGGTCAAAATGCCGTTATGCCAAGGCTCTGTAAATTATATAACATATTATCTAGACATTGATTTGAGTGATCCTTTATTAAATATAAATATATAAATATTATATATAAATATAAAAAAACATGTAATTTTCCTTTCTTAATCAGTAGTTGCTTATTTTAAAATCAGTTCTCTCCTGCTTCTTTTGTAAGTGTAACCAAAAGATTTTGCTTGTATAATTTATAGTATACATATTTGAATACCTACCCAAGTACTTAGTTCTTTTAAAAAAAAACTTTTGTTGTGGTAATGCTTTCTATAAAATGTATTAATAATTTCTTTTACCTAGTCTGAAATTCTGACCTCGTCTATCTAAGTGAATGTGCATGATGTGGTCACCCATAATTAAGGGAGCACTGGCTTTTAAGATTAAGTGCTTTTATTTTGTTTAAGTGTGTGTATCTCTTGTCGGCGACCCAAATAAATAAATAAATAAAAAAATAAAATATACAAATTGTAATAGTGAATGTCCTGTGACATTGTTGTTCACATTGCCTGTGAAGTTGTTTATTACATCACAATGAATGACTTCGTAGCTACAAGTTTGTACTGTTATATATGTAATATTCTATGTAAACTGCTGATCAAATATTAGCATATTTGGCCCTTGTTCAGTTAAGCCTAGGGCTTCCAACCCTCAGTCTGCAGTGAGCTTCCAACCGTGATAGTTGTCCAGGTCAACTCGTACTTGTCAATTCTATTTAAGTACTTATTATTATACTTATTACTTACTGCATGATGATGTGTGATTACGTCCCGAATTATTTATTTGTTATTTATTTATTCAGTGTCATGTCCTTTAATCTTAGAATAAAATAAATTCCTCCTTTTTTTTAAAAATACATTTTTGTTTTGGCCTATTGGTCTACAGTACGGAACTCTCGATGAGCGAGTCCAATTGACACTTGGCCAGTTTTTTTATATGCTTTTATTTTGTATCGTCTAACTAAACAGAGCGAAAACACTTCTTAACTCAGTCATATTCAATTCACGCTCAGGCCGGTGAAATTTTTAGAACATTTCTCTTTGAGAATTCTTTTCGCTCACCGTAATTTCAAGTTACGGCAATCAACGTAATAATATTTATATTTTCTTCAACTTTTTTCGCCTCGCAAAAGATAGGTGTGTCTTGTCAGCGGATACATCTTTTGATGATCCGCTGTACTTGAAATGAAACTCATCTTCATTAATTTAAGAGCTGCGCTCTTGACAGTGCAACTCATGCACATGCAACGTCAAACGTGATGTTAAGTCACTCTGACGTAGGTACGACCGCTAGTGTATGGTGCGATGGGAGATCAATTGGAAAATAACTGAAGAAAACGATCTTCATTACGTCCAGGCATTACGTGTTCGCCGGAGTATCTGTATTATATTGATAATTTAAACTATCCTGAACTAATCTACCCAAATTTTAATTAATTGCTTTATGGTTTTTGGCTGAAAAACAGCGTCGAACGTTCATCGTACAGAACATGCTGAGCCAACTCATTTTCGAAGCAGGGTTATGGGGGCTCATCGATTTAAATTTAACTATATAAATTCTGTTTTAGCTCCTTTAGTTTATACCTAAGCATTGTTCTCGTAGATTATTGTGTGTTTTATTGTTGTGTACCTTTGTCGAAATAAATGTTTTTCTATTTCTTATTTCTATTTACCCGTATTCTCTTCGCCCGATAATCCACGCCTACCGGTTAGCTACCTGTATTGTGCAATGAGCATAGATCCTCCTGTCAATAAACTTAAGGTATAGGCCCCACTTGTCTGACCTGGCGCGGGCATGGCACGGGCGCTTTCCTATTCCATTCAAATTTAATACAAAATTCATGGAAATAAAGCACAATTTAGCTCGGACGACTTCGCGTCATAAGCACGTCCGATCAACGACATACCGTGTGTCCTAAATTGTGCTTTATTTCCATGCATTTTGTATGAAATTTGAATGGAATAAGAAACCGCCAGTGCCTTGTCTGCGTCCGACGAGTTCACATTCATCGGGCACGGACATGGCGCAGACATGGCACAGGCGGTTTCCTATTCCATTCAAATTTCATACAAAATGCATGGAAATAAAGCACAATTTAGGACACACGGTATGTCGTTGATCGGACGTATGACGCGCCATTTCGGCGCCCGCGCCCGATCGCCGCCAGATGGGCGTCAGATGGCCGCCAGTTCGTAGTATGTACTTGCTTGCGACATATGTCCGTTAGTGATGTAAAAATGCGTGACGAATGACGATATCGAATTTAATATTGAATTTTTTGAATTGATTGTAAAATATGCAACGCTTTATGATCATTGTCGTTCCATTATTGTAACTGAAATGTTCAAGATAAATTGTGGCTGGAAATCGGAAAGAGATTAAACTAAACCGGTATTAAATTTTTTTTATGTAATACCCATGGTAATACTAGCTGATCCTTGTGCAAATTCGTTTGCGCGTATTTTCTTCAACTGTATCAGGGCCCGATTTGGTAACCCGATGAAGAGGTTTTCGGCAGGGTTTTTCCAAAAGTTTAGTTAACCCTCTCCGTATGGTTTACACTATTATTTGATAGGTTAAACAATTCAAAACCCTTTTGATTAGGTTATCTGATCATGAGGGTTATCAATAGTATTGGGTTTTGGTATTATTCCAAAACCCATTCCTTAGGGTTACCCTTTTTATCATTGTAACACGGGTTATAAGTGGGTTATAGGAGATAATGGAGAAAAGAATTTCGGTCAAAAGATTAAAAATAATTGCGGTAATTGTGTTCTAAGCATTAAGGGTGGAAATGCAGACTACTAATTGTTTATTTTACGCAATAATAATTATATTATAATAAAATTGGAATAAATTTTCAATGACAGCTGTCAAACTTAAATCGACCATATCTCGAGAACTACTTATCTTAGACTTGCTTTTACTAGCTCAAATGATAGCTATTGACAAGACCTTAATTTTCGATGACAGCTGTCAAACTTAAATCGACCATATCTCGAGAACTACTCATCTTAGACTTGCCTTTACTAGCTCAAATGATAGCTATTGACAAGACCTTAATTTTCGATGACAGCTGTCAAACTTAAATCGACCATATCTCGATAACTACTCATCTTAGACTTGCCTTTAGTAGCTCAAATGATAGCTATTGACAAGACCTTAATTTTCGATGACAGCTGTCAAACTTAAATCGACCATATCTCGAGAACTACTCATCTTAGACTTGCCTTTACTAGCTCAAATGATAGCTATTGACAAGACCTTAATTTTCGATGACAGCTGTCAAACTTAAATCGACCATATCTCGATAACTACTCATCTTAGACTTGCCTTTAGTAGCTCAAATGATAGCTATTGACAAGACCTTAATTTTCGATGACAGCTGTCAAACTTAAATCGACCATATCTCGAGAACTACTCATCCTAGACTTGCTTTTACTAGCTCAAATGATAGCTATTGACAAGACCTTAATTTTCAATGACAGCTGTCAAACTTAAATCGACCATATCTCGAGAACTACTCATCCTAGACTTGCTTTTACTAGCTCAAATTATTGCTATTGACATGAACTTAATTTTCGATGACAGCTGTCAAACTTAAATCGACTATATCTCGAGAACTATTTATCTTAGACTTGCTTTTACTAGCTCAAATGATAGCTATTGACAAGACCTTAATTTTCGATGACAGCTGTCAAACTTAAATCAACCATATCTCGATAACTACTCATCTTAGACTTGCCTTTAGTAGCTCAAATGATAGTTATTGACAAGACCTTAATTTTCAATGACAGCTGTCAAACTTAAATCGACCATATCTCGATAACTACTCATCTTAGACTTGCCTTTAGTAGCTCAAATGATAGCTATTGACAAGACCTTAATTTTCGATGACAGCTGTCAAACTTAAATCGACCATATCTCGAGAACTACTCATCCTTTACTTGCCGTTACTAGCTTACATGATAGCTATTGTTAAGATCTTAATTTTCGATGACAGTTTTTAGTTTGACAGCTGTCATCGAAAATTAAGATTTTATTAGTAGCTCTCATTTGAGCTAGTAACGGCAAGTCTAGGATGAGTACTTCTCGAGATATGGCAAATTCAAGTTTGACATATGTTATTGAAAATAAAGATCTTGTCAATAGCTATCTTTTGAGCAATTAACGGCTAGTCTAGGATGAGTAGTTCCTGAGATATAACCATTTATAGATGAATTTGTAGAATGAGTTTCGAGTGGAGCTTTGAGTTGAGTTTTGAGTTTGAGTTTTAGAGTGACAGTGACAGTGACAATCAAAAATTATTATTCAAAATAGTTTAGAGGTCATATTTTTCTTTTTAACACGTTGACTGCGGGTCTCGGACATAACGCTTTACAAAATACTCATTATGTGTACTGTCGGCTTTGCCTAATAAATACAATAAAAATAAAAAATAACGCTACGCAGAGTACTCTGCGATGATGCCCTATGAAAACTGACTGAAACACATTTTTTTCTTTTTAACATGTTGGCTGCGGGCCTCAGTCATGACATAACTGATGACTTATGAAAACTGAAACATCATTTTTTTTCTTTTTAATTTGTTGACTGCGGGTCTCGTATATGATAACGCATACTCTGCGATGATGACCAATGAAAACTGACTGAAACACAGCACTTTCCTTATGTTTTCAAAACTTTTCTTTAATGCAGTGACGCTCTTCCTTCAACCAAATAAAGCGATCCGAACTTATACCTAATGATTGACGACATAAATCAAGAGTCAAAATCTAAATTCCCCCACCCAGTGTCAGGCGTAATGATAACCATTGTGTAACATTCAAAAAAACCTATGAAGAGGTAACTCCATTCATTCGTTTAACCTCATAAGAGGTTAACCCTATCGACTGAAAACCAAAAGGAACGGGTTACACTTTCGCTTGTGTTAGGAGGAGAATACCCAAACGAAAGGGTAATCCCGTCAACTGTATAACCCAATGAAGGGGTTTCACTTTCGAAGCAACTAACTCGAAATCGGGGTTGTACGGGCCCTGATCTGTATATTTATTAATTGTATGCACGAGAGCAAGAGCATCTTCGTCTTCTGAGGATGACATGCTGACACATCGATACCGGACAACAGACTGCACTACACTTGTGCCTCTGTCACGTCATTTCTGCGTCTTGTCCGAGCCATGTCCGCGCCATGCCCGTGCCATGTCCTCGCCACGTCCGTGCCACGTCCGCGCCATGTCCGCGCCATGTCCTTGCCCGATATGTGTGACCTGGGCCTAAGGTTATTTTTCCTACTTCCTATATATAAGTTTCATATTTCTACATAATCAAATCATGTGGTCCTTTATCTGCTAAGTATGCATAGACGATAATTGAGATTGCCTGGCAGAGACAGCAAAGTGGGTAATCACTTCCCCAATCAAAATCAGGATAACGCGAAAGAATGAGAATGCTTTATTACAATAATTTACCGACCCAAAACTCGAATTAAAAATGCCATTTACATTTCTTCTCCAAGTTAAATGCTGCGCTTGATTTGAAAAGTTACATCTTTTTGTTAAATTTGTAAAAGTTTTAGGCCTCACTCGACTGTAATTTCATCATTATCATCCTCATCACTCACAGCCTGAAGTTATCTACTGCTGGATATAGACCTCTCGAAGTTTATGCCAACCGCCACGGCCTTGTGCTAGTCGCATCCTCGATGGCTTGGCAATGCGTACTATGTCGTCGATTCATTTCGCTAATGGTCTTTCGAAGCGTCATCTACCTACCCTCGGGCACTATTGGGTCAATGTCCTGCTCCACCTGCCATCACCACGCCTGTCATTTTTTTACAATACCTGAAGATGGAACTAGCGAAGTATTGCTCCGTAGGTCCCGTGTGTTTGTAACGTGTCCTTTGATGCAACGCCCTGTGTCCTTCAACTTGAGGCATGAAGGTAAAGCCTGTAAGCTGTAATTGCACCGACACCCACATGCTTCAAACCGCTGCAATGCTGCTTCACGGCAGAAATACACATGATACTGCTTCACGGCCTGGTAGTACTTCTCCGGAGGAGCCCATCACAAAGAACTCTACTACTTCTGCAGTTATTTAATTGCAATTGCATATATTTTAGTCTGTTTAATGTATTAGCATAATCAGTAAAACACACGGGTTACTTTAAAATGTTTTATTTCGGAAAGCGGCAATTTATCCCTGTCGGATAACCTCGTTCGAATAGCCGTTCGCACTGACACCTCACGCTCGCCCCCTAGTCGTGGAAGAGGGAAAGAGCATATGACCCACCTGATTTTAAGTGGTAACCATTACCTATCACAAAGCATTGCATCTTAGATCACGTTTTTTCGGAACGTGCTTTACGATGCAACGCCCTGCACCTGTAATTTCATCCACGCACTTCAAACCGAAATAACAGCTGCTTCACTGCAGAAATAGACATGGTGGCAGTTCTTTCCTCGGTCGAGCCCTCCAAAAAGAACTCTACTACTACTAAATTAAATTAATAAATTTATAAAGGTAAAATAATTTTAATTTCTTAGCTTTTGAGGTAACGATAATATGTAGTTGAATTACTTGTTGCTTACTACTTATATTGATGAGGAGAATGGTGTGATAACTCACCAGTCTCCTTCTTACCTAGTACCAGTACCATTTTCTTTAAATGAGTAATTTATCTGTGATAAATGTTGTAACATTTGAAAAATGAATTCTAAAATACCTATCATCGATCATAAACTACCTTATGTAACAGAATAAAATCCACAATAGACCCAGTATTTTAGCCACACTCCATAATTCAATATCTATTCGACTGGTTTTAGTTCCGTTTGTTAAATAGGCGAGTTACCCACCCAATGAAATGCTCACTAGCTAGTACAGTCAACTTCAGAAGGCTTTGTTGAAATTTAGAAAATTCCTTGGTATTTCACAGTATTATAGCACATTTCCTCTTCACATCAGCCTATATCAGACTACTGATAGACACAGGCATCCCCTAATAAAGAGGGATATGGCCTTATTCCTCACGTTGGGCATGCGGGCTAGGAATCGGAGGCCACATCTTCTCACACGAATGACACTGCTGCCCGTTGGCTCCTCGACCGCTCCGGCTCCTCTGGCCTCTAGTCTCTGGTTGGATCTTTGGATAGAGTATTCAGCAGTGCCGGTGTAAGGCTGCGCTATGTCATAATAAGTTGGTCACCAGAGCCCCATTTGTTGTATACACCACGGGCAGGCAAGGTTGGCTTTGGTTCCAAGATGGAGGTTGGAATCCCATAAAATCTTTATAATTCTAAGATTCATTAAGTTATTACATTATTCTTTAAACCTAAAGCGAGTGTTTGCTTTTTACGACAAACGCTGCAGAAAACGCATTGCGATTGACGCACACTATTCTTTAACAGGTCAGCGCAAAGAGATTGGATTTTTTTTTGTTTGGGTCAGCGCATTCTGTGTGCCGCTGCTTCAAATGTAAAAATCAATCCGTGACAAAGCAACAACGTACTTCCAAAGATTAGAACAAATTACGGCAAAAAAATGTTTACATACGAAGGTGCGCAGTTCTATCACAAACTACCCTCAGTTGTAAAAAAATGCTAACTCTTTTGAATTGTACAAATGTAAATTAGCTCATTATGTCGTAGAAAATTACTTTTAGAAAACTATATATGTGAGTGTTTAACTGTTAAGTTATAATCTACTTACCTACTTATATAATTTAAAAAATAACGACCTTCACCTAACCTACTATTCAAAATTTAGTGATACCTAATAAATATAAATATAAATAAATAACTACTAACTAATAATACCTAACTGTTAAGTTAACCATAGTTTCTCATGTAATTGACTTTTGTTCAATCGCAATCTATTTTCAGCAGCGTTTGCCGCAAAAAGCAAACGCACGCCTAAACAAAACAAACATACCGGAGTAAAAGCTTATCATTTTATGTCGACTGTACCACGTGGCCTAGTTGCTTACCCAAACAAATTATAGCAAGTTGGGGCGAGCAAACAGGCTATTTTCCAGACGAACGCGCTTTATTCGATGTTAGTAGTGATCGAAACTCGGGCGTGACGTCAACCGCGTGTTTGTCGGCAAACTACCGGTGGCAACTTTTTTCTTCGTATGAGCAACTTGGCCCACTCTGGTGTCGGATTTTTAGGATATTTTAGGCCGCCTAAAGATCCCCGCAAGGCTTAAGGAATGCTTAATAGCCGGGAACAACATCTTAACGTCCTAATTTGGTGGCAACTTGCTCTTGAATTTTAGAATATTTTCATACAAGTTGACTGCCTGATTTTGCAATCGTCAGATATATGGTATCTGACGATTAATAATATTAATATTAATACTAGTATTAATATTAATATTATTATTAATATTAATACTATACTAACAATATTAATTTTAATACTATTAATATTATTTTATAAAAATTTGATAAAATATTTTTACTATTAAAATTTTATTTGTATGCATTTTTCTAATTTATTTATTAACTAGTTTCTGCCCGCGGCTTCGCTCGCATGGTACGGGATAAAAAGTCATAAACTATGTATATTCCAAGTTTCATCCAAATCAGTTCAGTAGTTTTTGCGTGAAAGAGTAACAAACATTTATCCATACATCCATACATACTCATTAACTTTCACATTTATGAGTGTGATGACAAAGTATCTAAAAAACAATCTGATTCATATGACAATTCTTATCAGCAGTATCTTGGAGTAAAGCTGTCAGACCGCTTGCGGAATAGCATACTGCGCTCCAAAACACAAGTAGCTGACGTTGGTCACAAAGCCGCCAACCTAAAATTGAACTGGGCCGGACACGTCTTGCGCATGTCAAGCGACTTGTGGGCAAAGAGGACTACAAAGTGGATCCCACTAGATGCTAGGCGACGACGTGGAAGGCCTAGAATGAGATGGCGGGACGAGCTTGACTCATATTTACCAACATGGCCTGTCACAGCGTTTAATCGCGAAGAGTGGAAGAAGGGAAGGGAGGCTTTTGCCCTGCAGTGGGACAGATATGGCTAATTAATAATAATAATAATAATATGAAAATTCAATGTATTGCCTTCAAATTATAATTGAGAGCAATAATTGAGAGAGTAGTCAATTACTACAGTGGACCTATAAAGAAATGGTGCTGCTATGGCGCGTCTTGTGTTAAGTAGATAGTATTTTATATTTTCGGAAATTGTGTGTATATTGACATGGAATACAAAGATTGTCAAACCATAACCATACCCAAAACCATTTCAATATTCCTTTCCATGGCGCAGATTTTTATAGCCAACCTATTTCACTCGAATTTCAGAGACAAGTTTTACTCGCCGCCATTACAGTTTATTGGTATCAGGTGGAACAAGAAAGGTATCCCTAAATCAGCGGGGAATACCCATTTTACATCCTTAAGGCGGCTTTACACGCTTGCCACTTGACGAACTTGGAGTCAATTGTTAACAGGCATGCACTTGTATTTGTTTTGTTTCATTATATAAGCAAGCATAGCGGACGTAACTGTCGAACTTGTATCGAATATTGAGTGAAATTGCATTAGAAAAGTTGTACGTCAACGGCGACAGCGCATGGCTGCAAATACACCGTCCAGTAGGAATTAAGAGCAGTTATGGTTACAATGTGGTTGACGGCCTCTGTGGCGCAGTGAAGGTCCGCCTGAGATGCAGAAGGTTGCGGGTTCGATTCCCGCTGTGGGACAAATGTTTGCATTTTTGGTAGATATTTGTCTCGGGTCTGGGTGTTTTCTATATATGATATGTATGTATTTACAAAAAAATATATATGTGTATTATATCAATCATGTGGTTCCCATAATACAAGCTCTGCTTAGTTTGGGGCTACGTGATGCTGTGTGATTACGTCCCGCATTATTTATTATTTTATTTAATGTATCGCATGCGCTTACCGTAAACTTCCTTTGATCTTATCTATATCTATGAAATATCTAAGACTTGACTGATTTAGTATTTTTTTTTTGTGTTTGTAGTAGTCTGAAGAAGTTTTGTATATAAGTTTTTTTATGGAATATCGACCGACGACAAACATCTGTAAGCTTACAAGCGAAGATAAACATTACACATGCTTGCATGTGTTTCATTGAGCCAAGACCATTGTTATATGCTCAAGTCACTTGCGGGAATTTTCGCGTGTAATTGCAGCTTTTTAGGTATCTCAGTGAGAAAAACCCCTATTGAGATCATCTTCATTAATCTTACCCGCTGACACGTTGAATCTCTGAATTTTCACACATCAGTCAAAGCATCGAACCCTTATGGGTATTCAACGGATACGTATCAACTCCCGAACCGTGAAATTGGCTTGTCTTGCTCTAATTTATACAGACACGATTTTGGATAATAACTGGATTATTCACATTTTGAGTTTACCTAACTAACGCTGCGTTTAGATGACACGCGTACGCAAAGCGCACGCCACGCGCTTCAGAACCCGCTTTGATTTTTATTTATAAATAATATGAGTTTTGAGCCGTGTCATAGACTATCAATAGATCACAAATTGCATTTATTGAAGCGACTGCTTTTCCACCAGAGATGTGCTATGCTACGTTGCTATGGATACGTTTCATATCCACAAATCATATTCATTGGTGCACGTAGCTTAGTACTGGTGGAAACGGATTCAACTAAGATATGTTTTTTATATGGAAGGATGTGTGCTATGGATGCCTGCAATGGGTCGTCGCGAGTGGTGTAGCTATGTGCAGAGCAGAGTACCTACAGTATGCCCGCATTTGTCGCTGAAAGTAGACATGCCATCGTGGAAGCAAAAAGTTACGTTTTATACATCGCATAGCTCGAGCTGCGCATCTTCCTCGTGCATCTTACTCCCACCGTTACATAGCTTAGCATTAGTGGAAACGGTCACAAAGTTTCGTAGCTTAGCTTTTAAATTCTCGCAGCATAGCTGAATAGTACATCTCTGGTGGAAAGGCACCCTAACTGCACATGCCTCGCGCTCGCCTCGGGCCTGCCTCACGCCCGCCAACTCCGCGCTCACGAACGAAGTAGTCTAGTCACTAGTGGTACAAAATTACAAGCTGGTGTGAGGCGTGCGCGAGGCGTGTGCGATGTATATGCTGATTTTGGGGCGGGCACAACGCGTGTGCGTGGTCGGCGCGGGTTGTCTGAACACGCTCTTATTCGGGTAAACCAATGTATTGGAGCCTGCAGACTTAGATGGCACTGCAATTGGACATTACTCTGAATTTCAATAAGTAGGTTATTATGCCATGCATGGTAATGGTCCTTCTTTTTTCAAAACCCAAACTAAGCGTTTTTTAGTCAATCAGCATAGTCCCACTGCTGGGTATAGATCATTCCCAAAGGATAATGCCGTCTGATGTATGGCGCTCGGTACCAATGCTAAAGTGATTGCGTCAAAACGAAACCTATTTTTTTTTAAAGATATTATATACTGTTATTCATGGAATACTAAGTATTTTTTAAGATAAACGTAAACAAATGGTTTTTATTTGATAGTAGCTTTAGAGTTTGTTTTTGAAAAAATGCTTTCCCGAGACCTTGTGTGTTCAGTTCTACATAATTATAAGTATTACACTATACTATATCTATAAGAAAAGGTTTATATACCTCACACAGACAGAGGTAAAAGGGTGTTTTAACTTCTATAAATAATGATAGTGACGAGAAAGTAAATAGGCATTTACATCATTATAATAGGTATTAGTACTTACTGGTGAAGGTGAAATCCAAGCTAAGATCCAAGATCTTAACACATTCATCACAACCACGAAAAGGCCATGGATGCCTCTTCCAAACTATGCTGGTTTCGTGTCACCGGTTATTAGCAAACAGTTGATGCCACGATCGTTCCACAGTAAAGTAGTACCACAAAAAAGTTTCTAATCCAATCTCTTTGATTATACAAAGTGAAAAAACCTCCAATGTTTTCATAAATTCTACTGTCTAAAATTAAAAGTGAGTGTAGTTTCGATGTCATGGCGCCGTGCGCCGGAAACCAAATAAACGAAAGAATTTTTTACGTGATTATTAATCGAGTCGGTCTGTAAGACTAAAAAAAATGTTAATTTTATTTATAAAATATACGCAATTTTATGGGATACGTTTGGTTTTGACGCAATTGGTTCGGGTTATCGGTATTCTCCTTTCGCTAACCATCTCTATTATTCGAAATATCTCACCAATCCTCCTTGAAGGCTACCAGTACATCTCGACAAAGCTTTATGAAAAAAAAACAAAATCTATTAAAAGAAAAAAATAGTTGAAAATGACCAAAATGAACAACAAAAAATTATCAAACAAACGAATACCTCTAAGAATAAAATTTAGATCTACCTCATATTATTTTTAGTAAAAATCTTTGTTTTTTCATTGTCCTGTTCAGTCGGAATAAATGTTTTTTTTTTGTTCTATTCTATTATACATTATTTTAAAACAACTTTACATTTATCATGTGTATCTCAACTTTTATAACTGTAACTTTCCATCAGATTTATGGTAAAGATAAGCTTATCGAGTTGACCAGTTGAATCCTTCTAAGCTGTGATTACACCCTTTAGAATCCGATTGTGATGATGATTATACTCGATCGTATTTCCGATGAGTTTCCGAGCGGAAATTGCGACAATGTCCTACCATTTAAACGTACTTGGGTACTTGGGTTCAAGGTAGTGGGTACTGGCAGTTCTAAGGCGTCGAAATAATACGAAGCTTCTTTAAGCGGTTTTTATGGGGAACCTATTGAGATGCGTCAGTATGGGGAGGTCTAAAACTATTTGATAAATGAACCGCCTCTTAACACGGAGGTGAGGTTGGGGGGGGGGGAGGGGGGCTGATCAGTGAAGTTTCTACATAATGCTTTTTTACTTATGTATAGTTTAAAGCAATAACAAACAAAAACAAACTACTGTCAGTATGTTTTTAAGTGAAGGATGATATCTAATGCTTTCTTCAAGTTTACCGTTTTCTTCACGATGTTTTCGTTCACCGTAAGTGCACATACACATAATATTTTTGAGTATAAATATCACGTAGCATCTGTGCAATTATTTTAATGTCTTATCTTTAAAGTTACTAAAAATACTTACCGTTATTGATTTTGGCAGTTTCTGAAACTATTGACAAGTTATTCTGGAATCTCTCTAAAGTATTAAATCCGTAATGAGACTATCCGACAGAGAACTTAAAGTTATCGACATAGCTCAGAGAATTAGTGAAGAGCCAGTGGGCTAGCTATATTTGCCGAAGAACCAACAACTGTTGGAGTAAACGAGTTCTTGAGTGGAGATCGTTAAGCGTGGCTAAGAATAGGTACTATAGGACGCCTTCCGGTCAGGTAGAGTTTGATCTGTTTGAGGCCGTTGGTAGAAGATGGATGGATCAAACTGAGGACATGGCGCAATGGCGCTTATAAAGAGAGGCCTATGTCCAGCTATGGACTGCTATAGGTTGATGACGATGATGGTTTCTGCAAGGAATTTAAGCCTCCCACCTTTCCGTAGATGTCATAAGGTAACTCAAGATTAAACCCGGAGGAATCAGCATTTTTCTATTTGCTTTATACCTATACATACTAGTATATTGCGCTCACGCAAGCACCTAGTGATCCACTCCTTCCATACGAATGAATAAATTTTGGTTAAACCTCGTCTAAACAGGAAATACTTATCTCCTATAGTAGAAGTCCGACACATTACAAATCACATAGCAAATCATAAGCAGTCCAATGTTGGACCTAGGCCTCCCCTAATGAGCGCCATTACACCCGGTCCTCATATTAATTTATTTATACATTATCCTAGCTAATATTATAAATAATGAGTTGTGTCAAAAATGAGCTTGTTTTTTTTACGTCTTATCTTAATACCGATCATCTTGAAATTTTGCACACACGCCATTAAGAGTATTTAAACCACGATTTTTGTTTAAATTACTAAAATTACTAAACTTACTTATACATAATTGTAGTAATGAACATCCCATTCTTTGGAATAGACATAGACATAGACATCACTTTATTTGCTACAAAATAGTACACAAATACATATAAAACCACATAAAACAAAGAATTTACAAGTTCGAAAAAAAAAAAAACACTTATTATAATAGGTATTGTGTGCTACAGCAGCAAATAGGCCCCGACTCAGCATTATGCCCACTGCGTTCACAGTGGACGCTGTTTTTCTGCCGAGACCATTGTGTTCAGCCACAAGACCCTGTGAGAACGTACTCGTATAGTGTTAATAATAACGTAAGTTCCTAGTGTGGTGTGGAGAGTGATCATTATACAATTTAAACAAAAAAAGATTACATTACAAAATATTAATTGTGAATTATGTAACTAAATGAATTAATTAAATTAAAATGCAATGAATTTCAACGACAAAATATGCATTAAAATTAAATTGAATTTTTGTTAAATGTAATCAGGGCAAGAAAAAAAATATAAATTATAAACTATATATCGTGTAAATATTAAAGTTTCAGTATATAAATTAAATTAAAATGCAATAAATTTCAATAATAAAATAATCATTAAAATAAAATTGAATAGGAATTAAAAACAATCAAAGCAAATAAATAAAAATTAAAGAAGATTAATATTATGATATAAAAAAGAAAGAACTAACTAACAGGTGAAGGGTGCACTTGTACCAGGCAATCCAGTCTTTTGCCGATCTAATATAATTTTTTTGAAATTTCTTTTAAATGTATATTTGGATTTCAAAACTCAAAGTGGTGGACGTATATTGTTCCAGCACTATAAACAATTCATTACCCATCACACCAATTTGTAATGCAAACTGAGAATATGGAGATTGCTATAAGAGGCGGAAATTAAACGCATTCAAACACGTCAACTGCTGAATACAGCTCTAATTGAGATGTCCTTTCAGATGTCGTGTGATGCAGCAATCAGGGTTAGGAGATTCATGACTACTGGATGCAGGCGTGATTTATATGAAACTTGATATACAGGGTTAAAAAACGAACTTAATCAAATGAGATAGTGAATTGCAGTTAGTTTTTAATTACTGAAGGAATCTTGCTTAATTTTATTTTACTTTTTATACATTACTAGCTTCCGCCCGCGGCTTTGCTGGCTTGGTACCGGGATAAAAAGTAACCTATTTTTTAATTCAAGTCACAAAATATGAAGGTATTTTCTAAGTTTCATCTAAATCCGTTCAGTAAAAATCTGACAAAGATAAACAATGCTTAAAGTATTGCCTTACTAACTAACTTATTGGCTAAGTATAAGCAATGGTTAAACTTAAGTAACGTTTAAAAGTGTGAGCTTATTATTTATACTACCTTGCAGAATTATCATGAAGGTAATAACGTAAGGACAGATTACCAATATTTTAGATTGTTTCAATTATAATTATTAGGTGTAATATAGAATACTATTTTTTTTTTGTAACAAGCCAATTTGGTCATTTGGCTAAAGGCCTCCCCCAAACACACACAAGTCCCTGTTTTCGACGGTCTCTCACTATTCCTTCTTTCGAAATGCATCCAGATCATCCTGCCAACGTTAACGTAAGCGTCCTCCTGGTGTCCATTTAGTGGTGATGTTTGCCCACCTTTCTGAAAACATACGGCTGACGTATCCCGCCAAATCCCATTTGAGTCCAGCTGCTCGGTGGCCTGCATCGGTGATGGCAGTTAATTGTAAATAAATAATGCTGACACTATCACACAGCAACATGTAACCCCAAACTAAGCAGAGTTTGTAAAAGGTTGCAGCAAGTGTCCAGCATTATTAAATTTATATAATTATTTTTTGTATTTTATTTATTATTTAATAAGTGTCACACAAAAAATGTTTTTAATATAAATAGCAACCAAAAAACCACTGAGGTTTAATCCATATATATACATACTCACTATTTTCGAAGTCTTAAAATACATAAATTAATATAAATATAATTAGGTGGACTGGGCTCTTAAATTATTTATCTGGTAGATTCCAGTCCCCATTAACAAAAGAGCTAGGTAAGTATATAATTTACCTTCTACGGCCCAGGCGGACCTTCACCCACTGTGCCACGGTCGTCACAAAATACTTTCTATAATAATAATAATTCAACCAATAATGTATAAGATCACGCAAAAATTACGTTTCCCCAACTATACCAGACGTCTAAGGGAAACCTCGTAAGACTTACTTCATAATCCATTTAACCTCTCACAAACAGCCAAAAGAATTAAATAAAACGAAATACTCGCTGTTACATACAAAAGAAAAACCCCGAAAGCCTCGCCAGCTGTTTTGCCAAGATAAAACTGTTGAGCCCTTTTAATATTGTGGTAAGCAAATAATAATTACACCAGGCCTTTTTGTGAGCTAAATGAGGTAGGTGGTAAGCTTGAGATAATGAAAACAGAAGTTAGATCATTAACTTATAATGGCTTGAACTGTCGAGGTTTTGTTTTGACGATGATTTAATGAGATTCGAGTGTATTCGAGTTTGTAATTTATTCGCGAGAACTTTGAAAAAGAAAGCGGTAAGCGAACAATTCTGTATACCTACTTGTTTTAGAAGAAGCTCTAGAATAAATAAAATAATAATAAATAAATAATGCGGGACGTAATCACACAGCATCATATAGCCCCAAACTAAGCAGAGCTTGTATTATGGGAACCACATGATTGATATACTACATATATATATTTTTTTGTAAATACATACATATCATACATAGAAAACACCCAGACCCGAGACAAATATCTACAGAACATGCAAACATTTGTCCCGCAGCGGGAATCGAACCCGCAACCTTTTGCGTCTCAGGTGGATCTTCGCCCACTGCGAATTCATTACTTTACTTTATTACTTTATTGACTTAATAACTAGAACGGCTTGCGCCAATTACTCTAATTATAAACATCTGGTTGAGTTTACATATACATAGTCAAAATTCAATAAAAATAGTCAGTAATAACAAATTCAATAGGTAGTCAAATAATCAATCAATATCTTACTTACACACACTATCAATAAAACTTACACACTTTCTGTCATTCATCATCATCATCATCATCATCATCATCATCAGCCTATAGCAGTCCACTGCTGGACATAGGCCTCCCCTAATGAGCGCCATTGCGCCCTCTAGAAGCGAATTATTATTATGAAAATATTAATATGACAAAAATAATAAAAACAACATCACTGGAATTTTTTTTTACAATCTTTTAGTAATTTTTAGATTTGAAAGGGCAATATCTTATTTTGTGTGCAACATTCACAGTTATGTAGTAACCTCAGAACTACCTTTAAAAATCTGTTGTCAAATTCTGTAACTTAAATATCGTTTCTTGTAAGTCCCGATGCTAACCGGCCTACCTACCCGGGCTACCGTGGCTTTAAACAAAACACATATATAAATAATTCATTATTCATAATAGACTTCAAAATTCATGCTTTTAAATGTATACAATTCGTTTGTGACGATCGCAGCACCTTATAACTCCTTCGACGCTTTTAGTTTTTGGAACTAAACCAACTTTTCACCAATATTTGACAGTTTTTCAGAAAGAAAAAAGAAGCGTCATTAGTTCTTACTCTTTTCAGAATACACAAGCAGTTAAATCAGGGTACGACTGAGAAGCTATAAAATCTTAGAACAAATGTAGGCAGTGAATATCTAGAAAAGTGTGTCTATCTAAGATTTTCGACCATGACGTCACTTGAATCGGTGGCACAAATTGGATAGGGCGCTACTGGCTTTTGCAGAAAGTTCAAGTCCCATCTGATCCGAAAATTTTGAACATCATTTTCAAATTTGTTTGTCTGATGTGATGAGCTTACAAGTATATGGTCTGATGCTGTTGAATCTGTGAAAGAGTCTCCCAAAAGCATCCATAGTTTTGGTATGTGCCACTATGATGGAACACCGTAGTTGTTTTGGTCGGTTTGAGTCCGGCCTCATTCTATAGCCCCTTATTGGAGGATTTCCCCACGTATAAAAAAAGTATTTTATGTATCCACCACACACCAGCCTATATCAGTTCACTGCTGGACATAGGCCTCCCCTTATAATGGGGGATATGCCCATAATCCCCACGCTGGGCATGCGGGTTGGGGATCGCAGGGCGCAGCTTCTCGCACCGCCGACGCTGCTGCCCGTCGGTGGCCAGGGGATTTAGCTGTGCCGATGTAGGCTATGCTATGCCGCAATCAGCCGGCCGCCGGAGCCCCGTTCGTTGTTTAGCAGGGTGCACCACGTGCAGGTGGGTTTGGCTTGGGTTCCGAAGATAAGGGTTGGAACCCCTTACACCCCATTTTATGTATAGGAGAGCAAAATTGACTTCTTTTGTTTTAAGTTGACGTGGAAGTCCCAAGAACTGATGTATGAAATTTAATTTTGTTTATATGATAGCGAGGTCATGGAAGTATGGAAACGAGCCATCTGTATAGGTACTCAAACTGTCAGAACTAACTTCCGTGGGCGAAAGAAAACAATGTTATTACGAAAACAACGAATTCAAATTCACAGATAGGTGGACGTTTGCAATGGATATTATGTATGTATAACATAAAATTAAATAAGTAGGAATGTAAAAACATATTGTCACAAACTTGACCGTTTGAGTTCATAGATTGGAAATCTCAATCCATCTTTATGTTCTTCCCTGTCCTCACTCTACGAAAAATAATCTTGACCGTGCGCACATACAAGAAGCAAATTTAATAATTAATTTATTCCACAAAATTAAACAGTGACTCCCAAGTTTCCTGGACCTCACCCCAAGGGTTCCTTTATATCAATCACACAATGGACAAATATGCGGCTGAGACGCAAAAGATCGAGGGTGTGATCCCGCCACGGGACAAATGATTGCATGGTGTGCAAATATTTGTTCCGAGTCTGTATTATGTGGTGGTACTATAGTGTAAGTACTCAAAGTGGAGAGAGAAAGAGAGGCAAAAAACGATACAAATAAAAACAAACTTCAAGTCAAAGATGATAAATATAATTATAGCTGAGTTTCATCAGGCAGAAAAAATATATTTCAACATAAGATTTCTCGGAAAATATTGTGTACTTCAATCTTGTTTCATTTTATTTTTCATCCACTTCAAACGGGCGTAATTATATTATCCGGAGAACCTTTCGTATTGATTGGAAAAAATATTCAACTAGTTTTATTTTATCACTTTCTATTTATTTCTTTTATGAAGTTTATTGAATAAAACATCATCATACGGTATCATCAGCACATGGACCATGACTGGAAGAATAGAAACACTATAGTAGTGCTAGACGGGTCTCGGAGGGAGAGCGTCGCGTTCCCTCTCCCTTATGAATTCTCTCTAAATGAGTCGAAACGCCTTGCAACAGTAGCTAAGATTACTATTTCTGTTTCATACACAGGTTTATGAAACATAAAAAATTTAATGAATACCGACTTCTATGTTCGACGTGCGAAAATTACAAGTGAGGATGAGGTTTTGTGAGTTTTGCAGGAAAAGTACCAATCCCTCAGAAATAAAATTTATATGGGACCACGAGGCAGGTCGTCTGCCGCTACGGGCCGAACGTCAAAAGACACTGTCTTCCGACCACATATCAGTAGTAACCAAACCAACTATACCTGCAGTCGGGTTCGGACAGTGACTTGTTTGCTGTGGGTTCGGATCGACATGTCCCGACGTACCTAACAGCCTGCGCACATTGGACGACAAACGTCAGCGATTAAACGCTACGACAAGCTGCGGGGGACAATTTTCATACATTTTGTTCAAAGCTCCGCACACACGGCGACAATCGCGACAGCAAGATATGACAGACGCTAGCGACTAAGTGCGACGACAAAGCGTCGTGTTTGCGAGGTCTGTTAATGTAATTTTACAACGCTCGATAAAGTTAGCTTGTCCCTGTCATTTAAATGTGTTTAAAAAAGTTGAAATTATATTTTAACGCCATTTTAGCTAGAGAACTGTTATGAATAGGACGGTGAAGTGTAGACATATTAATTTGCTTAACTGCATCCAGTATCTTGAAAGCTGATATCAACAATTAACGCCAGGTCCAGGTTGTCACCCGAACCTAATTAACCCGTTCATTAGACCCGGCAGTTTTACACTACACCCATTGTAGTATCATCTCTATTATCAAGGTGAGAGGGATGAAAATAGAGTGTATCTTTAAAATCTAGACTGGTTAAAAGGAAATTCTACGAAAAATCATCTGTAATTTGTAGAGGATAAGGATGGAACTCACCTGTGGTCGAATCGTGAGCAAATTCTTTGGGTTTTGTTAATTGCGCATTTGAAAATGTAAAACTGTATTTAAAAATTTAAAAATCAAAATCTACATCTACACTAATATTTTAAAAAGGAAAAAATTGTATTTATGTGTGTGTGTGTGTGTATGTTTGTAATGAGTCAACTGAAAACTACAGTACCGATTCAAAGATTATTTCACCATTGGAAAGCTACATTCACCCCGAGTAACATAGGCTATATTTATTGCTAGAAAAGATTAAGGATCCTTGCTAAAACTTAAATAACGTAACCCAATGTGTAAAAAAGTGCCTTGCACAGGGCAAGCTAGGACAGGCCGCTAATATTATATATTTCCATTAGGAATATAGTGGGAATATTTAATCTATTCAAATATTTAAATATCAAAAATTATAATACAAAATAATCATCAAAAAAGTTGATGGAAGCAGAGTTTTCTCCTCGTAGGGCACTTTCCATTGCTATTAGCCAGTCATATGCGATATTGATATTAAATTAGAAAAAAATGAGAAGACTAAAGACGTCATAATTGTCTTATCGTCAAACGTTGCTAACTTAAATGACGTCACCAAGATCTTGTTTGTATTTATCAAGGCGATTGATATAACAAACTTTGTTAATTGCTTGATATCAGTTTAGACAACTTTGATTGTCTTAGTTCAAATTCAGGATTATCATAGTTTCATAACTTTTTTTAAATCTCCCGTTATCCTTGTAGGAAATGGGTAAAGTTTTACTGGAAAATATAGTTTGTATCGAGGATCGTATTTTTACTTCGTTCTGAAACTTCCAGGAGTTTTCGGAGGATAGGGTCAAAGTTTTTGATAGCGTAGACGTTGGGTCACGTTTCTTAGATCCTTACAGCTTAGCACAGCAACCGTAATAATCATAATCTATATTGTTTCATGAGGTACATTTAATAAGTCTTAAAATTAATGAGGTCTGTAGACAAGGGATAAGTCAAGATTTGAATCGAGAAAACCACCGAGTAATCTTATTTTTGGATGTAGATGTAGCATCATTTAGAATCTTCTAAATGATGTGGCTTCACGCGGCTTCGCTCGCGTGGTACCAGAATTAAAACATTCATCCATCAATACATCCATACCTACTCACAAACTTTCGCATTTATAACATTAGTAGTATTTTACATTGAACATTAAAAATGTTAATTTTTGCTATTTCTAATAAGTTCATATTTAGAACATTCAACATGCATAAAAAATAAATAAAAATAAGCGTTTGAGAAAAAATAGATATGTTTGAGGTACAGGGATCACAATCAGGAAACATAAGTTATCTTCTCTATCGTAGAGTAGACATAGAAATAGCATGCTAAGGAGGCAAATAGACCTATAAAGTCTGATAGAATGAACTCCTAATGTACCTTCATCACAATAACACTAATGTACACCAACCACAAATAATACAAGCTCTGCATAAGTTTGTAGTTTTTGCTACATGATGTGTAATAGGTAGTGTTCAGAATTATTTATTCATTTAAATATCAAAACATATTTTATACTAGCTTCGGGCCGCGGTTTCGCTCACGTGGTACCCTGAAAAAAGTAGGCACCATGGCGTGAAAATGAACAATCACAGTACCTAAGCATAGTATAATACATATACACAATTAGCATCCTTTTCAATTTTCGTCTTTATAAAATTACTGTAGATGAGTATCATAACGTGTTTATGCGTTTCAAATTATGCCGTGTTTTCACAGAGCAGGTGAAACAATTGAACTACCCACTCACTTGTTATTCCATAGTTTACACAAAGTAAGCAACAGTAAACATGGCTGGCTCATAACTTTCATCCTACGTTTTACTGCATTCTAGAGAATGGCTATTTATTGATCAAAAAGAACAATTCAATAACTTTTGCTTGAGATGAGTGAATGCGTTCTACCTATGGTACCTGGTATTGAATTTACGAACGATCTAACTTCTGTATAATATTAGCGTTTAACACAAAAGAAGCTTAGGACATAAGATTAATAGTTATTTGTGACGTATTGACGGCCCGCCTGAGATGCAGATGCGTCTTTCACGGGTTGCCATCTGGATGCGGGTTCGATTCCCGCCGCGAGACACATGTTTGTATGATTTGCAAATACTAGTCTCGGGTCTGCCGTGTGTCTATGATAATGTGTATGTATTTACAAAAAATGTATTTAAGTAGTTTATCAGTCATGTGGTTCCCATTATACAAGTTCTGCTTAGTTTGGGGCTAGATGAAGTGGATGTTATGGCCCGCTCCGCATGACGATCAAGCAAAAAGGTCACAATGGAAGACCAGCGCTTCTGATAACTGCAGCAACGGTAAACTATGGGATCTCTTTGCAACTTCAGTATTCTCTCATCATCATCATCATCATCATTTATTTAAAAGCTGTGCTCTTAAATGAAAAAGTGTCTTGCTATGCTGAGTGAAGGTCGTGTTTTACCCAGTGTCCAAGTGCATTACTCACTAGGTATGTAATTTCGAGATTTTAGTAATTACGCACATCTAACCTTAGTATAGTTATCTAGATACTCACTATCTACTACTAATATCTTTATTTAAGACCGTTTTATGTTCTTGTAAATAAATACCTTTTTTTATTCACTACTCAATAATAATATGCACTATGCCTATTCTTGTATATAGGTAGATATGTGCTGGAAATTGCCGATCATATCTCACAGCCCACGCGCTCTGCCCCGCAGTGCAGTTAATGATCATTGCAATTTGTTCGCAGTATTTTACTAAAGGCCTGTAAGGGGATTATGAAACGAAGGTTTTTGTCCAAACATGTTACTGTTCAAGTTTTAACTATAAAGGTTTAGCAACTCACCGTTAAGGCAGTATTGAGCCGAAAGATTTAAATAAAAACCATCAAACAATATCATATACCTAGGTGTGTTTTTATGGTCGGTGAAGTAGATAAATAAATAATGCTGGGACATTTTCAAATAATATTATATACCTAGATATCACAGTGTCATATACCTAGGTATATGATATTGTTTGAGAATGCCTCAGCATTATTTATTTATCTTTCGGCTAAATACTGCGAACTTAACTTCCCCAACCATAAAAACATCTGCGTTTAACAATTGGATAATCAGTTCACATGTGCCTCGATCTAACCATGTCTTGTGCCATGTCCTAGACTCCGCAGCGTCTCGATCATTGAGTAAAGTTACCATTAGACGATTTATATCATCTTGGTAGACGAAAAGCCCTTTATTTTATTTGTTCCTTTGTCCATCCATAGGCATAGACTATGCTTTTATCTGCACGTTGACTGCGAACCTCAGACATGGAGAGCATGAACCAGCGAGACACCCAGACCCGAGACAAATATCTGCAGAACATGCAAATATTTGTCCCGCAGCGGGAATTGAACCCGCAACCTTCTGCGACCCAGGCAGGAAGGAGTCAAGAAGGAATTATACATTAGCACGTTGACTGCGGGCACTCAAGCGCAATTCAAGCACTCTCCCACCACACTAGCCCATATCAGTCCACTGCTGGACATGGACTTCTCCTAATAAAGAACCCAGTGAAACCATTTTTTTGTTGTAAATGTGGTATGATACAGATCTTAGGTAGGCTTATAAAGGATACAATCACAAATTACTCTTTCGAGTATACGAAGAGGAGAAAGGGATATGAACATAATCCCCTTCTCGCACCACTGACGCTGCTGCCCATCGGTGGATTTAGCTGTGCCGATGTAGACTGCGCTATGCCGCCAGAGCCCCGTTCGTTATTTAACAGGGTGCACCACGTGCAGGTGAGGTTTGCTTGGGCATTGAATATGGAGGTTGAAACCAAGTACACCCCCAAATTCATCAATGAATCAAGCACTCAAAGCATTAAAACTCTGTCGAATCACTTTACCCTTTTTTGTACTCGATATTATATGTGACTATTCAAATATTTTCATTGGAACCGCTACAAGCACTCATGCGGACGGGGCGTGTCACATTGCTCAATACAAAGGGTCGTCGTTAACTTTGAAATGCGAACCGTATTTTGATATTCTACCAAATTAAAGTCTGTTTTTCGATGGTGAATGGTTGTATAAATCCGATCGGGTTTTTTAGTACATCTTATATGCAGCTTCGCTTGCTAAATAGCTTGTGTTAGAAGTACACGAGTTCTTTGTGAAGGGCTCATCCGGGGAAGCACTCATACCGATTTCTGCAGTAAAGCGGCCTGTTTTTCGATTTGAAAGGTGTAGGTGCTAGTGAAATTGTTAAAAGTAATGGTAAACCGGTGAGCCATGTGCTAGTTCCATCTTGAGGTAAACTAACAAACAAATATTTAATGCTGGGGCATCTGCGAAACGAAGCAATGCGTGTGAAAGTTTCTTGTGTTTTGCGCGAACATCCCTGTGTGCACCACGGACTATCACGTCAATAGCCTATGTGATCACATTTGCGTGTATCATTGCACGAAGCTTCATCACGATAGACACAGATGCGACCCCAGCATAAAATACATCTTATTGCAATTCAAATTTAGAGAGGTAAGTGTGATAGGGTGGCAGTCGAAATAGATACTTCTTGAGTCATAAATATTGTGTCCATCCGTGATCCCAAAGACACGTTCAGCTGTTGGCCTCGATTAATTTAAGTCCGGAAGTAGCAAAAAACTTCTAAAACGTCTACGTATAAAAAGAAGATCTAATGTAAAGCAGTACTAGACTATCACATCCGACATAGCCCAACTTTATGAAGCAGAAATAATAAATTTTAAATAAATCCAGCCTGTTGCTCAAACCACCGATTTATAAAATCCTTTACTTCTTCCGGAAGGAAATAATGTCTTCCTCTTTGAAAAAGATCTCACCAGTCTACACAGTATGATAAAACAGTAAGTAACACATCTTTATATTAACACAAAGTTTAAGCGGTGAAGGAAAACTGCGTAATAAAACCGGCATAGGTAAACAAGAACAAGAATTCAAAGGAACTCAGGCTCCAAAGCAAGCTATCAACAGTTTACCTGTCACGTAAAATACTGTGTTAATAAAAAATGATCTAATAACTTTTATTTTCTTACAAAGTAATAATATTTTATGGGTTAGGGGATCTCATCTTTAAGTTGCATAAACCTGTGTTAGAGGAATCTTTATGGTGTTCGGTCTGAACATAAGTGATTGAGTACCTAAGTATTTTAAGCATAATGATTTACGCGGTTGAAAAAAACTTCATATTTTTTAATTTAATTAAAACCTTAATTTAGGAATACTGAAGCGTCATCTTTTTTAATTTACACCAATTCGTATCGCGACCTAACAGACAAGAATAGGGATGGTGCCTGGGTAAAAAAAAACTGGGTACAAGGCCTTTGAATAACGACCTTTTTTATCTACCGGTAACGAGCCGACGCGAAACGGTTACCTTCGTAATTGCAACGGGTATGTCACGTTAACAAACTCCAACACTATTGAACACTGCGCATCGGCCCGTCACCCGTTATAACAATCGGGCCGTTATCCGTTTTCGCTAACAAGAGGTCTTAGATTAACAAAAAATATTGGACACTTATTTTTTTATAATATTATTACTTATTTTGACACGAGTATATCCGACATAGAACTAAAGTTGTCGATATAGCTCAGAGAATTAGCAAGCTGAAGTGGCCAAATCTGCCGAAGAACCGATAATCGTTGGGTAAACGAGTTCTTGAGTGGAGACCGCGGCAAACGTAGTGTAGGACGCCCTCCTTATGGATTGTGGATTTAGCTGTGCCGATGTAGACTGCGCTATGCCGCCAGAGCCCCGTTCGTTATTTAACAGGGTGCACCACGTGCAGGTGAGGTTTGCTTGGGCATTGAATATGGAGGTTGAAACCAAGTACACCCCCAAATTCATCAATGAATCAAGCACTCAAAGCATTAAAACTCTGTCGAATCACTTTACCCTTTTTTGTACTCGATATTATATGTGACTATTCAAATATTTTCATTGGAACCGCTACAAGCACTCATGCGGACGGGGCGTGTCACATTGCTCAATACAAAGGGTCGTCGTTAACTTTGAAATGCGAACCGTATTTTGATATTCTACCAAATTAAAGTCTGTTTTTCGATGGTGAATGGTTGTATAAATCCGATCGGGTTTTTTAGTACATCTTATATGCAGCTTCGCTTGCTAAATAGCTTGTGTTAGAAGTACACGAGTTCTTTGTGAAGGGCTCATCCGGGGAAGCACTCATACCGATTTCTGCAGTAAAGCGGCCTGTTTTTCGATTTGAAAGGTGTAGGTGCTAGTGAAATTGTTAAAAGTAATGGTAAACCGGTGAGCCATGTGCTAGTTCCATCTTGAGGTAAACTAACAAACAAATATTTAATGCTGGGGCATCTGCGAAACGAAGCAATGCGTGTGAAAGTTTCTTGTGTTTTGCGCGAACATCCCTGTGTGCACCACGGACTATCACGTCAATAGCCTATGTGATCACATTTGCGTGTATCATTGCACGAAGCTTCATCACGATAGACACAGATGCGACCCCAGCATAAAATACATCTTATTGCAATTCAAATTTAGAGAGGTAAGTGTGATAGGGTGGCAGTCGAAATAGATACTTCTTGAGTCATAAATATTGTGTCCATCCGTGATCCCAAAGACACGTTCAGCTGTTGGCCTCTTCAGTATTCCTAAATTAAAACCTTAATTTAGGAATACTGAAGCGTCATCTTTTTTAATTTACACCAATTCGTATCGCGACCTAACAGACAAGAATAGGGATGGTGCCTGGGTAAAAAAAAACTGGGTACAAGGCCTTTGAATAACGACCTTTTTTATCTACCGGTAACGAGCCGACGCGAAACGGTTACCTTCGTAATTGCAACGGGTATGTCACGTTAACAAACTCCAACACTATTGAACACTGCGCATCGGCCCGTCACCCGTTATAACAATCGGGCCGTTATCCGTTTTCGCTAACAAGAGGTCTTAGATTAACAAAAAATATTGGACACTTATTTTTTTATAATATTATTACTTATTTTGACACGAGTATATCCGACATAGAACTAAAGTTGTCGATATAGCTCAGAGAATTAGCAAGCTGAAGTGGCCAAATCTGCCGAAGAACCGATAATCGTTGGGTAAACGAGTTCTTGAGTGGAGACCGCGGCAAACGTAGTGTAGGACGCCCTCCGGTCAGGTGGAGTGATGATCTGCGAAAGGCTGCTGGATGCATCGAGCTCAGGACATGGCGCAATGGCGCTCATTAGGGGAGGCCTATTTCCAGCAGTGGACTGCTATAGACTGATGCTGATGATATTTTTTGTATAAATGAAATCAATAGAAATAGAAGTTATAGAGCGTCAAAGTTCGGGAGTGGGGGCTCGTGACGTCACCTGTATGTATAAAGTTTACTTACCCGTGATGTCATGCGGAACTTCAACACGTCATTTTTACAAATAGATTAATTGACAAAAGTAAAAATACATGTTCAATATTTTTTGAATGACGGACTAGAATTTTATTATGAAGAAACTAACTAGCAAGCTACTTTGATAATTACCGATAAATTATAAGCATTCTCTTTTACTTTGAATTATTGTTTCTACTACTGAACCTACTAAATTCTGTGTGTCTGATCGGTTGTAATATATTGTTTCTTGTTTGTCGAAGTTTATCGGGACTTTCTGCGCAATAAACCCTTCGGTTTCTTCAAATAGTTCCTGGTGTGATATGTAAAAGAATTTATGTATTGGGTCGCCGACGAAAATTGGTTTCGTAAAACGAAAAAGACGTTTTGGTATTGGAATCCTGGAAAGGGAAAAGGAACTGAAACTAGACGAGTTATCTGAATGTTGAGAGAGGATATTGCTTACAAGATTCATTATAAAATTGGAGGAAGGAATAAGTAACCAAAATTTTATATCATATTTATAAAATTCAATCCTTATTAAAAAATCCTAAAAAAATATTTTATTTTATTTTTTATCGCTATAAAACATTTTTTAATTATTTATGATTGAATAGAGATGAAAAATAATCATTTAAGTTTATTTATTAAAAGATTATTTTATATTTGAAATACCTATATTTAGCGCTCAATTCTTATCAAAACATTTCGATATAATAACAGTCCGTCCGTCCCCCCACCCCCCAAATCACGGTTATAACTAACCCAACTGTAATTTTGTCCCCCAAAAGAACTTTACCCGTAACCCTCATTTAATGTGGCTATAAGAGAACGTGGGTCGTGTACAAACGCCTTTATAAAACTAAATATCTACTTGAAATATTTTTCTTCTTATCTTATTCTTGAATAGATTCAATATCACAAGTATAATGTTTTAAAATTTGTTAAAATGTAGTATTAGCAACATCTTTTAGTGTAATTCGGTATGTTTTATCGGAAAACAGTTTTCCAGATCTATTTGTTCAAAAATCATAGATTACACATTTATTTCAACTCTGCAGTTGAAGTTCTCTTCAGTTGTAAATGCTAAAGACAGCTAAAATGGAACACCACCCTAGTTTTAATTAGTTCACTCAGCAGTGAAGAGCGCTTAACTATGCTCCATCTCGCTCTCTCACAAAAGGTTAGAGCAGGACATACTGATGGAATTCACGAGCCCTCAATAGTGGAGCATAACTCTCCGCCGTAGCATTCTAAAAGCGTAGCCGTGTTCGTAGACGTGATACGTGACCTCCGTAGACGGTCTACGAATATTCGGATTGGGGTATTTCAAACGCTTTGAATAAGAGCTATAGGAAATTGTTACCTACTTTTCTCACATAGCATGAGATAAGAGCTTGGGAGAAGATGAAGGTAAATTAAATTAATTTATTACCTAAATTATATCTCACCTAAAAAGTTATTCACGCAAGGTCTTATGGCAGTTGTGGTCTCGACTGAATATCAGCGCATACTGCTCTAACAGTAGGCATTATGTTGAGTCAAGGCCCTTTTGCTGCTGTAGCACACCCAACATTTATTTACTCACCTTTTTGTAAAATCACTATCATAATAAGTATTCCGTACTGTGAGGGCTGAGGGGTAAATAATTGATGTGTCTATGATGATAATGAAATATATTGAGTGTTTTCTATGTATGATATGTATGTATTTACAAAAAAAAAGTATGTTATGTAATATATCAATCATGTGGTTCCCATAACACAAGCTCTGCTTAGCTTGGGGCTACATGATGCTGTGTGATAGTTCAGCATTATTATTTATTATTATTATGTATATTTTCAGTTGATTTACAGTTCTAAGAAGAATGTAAGCGCCACCGTATTTTTACTATTTTAACTCATGCACACCGTTGGTTCATACCTCGTCTAATCTCTTGCCTTAGATTTACTACTCTGTGTTACAACTGGCCCTTAGCGTTTATTAATGCTGACAAAAGTGCCCTTTTTGATCTCAGTGGGTTAGTTTCTGACATGATTAGGGGACATTGACTTTTTCGAGTGCTTGAGATTTTGTTAAGTTTGTGTTTTCTATGTTGTTACTTAATCTATATGTCCATCACCATTATCATCCGCCTGTAATAGTCCACTGTTGGACATGGGCCTCACTAAATGAGTGTCACTGCGCCCTATCCTTAGCTCGACGCATCCAGCTTCTACCAACAGCCTTGCGCGATCGTCAGCTGTCAAAAGCGCCCTTTTTGACTTAGATTCTCAGTGGGTTACTTCCTGACATGATTAGAGAATATTGATTTTTCTTCAAGTGCCTAAGATTTCTTTATGTTTGTGTTTTCTGTGTTGTAAGAGAGTTGCAGGCTCTCAATCACCATCATCATTACCCTATAATAGTCCACTGCTGGACATAGGCATACATAGATGTAAACTCAACCAAATTTTTATAATTAGAGTAATTGGCGCAAACCGTTCTAGTTATTAAGTCAATAAACAATAAACAATAGGCTTCTCTTAATAAGCACCTTTGCGCCCTGTCCTCAGCTCGACGCACCCAGCTTCTACTAGCAGCCTTTCACAGATCGTCACCCTGCCTCGCAAACAGCCCTGAAAAATTTAGTTTTATGTCGGATAGTCTAGATCTCGTTGCGGATCATATCTATAGAAAACTTTCATTTTCAAACATTGCGGTATCGGTAACGAGCAAACTCAATGTAGTTTTCCAACTGCTGCCCAAACCAGCTGAATCCTCCTCTTTTCTCAAGTTTTTTCTATCTAATTGCAAAGTCCGCGTGTGTACTTCGAAACAACTTCAAGGTGTCTCTACGCATCCAGCTTCTACCAACAGCCTTTCGCGATCGTCACTGATGTCCAGGCGAAACAATTTACAGGCGAGCCAATTTTCGCGTAGACGATCATCTGCGAAATGCTGCTGGTAGAAGCTGGATGCGTCGAGCTGATAACAGGAGGCAATGGCGCTCATTAAGGGAGGTCTACCTCCAGCAGCGGACTGCTATAGACTGATGATGATGATTTATTTATATATTTATTTATGACTAGCTTCCACCCGCAACGTCGCTCACGTGATACCGGGATAAAAAGTAACCTATGTGTTAATCCAGGTTTTAAATTACGTATATTCCAAGTTTCATCCAAATCCGTTGAGCCGTTACAGAGTGAAGCGACCATAAACATACTCATACACATACAAAGTTTTGCATTTATAATATTAGTGTGATGTGATGAATAATCTGGATCCACGTTATATTCCACCATGAGGCATTTCACAAGCACTAGTTGGCTACGCGCGTAAATTGACTGAATTTACGTTGTAAATTGCTTCATCAGGACAGCCTATTAGTAGCTGTATTAATATAATAGCAACACATTAAAAAAATAATATAACCAACCTGTACTGGCCTAGGGGGATGTACCCCGACTTCTGATCCGGAGGTCGTCAGTTCTGTCGTACTCCAATGGATTTTTCGTGTCGATAAATTTATGTGCGCAACACCACGAGCTCTGAAGGAAAATTCATACAAAAATTGCTTTTTAGAACATAATGGTGATCGAGAGGAAAATAGTTTTCAGTATTTGAAGAGCTTATTTATAAGAAAGTTTCAATATAAATGGCTGGCTACAAAGTATGTGCAAATATCGGAATGGGAATTGTACTTCAAATTCAATTCTATCTATGTTGAATTAGATTTCAGTTTCAATCGCTCCTTTTCGAATTTTATTATGTTAGTAGAATAAGTTATAAAATCCTGTACTTAGTACTTATCTATTGATTTTGAATTTGAATTTAGAGTCTCATTGGCTTAGTTAGTAGTTCAAATCTTTAACCTACCTACTTAGTAAAGCTATTTACTTTCTTCAAATATTTATAAGCTAATGTCTTATAAAATTGATGTGTGTATTGGATTCCTATGGACTCCAAAACGGCTGGACCAATTTTGATGAAATTTTCAGGCAATCTTCAGATTAACTCAGCGGGTAATCCTGTGTTGTACTGGCGGGTAATCTTTTTTTGGTTGTTTTTCTGCAGAAGAAGTCATCTGGCTATAGAAAATTAGTGCTATCCATGCGAAGCCAGGGTGATTCGCTGAAAATAATATAAAACTAAAATAATATTGTATCATGAAATCAATCAAAAAATATTATGTTAAAAAAAATTAAAATAGTATAATATACTGCTGTAAGCTAAAACTGAAAAATGTTTGCTGTCACTATTCATACTGCTTGAACTGAACGGCCTAAATTAAAAAAACTTACCTACTAAGAAACAATAGAACGCGACATAACTTTACATATAAACGTACCATTCTAAGACCGATTGAAAACGACCAGCTTTTTTGAACCATACAAGAAAATAATAATGGTGCTTATTAGGGAAAATATAACCGAAGCACCCGAGGCGTGGCTTTTTCAGTGTTCTTAGCCTATTATGTTGAGTTAAGCAACATTTCGCCCGGTTACTACTTGGATAAGTGACCATTTAGTAGCATTTAGTTCTGAGTGCTTCAATGCGCCGAAAACCACGTTAAAATTTTCAGTCGTTAAGCCATGTCGGTGGCCTTCGGGCGGCCTAAAAACTCCGACAAAAGAGTTGACCACTCACTCATACGCAGAAAAAAGAGGGGAAGAATGTGCAGTACTATAGGCTGATGATGAAATATTAAATATAAACGGTTATGACACACTATTTTAATTACATTTTACTATTTATTCATATGAGTTTAATGAAAACTAGCTCTGCGTTGCTGACTCTGTTTGCGCAGAAAAGTGAAGAACTAACAATTAATTGGTAAAGCACATACCAATTACCAATTTTCTGTTAGTTCTATTGTTTATTTTAATCTGGGTTATGATGTTTATTTTTTTAGCAATTAATTTATTTGTATTTTATTGTAATATTAACTTTTTTTATAGGCAAATAGCGGGCTCTCCAAAGAGCAGCATGCCGCGCGCCAGCGCACTCCTGCTGGCAATGACGGCCGTCATCCTGGCCTCTGAGTGGGCGCATGCCTCCTACATCGACCCTGGTGAGTCTCCTATCTTATGCTTCATCATGATCATCAACATTAACCTATAGCAGTCCACTGCTAGACGTAGTCCTCCCCTAATGAGCGCCATGCGCTCTGTACCCCAGTAATTACCTGACTGTTTTGAGTAAAACATTGTAACCTGGAAGAACATTACATTATCTACGTTGTTGTTCAGTATATATTTGATTAAATACAGTAATTTCCATGTAAATTACATCAATAAATTTTATTGAGCTGAAAAACGAAAACTATTGAACAGTTTCCGTATTATGCTATTCGTACTGTTATTAAGTTGTTTCTTTTTGTATGTTTTAATATTAATCGTCTTTAATTTTCATTTATTTTGCTCTTATTTTGTTTATTTTAACCCTTATCCAATTTTAATTTAATGCATATTTTATCATTAAAATTCAATGCATGTTAATTTAATATGAATACTTAATGAAATTATTTTATTTTATATTTACACGATAGTAGTTTTTAGTTTATCAAATTAACCCATATAAGGATGTACTGATTTTTTATTATTAAATCTTATTGAAATTATTAGTGGAATCCTTTTTTTTTATTCATTTCCATACCACACTAGTTACCTACATTACAGGCACAAGAGGCTTATCACCTTCTTGCCTCAAGTTGATGGACACAGGGCATTGCATCCTAGGGCACGTTCTAAAAAAGCGTGATCTACGATGTAATAATGAGATGGGTAATGGTTACCACTTAACATCAGGTGGGCCATGTGCTTGTTCCATTTCCAAGTAGTATAGATTTTTTTTTAATAATAACATACGAGGCCGTTCTCACAGGGTCTTGTCTCGGCAGAAAAACAGCGTCCACTGTTAACGCAATGGGCATAATGCTGAGTCGGGGCCTATTTGCTACTGTAGCACACAATACCTATGAATATAAGTATTTTTGTCTAACTAGTAAAATTATCATTTAAAATGTATTTGTGTGCTATTTTGTAGTAAATAAATTTTAGTCTATGTCAACGTTTACTAGGGGTACAGTTCTAAGCTCGACGTATCCACCTTCGCATCGTACCTGGAAAAAGTAGCCTATATGTTATTCCAGGTCTGAAAGTACATAACTACTTTTATATACAAAATGTCAGCTCTATGTGTTCGTGCGAAGGAGAGACAAATACTTCACAAACTTTTGCTTTTATAAAAATATATTATACCCAGATTAAAAATATATAGACTATGTGTTAATCCAGGTCACTAACTATGTATATACCCAGTTGAATCCAAATCCGTCTAGCTCACACACACAACATTTCACCTATACAATATTACTAGTTTCCGTTCGCGACTTCGCTCGCGCGTTGTGACATTTTAATCAAAATCTGTCAAACAAACCAAACCACATGCAATGCAATATTTTCCATTCGGTATAACATCTTCCGTCATCCATCCGTACTGACATGAAATGTGAGGTTTAAAATACATGCTGGCGTTTTGGCAAAGCTTCAATATTTGAAACGAATGGACCGATTTATTGTGTTCACCTTTCAGGAACTACTGTTTCCAGTTTTCTGTTTCCAGTACCATTTTATTGACGTTCAAATAACTAGTATCTATTAGCTTAGTACAATCCTAACTAGACTTATATGACAAGGAAACTAGTCATTGTCATCATCATCATCCGTAGCCTGAGTTCACCCACTGCTGGGTAAAAGCCTCCCTTTGTATGTACCAATCTCCACGGTTCAAATCACGTCATAGAGAATATCGTCCGTCCATTTAGCTGCTGGACCACCGAAGTTTCTGTACTCGGTTCTTGGACGCCCTTTAGATATCTCCTTACTCGTCTTAAGAAACTAGTCTTTATCTTACTTAATATCACGCAATTGTGTTTGTTATTTACACTTTTGCGCCCAATACTAAACTGATCATCATGAAATTTGTCCATTCACGTTGGCAATAATCACGTTTTTTGTATGGAAGCCCCCTTAAATATTTATTTTATTTTGTATTTGTTGTTATAGCGGCAATAGAAATACATTATCTGTGAAAATTTCAACTATTTATCTATCACGGTTCATGAGATACAGCCTGGTGAGAGACATACAGACAGACAGTCGGACAGTGAACTCATAGTAATTGGGTTTCCGTTTTTATCCTTTGGGTACGGAACCTTAAAAACACTATATCACTATCTAATGGCACCAGCGACGTATGAAAAGGCTTTGGCTATCAATTTTGGCGCCAACGGCAAATGCAATAAAATTTTATATGAACTAGTATCTGTCATAGCAATAAGTTCAATAGACCTATTCCAATTATTTGAATTTGAGTGAATTTTAATATTGTGTGTGAATATATTTAGAATAGAATATATAATTATTTTTTTTTAGCAAAACAGTACACTTAAAATTTAATATATAAGTTAGGAGGTAACAACAAAAATAGTCGGTAGGTAAGTAGGTAGGACAAAAAAATTACAAAAGTAAAAAAAAATCTTAATCAATATTTGTACACATAGACAAATTTTATGGAAGTACATAAATAAATAGTCTTTATCCGTTATGATTAAAAAGACCTTTTTTTTATTTTAAGCTCATATATTAAAACAACATAATTTTATTAATATAAAAACAAATTTCACTTGGTCCATAATATTCTTTTTTTTTTTCAATTTTTGCATATTATTTTCCAATAAAATTATTTAAATTTATTCATAAAACTTTGAAAGATACTTTCAAATAAATTGTTATAATATCATCAGCATCATAAATCACAGTTATTTGGCAAAATAATTTTATTAAATCTTGCCTAAGGTAATAAATTAAATTTACCCAAAATTATTACTTAACTTTTGAAATTAGTTTTTGTGACAGAAACCATTTTTAGGGATTAAAATGAAATTAGTGAGGACAGAGTGGACTTTAGGGATACTGCTACCACCCCGTTGGGCTGAAAATAATAATAATAATAAATATTATAATGTTTTTTTTTAATATGGGTCAGCTCTTGACCCCGATGCTAGCATAGGCAAGGATGAGGTCGACGATGGGGCGACCTTTCTCAGAAGATGCCTGTGAACTCTCTTTTTGAAGCCGTTAGGGTCGTAAGTCAATGGAAAAACAAACAAATAACAGATAATTATATCAAGGCTTTGATAGTCTAAAAACTCTAACAACACAGATAGCTATTACCAAAGAAAAAGAAGACTAGCTTGGTTAAATGAGTTTGTAACATTGAGCTATGATAAGATAGTATTAAATATCAATGGTTTGTAATGCAACTCGTCACGGTAAGAAAGACATTGGCATAGAGAATACGATTACACGCAGATTCAACGCAGATATCGTAACGAGTCGCGATTGTTTGAATTTATAGAATAAGATGCTAAATCATATTTACAAACTGTCCTAAGCAAATTCATGTTTATGAAAAATACGTTTTTTCAGTTGTTAGTCGATATCATACTTTAGTCATATTTACTGAGAGTTACTGAACCTGTTTTACAAAAAAATCATAGCCTCGTATACACTTTTCATGTATTGATATACTCGTATACATTTACAGTATCATAAACAAAGTCCGAAGAGAAAACATTTCTCAAACTAAACCGTAAGAAAATTTCCCATGCAGTTTAAGAAAAGAAAAGTAAATAAAAAACTTTGTTAACAGGAGACGACGACGTCGAAGTGAATCTATCTGATTATGGAGACGACCCGGCTGATCTGCAACTACTTCAGGATGTCGGAAAGTGAGTATTACTATCTAGTAAATAAGCTCTAGATTTATCTGACAGCTGTCCTAGACATTCCGTCTAGAAACGAAACTCATAAAACATAATGAAATGTTTGAATGATTTACAACCCGTGACCGGGTAGGGAAAAATGTCGAGAATATTAAGTTTAATGGTCCATTTTGTGGGACGTTAAGATACAAAAGTGCCCTGCGATAAAAAATTGTGTTCCTGATAATATCTTTGCACTTTAATATAAAAGGTTCTGAGAAATAGATTCATGATTCGTTTCAGTAAAATTAGTTTGCAAGCCAACTAATCTCAGTAACAGAAAAGCTGAAATAAAATATAAATATCTAACATCATCTCGGTCAACTTAGCTTTTTAGTGTATCCATTTCAAGAAAGGAATCAAACAAGCATATTGTTTTGTAGTCCAGTTTCTACGGTTTCACAACAACAACAGTCTATTCATTCCACTGCTCGACATATGCCTCCCCTTTAAGATTATGCACTAATTCTTGCACCACCGATGCTGCTACCCGTTGGCGGTCAGGTGCTGTGTCAATGTAGGGCTGTGCTGTGCCGCAATCAGCCGGCCGCCAGAGCCCCGTTCTTTATACAGCAGGGTGCACCACGGGCAAGAGAGGTTGGCTTGGTTTGTACGTTTGTTTAGCAAAAAACTTCATTCTCCGTTTAGGATCTGTAAGTACAAAAATGCATCGTGAAGAAATTCTTGGCTTAGTCAATTCCGCGCGTATTTTCCATGTCTATGATAGCGTCCCGTATAATGGATAAAAGTTGCCACAACGGTACCTATATACCGTTATGAGTTAAAGCCTAAGAACCGACCCGTGCTCATATCTTCAAGCACGGAAACTTAGGCTAGTTTTCAACGATGTGGTTTCAGACGATCGTCGCTGGTCTACGTTTTCAGGCGTGCGTGCGTCCGTCGCGGCGGCAACTGCGACCACCGGCCCGGAGACTGCTGCCACTCCTCCTCCTGCCGCTGCAACCTCTGGGGCTCCAACTGCCGCTGTCAGCGCATGGGCCTCTTCCAGAAATGGGGGTAGGACCACCACTGCGACCCCACCGCGCCCCTGAAGCGGCGACCAGCTCACGCCAGCCGACCTGACCGCCGCTCCATCGCCCGCGACAACCACTGCAAGTCCACGGAACCATTTTCATTTCCACCTTCCCTTCTTTAGAGATTCGACAAAACAGGGACCTAGTTCATTTCGGAAATATTTTTGGATTGTTTACAATTCGTTTAGTATTCTCCGTCTGGGTGTGCGGGTGTCCGCTTGTTCGGTTGGGCAATCACCCAGCCTTATTGCTCAATCATCAAGCCTGACGCTAGCCTGCTCGGCCAGACCCTGCTTTATGTCACGGGCGGCGACACCGAGGTACCTCTCTTTGTTTCCTTTTAATTTCGACATCGGCTTCGTCGCCTAGACAGCTTTTATCTCTTATAATGTATGTATGTAGAGTTAAGTAAGCTAAAGTAGTAGATCATTAAACAGTAGCTAATCTTGGTGGTAAACTTATGTCAATAGGAAGTAGAGAATAAAGTAAAAATGTAACTTTAAATGTTCTAGTCAATAAGAGAGTAACGGTTAACGAAAAACTTGGTGAAAGACGCTATAATAAGCCTTTATATGATTGAAACGACGCCATAATGCGATTGGCAACTTAGAATTTTAACTACATATAAATGTGTCAATATATATTTCATAATGTTTAATACTACAGCTCTTGGACAGGGGGTATGATGGTATCAAAACGAGTAGTTTTCTCTGTATGTATTAGCTTCATAATATAAATTTCCCTTGGAATACGATAAATTAATACCTATTCTTAATGGCATATTAAAATGACGATGGAATTATAATTAATTACTATGAGTATTTATCAATAAATGTTTAACAAAGAAATTGGTGTTATTACTTGACCTCTACAATATATTAACCTTAAATAAATAAATAATAAGTAATTCTCAAACAACACTATCTAGTTCCAAATTAAGCAGAGCGTGTATTACGGGAACCTCTTCCTCCTTTATCAATCCATTATAAATAGAAAACATCCAGACCCGCGCCAAATATTTGCAGATATTCCCGCTGGAAATCGAACCCATATGTTCGACATCACCTTCTCCGTCCCAGGCGGGCGGGTCCCAACAAATAGGTAATCAAAATCTTGAAATATATAAGGGAGGAAAATTGCACCAAAATTTTTTTATATTACTTTGTTTTAAATATCAGACCAAAGCTGTGTACGTAACAAAAGTGTTAAGTGAGGTATAAAGTAGCATGTTGCATTATCTTTGGAGCGCGCGGCAAGACTTTACGAGCTGTTAATTCTAGATATTTTACAAAAAGGTACAGAAGAGCTTCAAGTTTTATAACTTAGGTAATCGTCAAACAAAACCATTATTCTCTTTCTGGAACAGTTTTTTTACCAAATTTAAAGCGCCCTCTACGCCTCCAAATTTGCAATATTGGAAATGGGTAAATAAGTCCCATAACTAGTCTGTTACTTATATCCATCCATGATAATCAGCCTTTAGTAGTCCACTGCTGGACATAGGCCTCTCCTAATGAGCGCCATTGCGCCCTGTTCTGAGCTCGACGCATCCAGCTTCTACCAGCAGCCTTTCGCAAATCGTCACTCCATCGAGGGCGAGATATATAGGGAGAGATATATATAATATAAACTTATATGCAAATCTTGAATCAGGGGTTTGAAATCAAAACATAAGAATATGAATGGTATTCAAATATTTGTAGATCCAATCTTTTTGAACTCAATCAGCAATAAGATTGTTATACCTAGCGCTACGACCAGAACTGCCTAAATCGCAATTCCACAATTATGTGGCAATAACCAACCGATTGACGTCAATGCTGACCCAGCACCACGAGGCTGCACTGCGTGGCTCGCCCAACACTTTGGCTCACCACTTCGGTTCCAACCTCGAACCCGTCAACATAATTATAGTTTAGTACATAACATTTTCTAGTATTAATTCTAATTTGTAGAACTCAATAAAGAGTTATTTCGTAATCGGTTTTTTTTGAGAACTCCAGGCGTCGTTTCTATATTTGGCGCAGGCGGTAGGAAAATTCGGGTCCTTTCCTGGATAAACAGGAAGAAATTCTGGAAGGATAGACATTTCAAAGTCGAGCCGGATTACTACAACTTTGACGTTCGCCGGGGAATCCAAACTTCGATTACCTCTCAAAAAGTACCGAGATGCTGCTCATGTAAGTACACTGATTTTTCTAGTGATTGTTTGCCCATTTTCCTTTTAAGTGTTATTTTATAAAATTTCAAGATTTTTCACTTAAGAAAATCTAAGAATCCTAGGATAGTTAAAAGTAGAGATAAAATTTTAGACAGTAATAGAGATTTAGATTCAGTAGGAAATAGTGAAAGTAGTGAAATTAGTGATATGGCTAGCTTAGACGGGATTTGCAAAGCCCTTCGGTTAGTTCCGGAATTTGACGGGAACACCCATGTTCTAGTAAGATTCGTCAATTTGTGTGACCAATTAGTGGCAGCATATGCTCAGGACGAAAATCAATTAAATAAGTTAGGACTACTTAACGGAATCCTTAACAAAATCGTTGGTCCCGCCGCACGCTTAATCAATGCGAACGGCATTCCGAACGATTGGCCAAGTATCCGTAATACTCTTATTAATAACTTTGCTGACCAGAGGGATGAAACCGCCCTCTATAACGATTTGGCAATCCTAACTCAAGGCTCTAGCACCCCTCAGGAGTTTTATGAGCGATGCCAGAACCTGTTCTCAACTATCATGACATATGTATCATTGCATGAATCGATAGCTACCACTATTGACGCTAAGCGGGTACTCTATAAGAAACTAACCCTTCAGGCATTTTTACGCGGGCTAAAGGATCCTTTAGGGTCACGTATACGCTGTATGCGCCCCGAAACTATAGAAAAGGCATTGGAGTTCGTTCACGACGAAATGAACACCATGTATATCCAAAATAGAAATTCTTATTTGCCAGAGAAGAAGTTAGATGATAGGCAGCAGGGTAATTTTGGTTTTAAAATACCTAGCCAAGCCATTCAGCCCTTCAGGCCTATGAACTTTAATTTGCCAGGTCCTTCACGACCCCAGTTCACGCCTAGACCACCTCCGCCGCAACATCAATTTAGGATGCCATTTAATCAGCCGCGTATGCCATCCCGCACTCAACAAATGTTCAGTGCGCCGCCGCCAAACCATAACCAGCGTAACGCGTTCCAATTACCAGTACCCAAGCCTTCATTTCAGGGTCCTAAGCCCATGAGTGGCGTATCCCATTTCGTGACTAGGGAAAGACCTATGCCCTCCGCCAGTGGCTGGAATTGGGCTAAGCAGGGTAATCCACCCCCATCTAATTATTTTAAGACTCGTGATATAAACGTAAATGAATGTTCAGGTAACGATTATGACGGATATGAATTCTATGATTATAATGACTATGACTATAGCGACTATTATAACAACGGCTATTACGACGACTCTAACGCCTATACTTCTGAGTACGAAGGACCTCACCAGACTGACATGACTGGTGACTATGACGTTCAGGAAGTAGGTGACCAGCCTCAGTCCAACTCTCCGTCGAGCGAGGATTTTACCAAGGCCTTGACTTCAAAAAAGTCAAGATAGAAGTTAATCTCCAGACTCAGAGACAGCTACCGTATATTCGCATAATAAACCCTCCTTTGAATCTCCTCATAGATACAGGCGCGAATCAGTCCTTCCTTAGTCCGGAAGCTGTGGAAAATTATTTTTCACACGTACCATTAGACTATGATCCGTTTGAAGTAACTAATGTTCACGCTACGAGCAGGAATGAGTACTCCATCACTCTTCCGTGTTTCCCGGAGTTCAGAGATACAGAGGATGTTAAATTATTCGTGTATAGGTTTCATGATCATTTCGATGGATTAATAGGTATGGATTTATTAACTAAATGGGAAGCGAAACTAGATCTTAAGAATCGGTCGCTAGTAACTAAGAACGCCCTTAATCCCATCCGCATGTACAACTCGCGGAACTTAAACCTTTACGAGGATATTATTCCAGCCGAAAGCTCGAAGTTGGTAAGGCTACCCATTAACGCCCCGGATGGCGCAGTGTTCATTCAGGAACAATTAATTTGTAACTGCGTGATTGTTGACTGCTTAACCACCGTTATCAATAATCGCGGTATAGTGGAAGTCGTCAATCCAACCCAGAACGACGTAATATTCTCGCTAGACCACGCGACGCAAGCGTCGGTTTACACCGTTGAGTGCACGAGCACCGACGCCGAGACCATGTCGTCGCGCGCTCGCGATATTATTTCGCGTTTGCGCACCGAGCATTTAAATGCTGAGGAAAAAGCGAACTTAATTACACTTTGTTCCAAATACGCCGACGTATTTTATGTCGAGGGTGAAGCGCTAACGTTCACGAATAAAATTAAACATAGTATAAAGACTCATGACGAAGTCCCCGTCTATACTAAAAGCTACCGCTACCCCTATATCCATCTCGAGGAAGTAAGCGAACAGATAGCTAAAATGTTAGATCAGGGTATCATCAGACCATCGGAATCGGCATGGAGCTCCCCAATTTGGGTAGTCCCGAAAAAAGTAGATGCTTCAGGGAAGCAGAAGTGGAGGCTGGTCGTTGACTTTCGTAAGGTGAATGAAAATACTATCGACGATAAGTACCCTATACCTAACATTACAGACGTCCTCGACAAGTTAGGCAAATGTCAGTATTTTACGACCCTCGACCTTGCATCTGGATTTCATCAAGTCGAGATGAATCCTAGTGACATCCATAAAACTGCGTTCAACGTAGAGAATGGACATTTTGAATGGTTAAGAATGCCAATGGGGTTGAAAAACTCACCCTCTACATTCCAACGTGTAATGGACAATGTTCTTAGAGGTTTGCAAAACGTCATATGCCTCGTTTATCTGGATGACATCATAGTTTTTTCGACGTCACTCCAAGAACATATGGTCAATCTTGAAAAGGTATTCCAAAGATTACGCGAGTCTAACTTTAAAATCCAGCTAGATAAGTCAGAGTTTCTCAAACTTGAGACCGCGTACTTAGGTCATATAATAACCAGGGACGGAATAAAACCGAACCCTGATAAAATTTCAGCAATCCAGAAGTAATCTATACCTAAGACCCCTAAGGAAATTAAGTCATTTTTAGGACTTCTTGGTTACTATAGAAAATTTATACCCGACTTTGCCCGAATTACAAAGCCTATGACACAGTGTCTTAAGAAGGGAAGAAAAATTACATTTGACTCAGACTACGTAAATAGCTTAGAGAAATGCAAAACTCTTCTGACGAATGACCCCATATTGAGATACCCCGACTTTGATCGTGACTTCATACTGACGACCGACGCATCTAATTTCGCTATAGGTGCAATACTATCACAAGGTAGAGTAGGTACGAACAAACCGATTGCGTATGCTTCTCGTACTTTAAATGAGAGCGAAATTAATTATAGTACGATAGAAAAAGAGCTACTAGCTATCGTATGGGCTACGAAGTACTTTCGACCTTATCTCTATGGCCGTAAGTTCAAAATCATAACCGATCATAAACCACTGCAATGGATAATGAACCTTAAGGAGCCGAACTCTAAGCTCACAAGGTGACGTCTTAAGCTAAGTGAATACGATTTTACTACCGAACATAAGCTAGGTAAGAAAAATACTAACGCCGACGCCCTCTCACGTGTGGAGATCTGTAATGAAGAGTTGAGTTCTATGGTAGCTAACGCATCTGAAAGACCCCCATCAGTAGCCGACGACCTTGACACTCGTACCCAGACCGCTCATACCTCGAATGAAAATCCCATACTTGAAATTCCCATAACCGACGATCCTTTGAATAAATTACACCGACAGCTGATACTGACTATAGTAGGTGACATTAAAAAGCGTACGTCAGCGACAAAGCCGTTCGACACTCACACACGTACATCCGTCCAGTTATCGGAGTCTAACTTGAAGGAAGATTTAATTAAGGCAATTAAGGAATACGTTAATCCTAAGATTAAAACAGCTCTCTTTATAAATCCTCCTCTTGCTATGTACAAGATCGTCCCAATCCTACAGGAAACATTTAAAAGTTCATCTATGAAATTGGTCCTTGCTAAAAAAGAAGTTGAAAATGTTAAAGAGTATCTTAGACAGCAGGACATCATCCGCAATTATCACGAAGGAAAAACTAACCACCGTGGCATTAGCGAATGTTGCCTAGCTTTATCGGCGCGATACTATTGGCCGAAGATGAAAGAACATGTAACCAAATTCATAAATAAAGCTAACCTAAGCTGTTTATATAAATTGTAGTACATGTAGCAAATAAATAAATAAATAAATAAATAAATGACTGTACTATTTGTGGACAGGCTAAATACGATAGGAACCCGATTAGGCCTAAATTCAATGTGGTCCCACCAGCCACGAGGCCCTTTGAGATAGTTCACATGGACAGCTTCACTGCCCAAAGTGAAAAGTATGTTACGTTTATAGACGTTTTCTCAAAGTATGGACAAGCCTATCTACTTAGAGACGGCACCGCGCTTAGTGTAATACAAGCTTTATTAATTTTCAGCACGCATCATGGCTTAACACTAACAATTATCACGGATCAAGGTACTGAATTTACTAACCAGATGTTTTCAGAGTTTTGTAAGGTTCACAAAATCACTCATCATCAAACCTTAGCTCACTCACCTAACGCTAACGGGAACATAGAGCGTTTTCACTCGACTTTGCTCGAACATCTTCGCATCTTAAAGTTACAGCAACGAGATCAGCCTGTTATTAACTTGATGCCCTATGCTCTGATCGCGTATAATAGTTCAGTACATAGTTTTACTAAATGCAAGCCTTATGACCTCATATTAGGACATACTGACCCACGTGATCCGACTGACATCGATATTACAGGGCACCTCTTGCAGCAGTACACTCAGACTCATAGAGAGCAGATGAAACAAGTGTATGAACTCATCAATGAGGCATCTCTTGCTAATAGGACTGCTATTATAGAAAACCGTAACAAGTCACGCGAAACTGAGGCAGAGTACCAACCTGACCAACAGATTTTTATCAGTAATCCTTGCGCTAGTAGATCTAAGCTCGCACCTAGGTACACGCAGGATACTGTATTAGCGGACCTACCTATTCATATTTATACCTCTAGGAAAAAGGGTCCCATAGCTAAAAATAGGTTGAAACGAGGCCCTAAGACCGCAAAATTGTTACAGGACGCTGATGCTGACCGTCAGCCTAATACAGGCTCACGAGATAAAACTTGAAGGACTCGAAGATGGACCAGGACTTTTACCATTTAAATTAGGCCCGATGAGACTAACCACTCATTATCATACATTTTTACAGTACATTGAATTGAAAGAAATCAGCGATAACATTAACTTAGTACGATCCCAATTACCTAACATTAAAGATAGACTAGATAACTATACTTATGCATTATACGAATTTCAGATAAATCATTTAATTAATAAATTAGACTTTGCTTCACTTCAACTAAAAAGTTTAGAGCCAACTCGTTCTAGAAGAGGTTTGGTAGATGATCTTGGATCCGTTATTAAGAGCATTACCAGGAATCTGGACTATACGGATGCTGTAAAGTACAATGATGCCCTAACTGTTCTTAAGAAAAATCAGGATAAGATTGTGATTGAACAAAATCATCATATCAGTCTTAGCAAAGATTGGATGAATGATCATACTAAAATATTATCTACAATTGTAGATAATCAAATCACTATTAATAAAACTTTAAACATTTTAATTGACCGCAATTCACTTTCGCAATACACGTTTATGAAATTTGCTAAATTCGCACAAATTCTGGCGATAACAAGTAATAACGTAGGTAGCTTAGTTAACGAAATAAGTAGGTTAGAGAATGCGCTCGCATTTTGCAGTGCCTCGCGCACTCATCATTCTACGATAAATATAAATGTAATGAAAAATATGTTAAGTAGATTAAAAACTTTTTATAATAAGGATCAATTATTAGAGTTAGAGCTCCGTGACTATTACGATGTTATAAAATCGGCATCCTACTATAACGGAGATCAATTAGTTTTCGCTTTTAATTTTCCAGTGGTATCTCCACTTAGTTATACTTTATATAGGTTGGTTATCGTACCAAATAGGAACAGGAAGGCTATTATGCCACCTTTCCCACTCCTGGCAATCACTGGTAACTTTCACGTGTACATAGAGGCTGAATGCCCGAAGTCAGGTACGAGGTATCTATGTGCTGAACAGCTCAACCACCAGCTGAAGCCCCAACCCGACTGCATCTGCAATATCATCGAAGGCAGAACAACTGAAGACCAACCCTGTGAGATGACCACCATCGAGTTGATGAAGCCCGCTATGGAGAAGCTGGATGACCGCCACTACGCCGTCGTTTTTCCGACACCAACTCAATTTCGACTCACATGCGAACGAGATGAATTTAACATGCTCACCGGCAGCTACTTAGTCACCATACCGCATGACTGCAAGCTACGTACGAATGACTTTACCATCGTCAACGTCAATGATCGCATCGAAGGACAGCCCATGAAGATAACGAAAATTCCGAGTCAAGCCGAGGAAGTACCTGCATCTTTATCTCTCAAGATCAATTCAATCAATCTGAGGAAGCTGCACGACATTCAAGACAAAATCAACCAACAGGCGCCCTTGCAGATAGAAAATCCGTCGACCTTATACCATACGACCATCCCTTTCTATGGTATACTATCTGGTGCACTAGTACTCATCATCATCATTTTAAGTCGAAGATACTTCATAAAGAAGGAAAATTCTAAGACAGAAATAGAACAGACCACAACTGAAACGCCCACCTACGCAGTACCAGATACATCTCCAAAGGAGAAGAAGCTGCCAGCGACATTTTTTCAAAATCTTCAAAAATAGTCGCTGATCTGAAGGGGGAGATGTTATACCTAGCGCTACGACCAGAACTGCCTAAATCGCAATTCCACAATTATGTGGCAATAACCAACCGATTGACGTCAATGCTGACCCAGCACCACGAGGCTGCACTGCGTGGCTCGCCCAACACTTTGGCTCACCACTTCGGTTCCAACCTCGAACCCGTCAACATAATTATAGTTTAGTACATAACATTTTCTAGTATTAATTCTAATTTGTAGAACTCAATAAAGAGTTATTTCGTAATCGGTTTTTTTTGAGAACTCCAGGCGTCGTTCCTATATTTAGATAGTAAATATGGTCATAATATTGACGTTGGTGAAGTGATTATTTGCGAAAGGTTGCAGATAGAAGCTGGATGTGTCGAGCTGAGGAGAGGGTGCAACAGCGCTCATTAGGGGAGGCCTATGTGCAGCAGTGATGATGATGATTGATGTTAGAATCTAGTGAGCCTGTCTATTTAGGAGTTCAAGATATGTTCCAAAAAAGTCTGAGAAATAATTTGAAGTGCTGCCTTGAGACAGAGCACTTGCACTTGCCCATCGGGAAGGAAGTCCATCCATGATCAACGTCGGAGGATATTATGAAAGCAGTTGAAGAGTAGCAGTGGATCCAGCTGGCAGCAGATCGCCAGGAGTGGCGTGATAGAGAAGAGCCATTTATTCAGCAGTTAACCAGCTGAATAAATAGACCGAATAACATTTCTTTTATTTGAATACTAGCCTCTCACCCGCGATTTCGTTCGCGTGGTACCCCGATAAATTGTAGCCTATATGTTTTTCCTGGTCTCAAACTATGTATATTCCAAGTTTGATCTAAATCCGTTCCGCCGTTACGGAGTTGATCGGAAAAAAAACATACCCACACACACAAACTTACGCATTTATGATATTAGTGCAGACTAGCCTGACGCCCGCTGCTTCCCTCACGTTTTATCTATATAAAATATAGCCTATACGTTATTCCTGGTGTACATGTTATTCTTCATTAACTATTTATTCCTTCGAGTTGATCAAAGATTTATTCGTAAATTTCAAATTTCATTATATCCATTCGGCCGTCACGGCGGTTGGGAGCAAACATACAATCACACTAACACACAGTTTTCGTATTTGATATTATATGTTGTATTAAAGTCTGCTTATAATTATTTTTGACAACTTTGTATCACTAAAAAGAGAAAGTAGGATGATGTTTTCTATTTTTTCATTCTTATACAAATGCAAATTTAGGTAGGTACTTCCGTAAAAATATAGAGAAAAGGTCGGAAGCACCAAAAACAAGCATAGACGAGGACAGTCATAAATAACGGCGCGTCAGCAGTTCTGTTTTTGACTGTTTGAATTAGATACTTGGCACGAAACCAGAGGCATTTGGACTGCATCAGTGCTCTTCAATTGTAATTTATATGTTTTTATGGAACACGATAATTATTTATGAGCGCGTTAGCACGTATTCAAAATGATAAAGAAATATTGTGAGGTTACCAGAGGTTTAGTTAGCTACTCATGTATTGATATGTCATTCTTGTAAGACTGACAAGGCTGAAAGGATGGTATAGGTAGGCAAGCCAGTGTCCCGAAAAGTGAGTACCAGCTACCACAAAAATAAACATCACCTGCCCGCGGTGCACCCTAACTAACAAACGGGCATCTGACGGCCGACTGATTGCAGCATAGTGCAGCCTAACACCAGCACAGCCACATCCCGTGGCCGCGTCGGCGGTGCCCTGATATCCCCAACCCACATGCCCATCGTGGGGAATGTGGGCATATCCCCCTTCTTAATAGGGGAGGCCCACCTCCAGCAGTGGACTAATATTATTTTTGTTGTTTATTGTATTGGTACTGGTGTTATTGTTATTGTTAATTGATATTGATTAGATTGATAGGGAATCCAACCCTTTCAGCACACGATTTTACTTCATGGCTTAGAGGCAGATGGAAGCAGCTTTCAAGTCTCGATTAAACTTCAGGTTTTATTATGCACTAACAAATCATTCTTGGGTGAAGACTCTTTTCAGGGGTTCGTATCAGTTTGTCTACATTCCTAATTTATGTATGTAAAAGCTTACTTAATCTAAGCAGATCTTGCAGATCGTGGCGTGATCTGCTTAGATTACGCATTTTATCTATCTGCAAGACGAAGTGTAGGCAGACCCCCCACCAGAGGGACCGATGACATTGTCAAGATTGCAGGTAATCGGTCGATGGGTAGAGCTCCTGACTGTTCTGTGTGGAAATCATTGCAGGAGACCTCCCACCAGAGAGACCGAAGACACTGTCAAGATTGCAGGAAATCGGTGGATGTGTAGGGCTCAATACCGTTCTATGTGGAAATTATTGCAGGAGACCTATGTTAAGCAGTGAAATTCTATAGGTTGTTGATGGTGATGGTGATGATGATGATGATGAAGCTTTGATTGGGATTCGACTAGATCTCATTTGGACACCCTTGAAAGTTAATTATCTTGATCTCAAGATGTAGATTGATCTTGACTAAGGACGTATTGATAGGGTAAAGCCAGAATAGATGCCCCACTTTATGAAAGAGCCTCGTAATTTGAAAACAATCAATTGTCAATTAATAAATCTTATAAATATAACTAGTTTAATGTTTTTTATACATAACGACTTGTTTTAGTTGACTAGCAATTACTGATTAGGTTTTTTGAACATCTATACTGCGGCATCCGGGTTTTACCCTATCCTACGAATTGAACCATATATCGTTCAATCGCGCTAGAAATATATGGCGTGAAACAATTATACTTATCAGGAATTGAGCAGAGCCAATATGAGGAGTAAGTGATCGTAGGCCTATCAGCAACTCTGCTACAATCAGTTACAATCAAGCAAGCTGCCAAATTAATCGGTTTTGCAAACAAAAAAGAATGAAGATTGAAATTGTAATAGGCATGTCGACTGGGTCAAAAAATAATTATTATAATTATTCCGTCAGTTTGATCAACAAAAAATACTGGACACGTATTTTTTTATTTTGAAATTGACGGAGATAAAGAACGTGAAAGTTCGGGAGTGGGGGCTCGTGACGTCACGCCTAGGTAAAAAATGTACTATATCGTGACGTTGCGCGGAACTTTAACGCACTATATATTTGTTATTTTTTGTTTAATTGACAAAAGTAAAAATACGTGTCCAATATTTTTTGGATATGTAAATAACGGACTAATTAGAATTTTTCAGTCGTCTAGCCTATTGCAATGCAGTTTGACCCACTTGTGCCTTCAAGGCTCGATTTCAAGTAAATCGTCGTGAGAAGCGACGTTGTGAGGTGCGAGATCAAGAGGCCCACCAAAACTATTAGTCACCGTGGACCGAACCTATTAAGATTAGGGCAGACAAAAGTGGATTGATTGAAGATGAATGATGAAGTGACAGTATATAAAGCGGGGAAGTTTTTTACCTCATTGAGATGTTGGTCCGAATAACCTAGGCCTTCGAGTAACCTAAATATAAATACTGCATTAGCATCGGCATAGACGGACCATGTAACAAAGCTTTATTATTGACATTTGGTACTATACATTTTAGGGAATCTTCCATGGAATTTATTGAGAATTAGGTTTTTTTTTAGGTTACCCAATGGCCTTTATTCATTATTCGGACCTAACCGTACCTTTAAAGCACAGAAGTGCTCTAGTTCTCTTAATTTGCTTATTTGATTATTTATAAATAATGCGGGACGTAATCACACAGCATCATTTAGCCCCAAACTAAGCAGAGCTTGTATTATGTGAACCACATGATTGATATACTACACATATATTTTTTTTTTGTAAATACATACTTATCATACATAGAAAACACCCAGACCCGAGACAAATATCTACAGAACATGCAAACATTTGTCCCGCAGCGGGAATCGAACCCGCAACCTTCTGCGTCTCAGAATAAAGAGCTACAATATAAAATTAGGTTGTATAGACTTTAATATTAGGTATGTAGAATAGAATTGAATAGCAGGAAGCTAAATGCGGGCGTACGTTTGCTCTACTCATATTATCTGCTAAGAACAAAGCAGTAAACGTACACACGTACGAGAATTCATTGTTGCTCTTTGTTTAGGCAATGTTTGGCCTAAACAGTAATCGTGACTTTGTTTCAAACTCAAATCCCCTGTTATATTTTCCAAAAGTTCCACCATTACCCCCTTATCAAGGTTTTTTATTAGACAACTTGAGTTAAGTTCATCAGTCACAATCATCGAGATGGTACTGTAGAGCCACAAACGTGGAAAAAAATGTCCGCACCAAAACTCGGCGCGCGCGGCCTTCCTTCTTTCTTCATTTAAGTGAGTGCCACGCACGTGCCTACTGTGCCGAAATTTTATTTTATGAAATCACACACACGATCAGCAGATCCCAAACTACAGAGGTAAAACCTGTACTTTGGGTACCAGAGACTGTTAAACATACATATGTACTTAGATAACACCCAGACACAGAACAATCATTCATATTCATCATACAAATGTTTGTCCTGTTGTACCAACTGAGCTAAGAGGCCAGTCGAGCATTGAACACAATTTAAGCAAAATAAAGTCTAAATTAATGCAAATTTATTGTGAACTATTTATTTGATGTTTAAGTATGTCAACGATGCTCGGACTACTTTTGTCAGTTTTCACTGAGACTGTGACTCTATAGAGTACTATTCTCGATGGTCACAATCCTTCAACCCTCGTATTCCCAAATGTTTAACTTTTTGCTCAACGTTTATCATGAGTTGTTGATTCTTTCTCTTTTAAATTATATTTGACTGGGATACGTAATATATCGAATCAACATTTTAAATGACTTCGAGTTCTTGAGCGGAGACCGCGGCTCGGCAAACGTAATATAGGACGCCGGTCAGGTGGAGTGACGATCTGAGAAAGTCTGTTGGTAGAAGCTGGATGCATGGAGCTAAGACCAGAACGCAATGGGGGATTAGGGGAGGCTTATATCCAGCAGTGGAGTGCTATAGGCTAATGATTTTGATGATCACACATTACATGAAAAAAACACATTAGCCTTAATGGTGATGCTGTTGCAGGTTGAAAGAGCGCAACTTCACATGGAAAAAGTTGGCACAGATTTAACGGTTGACACAAGTAGGAGAAGAAAACATGTTTGTCATTTCCACCTAGCTTGGTACAGGTAGCTTGATACAGCAAAGAATATAGCCCTTTTATTTCCTTCCGTGAATAATGGGCAGGCAAATAGAGGTATTTTCTTAACACTAAAACACTAGAAAGGAACAATTCAGTAAAACAATATTTTTATGCGAAAATGTTGAATTTTAGGATAGTATTCCATGCCATTCCTTTCTAAAATTACTAAAACACTCGAACACTTTTCCGACTCAAAGCCAGTAAGCTTAAGCAAGTAGCTAAAGCTTATAATCTTGTCGATAATAATGTGAAACAGAGCGGTAAAAAGTAACGAAACAAACATACCCAGAGCGTTTTTCTCATTATGGATATCTTAATTTATTGTTCAGTTCTATGAGCGCTTTCACGCAAGTCGCGCGGCTTTGCACTGATCAGTTGCACGACTAGTGACAGTATAAAATACTTCGATCAACTATACAAAGGATATCACGCGCCGCGCTATATAAAAAGTGGCATATATTGCTAAGGAGGCTCTGGCAACCGGCTGATTGCGACGTTGGGCAGCCAACATTGACAGAACTAAAACCTCTAGCTGCCAACGGACAGCAGCGTCGGCGCGGCGGTGCGAGAAGCTGTGCCCTGAGATCCCAAACCCGCATGCCCAGCGTGGGGATTATGGGCATATCCCCCTATACTAGGAGAGGCCTATGTCTGTATAACTGTAAACATGGAATATCGCCGTGTGGAGACACATTGATAGAGTTGTTAGAGAATGAAGTGGCAGGTCGATGGTACCGCCGCGATACAGTCGTCCGTGGAAGTAGCGCCTGGCAGTTTATCCCGATACCGGAAGAGTGAAGCCAGCATGTCCAAACATTACATTCGGTACATGTCAACATTTTTAACCGACTTCAAAAAGGTGGAGGTTCTCAATTCGTCGGAACCTTTTTTTTCGACTTTTTATGTATGTTCATCGATATCTTCTTCAATTGTAAACCGATTTTCAGAATTATTTTTATGTTTAAAAGAGTATACTTCCAGGTGGACTATATATAAGATATAAATTAAATTTCTGAGGGATTGGTACTTTCCCAGAAAACTCAAAAAATCACATCCTCACTTGTAAATTTGTAATTTTCGCCCTATGATCACCAATATCTCCGTCAAACCAAACATTTTATTTAAAAGCAGCATACAAAATGACAGGTAGCAAGCCCAAAAAAAGCAACACCAAAAATATACCTAAACTCAAATCCCCCACATAAATTCTGGAAAAATGTCCTTTGTAATTTGGTCCGAGCACATGACGGCTTGACCCAAAAAGACATTTTCGACATGCGATAATATTATCAACTCGACATGTATCTACTTGTACATAACTACATCAGGGCTCTTAGGGGACGGTCCCGGCTCGTTCCCAAGCGCTCGGTTAGCCCAAAATTTTGCTATTGTATAAACAACGAATCGGCAGATGCGAATATACAAATATGATTACCAATAAATCTACGGGGTGTAGTAAAATAATTTCGTCAAAAGGAAGCCGTTAACACATTCACTGCAGGAGCACAGAGCTCGCCCCGCACAATAAGAAATAGGCGGCCCGTAACGTTGTGTTAAAATCTACAATAATCACATTTTTGTTGATGACCAAGCATAAGTCAAAAGTCAAAATTCATTTATTCAGTAGGAACTGTATAGTACACTTTGAAACGTCATTTTTTTTTAATTTACCACCAATTCGTAACGTGACCAAACAGAGAAGAATTGGCAAGAAACTCTGCTTGGCTTATATTTTTTTAACGTCATTGTCCTTAATATCTATTACATTGTTTTTGATGGAGTTGGAGGCAGTTTCATCCCAAGCTTTTTTGTCATCTAAATAATCAGATATTTTATAATAAGCTTTATTACATAGATTACGTTTAACAACATTTTTGAATTTATTTACAGATAGATTAATCACATCATTTGGGATTTTGTTAAAAAATCGTACAGACATCCCTTTAAAAGAATGACTAACTTTATGGAGCCTTACAGTGGGAACAGCTAGTTTATCTTTATTTCTAGTGTTAACATTATGATAGTCGCTATTTTTCTTGAATATGTTAATATGTTTTCGGACATACATTAAGTTTTCATATATATATTGGCACGGCACTGTCATAACATTTATTTCTTTAAACTTTGTTCTAAGTGATTCTCTGGGGCCCATATTATAAATTGCACGAACAGCCCTCTTCTGCAACACAAATATGGTGTTGATATCTGCAGCATTCCCCCACAACAAAATGCCGTACGACATAATGCTATTGAAGTAGCTGAAATAAACTAGTCTAGCCGTTACTACGTCATTAAGTTGACGGATTCTTTTGACTGCGTATGCTGCAGAACTGAGTCTGTTCGACAACCCATCTATGTGAGCACCCCATTGAAGCTTATTATCTAAAGTTATGCCTAAAAATACAGTACTGTCCACAAGATTTAGATCTTCATCTTTTATTTTAATGTTAGGTTTAACTTGTTTAACATTTGGTAATATAAATCTCATACATTTTGTTTTAGTCTCGTTCAGTAATAAATTATTTACATCGAACCAGTTAACAACTTTCGCTATCGCATTGTTCACGTCGTCAAAATTGGTCTGCCGTCGCTTTAATTTAAATAAAAGTGACGTGTCATCCGCAAACAATACAATTTCGTGGTTGTCTCTCACAAGTTGAGGTAGGTCGTTGATTTAAATTAAAAATAAAAATGGTCCAAGTATTGACCCTTGCGGAACACCCATCTTTACTACAGATCCCGGAGATCATTTTTCATTTACGTCTACGTGCATATACTGTCAGATTCATTATATACTAATAGAAGTTATTATTTATTCATTCTAAATATTCTATTTTTTTATTCTAAAGGAGAATGCCGAGATCCCGTACCAATTGCGTCAAAACCGCACGTATCCCATAAAATGTATTATATTTTATAAATGACATTAACATTTTCTTTAGTTTTACACATCGACGAGATTTATAATCAAGAAAAAAATATTTTGTTGATTTGGTTTCCGCCGCACGCCGCCATTAGACTGCAACAACCAAAGATATAAACGTTACTATGGCAACCAACATTGATGTAAAGTGTTACTATGGCAATAACCCTCATTTTTAATTATTTTGACAGTAGAATCGACTAAAAACTTAGTGGAGATTCTTTTGACGCACCCACTTTAGTCTTGGTACCGAGCGCCATACATCAAACGGCATTCTCCTTTAAATTAACATTTTGTGTTTTTTATATCCTATTTATGTACTTTCCTTATGTCGTCGTCCATTGATTTTTAAATAATTTTTTTACTAAGTACCATATATGTGAAAACTTTTAATTAGCCCTCAGTAGCGTATCATGCATGTTATCATAAGCAAAGATCATATTGTATAATCATAGCTGTTAGGTTTTCCTAAAATTTTTACAATAAAAATAATAAAAAAATAAAATGTATTTTTTTTTCCAATCATATAGTCATGCTTAGCTATTTTGTCGAATATTAAATAACGGTAACGCGTTATAGACCCGCCAATATTAAATAAAATCATCTATATTTAATATAGTGTATGTACTCTCTCTTCTCAAATTTAAGCAAGAGATCAGTAACTATGGAAGTTGTCCGTTGATTAGTTCATATTTATTTATTTCAGTTTTTTCTAATAATAGATCTAAAAAATTATGTTTTTGTAGGGCGCAAAAGGCAATATTTAATGCCAATATTTAATATTTTATGTTGACTATTTTCATAACTCAGCTATTTTCTCTGTCCGTAATGGAAGTTTTACAAACACAACTCACGCACATATCACAATTGACCGTTATAAAATACAGTATGTAGTGTTAATTTCGATGCGTTTTTGAACTGTATTTTTCTTATATCTTCCCGGAGCTCTTAGGAACAGACTCGTCGGCCATCGCTCGTACGTGTTGGGAGGAAAAACCTTCGTTCATTTGGGATTTGGTCGGTCGTGTGCGGAAGTCCTATGACTTGGCAACTGTAAGCAATATTTAATTATTGTCCTTTCTTTTGACAGTTAGGAAAAGGTCCTAGCTGTATCTAATGGGTGAACTTTTTACAACCTTTTTGACCCATAATCTCAGGATTAAGGTCACCGTGATATTAAATTTTAGAAGAAATCTTTGAAAGCTTTTCAACACAGAGAAGGGGATATTGAACCCAATAATTTTAGCAAAGTTTTTTAATCTGTATGTTATTGCCAGAGATTTATTATTAGATTAGCGCGGGAACAAGGTGAGTGGCATAATCAAAGGGAGGCCAGGGGAGCAGTGGGTCAAAAATGGTAAAAATAATAATGATGATGATGCTGATGATGAAGTTATTACCCAAAATTACGATTACGATAAGATTCAAGATTCAAATGTTTATTTGCTAGAATACATAAAATTATTTTCACAATTAGGTCTTATAGCTATGATAGTACATGTATTCAGCCTGCCTGAGCCTGTTATGTCCCACAGATGGGCAAAGCCCTCTCCACGATCCCTCCAGTCATCTCGATCCTGAGCTATTTGTACCCACGCTCTATCAAAGGTGTCTAGCCCATCCCGCCATCTTTTTATCTTACTAAAATTATTATTTCAAATTATATATTACATCTCATTAGATTTACAACAAATCTTTTAGTTTTTACTACTTTGACGACCTCTTTTACCATCCTCAAGTAAAGTTCTAAGGCTTATCAGTAGTAGAGAGGCTAATCACCAATTTAACTCACATGTAACTACTCGATAACATTTCACGAAATTTAAACTACTTGGAACATCGTCTGGCTGGCCATTAGCGTTTTTACTTGACTAGTTAAATGACACTACTGTATGATACTCCGGTATATTGCCGGTTAAAGTGATAAGTACGCTCAGAGATTTGTCACTTCAACCAGCAAATAGCTTACTTATGGCCGGTTCCTATATTATACCGTTACCGATTACGCCTCGTTTTCCCATGAAAAACTGTCAAATTTTCGACGCCTCGTTGTTAATTTTTGACAGTTTTTCAAAGGAAAACGAGGCGTTATCGGTAACGGTATAATATAGAAACCGGCCGTTAGACGTTACTTGAAGATGGTAAATGACGCCCTGACGCGGCCTCCTACGTAGGCAATTCAAAGCGAACGCGATTGCGAAGCGATACAACGCTGTGGCACGCGAATTCAATGCGAAGCAGTGCGACGCGGTGACTCTGTCCTGCGTGCACGCGAATCGTACTACATTATCACCATCCTGTGCCCTCCTCCATCGCGTCGCGTTCAGTTCGCGTGAAAATATCAAACCAATTGATCGCGTTTGCGCCGCGTCGCATCACACCTTGCGTGTGTTTGGTCACGTAGGACACTTCAATAGTTATCAACTGTTTGTTCTTTCCACGTCGAACCGCGCCGCTTCGGATCGCTCACGTAGGACGCCGCGGTGTGCTAACGTAGCCGACCTTAGGGTTAAATAAAAACAAAGTTTATCATAAGGGTCGCAATGAATCAATAAATTTTGAGTTTGAGTTTTGAGTTTGTTACTTAGACCTAGACACTTCAAATTGGACTATGGATTTTTGACAATATTAGAATAATTAGTATTAATATTAGTCATTCTTAATATCAATATAACTCTAAACTCAAACTCAACAACAACAAACAAAAACAAAATTTTGAATTCATTTTTTTGTTGAAACTTGAGTCAAGAACTACGCTTACTATAATTTAATATTAGCTGAACTTCTCTATTGGGTACATAATAAAGCAGCCAGGGTCTTTGTTCCCCTTAGTGACCTTAATTAATAGACGGGTAAGACCCTGGGTTTTTACTACCAACCTTAAGCATTATGAATATAATATGGAGGGTTTTGACAAATACGTGACGGGAATTCTAATATTTGTTTATGTTTTGGAGACATGACGAGCCAGAAATTGATCTTTTAATCAATGAGTATAAATTACTAGATTTCTGACTTCACGATTGGTGCAAATTAGAATTAGAATTTTTTATTTTCAAAAGACAGTTGCTTACAGACAATTTTTTCCTCATTTTCCACTCTAGAGTATAAATATTTCGATGTTTTCAGCTAACACCAACATGCACACTATCCTAATGTATACATAAGCAATTTAATGTTATTGCCAATTAAGAGTATGGGGAAGTAAGGGGTTACAATCTCCATCTTCGGAACCCAAGCTAACCTCACCTGCCCGCAGTGCACCCTTCAACTAAAAAACGAGGCTCAGGAGGTCGGCTGATAGCGGCATGGCACAGCATAACACCAGCACAGCTACATACCTTGGCCACTTGACCTTGGCTTAAAAATATTAGTAGTAAGACTAGCTTTCGCCCGAGCCCTACACTCTAGTGGTACCTGGACAAGAAAAACAGCATAGTTATTCCAGGTCTAGAACTACACATGTGTAAAATTTCAGCTCTATTAGTTCAGTAGTTTAGACGTAAAGGAGGGACATGTTCACATTTCACGAGCCTATGTGTTAATCCAAATCACAAACTATGTATATTCCAAGTTTCATCCAAATCAGTTCAGTAGGTTTTTGCGTGAAAGAGTAATAAACATTTGAAAATTCATCCATACATCCATACTCACAAACTTTCGCATTTATAATATTAGTAGGATAGATTTTCTCTACTAGTAAACAAGATTTCACAAATTATTATGTCCATTTTGATTAGACTCGTAGTGACCTCACAATGTAGTTATTAAAGAACATGTCGGATAGAATGTTCAATCTGCACATTCTAGGACATTCTGGGACGTTGCATACCAATTAATATCCTAGCCAGGGAAGTTAGAATTTGTAGGACATTCTATTCTAAACTACAGTTGAACTTGCTAACAGGGATTACGTTGCAAATAATTTGAACTCAAGGTATTTCAATTATTTATTATATAAATACAAGGTTAATTTGAATTCGTATATCATCCGATGGGGATGATTTGAATCATGCTTGTGTCTCACTTCACCTCACCTCACTTAAAAATACGTGATACAAAACTTTTTTCTAAAAACCATAAGCTTATTTTTGTGTCGTAAGTGGTAGCCCTAAAATGTATGTAGGGTTACAATAATCAGCATCAATAAGTCAGGAACAATGTTTAACAAAATCTAGGGCTGCATCATTAGGTAGCGTCATTTTACAAGCATTTCTTCAATTAAAATTTTGAATAAATATTGTTGACTTGTAGACCTTCGGAAGTAAATTTTCTCTTTTTCGGGATAACATACGCATTCAAACTAACATTGTATAGTCGTTAAATTGTAATAGTTTAACAAGTTAAACCCAAAAATTGAATAATTTCCGATCTGCAATTACAATTCATAGGTACTTATACGCTTACTAGCCTTCCTTGCGTGGTATATACCAGCATAAAAAGTTTAATCCAAATCCGTTCAGCCGTTACGAAATGTCGTGGTAAAAAACATACACACAAACGCATGAACACCCAAACTTTCGTTCTACATATATATTAGTAACTGAAACATTACTTCATATACCTTGTAATTAAAGATAACGAGATGAAGCAAGCAAAAACAAATGACTCCGAAACGCTACTTAGCAAAATCAACATTGCTATGGCTGTCTGACAAAACAGCGCTGCCCGCCCCCGTAGTGCCCGTAATAGTAAAAGCAATTAGCCAAAAGCCGGTGTACATTGAAATAATATTTATTAAGAACAGAGCCCAAGCTTATGAAAATTTATAAGAATTCTAAGTTATAAAGAAAGCTTCGTTATCACTCGATATGTTGACGCTTTAACTCTTAACCTGTGAGTGCTTATTCAAGACTCCTACTGCGCTGCGCTAGCTGGACGAGCTAATCGGGCATGTGATTTAGTAGTAGTAGTAGAGCTCTTTGTGAAGGGCAGGCCAGGGAAAATACTACCACTATGCCTGTTTCTGCGCTGAAGCAGCTTTGCTGCATTTTGGGTTTAAAGGGTCGGCATCGGTGAAATTACTGCACTTATCACCTGAATGCCTCAATCCAGGGTCCTTCTGATGCAGGGCGTTGCATCTTAGGCCTCGTACCAAATAAGCGTGATCTACTATGCAATGCCTTGTGATAGGTAATGGTTATTACTTAACATCAGGTGGGCCATGTGCTTGTTCCATGTTCCATAAAAAAATTACACATTGCCCTTTAAAAGATTGACTAACTTTATGGAGCCTCACAGTAGGAACATTTAGACATGTGAGCTAGGCTACGTGTAACCTTAAATATCTTATACACAGCCCTATTTAACACTCAATTGGAGATCGTTTGAGTGGTTTGATGTAATGGGTTCAATTACTTTTGTATTGGTTTTAACCGCGTTCAACGTTTTTCGAATGATATTACGCTTTATTTATTTGCTTTACGAGTGCTTTGTTATTCCACTTGTAAAAGTACTTTTATTTAATTGAAATTGTATTGCGTTCAGCTTATTATTGTTTTTATTAGCTCTTCTTGATATTTTTATATGAAAATTCAATCGGAAAGTAAATTGGAAATATGATTACTCTTAGGTAATTAATAGATATTAAATTCTTGACATAATCGATAATAGGCATAATTTTATTATAAAACACATGTCAATATAATGTTTATCCACTGTATTACAAAACGGGAACAACCACTATTACCTTCCTAAAATACCAAGTAAGTTTTGCAATAATAATCTAAAGGACAATGCCGTCTGATGTATGGCACTCGGTACCAATGCTAAAGTTATTGCGTCAAAACGAAACCTAATTTTTTCGAAAGATACTGTTATTCATGGAATACTAAATCTTTTTTAAGGTAAACGTCAACAAATTGTTTTTATTTGATATTAGTTTTAGAGTATGTTTTGAAAAAAAAATGCTTTCCCGAGAAAACTATGCTGGTTTCGCGTCACCGGTTATTAGCAAACAGTTGATGCAACGATTGTATAATGTACATTATTGTAATGATGACTAATAAGATATCTATTTACAGAATAAACACTGCTACACAATGCCACAGAACACTCTAGCGAGAGCATATTAAATACATAAAGATAGTAGATAGTGTAATAGGTACCACAAAAAAGTTTCTGATCCAACCTCTTTGATTATACAAAGTGAAAAATCTCCAATGTTTTCAGTCAATTCTACTCATTTCATGGCGCTTCGTGCGCCGGAAACCAATAAACGAAAGATTTTTTTACGTGATTATTAATCGAGTTGGTGTGTAAAACTAAAGAAAATGTTAATGTTATTTATAAAATAAAGGAAATTTTATGGGATACATTTGGTTTTGATTGCAATTAATTGGTACCTACGGGTTATCGGCATTCTCCTTTATCGGCCGGTTCCTATAATATACCGTTACTGATGACGCTTCGTTTTCCCTTGAAAAACTGTCAAATTATCGACGCCTCGTTGTTAATTTTTGACAATTCTTTAAAGAAAAACAAAGCGTTATCGGTTACGGTATAATATAGGATTCGGTAAGTCAAAGAATTAGAGATACATAAAAAAAAAATTGATTTGTGACTTATTAATAACAGTGTTAATTGTATTTTTTATTATACTGGTTTGCACAATGAATGTAACTAAGGGAATGGACTTAACTGCTAGCACAGCATTTTCTACCAGCTTAACTTTGCGGAATGGAAGTAGACGAGCTCCAATTAAAAAATATCACAATTCACATACTTAAAACTACATTTATTTAACCTACTTTAAACCCACTATTTCCAATAACTTACATAGTATTTAATGTAGGTAAAAATATTTAGGTACATAAAATACTAATAATAAATAAAAAACATTTCATATTATTGTTAAAATTGAGCTCCTAGTTATAGTAGTTACTTTAAGTAATTTATGTATGTTTAAGATTTTTGTCTTAGTATGTAAGTTTATTTTTATATTTAGTATATGTACTTCATCTATTGTTTACTTATTTATTTATTCTTTGTCTCTTATTAAATTTTAGAGTTAGGTAACATATTATTCTTCTACTATTTCACATATCAAATTTGTAAGCACTACCCATTCTATTTCCACACTACACAAAGTTGATCTGGAAGAAAATGCTAATTAGCATTAAGTTCGCCTGTGTACTTGTTATATTTTGTGCAATAAAGAATTTTCTATCTGTCTATACTGAAACCACACATTGTAACTAAATAAAGTACCTACCTACAGTTTAATTTAAATGGCAAAGAAGTGTTAGGTAAAACACAAAATTGGTTGTTTTCTAGTAGCTAACCGAGCCTCTAAAGGGTAGTCAATGAGACGATAAAAGCTATAACGACATTACAAAAGACCTCCATTTTGTTAGATCCCGTGGCTCTGCAACAAGTCAGCTATCTTTTATGAGTTTACTCCGTATAAATTTAAATGGCCCATTTAGTTTGGGGCCTTGTATTTATATCTCTGTTTTTTTTGTTTGGAGAAACTTATTTTCTTTATGTTTCTGTTATTTTGACTAACTTTAATTGGTGTGTAAGGGGTTCCAGGGGTGCAAGGAGTTCCAACCACCTTCTTCGGAACCCAAGCCAACCTCACCTGCACGTGGTGGACCCGGCTATATAACAAACGAGGCTCTGGGGGCCGGCTGATTGCGGCAGAGCACATATATTTTTTGTAACTACATACATATTGAGTAAGTATATAGAAAATACCCAAACCTGTGACAAATATCTGAAAAAAATCGGATTTTTGTATCGCGGAATCCAGCCCGCAACCTTCTGCGTCTCAGGCGGACCTTAGCTCACGGTGTTATCGATGGTAGGTTGTAGGTAAGGTAACTTCATCACCATCATCGTCATCATATTATATATATAGCATTGCAGTCCTCAGCTGAGCATAAGCCTCCCATAATGACGCCAATTGCGACCTGTCCTCCTTTCCTCAAAATTGAGGTTGATCACTGTCAATGTTCATTTCCATTCAGAGTAAAAGTGGATTTATTACCAGAAGTGATCGCGAAATAGATGCCCGACAGTCCCTAGTGACTTTCAAAATAAATATATTTATTTTCACTACGGTGCTGCTAAAATCTAATTTAGGAACAAAACAAATGTTAAAAATAAAGGCCTATTTTGAAGAACTAGGGCGAACTAATTACATGTCTTGGCGGACATTCTCTTGACAGGCGGCCCCTTGAAACAATAGGAACCAGCCACAGTAGATTGAGAACAGAGTGCCTATTGCGAGTTTGTTACCAGCTCGATCGCGTTTCCGTTTACGCAAAATATGGAAAAGAGTCAAAAGCTAGGCACCCTGAACGGAAACCAACAAAATACAACGCTACTATTTTACGTCAAGGTAAACTTTTGATAAGTAGTAGTCAATACGAAAAAGAAACATGTACTTATCTATTGTTTTCAACTGTACATGAGTCATTTTACCTTAACAGCTTAACTACTTCACCACTTCTAAATTTATAATTAAGCTATCATCATCATCATCATCCACAGCCCGACGTTATCCACTGCTAGATATAGGCCTCCCGGAGTTTGTGCCATCCACCACGGTCTTGTCCTAGTCGCATCTACGATAATAATAATTAATATATAATTCAGATATATTCTAATTGATATTATATGCGATTTTTGTAGTCATCACTCGGTGGATGGGTTGGTGATAGCAGTATGGGGGTGGAATTTAACAGATGTACAGTGCTGCCAATTTTCTTATGAAATCCTGTTTTTTTACTGGTTCGGTACACTCTGAGTTTTCATGTAGGTTGGTATCTGCAGGTAATTTACACTGTATTACAGCCGGAAGAAACAAGTTGCGTTCGCTTTGTGTGGCCTTGCAATTGCACTCCAGCTTAGAGAACTGTAGGTGTTTTTAATCACAAAACTGCACTCAGTGGGAAAAATTACTCTATCACAACTCTAAAAGTATGTAATAAAATTTCTTTCTTCCCACAATCGGAAGAGCCTGTCTTTTGGACACCAGAGACTGATAAAGATCGATAAGCTTATAACACCTGGACACACAACAAACCTCTATGTTCGTCGCACAAATGATTGTCCTGTGTGGGAATCGAATCTCACGATCGATCTGGGGTTCAAAAGTGTGAAGTTTGTCGTTTAAGTTCATAAGCGGGGTGATCGGCTAACTGTGTTGCAAACAGAAATGATTGATAATGTTTTTACAAAATTTTACATTTCATCCGTCGAAATTCAATGAACGTCTATTGACAAACTGTCACAGTTTGTTAAAACAGTATCGGTGTCAATCTCTGTTTGCAACAGAGTTAGCCGATCACCCCGCAGTTTCTACCATAATTTGAAAAACGTAGTTGCCATGTGCCGAAACACTTTAGCGCCAGTTTTCTGTGCTCAAAACACAACTTTCAATTTTGACATGCTGGTCTATGCGCATGTCAATATCGACAGCTTGTGTTTATGTGATTAGACCTGTCAAGCACGACGTATTCAACGTGTTAAACCCAAATAACATCGAACACAAAACTACTGCCCAAGTACCAACTAACAGACAACTAACAAAATAAGCAATATATATTTCGTTCTTGAAACCCAACAAAATGGAGGCATTCGTTGGAGCGTTGTGTGTACAGTACGATTGTGTTTCTAGCAAAGAATTATGACTAAAGCATAGAAGAACCCTTAAAATTCATTCATGTTTTGAACATCAACTCATACGGCAGATCTCTTCTTTCTTATGACCAATATGATCAGCTAGAAAGGGATGCATACTTCTCAGAATGCGACTTCAAATGAGTTCAAAAAGAAAATCGTACCTGGGCGCTCGAATAAAATGTTATGCGGTTTCATAGAAATGCCCTGGTATGAAGTGGCAGCAATCACATTGAGATAAAGTATGCATCCCTTTCTAGCAAATTATATATGGACATAAGAAAGAAGAGATCAGCCGCATATAATATAAAAATAAAAAATAATAAAAATCTTTATTGTGAACTGAAAAATAAAATGTGACAGAAACAATTTAAAAGATTATGACATCTTCAGAAGTATAAAACTGTGTCGCAGACATCAAGAAAAAAGTATGAATTGGCGTTCAGAGCATAGTGAATTTTAAGGCTTCATCTAGTTTTCTTCTATATCTGTGGTTTCTTGCTAAGTGGGGTAGTTTGCACTGTGCGAGTAGTGTCGCCGACGGTCATGGAATGGAATATTTTTAATGTTTATTTGAGGAACGTGACCCATCATTTATGATATTATATTAAAGCACTCGTTTAAAGAATTTGAATTATAATAAAGATTTACTCTTGCTATTCAAGAAATTCTTTTTGAAAACTCATTATACACGAGTACGATGAAAAGTTCTTAGGTCAAATTAATAAGTTAATTATGAGCCAGTAGCTCATACAAACTTGTTAATTAAGTCCAATATCGGAGTTTTAGGTTGCCACATGCCCTTTCAACATGGCTTCGCAGCTGAATTTGGCCTATTATTATACAGTATACAGTATTATTATTGTATTTTAATCTCCCTGTATGCCATAGCATAGGGATATCTGCTCATAAGCAGACAGTAGCAGAGAAGTCTACAAAACTTTATAGTTCAAGTAAATACCTTATCTTAACTTCGAACTCATTGCATTTTCAGTTTCTGCATGGTTTTTATTATCTGAGGTGTAAATTCAATTCAAACATTTATTGAAGAGTAGTAGTACCTTTCGAAGACGAAGATCCAAAGTATCAAATAAAAATAAATAAATAAATAATGCTGGACACTATCACAAAGCATGTAGCCCCAAACTAAGCAGAGCTTGTATGATGGGAACCATATGATTTTGTATATATGCTGCATATATAGATTTTTTGTAAATACATACATATCATACATAGAAAACACCCAGACCTGAGACAAATATCTGCAGATCATGCAAACATTTGTCGGGAATCGAACCCACAACCTTCAAGCACCAAAGCCGCAAGTTTGCTTACTTAAGGTGACGATACATGTCAAACCTCCCTTTCGCTTGCACAATTCAACATTTTAAAAGATGAATGTAGTTATGCAAAATAGCAAACCTTCACGGCCTAGAAAACAATACAGCAAATATAAATAAGTAAGTAAGTTCAGCAAGAATATCAGGTTGAACCCAACACGTTTTCCTACCAAAAAAATTGTATCAAAATTTATCACATAGGTACAAGTTTTCAAGTTACAATCAGTGATTTAATATCTTCAAAAATGTTGAATATTGCGAGCGAGAGGGAAGTTTGACATGTAATAGTCGCCTTAAATATATTTTTTATGCTACATTTCGGACAGTGCTCTCAGGATCTGCACGATCCCACATCTCACTTCAGGACATGCAGACACACGGGACAGTAACATCTTTACTTGGTCGATATATAACCTAGATATTCGAACAAAACGGATTTCTTCTACTTTTATTAAGTGAAATGCCAAAGGTTGGAACTCTCAACCGGTTTATATTTTTTCTGAGAATAAGAATGGAGTGAATAGGTATCTTTTGGTCCCATGTGCTCCATCTTAGACCACCACGTTACGCCCTCTCATCATCATCATCATCATCATCAGAATATAGCAGTCCACTGCTGGACATAGGCCTCCCCTAATGAGCGCCATTGCGCCTGTTCTGAGCTCTTCGCAAATCGCCACTCCACCTGGCCGGAGGGCGTCCTACACTACGTTTGCCGAGTCGCAGTCTCCACTCAAGAACTCGTTTACCCCAACGATTGTCGTTTCTTCGGCAGATATGGCCAGCCCACTGCCACTCCAGCTTGCTAATTCTCTGAGCTATGTCGACAACTTTATTTCTATGTCGGATAGCCTCGTTGCGGATTCTATCCTTCAGAGAAACTCCAAGCATGGCTCGTTCCATAGCTCGCTGAGCGACTTTAAACTGGTGGACCAGCCGTACTATGAGTGTCCATATTTCGGCTCCGTATGTCATGACGGGTATGACGCACTGATTGAAAACTTTAGTTTTCAAACAATTCGGTATGGGTGACGAGAAGACTCGACGGAGTTTTTCAAATGCTGCCAACCCAGCTGAATCCTCTGACAGGAGTAATCTCGCGTTCATTGTCAAACCTGCTACCCCCAGGCTGGCTGCCAACCACCAAACAATCGCCCACTTTAACCCCCTTATCTCATTGTAATCACTCCCCTATTTTCCTCCAATTTTTATTTGTTAGGTAGTTACTATTTCATTTTCTATATATTTATTGTAATGTTTTTGGGTACTCTTAATTTCCGCAGCACGTACCAAAAGTAAACTTGTCTCCTATTTAGTAATGTAAATTTACTTAAATTACTAATATAAAGTTCTTAAGAACCGTTGCTTCCTAATATTTACCTAGCTAGATTTTTTTTTATTATTGGTCAGGATTTTAAGTGAAACGAATTTTTCAAGAAAAGGTTAAGTACCCACCGAGGATAAGAAACCCCAACCCACTTAGTAAGCAGCCCCAAATATGAAAGTACAAGTAAATATAAAAAAATAAGGAAAACATTTTCAAAAAACATGATTCTGCTTTTCCCATAGTAAAGTGGCAGTAAAATTCTTATCTTTGTCCACTCCCCGGACATTGCAGACCTAATCCTTATGGATGTCACCCTATTCGGACACATTAGACCTCCGTCCCCTTTGTGTCGAGCAATTTACTTTTCCTACAAGGATGGAGCACGTTTCCAAATGAAGTTTATTGAGTCGATCTTCCTTTTAACATGTACGTATTTTACAAATTTACTGCTGCCTAACTGCCGCACAGAGCCGTTGAATCCTCACTGCACATAGTCGTGACCTCTCATCATGATCCCTTTTCGTATGATTTTTACACTACTTGCAGCCCCCGGCGACACGAGTAGCTTTGTTTTTCTCTCAACTCGTGACGACACCGTTAGCATTTATATTTTGTAATTCGTTTCTATTTAAAATTGAATTATACCGAAGGCAAGCAATGTTTCATTGAAGATTCCCTTGACTGCCTCCTCGTACAATTAGGAAGAAGACATAAGCTGAAAGATTTTGGTTTGGAGTTGAATGTCGAGCGCGGTTCGTATTCGGCATGACCAGCTACGTCCTCTTGGTCTTCGTCCATTTTTTTCCGAATTAGCCTTTCATGACTATCTGGATTTCATCTGGCGATGTGACCAAAATATTTGAGGGTGTGGTTGAGGCATGGTTGAGAGTCGTTTGGTTAAGTTCTTTTAGAATTGACTTATTACTTCTTCCTTCCAGGGAACACGGAACATCTTGCTGCATAAGAAACATTAAATGGAACAAAATTTTCTGGCGAATATCTGAAAAAAACATGGACGTTGACTTCTACAGTAAATTTATTCTATGTAAAGACAAATTATAGAATATAAATACTTCAAAAGCTATGGTTATAAGCGGCTTACGAGCAAAATATACATACTTATAAAATAAAAGGTCTTTTCGTATAAATGAAAGGGACCTCTTTGCAAAAACATTTTAATACGCACGAATGAGCATTCGAATTGTTCACATTTTTCGTTAAATTTTCGTCACGTTTACTCATAATTCATGATTTTGAATAATATTAATTGTAATTAGGTTTTAAATAACTTTTACAAGAACTGCAAATGTTCCACTATTACTATATCAGTCCACTGCTGCCCCCCAAAAAGAGAACGCACGTGGGGAATCGGAGTACAACGCTTCATGTACCGCCGCCGACGCTGCCCGTCGGCGATCAGGGAATTTAGCTGTGCCAGTGTTAGGCTGCCCTAAGCCACGATCAGCCTGCTGAAAGAGCCCATTTAATTAGTGCAAAGCTAACCGGTAAATATACTTCGAGGGCTTGCTTTCGAAGAACTTATAGTTACAGAAATGATTAAAAATTATTATCATATCTCTAAGTCAACTGCTGCATAAAGGCCTCCACTTATAAGTAGTGGGCCCACGATCTTAATCCCCAAGCTGGGCAAGCGGGTTGAGATCGCAGGACGCACTCGCACCAAAAATACCAAAATACCGAAACAACTTATTCCGATCATCTGCTGGATAAAGGCCTGTCCTAATAAGTAGTGGGTCCACGTTCATAATCCCCACGCTGGGCAAGTGGGTTGAGATCGCAGGACGCACTTGCACCAAAAATACCAAAATACCGAAACAACTTAATCTTTATTTAGCTCGATTTGGCGTTGTTACGACTCAAAACACAGGCTTTACGACCGAGGAAATCCTTTCTATAATTTATCTTAAGAATAGGGATTTTCTACGTTATTGCTTTGGAAGGTGATGTATTTCTTATAGCAATCTCATGATCCCTCTATTTTTCTGTATTATTCGGTACTAGCTTCCGCCAGCGGCTTCGCTCTCATGGTACGGTGATAAAAGGTTGCCTATTATGTTAAGGCTACTTTTTATCACCGTCAGGTCACATACAATGTATATTCCAAATCCGTTCCGTATTTTTTACGCGAAAGAGTAACTAACATCCATCCATCCAGAGGAACATCAAACGTCAGATCTCTAGGAAGTGAAACAAGAAAAAATGGAATAGGCTTTTACCACTGAAAGTGGTAATTGCTCTTCATTGTGGTAGACAAAGAAGAGCAATTACGGTCAAAAGCTGGCCCATTATAAAAATAAAAAAAAAACAACTACATCCTAAATATTTTTTAAAATAAAAAACGTTTTGTTTTATTATCTACCTACTTATCTATGAAATAATTTACCTGTTTTAGTTTTAATATGAGATAAGATAAAAATATTTTTATTGAAACCATAAATATTGTCTACATTTTTTAAACTTTACATAATTGATTGCAAAAGAAAGAAAAATAAATCTTAATCAAGTAAAATCAACCTTAAAAATACATTAAAATAATATATGAACCTACTTAGAGAATGGGCTAAGTTAATATATGGCTAAAATGGCTATTGTTACGTTAATTGTGCTAGTATGAGGTTCGATGACAAAATATAAAAAGGGTATAATTTTTTGTCATCGAACCTCAGAAGTAAAGTTAAGTTAACATAGTAAGTTAAGTTTCTTTTGTATTTATAGTATTATGTTTTATAAGGTTTAAAATAAAGCTTATATTATTATTAATTATCAATCCATCCATGTTCACAAACTTTCACTTTTATAATATTAGAAGAAAGGTAATGATGGTATTTTTCGTTAGCGCTTTGGCATCAGCAAGCCACTTGTTGCCACCTTCTCTTTCAAAAAGAAGTAGAATTGATGTACCTACAAGTGAAGAAGGCGGGTAATAAAACGAAGCTGTAATTTGTTTCACTCTTATAATTACCAGTACTTAAACTTGATTCCAAAACTAGAGGTGCTTCTTGCTCAACTGATTACAAACAGTAATTTAATTGACTCGCTAAAATACCAAATCCACTGCCACGACTTCAGTTGAGCTATTGAAATATTTAATTTATTCAAATGTATTAATTAAAATATCACAAGATTTTTGAAAAACATAACTAATTCATACAGTATTTTTTGGACAATAATTAATAGTTTATAAATTAATCTACATCTAGCTTCCGCTTAAAAATGTAAAATTACTATTTTAATTATTATTAAACCAAAATTTCATAAAATGATTTAAAAATATTATAAAAATAATGACAATATTTCCTAAACGCTAACACAAGCTTCCGCCCGCGGCTTCGCTCGCGTGGTACCGGGATAAATATAGCCTATGTGTTAATCCAGGTCTTAAGCTATTTTTTCCCAGTTTCATCCAAATCCGTTCAGCCATAACGGAGAGAAGCGACACACATAATATTAGTGTGATAATAGATCATGTCCGCGGTTTCGCTCGCGTGGTACCTGTATAAAAAGTAGCCTTTATATTAATCCAGCCCGTTTAGCATACGGATCGAAGACAAGGGTTTTCTCTACCAAAGTCAAGAGAAAAATGACATTTGGTGGTAGACAAAGAATTTTGTCTTCTGTCTAGAGCATGGGAATCGTGGAAATGAATGGGAAGACATATGTCTACTCTTCCAAGACAAAAGTCTTCAATGGCGAGCACGCCGTTTTATTTTCTCTAACTTTGACATTTGAGGTTAGAGATATTTCTTCCTAATTTGTCTACACCTCTATAGAGGTAGACAAAAGTTTCTCTACGTGATTTTGTTCAAGAAATATGTACAAATCAGCCAACTTTGAGTTGAACTCGCGAATTTCGATCACTTATGAAATATGTTATTACAATACAAACATCATCACGACTTTTTCCCGTGCTCAATGCGCAAATCTATTTAGGATAGGTACAGTATAGGGGTAGTCAGAAAGCAGTCAAAACTTAACATTTACCGCTTTCAATAGAACGCTAACCTAGCACATGCATTTTTAGTTCTAAGGCATACTGATTTCCTCACGATGTTTTCCTTCACCATTTCAAACACGTGGTAAATAATGCGCACATTTTTTTTGTGCGTGGCTAGAATTTGAACCCACGACCTCTGGATTGGAAGTCGGGATACATCCTACTAGGCCACTACAGCTTCTACGGGAAATGAGTATGAATACAAAAAAAAGAATACTAAATACTAAAAAAGAATACTCTACAAATAAAATACCTTTAAAGCTAAGTAAATATGTACTAAGACATCTCTGAATATCATGAGGTGCTATCTATCATGTCATTGAAAATGGATCTATTCGTTTTTTTCGAAGCGTTTGTGGCATAACATGCACACCTAGGTCACTCATAATATTTTTTGTATGCCGTTGCATTTTTGATAGAGTTTTCGCCGTATACATATAAGTAGGTACCTACTATAAAAGTGAAAAAAAAAAGATTTTTTAAAACAATATTTAATTCAATTATGAAAAAAATACATTGTGATTGGGTACATAGTAGTTAAGTTTATTTTATTTGACACACCCTTAATATGTAAAGTTCTACAACTTGGTGCCTTTGCCATTCTTGAATGGGTAAGTTTGTACAAAAAGGTAGATCCATTAGTCCAATAATAATTGGTATTGACACGCTCCATTTGCTAAAACAAAAATAAATATGTGTTAGTACCTATTGTTTAAAGTACTTATCAAAAGTTATAGTATTTCCCTACTTACTAGACATTTTTCTTAAAGCTAAAACAAGCTCATGTTAACTAAGATTGCTCATCTCCAAGTACAATACGTAATCAGTTAGAGAGGTAGGTCCTCGAACTGAGGACAGGGCGCAATGGCACTCATTAGCGGAGACCTATGTCCAGCAGTGAGCTGCTATAGGCTGATGATAATGTTGAAAAGATGTAGTTGCAAAAAAGACAAGGCAATAGATAAACAATGATGGATGTCAGGCTCGCCGTTGCTCATCATGGAGCGGAGCGACCCATCACTCAAATTTAGGCAGTCAGACTAGAATATCTGCAGATTCTTCTACCTCTATGACTGATTTATGAGTCGCGAAAAATCTTTAACATTACCTTTTCTTACATGTAGCAACCTAAATACTAGGTAGGTAAAGATTATAATGAATTACTTACCTTGACTTTTATAGACCATCCATGCCCTTGCTTAGTAATTATATTCTTTGCTCTAATGAGTAATCTATAATTTTTATTCACCATCGAATTTCACATTTCCCAATAGGAATATCTTTGCTGTGATTGAAAATTGTCAAATTGACATTTGATTATAGACCAAGACATTTTCGTATTTTACGTTTCGTTAACCTCGAAAGTAGGTTCAAATCTATTGTTTGATATATTTTTGGTAACGAAACGTAAAAGAATGAACGACATGTTGGATGAAACGACTACATCCCTAAAGACAACCTCGTTGCTATGGAAAGGCCTTGTCTTCCAAGAAACTTTTGTCTTGAATGAACGCCGTACTCTGGGTGGTAAAGAAAACGAGTGATAGACAAAGATCTTTGTCGAGTCTATGGAAGACACGACAAAATCCCTGTACTAAGCGGGCAGGTCACAAACTATGTATATTCTAAGTTTTATCCAAATCCGTTCCGTAGTATTTACGTTAGAGTAACAAACATCCATTCATCCTCACAATCACCTATAGCACTTTCAAATTTACCTATTTAATATTAATAGGAAGTAGCAAGGTGCTGATGGTATTTTTTGTAAGCGCTTTGGCATAAGCACTGCTGGACATAGGCCTCCACTAATGAGCGCCATTGCGCCCTGTCCTGAGCTCGACGCATCCAGCTTCTACCAGCCTTTCGCAAATCGGCATTCCACCTGGCCGGAAGGCGTTCTACACTACGTTTGTTACTACCACTAAAGAACTCGTTCACCCAAACGGTTATCAAAGTCAAAGTCAAAGTCAAAGTCAAAGTCAAAGTCAAAGTCAAAGTCAAAATTCATTTATTCAGTAGGAACTGTATAGTACACTTTGAAACGTATTTTTTTTTAATTAACCACCAATTCGTAACGCAACCAAACAGAGAAGAATTGGCAAGAAACTATGCTTGGCTTATATTTTTTTAACGTCATTGTTCCTAATAACTATTACATTGTTTTTGATGGAGTTGGAGGCAGTTTCATCCCAAGCTTTTTTGTCATCTAAATAATCAGATATTTTATAATAAGCTTTATCACAGAGATTACGTTTAACAACATTTTTGAATTATCGGTTCTTCGGCAGATATGGCCAGTCCACTGCCACTTCAGCTTGCTAATTCATAAGCTATGTCAACAGCTTTTGTTATGTGTCGCATATACTTATAACGGATTTTATCCTTCAGAGAAACTTCGAGCATAGCTATATATAGGTATTTAGAGCATATTATTCCCATGATTCCAATATTCACCAAAGACACACTTATTACGGTACATTGGCACTTAGAATCCAAATAAGCCAATAAAATCACATGGGCCCAGAATTCTCTAATATGAAAATACTGTCGAAGAATGTTAGCATACTTTGTGATTCAAATTGTGGCCTGCCTGAATTATCATTTTCAATATTATTCTTACGAGAACAGAATGGTGCTAAGAGAAACGGCTAGATGTTTGTGAGAACATTTCTAATAATTAAAGAGCTTAGCTCAGCGGGTTGATCGGCTAACTCTGTTGCAAACAGAAATGATTGACACCGATCCTGTTTTAACAAACTTTGACATTTGCCCCGTCGAAATTCAATGAACGGCAATTGACAAACTGTCAAAGTTTGTTAAAACAGGATCGGTGTCAATCATTTCTGTTTCCAACAGGAGTTAGCCGATCACCCCAGTCGGTGTAGTGATGCAATTCTCTGCACTTTGCTCTTTCCATTGCGGTCTCTTTCACTTCCTTAGACGGCATGACCTTCTCTTTTACCTAGCTCATGTAGCTTACTTTTGGCCTTCCTTTTTCACGCTTTCCTTCTACGAGACGAACAAACCTACCTACAAGAACATAAGTACTTACCTAATTTGATTTTTTAATAAAAGCCGTCACGTAGAAGTCAGTATACGCCTAAAGTAAAATCATGCTTTTAGGCATGACGACTGGGTTAAATAATAATTCTAATTAGTCCGTCAGTTAGATCAACAAAAAATACTGGACACGTATTTTTTTATTTATCGAATCTATAGAAATTGACGGAGATAAAGACGTGAAAGTTCGGGAGTGGGGGCTTGTGACGTCACGGCCAGGTAAAAAAATTTATTATATCGTGACGTCATCGCGCGAAACTTTAACGCACTATATCTTTGTTATTTTTTGTTTAATTGACAAAAGAAAAAATAAGTGTCCAATATTTTTTGGATATGTAAGTAACGGACTAATTAGAATTTTTCACTCGTCTCGTCTAGCCTATTTTACTCACTTAGGTAGTACAAAATGTATGGAAAAGTTATTAGGTAAATATTGAATTTGATCAACTTACTACTCAAATAACGGAACAGCAATGTTTTTTGATAGAATGAAATTTATGAAAAATGTGTAATCCTTGTATTGTACCTGTAAATACCTGTAAATAAAAAATAAACTGAAAACTTTGGTCACTTATCATTTTTAAGGAAAACTTAATTTAACTGAACAAATCTCCATAAAAAAGAGCGAGTGTTTCTTGAGGTTCGGTTTTTTATTTCCCCATACTTTCCCAGTTAAAAAACACTGTAGATATACTACAACTATACCATGGTAAGCAGAACACAAACATTTTATAAATAAATTATATTGAGAATTTTTATCCAATTTTACTTCGTATTAAGTAGTTCATGCTACTATTTTCCATCCGCTGTTCTTTACACCAAGCACACACCCCGTCACGTTGTCGATATCCATTCAGGATATCCCTTACTATAACCACACGTAATGCTGCTGGTCCAAGCTTAAGGCTCTATCACACGATAACTGTACAAAAATCAATATGGCGCCTTCAAGAAGCCATTTTTCCGATGATCTGTTGTACCTCTATACCATAAAAACTGATTGATTTCAACATAATATACTTTGGATTTGTCTAGATCATTATATTGACATAATTATATGATTATCAAGAACCAAAAGCCCAAATTGATTGCCATTTCAGCTTTTTAACACGTTTACTGCAGGCGCTTAGCGTCATGTCAGAGGAGCAGCTGTAACCCTGTCCTGTAAGCTGTAATCCTATCACCGTTACTTCCTAATTTGCAGACTCAAGTTGGTTTGCAGCAGCACGTCGCACCACTTGTGATAGTTGTTTCACACGACCTTTGAACACCTCTATTTAATTCCCTATGAAGATGTTGACTTAGGATCCGTGCGATCAAAGGATTGCTGGTTCAGATATTGGTTGGAAAGGCGCATTTTGAAAAATTTTTATGTACTTATAGTTAAAAAAGGTACTATTAAGCTACCTACTTACATTTATTCATTTATTTAAGTAAGTCTAACACAACATTATAATACGATATCGAAGTGCTAAAATATGAAAAACAAAACAGAAAACTCTAAAGAAATAGTAAAAAAATTTCCGGTGGCAATTCGCTTGGCACCAAACTAACTAAAAATCGGTATTAAACTAACTAAAACCCTAATTCCTATTCGGTTGTTGCCAAATTAGCGTAAATGTTCTCAAAATTCTATCACTTAACTAGATAGGCTACTAAAATTTATTTTACTTATTTTTTATGAAAAATTTTAGAACTTTTATCTTTAAATATAATCATTTCAATGAATAATCATACAATTTTGTCAGCACCTGAAAGGATGTTGATTTAAATCCCACGAAATAATGATTTTACTTCTAAAATAAGACGCTTTAATGAACCTACCTAACTCTTGGAACTCAAAAATAACATTCAGACCAATCACAATTAGAGATTTATTGATCCAAATGCAGTAATATTGTAACTTTCAGTTCACATGTCGAACACTTAAACATCCTGACCCATTGGAATGCCGGGCGTTTTCGCCACCGCGATCTAGGATTATACACTTTTACACTACGCCATCTAGTGCTAGGACGTGAGAAACGTGGTAAATTTTTAGTTAGTTTTCCACGTACGATCTGTTTGAAAAAATGAGTGTATTTTTGGCTGAAACATGTAAATACCGAGAATAAAATACCTAGCCGAGTTATTTAATTTTTTTTGCAAGCTTTGGTGCGCGAGATGGCACTTTATGAACGATAACAAAATGTTTGATGTAACAGCAGAATAGCTTTTAAACTAAAAAATCTAAATTTACCTAAATTTAGGCATGACTAAACAGCCGAATTGCCACCACTATGTACATATTTAACCTGAATTAAAATAGATTACCGCATTTCGAAATCTGAAGCAAAGCGATGTAAGTCGGCATTCCTTTGTCGGCTCTTGCGGTTTGAACAACATGCATTCCCACAATAATTGCAAGTGGGTTTTGTTACCACCAACGCTATTTTTGCAATACAGCCTTCTGGGCTTAAAAAGGCTAAGCTGTGCATACCTTCCTATTATTGTGAGTGTTAATATGATGCATATAAGATGAGAAGTAAACATGTGCTGATTCAAGCGTGATTAACGAATACTGACGAAAAAGTATACTTATCATAGACGTAAAATTTTGGCATAGCAAACAACTCTTCCAATACGTTGAAACCCAATAGGTTGAAATATTCTTTATCGCTCTACTGATGTGTACGTGGTTCACGTATAGGTATCGGATATAGACAAGGCAAGGTAGGGGAAGGTACATCAGCTGACGAAGTTATAGCAAGCGGCACGTAAATAGCGGTGAACGAAACGTCTGCGCATGGGTCTCTCGCTCTCTCTCGCTTCTAGCTCCCATATGATACCTTACTTTGACTTCTGCACTTCTGCGCAATAACGATCAACGCTAGAGTTTTGTGCTGCTACTGGTCTGGGGCTGTACCCAGCCCCAGACCCAACATTTCCTCGAGTTACCAATGTCCACCGAATTAGAGCGATATTGGATGTAATTTTAACTGGATACCAGTCCTTGACATATTTTTTTAATTTTGGGTGGTAACGGGGTGTAAGATGTTCAACCATTTTCGGAACTCAAGCCAACCACACCTTACGTAGACCTTACCTAAAAAAACGGGGCTCTAGCGGCAGACTGATTGCGGCACAGCGCAGCCTAACATCAGCACAGCTGCATCCCCTGGTCACTGACAGGCAGCAGCGTTGATGCGAACTCTGCCTTCTTCAGCCTGCATGCCCAGTATGGGGATTATTGGCATATCCACCTTCTCATTAGTGGAGGCCTATATAGGTGGTTATTGTAAGTACCAATTACTAACTATACATTTTTCCGCACGTCGCTCTGAACTAGCAAAAACAGTTTCCTAAGAAATTACTAAAACATGACTGGTCACATCTTCAAAGGGTATTCACGTAGCTTTAGTGTCTACAACGATGTCACAAAACCCGCAGGCGACATCGCAAAAAGGTAATCAGGAGCCATGATTCGTCGATTTTACCTTTTTATATTATTCCTTCCTTCCTTTATTTATTGCAAAGAAAGTTGAAGCATGTACTTTCCGTAACATAGTTAAATCTGGTTTTGTAACTATCTATTATGAAAATTAACCTTTTAATTAAACTTTAGCTGCGCGGAGAAAGGATCCTCGATTTTGATTAAGGTCGTGTCTATGTTTATGTAAAAATGCTTAGTTAATTTACAAATAATTTATAGGTCGCTACTATTAAAATTGAAATTTAAAATATCTTTATTTTAATCTTTAAGCTAGTGGCCAACTCTGGTTTTTAGTAGTTTTTAGGCCGCTGGAAGGCCTCAAAAGCCGGGACCACATCTAAACGTATTTTAAGCATTTTAGCGCTTAGATCTAAATGCCACTAAACACTCGCCCTTCCAAGTCGTGACTGGGTGGAGACTGCTAAGGAGACTGAACGCCACGCCACGAGCGCTTTGACTACAACTATACAATGAAAGTTTTGTAAAGGATGATGGCTAATAGCTTGTTAGCTAACTCGAACAAAAATGTAATCTCATTCATAGGTATTTCATGAATTACTTGACGCTCTCCCTCTGCGTCCACTCACTCTCTCGTATATTCACTCACCCTGATGGAGACTCTTTTAATGAGCCGAAACGCCGTCGGTGGATTCTACGATAACGGTACGTGAAAATTTCATCAAAATCGGTTCAGCCGTTTTGGACTCCATAGGGAATAATAGGGAATATATCACCTACTTACATATATTGTTTTTTTTTAATAGACTTACCTAAATAAAAAGCAGCCTATTTAATAGTTAGGTATGTATTAAGTAGCTATTTATTACATTATCAAATCCTTATTAAACTTTCGCCTATTTTATTTATTAGTATAATTTATGTAACCACTTAGACAAAAACATCCTCCCAGGAACCTCTCCTAAAACAAACCTCTATAATTTGTTTCTCAAATAATTTTAACTGAAACATTTCAAGTTTACGATGGCCCTAGAGAATTGAAAATATTATTGTTACCAAAACTTTTGTAATTCTAGCAAAATCACGGCAAAATGGAGTAAATGTTTATTGGATTGGAAATTCATTAAAATATTTAGAGAATTTTCAGGTAGCTGTTATGTTTGGTTCATTGGCCACGTACCTACAAGATATTTTTGTGAGGGCTATCGCAAAATGAGCGACTTGTCGCAGCGACCAGACGCGGCGTTGCGTTTACATCTGGCGTCTTGTCGCTGCGACTAGACGCGGAGCTGTCGCTAATCAATCAAATAAGGGCCTCTAGCCAACCGGTATTTGCTACGAAGCGATTCTTTTTCGTCCGTCGTTATCGTTCGGGAGCGACACATCCAAATATTGTACAGCTCAATAATTATAGAGCTGTATATTGTACGCAGCTAAATAATTATTGAGCTGTACAATATTTGGATGTATCGCTGCCGAACGATGACGACGGACGAAATAGAATCGCTTCGTAGCAAATACCGGTTGGCTAGAGGCCAAGGGATCTTGAGTGAGACTGACGCTGCGCTGTTGCACGACTATCGTCGTGTGTGCGCGTGCATAGCGCAACTAGACGCGGCGACAAACAACGAGCGTGCGCGACTCCCCTAGCTTGTCGTCACGACTCCGTGACTCTGACGCCAAGTGTGCGGAGCTTTGAACAAAGCATATGAAAATTTTCGGCCGCAGCCTGTCGTCGCATCTAGTCGCCGAGCTGTCGATGTCACGTGTTGCCTAGTGTGCGCCTAGGCTAGAAGTTGTTTCCGCCCGCGGTTCCGTCCGTATTGTACTGTGTACACAGTTACTTTTTAACCTTTAGAAAAAGGTCTTGATCGAAACCATACTAAACAGAAGAGGAAAATTATTGGACACCTTATACGACATGACAGCTTCATTAGAAATATCATCGAGGTTAAGGTGAAAGAACTCAAAGTGATATACACTAGATACTAGTACATTACACACTAGCACATTGGCTGTGGGCCTCGCAGCAACTCGCGCCCTAGAACAGTTGTGTTTTCAACACTTGAAGTATTACTGAATTAGAGTTATATGAGAAGGGCAGATAGGGGATGCAGGTTTGTATGGAGAACCAATCATTTCTCAAGTTAGTGATATAAAAACTAATGATTACCAATACTTTATAACTGACTGTGACTTGGCGACGGGTCGCTAACGGCAAAGCGAGCGAGAACGGTCTCGGAAAAGGCAGCGGAAGCGGGAGTGGGAACGTTAAAGTGAAAGGGCCCAGGTACCAACCCGGACCTAACCTGGTTATATAGGTTGGTACTTTTATTCCGTACATAATTACGGTTACGAGTAAAATAACCATGTTCGGGAAACATTTTACATGAAAACACTTACTTACAAAAGCGTATACACTCAAACGAAGTTTCGGGCGGGTCAGCATGATGTACTTAAGTACATAATCATCATCATCATTCTCAGCTTTTCAAAACCCACTGCTGGGCGTAAGCCTCCTCCTTCAAACGCCATTGCATACGGTCATCCAAGTCTTTCCCTGTATAGTAAACATGTCGCCCTTGCACCTGGCTGTTGGTCTGCCAAGTCCTCTATTGAACCCTCTTGGGCACCACTCTGTCAAGGTCTTACTCCACCTGGCTTCAACATATCCAGCCAAGTGCTCTAGGCTAGACGACTGAAAAATTCTAATTAGTCCGTCATTTACATATCCAAAAAATATTGGACACGTATTTTTTCTTTTGTCAATTAAACAAAAAATAACAAAGATATAGTGCGTTAAGTTTCCGTGTGACGTCACGATATACTACATTTTTACCTAGCCGTGGAGTCACGAGCCCCCACTCCCGAACTTTAACCTTCTTCATCTCCGTCAATTTATATTGATTCGATAAATAAAAAAATACGTGTCCAATATTTTTTCAATATTTTAGTCGTCATACTTATTTCACTTGAGTTTCATAATACGTACATATTATACTTTATATTAAGACCAAACACATCATTAAGAACATTTAGATCTAAATTACAGTATTTGTGCTCGACACTTAATTAAAATTAACGTGTACCGTTATTATGAGTCCCTCTCAAAATAATTTGCTTCGTTTACATCATTATTTTACAAGTATCACATCATCATCATCATCAGCCTATAGCAGTCCACTGCTGGACATAGGCCTCCCCTAATGAGCGCCATTGCGCCCTGTCCTGAGCTCGACGCAACCAGCTTCTACCAGCAGCCTTTCGCTGATCGTCATCCCCCCTGGCCAGAGGGATATCACATCGTATAATAATATTTTTTAAGCTATCGCATATTATTCTAAAACATACACAAAAAATATTATAATCTACCTTTATGATAGGCTAATATGTAGCTTTTGCCCGCAGCTTTGATCGCGTGTTACCCGGGTAAAAAGTTATTCTATGCTTATGCATTTAAATATGCTTATGACATGACTGATAGACTACTTATTAATACATACATTTTTTTGTATATACATAGGTATGTACATGTTATCATGTACCTATATACTTACAAAAAAAAATTTAATAAGTAGTTTATCCGTCATTCATCCCTATAATACAAGTTTTGCTTAGTTTGGGGTTACATGATGATTATTTATTTATTTATAAAGACTCATGTTTGTATAGTCTACAAATGGCAGATATATAACGCCCAGACCCGAGACAAATATCTGTGCTTAGATTTAGACAACATTTTGCTGTACCTTCAACAAATACTTTGTCGTTTGCTAAAACCAAAACTTGGTTAAAACAATTTCAATTTACCAACATATAAAGTAAAATTACAAAAAACTATTTTCTATTGACATAAAATACATTGTAGAACAAATGTGGCGGGGTGTAACGGTCTGGATGTCTCAAGTCCTATTCGAGCCTCGTGAAACTTACGCGGCCCATGTCTTAGATAGAGATACGTACGTGTGTACGCTAAGAGTAAAATTCGTTGAAGATAGAAAAAAGCCGTAAAGTTCTGTCGATTCCGATTCCGTGGCCTTCTATTCCCATCTTGGGTTGGTCCCCATCTTGGGTTAGGTAAGGGCCTCGACATCTTGTCTTTACCCTGGCATCAACTCGCGGGGGCGACTACCCCCGGGTCTCGGGATATCGTAGCGGTGCTACTTTACGCTGTCTTCTTGGCGTTTTACGTTGGCTTTCTTCGGTGGCTCTTGGCGCTTCCGGTGGTCGCTCACGCGGTTTCCGGTGCGCCCAGGAGCTCTCGGGGCCTCCACGGTCTTCGACGGTCTGGGGGGCGCGCGTGCAGGGGGGCGAAGGCGTTCAGGTGGGCGTGGCGGCAGTTGTCGGCGCGGTCGTACATGCGACGCGCCGCCAGCACCACGGATTCCTCTACGCTCTGTATCTGCACGTCGCGAGCTATCACGTCATTTCGGCCGTAGCGGCCCGCTCCTGTGCACATCCGCAGTGCGACGTTATGGACGGCCTGGAGATGGCGTCGGCTGGTCTTGGACGTCAGCGCGTACGTACCACGCTGGGGCAGCGTGGGTGAGCCGGGACCGGACGTAGGTCTTGTAGACCCTCAGTTTGGTCCTCAGCGGCAGTTTGGAGTCTAGGACAGGTCGGAGTTGTCCCCTGGCAGAGCGCGCTTGAGCGAGCGCGCGGTTCACCTGGGGAAAGTTCCGTGTTGATTGCAATAAATAAAATAAAATAAAAAAACTTATTATAGATAAAAAATTATAGGTAATAAAAAGTTATTTAAGGCGTGTATTACTGTATAATGTAAATGCTGTGCATGCCTGTTATTGACACACATTCTGTAGTATTGTCAATATCAGTGTTTTACAAAATGCTCATTATGTACTGTTGGCTTTGCCTAATAAATAAAATAATGCTTGTACTCAATTTTTGGCATAAATGTTTATACAGTTTACAATAGTTATTTGTTATACAAGAGTGCAAAGTTGCTTTATAACCGCGTGCTCAATTTTGATGACCGAGCAAGTGAAGGATTCTAAAATTTTAGATTAGAATCCTGAGCGTTAGCGAGGCGCATCAAAAAAGCACGAGTTGAAAAATCTTTGCACTCGAGTGCAACACGTAACATTTCATCCCACCTCGGCGAGGAAATTACTAAATTAAAAAAAACGATTAACATTAGTTTAACATTTAAAGTTTAAAAAAAAAAACACCAAGAAGGTTTTGTTTGAGTCTGAGGTTTTATCAAATTAAAAAAGGTTGTATGATAAATTCGGCACCATGGAGGTAGAAGTAAATAGGTTTATTGATGTTTTGAATTCACAAACTTAGTGCATACGATATTCTAAATTCAATTTTACTTTATCCTCTAGCGGATAAAAACGGCTTTTGTACTTAGATATCGAAGAGCAAAAATATTCTTTCCGAGATGGGGGGGGATGAAATAGTAGATTGTTTTACAAGGGACTAAACCATCCCATTATATACGAGGTTGTTATACTCCCGAGCGTAGCGAGGGAGGATGACAAGACCGAGTTATAATGGGTGGTTTTGGCCTGAGTAAAACACTCTACTTTTCACTTCGATTGCGAGAAAATAAAACAATTCAAAATTAGACAATTTTCAGAAATTTTATTAAAAATTTTATTAACCTTCATAAAACATCACCAAGACGGTTCTATTTTCAAAAAAAAAGATTGACGGAGCACCAAGAAGTCGAGTTTTTATGTAAGAGAACGAATGCTTTGTACGGGCTGATGATTTTAGACAAAAATTAAAAACAAAAAATACTTTTTAGCCCGAGGTATTAAACTCGAGTTTTAGGCCCGCTAAGCTACACTATTATGATACACTTTTTGAGCAAGAGAAGTGAAAAATTTATTTGTGTAGCAACCTTTAAAAAATGCATCGTCCCACTGCTGCGTAAAGGACTCCCCCAAATTCCGCCAACCATCTCTATCCTTTGACGTATCTCACCATTCTCTCTCGAAGGCTTCGAATTAAAAATACAAATTATATATGACGGAGCAAGTATGCTCCAAAGATGAATGTTGATACGGGAAGTGACGTCAGCTGACACCAACAGTGCTGAAGTCACTCCCTATAGCCAGGAATGTGGTGTGATAGAGCAGAGATATGCCCCATAGGTGGTTGTTGTTAAGGGAAGTGACGTCATTCACGGAACAGACGTCACTCCTGTCGTCAGAGTGTGGTGGTCCCCCATGAAGTAGGGGTTGCAGTGGTAGCCCATGATACGCATGTCATCAGGCAGGTCGTGGTCGCCCGTGACACGCTCTGCACCAGGCAGGTCAAGGCAGTGTGGTAGTCGCCCGTGACACGCATATCACCAGGCAGGTGGTGGTGGCCCATGACATACTCCTGTCATCAGGCTGGTGGTGGATGCCCATGGCATACTCCTGTCATCAGGCTGGTGGTGGATGCCCATGACATACTCCTGTCATCAGGCTGGTGGTGGATGCCCATGACATACTCCTGTCATCAGGCTGGCGGTGGATGCCCATGACATACTCCTGTCATCAGGCTGGTGGTGGATGCCCATGACATACTCCTGTCATCAGGCTGGTGGTGGATGCCCATGACATACTCCTGTCATCAGGCTGGTGGTGGATGTCCATGGTGGAAGGGAATGAAACTCCAGTAGACGTTGTTCCAATTTATTGTCGGGTAGCAGTGTTTAGGTCCGCACTGTCCGACAGCTCGAGCGAGAATGCTCAATTGTCGACAGTGGGCGCGTATTTATAGCAAAGCGCTGTGTCGCCAACCCCGTGGTTTTGAATAAGCGAACAAACTTGTATTGACGACACAGAGCTCCACTTTTTACAGTAAACTTAATGGAATTATTCTCAAAATCATTTTCAGAGGTAACAAACAATCAAATTAACGTCCTTTAACAGGTTTGACATAAGAACTCGACTTAAACTTGATTTTGACTAAAGATAAACTAACGATAAATCCGTTTATGATTTTTAGACAATGTTTTATCAGTTAACTAGAACTTTTTGCGACACGTGGCATGCAACCACGTGTTGTTATTGAATGATCTTCTTGAAATAACGCTTTCGCGCCGACATATATTTTATGATCAGCAAATATTTGTTCAATGATGGGGAAACTTCATAAAGGTTTTCTGGAGAGTGTGAAGGTGTATTTTTAAGATAAATATTGTTTTGATCTGCAAATATTTAGTATTTGGGGTGTTGTGATGCTATAAACATGATATTGTGATATAGCTACCCACGGCTCATAAAGCTGGGTACGGATAGCGCGTACATTGGTACGCGTAGTCGGTTACTCGTGTCCTGGAACACCATGTCCATACTTGCAGCTACGCGTACACTTTTGGAGTAGGCGTACCGCGCAAGCCAGCTCGCACGTGAGCCGCGCCGTCAGTCGGTTTTGGTCGCGCGTCAGGCTGCATACTGACAACGCGTTCCTGTGTCGGGTCACGGGTGTGTATGGCGTTCCAGGACACGCTTAACCGACAACGCGTACGAATGTACGCGTTTTCCGTCGCATGAAGTGTTTTTAGTCACTTGATTCAAGTAACTAAAAACACTTCTTGCGAGCTCGAATCATAATTTCACCTCAAATAAATCGAGGTCATAGCCGCGTTGGCGCCCGGGCAACAAGTAGCTTATATATTATTCCTCGTGTAGAACTACTTAAGTTTAAAATTTCAGTTCAATCCATCCAGTAATTTTGGCGACGGAGGGACAAATATTTATTTTCATATTAAAGTTCACATCCCTATCACACTTCACACTAATATTATAAATGCGAAAGTTTGTGTGTGTGAGTGTGTTTGTGGTCGCTTCACTCTTCAACGGGTGAACGGATTTGACTGGAACTTGGAATATACATCGTTTATGACCTGGATTAACACATAGGCTACTTTTTACCCTGGTACAACGCGAGCGAAGCCGCGGGCAGAAGCTAGTAATATATAGTCAGTTATATAACTATGTGTATTCCAAGTTTAATCCAAATCCGATCAGTAGTTTTTGCGTGAAAGAGTAACAAACATTCATCCATTCATCCATATTCGAAAACTTTCGCATTTATAATATTAGTAAGATAGGATTAAGATTTTTCGTTATTATTTTAGGAAAATGGTATCTCTGCCGGTGTTGGGCTGCGCTAGCTAGAGCCCCGTTTTGTATACAGCAGGTAGGGCGCAGCTCGGCCAGGTGAGGTAGGCTGGTTTTCTGAAGAAGGCGGTTGAAACTACTCTTACACCCCTCAATTAGTAGGTAATTAATTAGCCAAAAACTAATTAAATCTATCATTTCAGCCGGCTTTTACTCATTGGTCCAAGCAGGCATGGAAATGATTGCTACTTTTAAATCATTTTCATTTGATGAAATTATAATTTTTGATCTCTGCTATTTCACAGGTGAAATATCACAGGCAATGATTTTCATTTCGAAAGCCTAAATGACACGTTTTGTGAAGTTTTGCTACTGATGAAATGGACGTTCGCAAAAGAAATCGCACCAGCGTCTGTCTAGCACGCATTAACAATTTCGAACAATTCGATCATCCATCTGGTTAATAAATAAACGAATCGCATAGGTACATCTATAATTATAATTAAAAATGGCGCAAGAAATGCATTTTTTTTCAAATTTCCTAAATTAAATATTTGTGAACTGCTACAAATCATTATAATAAAGAAAGAACTTTACGTCCATACGATTAGAGTTTATAATGATTCTACTCTGAACACAAATAACGGTCAAAGGTCATCAAAAATCACATCGTTTGACGACGCATCAGCAATGTATGTTTCGCTCTTTCTTACACGCCATGAAAGCCTTATGCGTGTCTCACTTTACTGAGTCAAGGATGTCTCACGATGAAATGCTCGGACACTGTTACTTCACATTCGGAACCCGAACATGATTTATAGCAGTATAAAGCCTGCGGAAAATGTATCAATCAAGCGGCTATGCTAAGGAACGGAACAGGTGTGACGTATGATATTTTATTTCATATGATTTTTCACTGCTACTGATACTCATGAAATGTTCCAATGTCTAAGTCCAAGAGCAGTAAAAAGTCAGCGTTTATATGCTATACTTATTACAACTAAGTGACAAAAACAACAAAAAGGTCTATCGAAAAAAAATAAGAAGATAACAAATACAATCGATAAAAAGTCATTATAATGAGAATTCAATAATAAATAAACAGATATATAAAATTCAGCACCATTGTCTATGAAAACGTCAATGTCATTCTCAGCCAGAATTCGGTTGAGTTAGGGCTCCGTGTGGAGTCGGGGCAGTGGCTCCAGCCCCAGTTCCGGCGTTGTAAATAGCCGGACTTTAGACAACTCTACACGATAGTTGCTTCTTCTTGCGTGTAGTTTCACATCAAAGTTGCAAACTCAGTGGGTAAGCAATGTTTACCTACTCGTAAATATGTTTTGGGCTAGTAATTCTAGTGGGTTAGTTTGCATTAAGTTTGACCATAAACATACACCTACTTAAAAGTTAGTCTAGATACTAGTTAGAAATCGCATGCATGCGAGGCCAAATAAGGAAAGGTTTGCCTATTGCCAGCTACGACTGTGCGGGACAGATCTCTGGTCTGGATAATTTAGACAACGTCAAATGGCACTGTACCGGATGTGTGCTTAGGAAGCTTGCTCGGGCTATTTAGGTATTTACACACCAGATCTGGGGCCTGGGGGTCTTCTACAATTCACCGAAGTACGAAATTTGGTGTTTCGTTTCTTGCGATTGGTACCCATAATCAAACGAAAACTAAAATTTCGTCACAAAGTTTGTAATGTAACAGTCCGAACGTTGCGCATCCTACTCTATTTCACAAAACATACGAACGCAATAATCGAATTTACAGTATAAAATACGACCAATCGCACGACGAAGCACGAAATTTCGTATTTCGGTGAACTGTAGTAGACCCCCTGATTCTGACGATTCGATATATTTGATTCTATTAGAAATATATCGCGAGAACTGTCAATGTTCATACAGTTTTGACAGTTTCCGCGTCATTTAACTAATAGAATCAAATATATTGAATCATCAGAATCAGGCCTATGTACAAAATGCAGAACTGCGGGATGATCGGCTAAGTCTGTTGCAAACAGAAATGATTGACACCGATACTGTTTTTACAAACTTTGACATTTCATCAGATGAAATTCAATGAACGTCAATTGACAAACTGTCACAGTTTGTTAAAACAGGATCGGTGTCAATGATTTCTGTTTGCAACAGAGTTAGCCGATCATCCCGCCCCACCCCACAGGTCTTTTGTGGATGCCAATTAAAAGGTAGTTAGCGCCGCGTCTTTATCTATATTTAGTAAGATTCTCTCCTCTCTGTTTGCCTTAAAGAGATCGCTTTAATCGATATGGTCGCCCATTGTACCATTGTTGTTATTTTTAATGCCCTTTTCATTAAGTTGTAATTCATTGTATGGTGTGCAATAAAGTTATATATATCTAGTTGGGTCGCCCACTTCTTGATTATAATTCAAAGTGTCACTTTAGCTGTGCTTTAGCTCAGTGAATTAGCAAGCTGAAGTGGCAGTGGGCTGGCCATATCTGCCGAAAAACCGATAACCGTTGGGGTAAACGAGTTCTTGAGTAGAGACCGCGGCTCGGCAAACATAGTGTAGGACGCCCTACGGCCAGGTGGGGTGACGATCTGCGAAAGGCTGCTGGTAGAAGCTGGATGCGTCGAGCTCAGGACAGGGCGCAATGGTGCTCATTAGGGGAGGCCTATGTCCAGCAGTGGACTGCTATAGGCTGGTGATGATGATGATGATGATGATGATGATGTGTCACTTTTATTAGAACTCTCCATATAGTAGTCCAATGCTGGGCGCCGGCCCTCTCCTAATGAGCGCCATTGCGCCCTGTCTACAGCTGGACGTATCGAGCTTGTACCAGCAGCCTTTATCAGATCTGCCGGCTTAGCTCAGGCACCGTAGACAAGGTTTTGTGGACGAAAGAATAGAGTAAACTTTTTTTTGGTTGTAGATGTAGCAACATTTTTAATGTTCATACAGATAGAATAGATAAAAATAGGTATCAGGTATGTCTGTAATCTTTTATGTATAAATAGTTTTTGTTACGTTAATTGGCTTATATAATATTTTTATATTTATATAGTTTTGGTTTAGTGTTGATATGTATATTATTAGTACCTATATTATTCGCATCATTTATCTTTTTAGTAGTTTAAGGTTAGCAAGCCAACCTATTATCTAAACCTGTTACTGGTTGGCAGGTAGATAATGCCTATGGCATTAAGCCCACCTTTTGTAACATATATAAGTATGTGCAATAAAGTTATCAAACAAACAAACAAAAATAAACGTTTGGGAAAAAAATAAGCATGTTTGAGATGCAGGAATCCACTATCGGGAAAAATACGTTCTTCTGTATCGTAGAGTAGACATAAAAACGGCATGCTAAGGAGGCTGGTCGAAGGGCGTCCTTCACTTCGTTTTGCCGATAAGTAGTCTCCAATCTCCATTACTTTATAACGACTAAGGTTTGTTTCTCAAATTTCAGGAAGCAGCAAATATAAAATTATATTACGGGCTCTCTCGTTCAAACATTTATATAATTAATGGATATTTATTAATTTATGCGAAATCACGTTTCGGTGCTTCGCCAACGCGGTACGTCTTGTTATTAAATAAGTAAGTATAGATTATTAAGTGAAGGTAGGCTACTTTTATGAATAGGGTTTCAGAGTTTATAAATGTATAGCAAATCTATGCATAGCGTAGGCTCTACAAAGCACAGTGTCGCCACGTCATGAAATTATTTGTTTACTTAAATGAGAATGCCGTCTGATGTATGGCGCTCGATACCAAGACTAAAGTGAGTGCGTCAAAACAAATATCCACTAAGTTTTTAGTCCATTCTACTGTCAAAATAATTTAAAATGAGGTATTGCCATAGTAACACTTTACATCAAAGTTTATTGCCATTGCAACGTATATATCATTTGTTGTAGTCTAATGACGGCGTGCAACGGAAACCAAATCAACAAAATATTTTTTTACTTGATTATTAATCCCGTCTGTGTGTAAAACTAAAGAAAATGTTAATGTCATTTATAAAATATAATAAATTTTATGGGATACGTTCGGTTTTGACGCAATTGGTACGGGTTCTCGGCATTCTCCTTTCATGCAATAATTTCCATGCCCGCCTTCTAAGCTGCAGGTCACGGGGTGGATCTCGTACCCATAATACAGGCTTAGTTTGGGATCAGTTGACCTTAAGTCAGATATCTCTTTTAAATCTACTACAACAAACACACCAGACTATATTAGTTCACTGCTGAACATAGACTTCTACTAATAAATAAATATAAAAAATAATTTATTTATTAATTTTTTTATTTATTTAGAAACAACGTAACATCATAACAGGTTTTTTTTTAACCCTAAAGCGATGGTATATGTAATTAGATTGGTATATAATATAAAATAATACATTAAGATATGTAGTTACTAGGCAGTAATCAATCTAAACATTTAGTTTCAATGACTACCTGTGCTATTTGTAGGAGTCTCGGCAGGTTATTGTTAAAAATATCCACACTGTTCGCAGACAAGATATTGAGTAGATAGATAGCGAGTGACATGGGGGCAAACTTAAGTAGGTTGGTCCTACAGTTGGGCACCTCAAGCATGGCGGGGCGGCGGCGTGCCCCCAAGTAGTCTTTGGGCGCGCGCAGCCGCAGCGCCGCCAGCACCGCCGGGTGGTGCAACTCCCCGCGGAGAACGCGCACCATGTATTTCACCAGTGCCACGTCTCTAATAATATATTATTTATATTTATTAAATATTATTAAATAATATATTATTATGAATAAATAATGCTGGACTATCACACAGCATCACGTAGCCCCAAACTAGGCGAAGCTTGTGTTATGGGAACCACATGATTGATTTAATACTTTTATACTTTTTTTTGTAAATACATACTTATCATACATGGATAACACCCAGACCCGAGACAAATATCTGCAGAACATGCAAACATTTGTCCCGCGGCGGGAATCGAACCCGCAACCTTCTGCGTCTCTGGCTAATATACTAATAAAGTGGGATATGCCCTTAATCCTCACGCTGGGCATCTGGGTTAGGGATTGCAGGAAACGGCATCACGCGCCGCCTTTGCTGCTTCCTGTCGGTGGTCAAGGAATTTAGGTGTGCCGGTGTTTTTCTGAGCTATGCAGCATTCAGCCTTCCACCAGAGCCCCGTTCGTTATACAGCATGGTGCATCGTGGGCAGGTGAGGATGGCTTGGATTCCAAAGATAAATATTAAAACCCTTTACACCCCGCGACTTTTACCTATTATTATTTTTATTCATAATAATTTTATTTAGCAGATTTTTGGCTACAAAAACTTTGTTATACAAAAATCTGTCTTTTCAGAGGAATATTAATAATTAAAATTAAAATAGCAAGTCAAAAATAGAAAAAGAATATGAATCGCTTGTAATTTAAATATTTCTAGCATTAAAGCAGGCTTTTGACTATGTGATATATATTACATCTTGAGCTATAATATTTTATCGCTCATCATATATTTTGAACGGCACACCTCCCTCTGCCTCGCCCTGAGTTTGAAGTGTCAAATGATCACGTGAGATGTAATATTAAAAGCCGGCTTAAGTCCACCAATGTCCACCAATTTTTTATAGTGCATTAAAGAATTAAACAAATTAATTAATTAAAGGACAATTGAGGAACTGGTACTTGTTATTTCATTCAATTAAGCAAACTGACAGACAGTCACGAAACTTCTATTTGTCAACACTTTCCGCTAGTGACGGCGGCAGCGATTACCGCTCATAGCTGAAAAGGCCATAAATGAGACATTTCATACCAAGTCTTAGCACCTGGCAAATTCCTTCAAACTTATCAAACTACAATATTGCGAAGCTCCCTATTATACACGTTATGCAACTTAAGGGCACCCTTACCTCACCTTTACCATAATACATAATACTAACGCAACAGAAACGGATCTCGTCACCAATAATTTAAGAAAAAAGGTCACAACAGACAAGCATACAGACAGACAATAAAGTGATCCTATCTACGTTTTTTCTTTTAGGGAATCGTAAAAAATGTCTCAAAAGAATTTGATTCTAGAGGGTCGTATTTCTCTTTAAATGGGACCAAACGGCAAGTGTAACCTCTCAAACAAAAAAAATAATTTCCCAAACATTTCAATGAAAACCTCTTCCTTTTCTGAAGTCGGTTAAGAACCAGTAAATATTATTGTAATAGCGCAGGGTATTCCGCAATTATCTGTATTACAATTCTATTAAAACTCAAAATCATAATGCAAAGGAGAATGCCGAGAACCCGTACCAATTGCGTCAAAACCGAACGTATCCCATAAAATTTATTATATTTTATAAATGACATTAACATTTTCTTTAGTTTTACACACCGACTCAATAATTAAGTAAAACATATTTTGTTGATTTGGTTTCCGTTGCACGCCGCCATTAGACTAAAACAACCAATGATATATACGTTGCTATGGCAATAAACATTGACGTAAAGTGTAAGTGTATGGCAATTACCCTCATTTTTAATGATTTTGACAGTAGAATCGACTAAAAACTTATTGGATATTGTTTTGACGCACTTACTTTAGTCTTGGTACCGAGCGCCATACATCAGACGGCATTCTCCTTTTCACTACATTTCATTACCATTTTATATATCGACCCACTGCTGGGCATAGGGCATAGGCCTGCTTTTGATTATGCCACTTGCCTCGATCCTGCGCTATTCTGAACCAGGTGCCGCCCACAGTCATTCTAATACTGTTATTACATTTAGTATAAAAAAAATATATACATTTTTTTGCCCTTTTATTTAAGGTGATAGTGCTTCTTAATGTTCATGTCGCGGATTCAGTTCCCGCACAGGACAAAAATTCGTCCTGTGTCTACAGCAAAGTAGCTACTTATAATGAGTGAGTTTCGATTCTATGGATTTAGCCTTAACCTGCGTACCGCAGAGAACTTTCCGACGAGACACTCCCACGCCTCAAACATGCTTTTGTCGTGCCACCCTCGAGCGTCTGCAGCATCACGTCTTTATTATCAAAGACATAAGGTTCATACTCTTGCAGATGACGCTATTCAAGTTATGAAGAGTCTGGAACTGTTAGACGGTGAATTACCTTCACTAACTATCTTTTACATACACTTAGACATAGTTTCCTCATCTCATAATTAACCTTTTCATTAAAAAGTTGCATGCATGCGTAAGGTTTTGAGTCCACGTCATATTTTGAGTCCTCCTGAGATAATCAAATTTTCTTCAGGACTCAAATATCATCAGTTAGTCAATCTTTTAAAGGGATGTGTGTACGATTTTTTAACAAAATCCCAAATGACGTGATTAATCTATCTGTAAATAAAATCAAAAATGTTGTTAAACGTTATCTCTGTAATAAAGCTCATTATAAAATATCTGATTATTTAGATGACAAAAAAGCTTGGGATGAAACTGCCTCCAACTCCATCAAAAACAATGTAATAGTTATTAAGAACAATGACGTTAAAAAAATATAAGCCAAGCAGAGTTTCTTGCCAATTCTTCTCTGTTTGGTTGGGTTACGAATTGGTGGTAAATTAAAAAAAAATGACGTTTCAAAGTGTACTATACAGTTCCTACTGAATAAATGAACTTTGAGTTTGAGTTTGAGTTTGAAATCCTATTTAATAAAAATGCCAGCTATCCTTTGGTGCAACTGCTGACCCACTGTGGTGCAACTGCTGACCCACTGTGGTGCAGCTGCTGACCCACTGTGGTGCAACTGCTGACCCACAAGGCAAGTGTGATATGTTTTGACGGCCTCTGTGGCGCAGTGGACGAAGGTCCGCCTGAGACGTTATGTTTCAAGCCAGATCAAAACCGTTGAATTTAATAAGATACTTTATTGCTTTATTGTTGTAATGTGTAATGTGTGCTTTAATAAATAAAATAAATAAATAAATAGACGCAGGTTGCGGGTTCGATTCCCGCCGCGGGACAAATGTTTGCATTATTTGGAGATATTTGTCTCAAGTCTGGGTTTTTTCTGTGTATAGTGTATGTGTTTACAAAAAAGATGGGAACCACATGACTAATAAACTACATCTAAGTAGTTTCTCAGTCATGTGGTTCCCATAATACAAGCTCTGCTTATTTTACCGCTACGTGATGCGGTGTGATAGCATTATTATTTATTTATATAAATATACCTTACGAATAACTCCTGAGGGCGCTGTACAATAGTATAAAACCGAAAGATGGGGTCTCTGAGCAGCCAGCTTTTTCCTACAGCAAAATATATTTATTAAATTTCTTCTAGCTGGGTTTCATACTTGAAAAAAGTGATTGAATGTCAATACCAAAATTATTACAATCCATTTTGGAAATTCCAGTCGACAATTCGACATGCAAAGTAATGAAGTTAACTGAGCGTGACCTCAATTCACGGGTTTTAAACGGATACAATAGGATTCATCAGCCATTGTTACAAAAATAGCACCTTTGTTGATGCAATAAAGCTTATTGATGCAATAAAAGGTTTTTATTCGAAATTGTTTGCTGTTTGAATAAAAATTTGCTATGATAGCAAACAGAATACATTTTCAGGTAACATTTACACTACAAAGCTATGGAACTAAAACCATATCAATGCGGGCTGGATAAAACTATGAAGTTAAAACATTTGATAGAATCAATAGGTTGGAAAATATCTTTTACATTTTTACCTTTTCGTATCAAATTCAACAAAATACCTATGCAAATCACAAAAAAGTTAAAACTAAACAAACAGTTTAAATGTCTCCTCAACCTTTTACCAAAGAAACACACACGTTAGCTTTCACAGCACACACTAGATTACAAGAAATACCCCAACAGAAAATCTACAATGTTTCCTTCAGTAAATGATTGACTCGCTATCCAATTTAGGATAAGTAATTGCCTGTGAGGGGTCACGTATATTTATTTATTCTTTTCATACAAAAATATACTCAACACGACCCTCAAACACCTATTCACTGGACAAGATGCCGCGCCGCCACATCACCATGAACGAGGGGTTAACCAATTTCTGGGGCTATTTGGAGTTCTCGAATGCAGTGGACAGGGCAAATGGGCTGCGGTCCTGTTCAGTACAATAGTCAGTAGGAGAGCCCTTAATACAAACCGACACAATATCGTATTCACATTATATCCTACTAATAATATAGCGTAGATGTTTAGAGGTTTGTTTGTTACTCCTTATTACCGGAACAACTGAACAGATTTAAAAGGACATTGCCAGTGTTCGGTCCAAATGCTGCCCAGACGTGAGATTACCACCATTGGATTCCTTGCAATTATTTAAATCAACATAGTACTAAATATTTTCGAAATCGAACCCTGGGGTCCTTAGAAAATTGTGTTTTTCTGTAACGTACTTTGTATAGTCCGCAGTTGACTTGACGCCTCGGTCGTATTACAAATTGCTTGAACGAGAGACATTTAATCGTTTCTATTATTAGAAGCCTATTTTGGGATCATTCTCATAATCCCTACCATGTTTGGGGTGCACAGGGTTCAACATCCATCTTCAGAAACTACCCGAGCCAACCTTACCTGCACGTGATGCACCCTGCTAAACAACGAACGGGGCTCTGGCGGCCGGCTTATTGCGGCAATGCGCAGCCAACATTGACACAGCTAAAGCAGGAGCATCGGTGGTGCGAGAAGCTGTGCCCTGTGATTCCCCACCCACTTGCACAGCGTGGGGATTAGGGGCAGTTTAATGTCAGAAAATCTATTTCACTCACAACATCTTTGCCTTCTTCGGCCTTCGGCCTTTTAAGTGTTTTTATGAGGAAGCCCCAGGACCGATTTCAAAAGTGTGTTAGGGTCAAAGTTATAGTTTGATGTAAGGAATCCAATGCAATTATTTTCATTTTTGGGCGGCATTTCGAGCAAAGTCCATACAAACAATAGCAATGGACCATGTCCAAATGACTCTGACTTTGAAACTTGGACTTTATCACATGGTAGATTTATGTTATTTCTTTTTCAGGATTTGTGCGCGATATTACGGGTGGTAGCTAGGACTTTATATCCTGAATATAGGTGAATTAAGGTTTCAGTAGATTTGCGTATTTACTGAGCAACCAAATACTTATCCACATTGGGGAAAAGGTCGTGATAATGTTTTTTATAAGATGAAAGAGAAACAGAAATCTACACAAAAAATACTTTGTAGCTAATATTTCTACCTATTTATACTAAGGCTGCTTATCTTAAATATAAAACGTAGGTATACGAACCTTGACCTAAGCTTAATACAAAACACATTATTCATTTAGTCTGTGTAAAAGTAGATATTAACTTTTTTTCTAAAAATAGAATTTATGATTTTCTGAGATCTTTAAGACTGATTTCGGACTTCTTTTCTAAGATTCATTGACCATTAAAATTCAATTGATTCACGCAGTTTTCTACAGTTATCTTAAGCAATAATACTATTTATATATGCAATGTTTTCAGTACCTAAGTCCGAAGATCGTATCGGGTTATATATGTGAATTTTGAGTAACTTGATGTTACCGAAATATGCTATTACTTTGTAGTGGGTATGCTCCAAAATAATTGTGACGCTATGTGGACTATGTAGAGAACCTACGTGTTTCCTTTAAGTATGCAACAGTTAGTAAAACTATGTGTTCTAGCTTTTAGCTTGCATTAAATAAAATAAATAAATAATGCTGGTCACTATAGCGCCCTGCACACGTAAAGATTGGGACTGCAGTCCCGATGCGCGGTCCGATCTTCTGCGTTCCAAACCGCAGTCCGATCTGTACGGTTTGGACTGCGGATCAAAATGTCGTGCTGATGGCGCGTAAATTTCGGACCGCGAATCTGGGACTGATCACTGACGTGATGCGCAGTTAAAACTGTGAGATTTGCCTTCGCGTCGACATGCCAGATCGGACTGTCAGACCCGTCAGATCTACACGTACGTTTCGAAGTGCGGGTTGGAATGGTGCTTGCTGTTTCCCGCGGTCTGAACTTTACGTGTGCAGAGCGCTTATTACACAGCATCATGTAGCCCCAAACTAAACAGAGCTTCTATTGGATTTGTATTTTAAATTTGCAGATTATAATACTGCTAGATTTCATCCGCGGCTACGCTCGAGTGGTACCTAGAACACAATGTTCAATTTTCACTCAATTCGTTCAGTAGTTTTAGGGAGATGTGAGGGGTTCCAACCCTCATCTCTGAAACGTAAATCAACCTCACCTGCACGTGGTTCAGCCTGCTAACTAACAAACGGGGATCTGGCCGACTGATTGCGGCATGGCGCAGCCTAACACTGGTACAGTTAAATCCGTCGACGGGCAGCAACGTCCGCGCTGCAAGAGATTTGCCCTGTGATCCCAAACCCGCATGCTCAGCCATGGGATAATGAGCATATCCCCTTCTTATTGGGAAGGCCTATGTTCAACAGTGGACTGAATTGGCTGGTGTTGTTGTTGGTTGTTGTTCAATAGTTTTGGTGTGAAGAAGGAATTAATCATTGTTACATTAACATCATCATCATCAGCCTATAGCAGGCCTCGCAGATCGTCACTCCACCTGGTTATAGGGCGTCCTGCACTACGTTTGCAGAATTGTTTACCCCATTTTTAACATTTTTCACTTTTATTTCCCATTTAAAATATTTATGGGATTAGTTTTTTATGCGTGGAAAGTCATATATTCCACATAATACATAAATAATCGTACTACCAGTCTAAATGTGATTCTATACTCACAACTCCAATCAAAATTTACAATCTCTGAAAAATTGTCAGTATAAATATTGTTATTTTCAAAAGCTGGAAACTTGGGGTAAAACCGAACAAATATTTCCAAAGCGAACGAGAATCGAACGGTCGATTACATAGAGCAATGAAAAATATTTTTCACGCAGTTTTAAAACTCTAAGTAATTACGTGTATATTTGCGATGTTGGTAAAGGCACACATAATTGCCCTTTTCAACATTTGTTTCAATATTCTTACAGCCAACATACATAGATCAACGTGACAAAGTGGATCACTTTTACATTTTTTTATTTGTATTTTTTGGGGTCGTGAACCCCTTACCAAAAGAAATTTAGGCATAAGATGAGCATTTAGATGAACGATATAGGAGAACTCCTCCTCCGAGTGTCAAATATAGAAACTTATTTTAAAATAGTGTAGTGATACCCTTGTTATGTTCTATAAGTTCTACGTACTACGAAATATTGTCTAGCCAGCACGTAGACTTTTTTATTTTGAAAAAACCCTGTGCACAACCATTGGAGGAAATGCCCGTCCTGTCAAAACGAATTGAGTCTGATATGTACTGGTTATGTCATGAGGAGGTGGTATAAAAGCGAAAATAAAAAGAATTTAGGGTAGGTTAGGCCAGTACAAAATTGGAAGTTTACCGTCTCTATCATAACATGGAGCATTACAAACTCTATGGCAACTCAACAACAACTTTGTGAGAGATTGTTACCAGTATCATCGCTTGTTTTCTTTGGTAATAGGAAACGTGAGGACTTTTTGGGTACTTTATAAACATGGCTACATTTCTGGGTAGTTTTTTTAAAACCATATTATTATGAAACTGTTTTTGCAAGTTTGGATATATTGCAATTCCATCTCTAATTTTGAATATAAAAGTAAAATAATTTATAATGTAATTGAGCGGAAACATTCCTTTGTAACTTGCTTCCGCTGGTAATTTATGGGCTATTTTTCATCCGAATGGATAACAGATGGACTGGAGTGTCTCACTGAATTTTGACAGTTCATTATTTCAACACGTCACTAAAGTAAAAACATAAGTTCGACACGTTATTGTTTCGATTAAACATATTCGACAAATTCATGTCACATTCTATTCTATTCTGTTATGTCGAAAATAACATACTTCGACAACACACACCCTTTCTGATCTTTCAGCTTCATATGCTTCGTTCAGCTTCCTAGCTGTAGTTTTGGAGTGTTGGAGAATCAAACATTTTACATTTGTCATCTTTAACAAACATTCCTCTTAGATAGTGATGTGGTAGTAGGGTAAGATAAATTGTATTTTCTTTATTAAATTATTTAATTTTGTCCTTTTATTATTATTGTAAAAAAATATTCTTCAGCTCATGAAAGTTCCTGCAGCCATAACTACAAAGGATGGCACAGAAGGAAATAGGTAAATCAGCATCATCATCATTAGCCTATAGTAGTCCAGCGAAGGATATAGGCCTCCCATAATGAGCGCCAATGCGCACTGCCAATGTCCTCAGTTCGATGCAATCAGCTTTTATCAGCAGCATTTCGCAAATCGTCACTCTACCTGTGGCTTGAGTGTGAAGAAAATACCTAATGTCAAAGTTTGCATTAACTATATCTTTGTATGAAAATGGAGCAGCGCCCCTAGCGGGAAGTTTGTAAAACCTTGACATCTCCATACAAAAATATAGTTAACGCAAACTAGGTATTTTCTTCGCACTCAAGCCACTGGGAGTAGGGCCACTAAGTGAATGTCTCGGAACATTCGGTATTAATGAACGTAAATAATCTCTAAACGATTTCATATTTTATTTTCACAAAGTTTTATTATAACAAACTTCACGTTATAAAGTTTCACACAGCCCCGACAGAGAATGGGTGATAAAGGTTTTTAGGAAATGGAGAAAACTTGGAAAGGTTACCTACTTCGTTTTCTTTGAATGAAAACATGTTTTTAAACGGAATTTGGTAAAATAACAGACGAGAGAGCGAGTTACGAGCCTCACAGAACGAGGGCGTAAAAATATCAAAGTAGGTACCAACATAAGTAGTTCGTATTTAATTAGGTATATATATATATATATATAAAACAAGTATGACGATCTCTGTGGTGCAGTGGGCCTGAGACGCAGAAGGTTGGGGGTTCCGAGACATATATGTTTGTATGATCTGCAAATATAAGTATCGGATCTGGGTATTTTCAATATATAATGTGTATTTACAAAAAAAAGTATATAAGTACAAGTGTTGCTTATTTTGGGGCACGTTGTTATGTGATAGTGTTCAGCACCAGACAATATAATATCAAGACCTTTATCAAGACATAAATATCGATACTTATAAACGCATTGTGGATTTTTAGTGGTATGGCATTTTTTTTTCTTACACGTTCAAAATAAAATGTGGAAAGCACAAAATAATTGTACATTTGAAATTAGATACCCGCGGCTCTGCTTGCATTTTTCTGCACGCAACGTACCCTCCTTTTCTTTACTTCGACATGTAGTATGCGATATTTCATGATCATCGGAAGCGTAATAAACAAGCAAATATACTCAAAATTCGCATTAATAATATTAGTTAAGAGATGCCCATGATATTTGCTAAAAATACACATACGAAAAGGATTTTAAGTACATTTTTTTTAAATCAAGCTTACAAGATTGAACGGCAACTTCAATTCATCAATTTTCATAACGGCATCATTTAGATCGATGAGGCTTTGTCATCAATCATCGTTGTCGAGGAATAGCTTTTTATATTGTCTATGAATTTATTTCGATATTTTGCTGGTTCTCGTAACTAGGTGATTCATTATCCTGTTTACAACGATGAAATATAGGTATTCATATAAGCCGTGTTTGTTATTGTTTATATATTAAGGGATCCAAGTAAAATTTACCATGTTCGGTATAAAATAGAATGCCGGCTGAGGTATAAAGGAGAATGCCGGCTGATGTATGGCGCTCGGTACCAAGACTAAATTGAGTGCGTCAAAAAAATCTCCAAAAAGTTTTTAGTCGATTCTACTGTCAAAATAATTAAAATTGAGGATTATTGCCATAGTAACACTTTACATCAATGTTTGTTGCCATAGAAACGTATATATCATTGGTTATTGCAGTCTAATAGCAGCGTGCGGCGGAAACCAAATCAACAAAATATTTTTTTACTTGATTATTAATCCCGTCGGTGTGTAAAACTAAAGAAAATGTTAATGTCATTTATAAAATATAATAAATTTTGTGGGATACGTCCAGTTTTGACGCAATTGGTACGGGTTCTCGGCATTCTCCTTTATTGTGGAAGTACATACGTATATAGAAAGCGTATACACGCAAATGAAGTTGCGGGCGGGTCAGCTAGTAGTTAATAAAGTTTGTAGTTAATAAAAGTAAAACCTTTGGAGCTGTGAAAAAGCAAACTTCTAAGTCATCGCAATCAAACAAAACAAGCAAGTACCTTACCTATAGGCCTATAGGTTTCGATTCACTTGCGAGTGTCAAAATATGCGGCATAAACGGCCGTCATCATCATCATCATTTCCCTGCCCCTATCCCACTCTAGGTGGGGTCGGCACAAAATGTTTTCTTTCTCCATTCACTGCTATCGGCTGTCAACTCTGTACTCACTTCTTTCACTCTCATATCCTCTTTCTCACAATCCATCCATCTCTTCTTCGGCCTCCCTCTACTCGTACATCCAGTTACATTCATACTCATCACTCTTTTGACGGCCGTATCTTTTGATTTGATTTTTTCACAGCTGCAAAGGCTTTATTTTATTATAAGACATTAAGATTGGTATTTAAATTTATAAATAAGTAGATAAGATAGTTTTTTTTTTTGTTTTTTTTTTTTTATACTACTAAGTTAGCAAACAGGCATACGGTCCTCCTGATGGTAAGCGGTTCCCGTAGCCTATGGACGCCTGTAACATCAAGAGGATTACATGCGCGTTGCTGAACCTTTTAAAAATTTTAAAACGCCCTTTTTGAATCGCTGCTTATTGTAGTCTCTGGGGAAAACCTCGGCAGGGAGACTATTCCACAGCTTGATTGTTCGCGGGAGGAAATTCCTCTGGAACCTCGCAGTGCGGGAAGATAAAGGTGGCAATGTATGTGGATTGTGTGTATTGAACGGATTTAATAAAATTTTGCACATATGTATTTCTATACCAGGCTACATTTAAGTTTGTTGCAAGTTGTAGCCATATAGGTTACTTTTAACCGGGTATAACCGGAGCGGAAGCTAGTCACTTTTGTTGCGGTTGTTTCGGCACGGTAGTTAAGCTATATAACTAAACGCGACTTCACTTACGGATCAATATAAAGGTTGGCGGAAGGAGATGGAAGAAAGGAAGACTAACCTGGACTCAGCTACTACTGCACCTGCCGTCACTTGGCATTCCTGATGGGTTTCCATTAGTAGGCCGACGATCAGTTGTATGTAGGTACTTCCATATGCAAATAGGTACATTATCCAAGCCTGGTAGCGCTTTTTATCGGCTAGTTTTCTTCTTCTTCTTCTTCTTCTTCTTCTTCTACATATAAGCGGCCTTCGATATCTGTCGTTTTTCGACAGCAGTGGACGCAATCCGGTGCGGTGGCAGTAGATACGACAGAACCAAAGGTACAAGGCGTGGATATATTTGTATGAGAGGACCAGAGGAGGTGGATCTCAAGGGCTTAGGTAGGTAAGTGGGTACGGGAAAGCGAAAATAGCGGTTTTTCCAAAATTTAAGGAAACACGAGCGCGCACATCCACAATCGATATGGGTCGATCGCAGACTGGTGCCGCATCGTCGTGCAGATACCGGCTACGAAACATAATTTGGTGCGGGTAGATTTAATAATGAATAAAACGGTCACCTAGTAAGGGAGACGCGAACAGCGGTTTGTGCAATTATTTTTAACTTTTTAGTTTTACAGTTTTTTCAATAAATGTTTATGAAGTCGGTTTTATTTTTATTTTAAATTATTGTTTATTTCTAGTTTTAGTGAAACTGACTTTAAGACGACAACTAAAACTATAAATAATAGATTGCGTGATTCAAGAGGAAGGTTTAATGTATAACTTGCATCCGTGCAAAGCCGGGGCGGGTTGCTAGTACAGTATTACCAATGTCTACCTACCATTTAATTGCGGACGAGGCCGCAGGGTACTAAGTTAAACTGATAAGCCGCCAATCGCCTGAAAAGGGAAAATCGAATAAAAAATACTTTCCTAGCTTTGTTAATTTAATTACGACTTGTCGGAATTCCAATTGGTTAGGAAGATAGGTCTTTTGTACAAAAAAGTTTGGGAAAATATTTGAAATACATAGTACGGTAGTTTTCTTTGCTGTAGATCAAAGAAAGACTCACTTTGTTGGAAACAACAGCAAAACAAAATAACTGGTTAGTGCAAATCGGAATTGCACATGGAGGGGTATGTACCATCGTACAAAATATGACACATGTACCTTGGCTTGGTGATATATTGGCCAATGACAAAGCGTCATTTTGAATCTACGCTTTCTCATTAGTCCATATAATCCCGTGATGTTTTTTAGCATTTTTTAACCCCCCTCCCCCTTGGTGATACGTGGTGAGGTTTAAGACTAACCCCCCCCCCACCCCGTATAAATTTAAATACAGTTATAAAGTTTAAACTAATTTTATTCTGAAATTAAGGACCATGATTAGAACTTCGTTCGCTGCCTAGCAACGGCGAGACAAAGTCACACTACACGCCGCTTTTCGGTTTAGAAATCGCGCATTTGACGAAAAAATAAATACAGATGTTTTAGATTTAGTACACCCCCCTCCCCCTTTGTGATATTTCGTGATTTTTGCCGAACCTCTTCCCTCCCTTTCGACATTCACGTGATTAATGGACGGCCAAAGTTTTAAATTTACAATACGAATCCTTTTTGCTAATCTTCGTGATCGAGCTTTTGCCCAATGAGAAAGCTTATCTACGCTTTCTTATTCAAAATAACGCTTTATCATTGGTCAAAAAATTTCGTAACGCTTTCGATACGTCAGGTTGAAATATTTGTGATCACTCACTGGAAAACTTCGTTCTTGAAAATACATGAGTTTAAAAAAATCGTTTATTTCAGAACATAGTCCATAAGTAAAGTAAGTGAAGTTTTTCAATGGTAATGAGATTATTTACGGTAGGCAATTGTTTGAGATGTACCCTATTATTCTTTGTCTGCTGGACCACCTGTGCCCTTAATATTTTACTAAAATGGAGCTTAGCATTATTAACCTCACCCTACAATAAAATTTTAGTAACCATGCCTACTTACAAAAAATATATTGTATGTATGTAATAATTGTATAGTCATTCCTTGCAAATTAATAGATAGAAAAAATATTCTTCATTGCACAATAATTACATGTATGTAGGCGAACTTAATGCTAAGAAGCATTATCTACCAACTAACCTTTGTGTAATGCGGGATTGTGGTATTTGTGTGAATGCACAACACAACAAAATAACTTTTTTTATAAAAAAGTAGAGAAAAATTACCACATATAAAACATAGTGGGATGGATGCTACAGCAGCAAAATGGCATCGACACAGCATAATATTTACTATTTTAGCAGCAGAAGCCATTCTGCCATTCTGCCGAAGCCATTACCGAAGAAATAAGTCATTAAACCGTTACTCAGAGTAAATAATATAATAACACACAATCTTACAAGCTATATGTTTGTATAATTACGAACATATTTTGAATAAGAAAGCGTAGCAACACAACTAGTTTTTTATTTACCCGCTTGCAACTTCGTTTTTGTGTATTAAACTAGTAAAATATATTATTTCTGTTTCTGGGCTGTTCCTTTAGATTTTTTTCTAAACACCCCAGTATTCTGTAACTAAATAAATAAATAAAATGAATTTTTATTCAATTTCTTAAAGCTAAGATCGACAAATACGGAATTAAATATGTTAATAAAGGTAAATACGGAATTAAATATGTTAATAAAGGTGCCTGAACTTGGATAACTAGAATAAGTATTGAGAGGAACCTAAACATATTTTAATCGGCCGAGCCATTTTCGATTTGCTTTTTTGCTTTAGCCATTACGAGACTTACACACGGCAATTGATTTGTGCAAATAAAATGCAAGGCATTATCATTTAATCACACAGCAACATAAGCCCCAAACTAAAAATAATAAGTAAAAAAAGTAAGCTTGTATTATCAGAACCTATACTTATAGGTATATAACATTCATATCATACATAGAAACACCCAGACCCAAGACAAAACTAATTCGTTTGCAAATCAAAGCATTTGTCTCCTTCATCTTTATCAACCTTCTGCCAGGTAGGCCTTCGCTCAATGCACTACAGAGGTCGTCGAATGTATGAATCACATCACACTAATATTATAAATGCGAAAGTTTGTGTGTGTGAGTATTTTTGTCTCACTCTACTCCGTAAAGGCTGAACGAATTTGGGCGTATAGTTTGTGACCTGGATTAACAATTAAACGTTGGGGTAAACGAGTTCTTGAGTGGAGACTGTGGCTCAGCAAACGTAGTGTACGACGCCCTCCGGCTAAGAGGGGTGACGACCTACGAAAGGCTGCTGGTAGAAACTGGATGCGTCGAGCTCAGGACTGCGTAATGGCACTCATTAGGGAAGGCCTATGTCCAGCAGTGGACTGCTATAGGCTGATGATGAAATAAAAAATAAATAATGCTGGACTATCACACAGCACCATGTAACCCCAAACTAAGCAGAGCTTGTATTATGAGTACCACATTACTGATATATACTATTTATATACATTTTTTTTAAATACATACATGATGATGATTAAAACCTATTTATTCAGATATCGCGCGAGTGAAGCCGCGGGCGGAAGCTAGTATTTAATAAAGATAACTTTAGCGTAGGCTGAGGTTATGAAGCTCCTAGGCCCTTGACGGTAATTGTCCCTCAACTTTTTCTATCGGAGGCGAGAACTGAATAAACTCAATTAACCTCTTGTGCCCACGGAGGGTAGCTGGTTCAAATCCTTGTCACTACAACATAGCACAGCAATTATTACATGCCTAGCTCCCATCCCACTATTTGTTTATTTTGTTTTATTAGGACTTTTTTAGGATTCCGTACCCAAAAGTTAAAAACGGGACCCTCTATTACTAAGACTTCACTGTCCGTCTGTCTGTCTGTCTGTCACAAGGTTGTATCTCATGGACCGTGATAGCTAGACCGTTGAAATTTAAACAGAAGATGACAATCGCGCGATTCAACTCGTGCGTCACTCATCCATCTGGGACGGCTGTGAATATCTAGGTTAGGTATAATCTAAGATTTTTATAAATCTCGAAAACTTTCGACTCAGGCGGGATTTGAACCCGCGACCTTCCCATAAAAACCGGGACGCGCTAACCAACTACGCTACCGAGTCAACTCCTCGCCTTGTCGAAAATTTCGGGCAGTCACGGTTAAGCGCCGTTTGCTCCACCAACAGGGAAATCTTAGATTTCCCTTTCCTCCTTCTTCTTTTTTTAGTATGGGCTTGAAATTAAAACACAAAAAAAATCATAGGCTACGGATAATTACCAGATCAAGAACAAATCTGAAGATTATACAAAGATTTGACACACCGACATTAAACTCAAAACACCACAAAATAAATTCAAGGAGAGAAAAAGATAATGTGAAACATGTTGGGGTTTGTGCCACGGCAGCAAAATGGCATCAACGCAGCATATTATCCACTTTTTTAGCAGCAGAAGCTGGTATTCTGCCGAAGCCATTATGTGTAGAGCCATTAAACCCTGCGAGACCACAGTTTAAATCAAACCCACAATCTCTGTGTCTCAGCGGACCATTACGCCAGCGAGGTCGTAATGTAAACGCAATTTAAATTCTCTCCAAATATTATTTGCTGGTGAAACCATTCCTAAAACGTTTGAATGCATGTTCTACGAAACGCGACTGAAACGCCATCTGCAATGAAACTGTGAACTAACTCAATTTAAACTTTATTTGCATTCGTTCAACACTACGTTCCGTTCCTACATTCCTCTTTGTGGGAATCAAATGAGTTCTACATAGAAAGGTTGGATCAGATTTTTTTTTCTTCGTTCCGTCGCACAGATTGTGCATTGTTTTATGTATTTTTGAATTGTTAATATTTTTTTTATAAAATAATTTGTGAAAAAATAAGTATTTACAAAAAAAAAATGAATATATGAAATTTGGAAAAGGAACCCTCCTGGGTTAGTGAAGTATTAAAAGGAAAATATGTGTTATAAGTTGTCATTGAACATTAACATTTATTATTATTAATATAAATTAAAATTTACTACAAAAGTAAGGTAACAACTTTTGATCGTGGCTTCAGATATGGCACCGAGACTTTTTAACAAAATACCAAAATATATAGATACATATTTATTTGCTACAACATAAACACACATACATAATACATACATAATACACAACAATTTAAAAAAACTGATACAAGACCAAAAACTATTAATAAAAATCAAATACATTAAATATAAATAATGCTGAACAGTATCTCACAGCATCCTGCAGACCCAAACTAAAGCCTTTAATATGGGAACCACATGATTAATATACTGCTTTTTTTTAATTACTTACGTACATAGAAAACACTCAGACCCAATTCAAATATTTGGAAAGCATGCAAACATTTTTCGTGCGGCGGGAATCAAACCCGCAACTCAGGCGGGCTTTCGTCCGCTGCGCCACAGAAGTCATCGAAATCAAACTATCTATTCGTAAAAGCTCAACTATAAACTATTAATTACGAATTTCCTAAACGATAATCATTATAATAAATAAATATTTTTTTTGATTATGTAAATAATATAAACCATTGTAAATATAAAGAAATTAAATCTTATTTTATTTTGAAAGTTCCTTTTAGACATATAAAATGATTGCTATTAATAACCTATTGTCATAAAATAACTTTTTTGATTATGTCTAAAGTAACTTATTGACCTGCCTTTATTATAAAATGTCGCAAATTATTTAAGTAAAATTGCTCAAATAAAATGCTCCAGATATTGCTGCACCTTAAGTAAACAAGGTACCTAAAAAAACATTTTTTTTTTTAATTTTATAAAAAAAAATTAAGCTGCAATAAATACACTTAACACCACCTGAACACTGACAGTTCTTTAACTGACAGTTTATCTAAAATCAGCGGGGAGGTTCAGCAATATACTTCAACAGGATGTTGTTGATGATGATGATGATGATGATAAAAGGCTTCAATTTATTAAACTTATCGCAAAATAGCGAAATAACCCATGAAAAGCTTGATTGTGAACCAACTTGAAACTAAAAGCTACTTTCACAATATTTCTACTAGATGGCGCCACTAGAAAAGATAGAACGCGCTATCGAAGCGTTTTAGATTTCATTAAAGATCTATTGAGCACATAATGGCGTCAACGGATGGAATAATCCAGCCGGACCAACATCTTAACAGTATTTTTTCAGTAAGGCTTTTCCGCATAGGATCTAGTCTTCAAATAAATAATATTAAAATTATTATTTTATGTATGCGTTTACGTAACAATAAAGTAATATTTTTCTCTAATCTGTTGCGCCTCGCAATCGCTAGATGGCCGGCCACCTCTGTCGAGCTGACTGCGCGAAACAAGTCGCGCAAGGTTAAGGTTCATTATTATATTATGTATTTTTCTCTAACACTAATATTTTTTTTTTTTTGTAATGTTTCATGGTTATAAATGTAATCTAGTACTTAAATCTAACTTCCTACACGCAGAATTTTTTAAATTAATCTTTGTAGACGAAAAAAACCCGCATTTTTTGCAAAAACACGATGATAATTAAAATTAAAGATGCAATTATTGACAAGTTGATTAATTATATTTAACTATAACTAAAAAAATATAGTAATCTTTCATAGTAGTGATGACAAACGCTACGATACGTCTTTGATACAATTTCTTATGAAAAACGTATCTTGTTATTATAATAATCAGAATAATATTGTTAAGTATTAACAAAATAATAATAAATTTTATACTTAATATTACGTTAAGTTTTTATTTTAGGTAACTTTGGATAATAAAGTCACTTCTAGCCCGAACAATAATTAATTATTTGAGTAGTTATTTTTTTGTTTGATAATAAATAAATAAATAAATAATAAATAATGCGGGACGTAATCACACAGCTTCATGTAGCCCCAAACTAAGCAGAGCTTGTATTATGGGAACCACATGATTGATATACTACACATATAATTTTTTTTTTTTTGTAAATACTTACTTATCATACATAGAAAACACCCAGACCCGAGACAAATATCTACGGAACTTGCAAACATTTGTCCCGCAGCGGGAATCGAACCCGCAACCTGCTGCGTCTCAGGCGGACTTTCGCCCACTGCGCCACAGAGGCCGTCAATCCGGGGCTTTAAAGAATTGACGTCCTTTCTTTACCAGAAAGGTAAAATGTAGTACAAATTTTATGATAATCAGTTAAACAAAAGAGAGAGCTTCGCCAAATTTGTAATTCTATTCCAGACTATCTTCAGAGCATCAGAAGCCAACAAGGTTTTTGGTATAGTCGCCATTGCTATAGCAGAAAACACGACCCGACCCGACTGGAGATTGGACGACTGGACTTATAAACCGTACTACGTTGCCTCATATCATTATGAACAATTATTGATTTACTGGCGAAATTGTGGAGGACTGTCCCAGAAGGCATTTAATAAAGAAGTGAAGTGATGACAAAAACTAAAATGGCTTCTCGTTGGTTTTTGACAGCCAAATTGATTTTGGTCATCGTTCATCATTGGTCGTCTTCATCACTACCGAAGTAAACCGGACAGCGAAGAAAGCCACGCCACGAGCGAAGTAAGGCGGACACTGAACTAATCCGGACACCGAACTAAGCCGGACACTGAAGTAAGCCGGACACTGAAGTAAGCCGGACACAGAAGTAAACGGGACACCGAAGAGATAGACACCAAAGTAAGCTGGACACCGAAGTAAGCCACGCCACGAGCTCTTATTGAGCTAACAGGCTTGTCTATGAATAACACTAATATTGAATTGTATAATTGTTTGGAGTCCTGATGGTTTAATCTAAATCCAATTTCGGTGTTTGCTAGCCGACTCTCCCTTAGGATCGTGATTAGAATTAAGGCTAAGATTTAGTAGAATAGGACCTTCAGATGTTTGTTTACGCATCGGCTTTATCGTAACAAATGGGCTTGCTAACGGCTACCAGTAGGAGCACTAAGGTTAAATTAAACATGAATTAAGCAGAATAATACAGGTTGGGGAATTTTTTTACCTCGTTGATGGCAGCTAATATTTCTTTTGTAGTTATTACCTACCTAAGTTTGGTTCTTAGGAAACTATAGATATATTTTGAAGAATTAAATAACTGCATTTTTGAATTTTCCAATAACTGTACATCAACATCATAATCAACAACCTATAGAAGTCCACTGCTGAACATAGGCCTCCCCTAAGGAATTCCACGAAGAACGGTCTTGAGCCCTCAACATCCACCGATTACCTGCAATCGAATCAATCAATCAACTGCACATACAGCCTAGAAAATTACATTTAGTTTAATAATATTAATAATAAAGATCTTACCATATTTGTCAAAAAGCCAAGTGAGTTTCAATCGACTCTATTTCCCATAGTAACACTTTTCCCAAAGTAACTAACTGAGTGAAATCATAAGATTTTGCAAAAATTAATCAGTTGTATTCTATACAATTTCTATGAAGCGCCACCCGCCACTAGATTGAGTACATTGAGCTGGTTGTTTTTTCTTCAAAATAAACTTAGATTTTCCTAAAAACAAAGCTTTATAACTACAAAAGAAAAGGTAGCTGTCCTCAATCCCTGTATAAGTACATAGAAAGGAGTGTATGCCATCTTGGATTGTATAATTTATTGGCAAGACTGATGAGACAAAGTTGGGCCTGTTACTGCTTTCCTGCAACACAGTGTTAAACTAACGCAGGAGACGGTGATATTCTGATAATGTTCTTTTAACTTTTGTTGAATAAACGATTTGTATTTGTATGGAAAGAGCTCAAGACTGCTCTTCTTGAAAACCTCGAGGAGATCAGCATTGGATTTGTATAGTTGTTGATGATGATTATAAATACAGTTTAGACTATGTTTACAAGTAGCGGCATGAAACTCTTGCGCTGACCGTTAGTGCGCAGAAGTCAAAAATAAGGTATCATATGGAGGCTAGAGGCGAGAGAGAGCGATAGACCCATGCGCAGAAGTTTCGTTCACCGCTAGACTTACGTGCCGCTAGTTGTATCACTAAGTATTGAAACGCTCCTAGCTGTTCCTAGCTGATCACCTTGGTTAAGCAACACTCCAGATCAACACTTGGATAGGTGTCAGTTTAGTTGCACTTGGATTTTATCCTTAGTCTTATTTATTTATTAAAAAAATACAACCGAATTGAGAACCTCCTCGTTTGAAGTCGGTTAAAAAATCATCAACATAGTATCTATACACCGTAAAAAGAAAAATGGTTCACAGATTTAAGTATATGCTACTACAATATTGTACAATAGTGTTACTACAATAAAATTACAAACACTTTTGCGTCGGGGGTTAAAAATATTTCATTTGAATTTTTAATTTGCATGTTACAGAACTGAAATTATTCCTATTCATAACAGTTCTATAAACCTCAGACAGCTACAATGGCGTAAAAATATCATCTCATCTCTATTTATTATTATTGAAATGACAGGGACAAGTTTACTTTATCGAGCGTTACAAAATAACATTTGGTTATGAATATGGGAGTAGTGTACGATTTACACTTACCGGCGCGCGTCGGAGAGCATTTTATTCTATTTCCTCTAACATGTCTTAAAATGCGCTTCAATGCTCTCCGACGCACGTTAGAATGTCTTAAAATGCGCTTCGATGCTCTCCGACGCGCGCCGGTAGCTGTGTAGGTGTGAATCATACATAAGATTCCAAATTTGGATTCCCTTATTTAACTTTTTTATTTGAAATTGAAATTAAAATTGAAAATGTTAGTTCAAACTATTATTTATATTTCACGTTCTTTTGCTATGGCAAAATAAATAGGGGCCTCAATCTTCACTGAATGTTACCGACATTCAGTATAGGTTGATTTAAAGGGGTAGGTAGGCTTTAACAGTCCATTGGTGGACATGGGCCTCCCCTAATAAGAAGGAGGATATGCACATTATCCCATGCTGTTCATGCGGGTTGGGGATCCCAGGGTACATTGTATCGTCCCCTTGCAGGGCAAAAGCCTCCCTCCCAATCCCCTTTCCACCTTTTGCGATCCAGAGATGAATGTAAAAATATAACCTCGATTCAACTAAGCCGATGCAACCAATCCTGGATAAACATTACACCCAGAATAAAGTGTCGATTTTCATAGCCCTGTGGATGTTGTGAAGCCATATAGAGTTATTGCGCGAGGCTTCTCGTAAACATGTTTTTCTGTTGAAATACATTTGTTGGTTACGTTAAAAAAGTGGGCATATAAATAAATAATGCAGGACATACCATTTAGCCCAAGGCTAAGTAGAGCTTGTAATATGGGAACCACATGACTGATCCACTACTTATAAGTATATTTTTAGTGTCGTGTACACATTGTTTGTACTTATCGTAATAATGGACTTGCCTCAGATTACCTCCTTTATAGTAATTCTCAATAGATTTTTTGATAGGGGTTTAGTTGTTAGGGGGCGTCCATTAATTACGTGGGGTATTTAGGGGGGAGGGGGTCAAGACAAATCTAACGAAATCTCACATGGGGGTTGGGGAAGAGTCCCGGCAAATGCCACATAATTTTTATTACTCATGAAATGTAAAGTAAACGCCGTCAATTGCTCACAGGCCAAGCCGCGGGCAAAACTATTAGTGTGATACTGTTAAGTGATGTTTATTGCATTAATTGATTGAATTTTTTGCAGTTTTTTAAATAAATCCAACACAAACATTTTATTAACATCAAAGCACATTTTGAAAAATCTCACGTGAGATTTTTAGGGTGGGGGGAGGGGTTCGAGCAAAATCTCATAACATTTCACCATTGCCTCCGTCCCAATCCCCTTTCCACCTTTTGCGATCCAGAGATGAATGTAAAAATATAACCTCGATTCTACTAAGCCGATGCAACCAATCCTGGATAAACATTACACCCAGAATAAACTGTCGATTTTCATAGCCCTGTGGATCTTGTGAAGCCATATAGAGTTATTGCGCGAGGCTTCTCGTAAACATGTTTTTCTGTTGAAATACATTTGTTGGTTACGTAAAAAAAGTGGGCATATAAATAAATAATGCAGGACATACCATTTAGCCCAAGGCTAAGTAGAGCTTGTAATATGGGAACCACATGACTGATCCACTACTTATAAGTATATTTTTTGTGTCGTGTACACATTGTTTGTACTTATCGTAATAATGGACTTGCCTCAGATTACCTCCTTTATAGTAATTCTCAATAGATTTGTTGATAGGGGTTTAGTTGTTAAGGGGCGTCCATTAATTACGTGGGGTATTTAGGGGGGAGGGGGTCAAGACAAATCTAACGAAATCTCACATGGGGGTTGGGGAAGAGTCCCGGCAAATGTCACATAATTTTTATTACTCATGAAATGTAAAGTAAACGCCGTCAATTGCTCACAGGCCAAGCCGCGGGCAAAACTATTAGTGTGATACTGTTAAGTGATGTTTATTGCAAAAAATTATTTCTTAAATAAATCCAACACAAACATTTTATTAACATCAAAGCACATTTTGAAAAATCTCACGTGAGATTTTTAGGGTGGGGGGAGGGGTTCGAGCAAAATCTCATAACATTTCACCAATGGGGGTCGAAAAATCGCCAAAATCACCTCACGTTATAAATAGACATAGGTTCAACGTAGTGTAGGACGCCCTCCGGCCAGGTGGAGTGACGATTTGCGAAAGGCTGCTGGTAGAAGCTGGATGCGTCGAGCTGAGTACAGGGCGCAATGGCGTTCATTAGGGGAGGCCTATGCCCAGCAGTGTACTGCTATAGGCTGATGATGATGATGATGATGATGGTGACGCGGGACATTGACATTAGAGATGACGACGACCAATGATGAACGATAGCGAACACGGGGTTAATGTAAACAAACAAAATATTTACAATCTTTATTTAAACATAATGTAAATTAAATTAAACACTCTCGAGAAACATCCCTGCAAAGTAAAAGTAGCAGGCTCTAAACTTTCATACGGTTCCTGAGCCCTAACAAATCCATTAGAACGCTGTTAAAAATTAAGTATTACATAAAAAGGGCCAGAAAATTTTCGACTAACTTCTGGGTCATACTTTTTATATGTCAGTCGCTTCATAACTTTTTTATTAATAAATTATGTCCTACCGGTTTACATTACTACCTACATACTTAAATTTTCTTCTTCCTCATATTTTGTTCTAACTATCCTATCTAATATTGTGAATGCGGAAGTGAGTGTGTTTGTTTGTTTGCTACGCTTTTATCACCGGACAAGCAGGCGTACTGCAAAGTACCACCCGTACCTCGTCGACATCTGACGTTGTCGTACCAAACGATTCGCTTCCACGTTTATTGTTAGTAAGGAATGGATCATGCTTGGCATCAACCTGTTAGACCGAGTTCCCAATACCGAGATCCGAAGACAAACCAACGTCAAGGATGTCGGAATACGGGTAATGGAACTCAAGTGGAGTTGGGCAGGACACCTGGTGAGACGTGGTGATGACAGGTGGTGCAAAAGAGTAACAGAATGGTGGCCGAGGACTGGAAAGAGAAGTGTCGGTCGTCCAGTACCACGATGGGTTGATGACATAGTCAGCGTTTTGCGCCGCCAGTGGATCAGGCTAGCGCAGGACCGTGGCAAGTGGCAGGAGCAAAGGGAGGCCTATACTCAGCAGTGGGTGAAATCTTGCTTCTGGCTACTATCTAACTATCTGAGTCTTCAAATCCAGATGAATCGGTTCCTTCTAGGCAAGCGTGCACCGTCTTAGACCACATCTTCACCTGTTTCAGATGTGATAGTGGTCGAGCGCTTGGCTATTTTTTGCAAAAAAAAAAAACGCTTCAGTCGACCATCATCAAAATTTGCACATTGTCAGGGGCTTAAGGGGGTGTAAGGGATTTCAACCTCCATCCTTGTAACGCAAGTCAACCTCACCGGCACGTGATGCACCCTGCTAACTAACAAACAGGATTCTGGCGGCCGGCTGATAGCGGCAGAGCGGAGTATAATTCCGGCATAGCTAAACTCCTTGACCGCCGACGGGCAGCAGCATCAACAGTGCGTTTATTTGTAACCTGCGACCCCAATCCGCATGCCCAGCGTGGGTATTATGGGCATAGTGGACGGCATAGGCTGGTGTTGTTTTCAGGGGTACAGAAAAGGACACATTTCAACCACAAAAAAAATACCGTTCCCAAGCGAGCGAATCCACGCACATGAGCTAGTAACCCATAAAAGGTCACTGCAGGAAATAATTCCTCCTCTATAAGTATGCCATAATCGGTGAGATGGGCTGGCAACCCATCGCATGGAATGTTAAAAGCATAAATGCAAATAATAAACATGGTACTACGAATATTATGCTTGGAATAGCCTGTAACAGCCTACATGACACGTGGAGGAACGAATATTTTCATCTTCGTCATCATTATATTCCTGTTCTTATCCCACGGTCTGTGGGGTCGGTCCATTCTAGTACATTCCTTTCTTCCTCATGTGATTTTTCACATTCTTTCATAATTCATCCATCTCTTCTTTCTCCCACATGCATAGATATATATATTTTATACTCTTATAATAATAATAATAGTTAGGTATTTATTTGCAACCACAGAAAACGGTCTTAAAACTATTGTAATATATATTGTATATTCGTGGTATAAGTTGCAAAAAGGTCCATAACTCAGCGTAATGCTGGTTGAGACAACCAACGCTGATCTTCCGTTATGGACTTTCTGTTTAATTAACATGCGGAGCGGACTTTTACTTATCTACTTTTTGTAACTTCACAAGAATCAAACATATGAAAAAACAAACAAATTAGTAAAGAGAAATAACAAAAACCCAAGCGAATCGCCAATAAAAAGGCAAGTAAGTACAATTTTAGAACTACTTACATAACAAAGACAAAATTGAAAAGTTAACAAAAGAAACAAAAGATCTTAAATGAACAATAAAAAATACAAAGCATTAAATTCAATTATGTAGGTTACAGTATATTTAGCAACCTGCAATCTGTGAATCATATAGCACTTGTGTCATGCAAAAGACTCTCCTGCTTTTTCTGCCAGTTAATAAGATATAGTTTAAGTTTAGATTTAAAACCATAAACAGTCTGCAGGTGGAATATTATTCCAGCATTTCGATGCCGCGTATCGAAAGCTACCTTTATAAGCAGCTGTCCTATGACGCTGAGTGGAGAGCTGCATCGATTTTTGTCTGGGCTCACAGGATCTGAAGGTGGACTTATTGTTACATGACTTTTATTCCTCCTGATATTAAAAAAACGATTTGTCTGCGTATAAAAGGCATGTTTTACCTGTTAATTCGGAAGACATTTTTATTTATTATCTTTTATCTTTTTCTGTTTAATAATACCACAGACAACAGAGGTGTCTCTGATAATACGAAAAACCTACAAGGTATACGGGTAAAAATTCGTTACAAGATATTTTTCTTACCATTTTAATAAATAAGTTTTCTGAGTAAAAAATTCAAAAGAATTCTAACAAAACAAGCAAGTATTTTAAATATCCGTCTGCGTCCAGCAATGCTAATTAAAACTTTTATGAAAAATAACTTTTGACTTGTATAAATTATCTAACAAATAACTTGCAGATTTTCATTTTCATTCCATTGTAGCCAAGTTGGAAGCAAGTCAGTTCGAGTTCAGTTATGAACAACATTAAGCTAATTGGAAGGTACAGAATATTGCTAGAGTTGAATAGTTTGTTGGGAAAATACAACTGTGCTCCGTGAGTTACTTCTACTTTTTGTAGTAGTGTCATGTGCGAGGCCCGCAGTCAACGTGCTAGTGTAATGTACGATTCACACCTGACGCGCCGCATTGGAGCGCAGAGCAGCGCGTCGCAGCGGAAACGCGGGCACGCGCCGGCAACCGACCGGAGCCGCCTGACGGCTAAAATCTGACTGGAGACTGACGGATGCGTCGAGCCAAAACAGTAGCCGTGAGCATCCGCGAGCAACCGAGAGCATCCGAGAGCAGCCGGCCGCGCACGCGAGTGGGTCGCGGAGTTCGAGCGCCGCCGGTCGGCGCGTCAAAGCTGCATAGATAACATTCAGATAAGGAATGTAACTGCTTTGTAGATATTACAATTTCCTCTAGCAATTTTTTAAAATGCTCTCCGACGGTAAATGTGAATCGTACATAATGCTATTTAGTCGACAGTTTTAATAAACACTTTATTTTTGTCTTTAGGGCTCCACACTAGGCTGATCTCGAGCGTCGACTCGTCGCCGGCACGTTCGAGCGGCGTCAACGTCAGAACTAGTCATTGCTACTTCACGTTCGGATCCTGAACGTGAAACAATACGCTAAATGATGATGATGATGGTGATACGTATGTACCACCATACATATACAATATGATTTGATGGATCTGCTCACAATATTCTGCTCAAATATGAAAAGTTTCATCACAATGCATATTATATTTTTATAGCAAGACTTTTTTTATGTTTTTCCGGCTTTTTACAACTAAAATTCTGCTACAAATATCAAGAGTTAGATCACAAGGAACATGTACTTTTATAGTAAGAGTTTTTTTATGTATTTCGGGCTTTCGACAACTAAAAGTTTTCGTAAAGCTACTTTGAATGAGACTATTTGAATGTAAAATGAAAGAGAAAAGTAGTGTACGTAGGTGTAGGTACCAGGTACTAACCTTCAATAGTGAGGCTCTTTAGCTATGAATAGATACGAGAAGAGGGACCTTCACAAAATCATGACAATGAGACTGTCAACACTCACCACATACAATAGAATCATAGGTGGTACCTTTGCATCTATTTGCCGTGTTTTCATACGAAAAATTGTTTTGAAAGTAGTTCCCAAGAACCTCACATTTTCAATCGTATGCCCTCAGAATAGAGTTCAGCGTGGATCGGAACAAAGTGAACATCGGATTTCCGCGAATTGCAAAAATGGATGGATTTTCCGGGATGTGAAAAGATTGAACCGAAATTTATGGAGCACTTCGAGTATTAACAAATATGAATGTTTTTTAATATTTTCACCATTGCAGATGATGGTTGTAGATATGCCGTTGAGGAAACGTACATATATATACTTGCTATAACGTTGAAGAAAACATCATGGTAGGACCAAAGAGTTTAGATTTTTTTCTGGTGATATACTAAATCTATTGATAAGACGGTTTACTCGTTTTCTAGGAACATTTAGGCTTGCCTATTCCGTTTACAGAAAAAAATACAGAAATTGTATTAGTTTATTATTTTATTTAGCAGTGGGCGAAGGTCCGCCTGAGACGCAAAAGGTTGCGGGTTCGATTCCCGCCACGGGACAAATGTTTGTATGTTCTGCAGATATTTGTCTCGGGTCTGGGTGTTTCTATGTATGATATGTATGTATTTACAAAAAAAAATTATATGTGTAGTATATCAATCATGTGGTTCCCATAATACAAGCTCTGCTTAGTTTGGGGCTACATGATGCTGTGTGATTACGTCCCGCATTATTTATTTTATTTATTTATTTGTATATCAATCATGTGGTTCCCATAATACAAGCTCTGCTTAGTTTGGGGCTACATGATGTTGTGTGATTATGCCCGCACTATTTATTTATTTATTTATTTTGATGGGCGAACCATTAATTTATTGATTAAATAAATGTTTTTTTTTCAGACCAAGATCCATAGGAACAATAGCAATACATAAAAAAACAATCACACTACCTAGGTGCTGTATGTTATCCCCTCACACCCAGCCTCCCACACACAAATTGAAACAAACAAACAAACATCTTCACGACTTTTTCCCCATTATGAATATCTTCAGATATTGCTCAGTTCGCAAATCTATTGAGGATACCTTAATGGGGGTAGTCAGAGGCAAACAAAAACATTACGTTCAATACATGCCCACTTTTTGCAATCAACTAGCATTCCACGTGACAGGTTGCAAGCCTATCGCCGCATTTTATTGGGACACTAACCTAGCACATACCTTTCGAACTTTTTAGTTCGAGGGCATGCCGGTTTCCTCACGATGTTTTCCTTCACCGTTTCGAGCTCGTGGTAATGCGCACATAAATTTTTCGTAACGAAAAATACATTGGTGCGCGGCTGGGATTCGAACCCACGACCTCCAGATCTTAAGTCGGGATACATCCCACTAGGCCACCACGGCTCCACGGAATTAGTTGATTTGCACACAAATTGACACTCATCTACTTCGAATAATGTACATAACTTACATTTTCTATATAGTTGTCTTATAAATTACGTGTACATGGAAAAGTAGGGTGAAGATAGGGTCTTTTCCATGTACACACAAGCATTGTTTACATAAAGGAAAATTCCAGCCTAGATAATAATATAATTTATGTAAAATTGGTTACAGCAATACCTAAATATATTTTTTAGATCCTATTTCTATTTGTATGTTTGTCACCACATAACTCAATAACGACTATGAGAATTTGTATGAAACTATATACATACCTAATTTGTGACCTGGATTGATACATAGGCTACTTTTTACTACTTTTTTTTTATTCTTTTTTCCGCACTGCTAACTACCATCCGCATCAAGTTGATATTCCATTTAACAGGACTAACCGCTTCCAAACATCATTGATAATGCGCACTGCTAAAATATGGAATCAGCTGCCAGCGTCAGTTTTTCCATTAACTTACGACCCTAACGGCTTCAAAAAGAGCGTTAATAGGCATCTTCTGGGAAACCTTGCCCCATCGTCGACCTCATCCTTGCCTATGCAAGCCTCGAGGTCAAGAGCTGGCCCATATTAAATAATAAAAAAAGTTACCACGCGAGCGAAGCGGCGTGCGGAAGCTAGTCAGTTTTTAATTATTTTTGTCGACTAAATCCGTCGCTCAATCATTCGAACCGCTTTATCATACAATTGATGGATACCTATTCGATATTATGATTGGATGTGATCCCAACTCGAATGAAGATCGAACTCCCAGCAAATGAATTGGAGTATGTAATCGAAAACAAAGCCGCATCCTTCCCGAACTGGAAAAGAAAACAAAAGATATTACCATGTGCTTGGGGTGGGTTAAAAATACTACTATTGGAACTCATTTTGTTGTCGAATGATTGACTGATAGCCCTCAAGATGTTTCAGCATCGAAACCTAACTCAATTCCGCCTGTTAACAGATCAGTGACTTGGTGCGAAGAAAATACCTAACGTCAAAGTTTGCGTCAACTATATATTCTTGAATGAAAATGGAGCAGCGCCCCTAGCGGGAAGTTTGTAAAACCTTGACATCTCCATACAAAAATATAGCTAACGCGAACTAAATACGTAACGTCAATTAGGTATTTTCTTCGCACTCAGGCCACAGTATACCTGAGTATACCATAATTTCACTAGAATACTGCCAGTGCGCCATCTGTGCAGCAATTCTTGAATAAATTAATTAATCATAATTAATGCTGGAAACTGTCACAACATAATGCTCCAGAATTAAGCAGAGATTGCGTTATGGAAACCACATGACTGAATACTTACTATATTGAATGGGGACGCGTTAACTACACGGTCACATAACAATACATCGGCTAAATTCGGACCACTGCTGGACATAAGCTTCCCCAAATATGCTCAGTAGACACTCACAGTACGGCTAGTCCACCAGTTTAAAGTCGCTCAGCGAGCTATGGAACGAGCCATGCACGAAGTTTCTCTGAAGGATAGAATCCGCAACGAGACTTTAGAACTGGAACTAAAGTTATCGACATAGCTCAGAAAATTAGCAAGATGAAGTGGCAGTGGGCTGAACATAGATGCCGAAGAACCGACAACCATTGGGGCAAACGAGTTCTTTAGTGGAGACCGCGGCTCGGCAAACGTTGTGGGACGCCCTCCGGCCAAGTGGAGTGACGATTTGCGTTAGCCTGCTGGTAGAAGCTGGATACGTCGAGCTCAGAACAAGGCGCAATGACGCTCATTAGGGGAGGCCTATGTCCAGCAGTGGACTGATGATGATGATGATGATGATGATGAATATGCTCATAATCCCTACGCTCTGGGCCGCTTCTCACACCCCCGACGCTACTGCCCGTCGGTAGCCATAGAATTTAGATTTGCGGTCTTTAGGCTGCAATATATTGTAGTCAGCCGGCCGCCAGAACTCCGTTTGTTATTTATCAGGGTGCACCGCTGGTAAGTGAGGTTGGCTTGGGTTCCAAAGGTGGATAGGTACTCCTTACAGCCCTAGAACCCTTTAAAACGGATAAATATATTCTGAGGAGAAAGGCATCATCAGCCTATAGCAGTCGACTGTTTGAAATCATCCCACATGAGCGTCATTGCACCCTGCCCTCAGCTCGATGCATCCAGCAGCCTTTCCCAGATCGACACTCCACCTAGCCGTAGGCTACCCTACGTTTGCCGAGCCACGGTCTCCTCACCAGCTATCACCAGCCCACTGCCTTTTCAGCTTGTTATTTCTCTGAGGAGAAAGCGTTTGATTTGTATTAAAACAATCTCACTGATTGTGAATCGTAGTAATATTGTCCACTCTAGCATGACTATAGGGCAGTGCGTCAGGCCCGCCAGAGCGGAAAGATACCCAAATCGTTGTTTCGCACATTTTGTTGATTTTTGATACGGTCTGAGTTCGATTCCCTTGTGTTTTTTTAGGTTTCTAAATATCATAAGACCCTGTATACCTACTTCCTTTTTTAACACAAAAAAAAACACATGTGGTAAGTTGATAGATAATAATATAAGGGTACTCTGATAATATTGGTCGTACATTCAGCATATAAAATGTTTTCTATTTTTACTAATTCCCATAATAAAAGCTATAAAAGGCACTTCAGAACCAGGGAAGCATATTTTCATTGTTCGGTTCACAGCACTCGCTGCACCTGAGCCGGACACGTGACGTCAGCATGAAATGACGTGCCTAGCTCGGCTCCACAGGAGCTTCACGTTGTATGGATTAAAATGTTTTTAGAATTTGATCAAAAGGTCACTTAGAAAAATTCTTTATTGCTCGCAGTCGTGTAGTCGGTCATAATTTTGTAGAAGCACTTAGCAAGAACTGGGGGTGTAAGGTGTTGCTTTCCATCTCCAGAACCGGAGCCAACATCGCCTGCCCGTAGTGCACCCTGATAACTTTACTACGGGCAGGCAATGTTGGCTTGGGTTCTGAAGATGGAAAGGAACACCTTACACCCCCAGTTCTTGCTTATTTCTACTACAAAGATGATAGACTAATAGCTAACAAACGGTGTATTCGCCAGATCTCTCTTCATACCATAAGAGTGTAAAAGCAAAAAGTCTAGACGCAGGGGATCGCGCGTTGACGCGCGCTTTGCTAACTATGTAATCCGTTTTCTGTGCGATGCTTCCATCGCGATTGCAAGTTTCACTTGTAACTAACAATGTAACTAATAAACTCTTAGAAATCAATTTAAACCTTCTTTTAATTAACGTATCGAAATTAAACTTTGTACTAGCAGGTATATAGTTCTGATGACAATATTATGATTTATCTTGAAGCTGATCTGATGATGGAGCCAGGAGATGGGTACATAACTATTCCAGAGTTGGTCACTAGCTTATACGAAGAAGGAGAAGAAGAAGTGGCTACAAGACCCTCGAGTTTAGGCTCAAATAATTTTCTTTGAAGAGTCCAATAGATTGGTTTCGGTAACGTAAGAGTGTTTAACGTTTGGAATGTGCCCGCGACTTTGTCCGCGTGGAATAGTGACTTTGAGCAGCATTTTTGGACATCTTTTGGTTTATTTTGGAGTATAAACGGTAATTTGAGTATTTATCAAAAAAAAAACACTGTAATGCTATAGACGATATTAGTCGTATAGGCATCGGGGATCAAAGCATACAGGCTGCTAGATTGCTAACACGTGACAGACCCACATAAAGCTGACTGCGAAAAACAGCTAACACTTAGATCCACACCCAAAACTTTAAGCGTTTGAACTTGGGCTTTAAAAAAACCTAACTTGAAAACAAACTAACCTTAAATATGTATTTACAAATCCTATAAGCCTTTAACTATGCACTTATCACAAACACTTAATTGGGGATCGCAACGCACAGCTTCTCGCACCACCGACGCTGCTGCCCGACGGCAGCCAGGGTATTTAGCTATGCCGGTGTTAGGCTGCGCTATGCCGCAATCAGCTGCCCGCCAGAGCTCCGTTTGTTATCTAGCAGGGTGCACCACGGGTAGGTGAGGTTGGCTTGGGTTCCGAAGATGAAAGTTGGAAACCCTTATCAAAAAAAACGTTGCTTTGGCAGCCGGCTGATTTTGGCGTAGCGCAGCGGAACATCGGCACAGCTAAATTCTTTGACCACTGACAGGTACGGACCCACGGGTCACTTTTGGTGCATCAAGGGCCAACCCAACGGTTTGGGTTCCAAAGATGAAAGAAACAACAACTTTATTTGACATTCTTTATTTATATTGAGAGAGGGAGAAAAGGTGCAAGAAAATACACGCAAACGAAGTTGCAAGCGGGTCACCTAGAAAGAAATTCCAAACCTATACTAACTAATACATACAATGGGTTATAGTAACAATATATATCAATGTACAATGGTGTCAATTCTGTTGTTCACTTTTCTAAACTTAACTTAATTTGACAGCTTTAAAGTTATAGCTATCTTTGTCATTTTCTCTTATAAGAAAGGGACAGCATCACTTTTAGTCCTGTCAAATTATGTGTAGTTAGTATAGGTTAGAGGTCAACTTACATTGGTAACTAAACATTTCCGAAACTGGCGTGATTCTTTAAATTGGCAAAACTTTTTTATTTATGAATACATAAAACAAACCCTAAATGTTATGTGAAGCTTACCACAATATATTAGAGAAAACCACATCTAAATCGAATAAGCCGTTTCTGAGATTAGCGTGCACAAACGCACAGACAAACAGACAAAAATTCTAACAATCATTGTTTTGGGTCCCATTTGCGTTGGTGAAGGTCCCAATAATATTTTTTCTCATATAATAATTCTAATAATTTTTATACACATCTCATAGTCAAAAGCCGGCCTTAACTATTTTATTAACTTCCTTAATCAGTTAACTGACAAAAACGCCAAACTCCAAAAAATACTCCAAGCTTGGTAATAAGCTATATAGATTTGATCGCGCGATAACGTGCGTTAACGCACGTCACATGTGAAATAAACTACCGCGATTCCGCTGTTATTATGCATAATACTCAAATAGCTTGTAAAAAAAGCTACATTTTTTACAACTACCAACCAAAAACAGCCGCAGGTGAAAGCTTATATCTTTCATTAGCAAAAAGCACCATTAAAACTTCCTTATTTAGTTAGACAACGAGCTTTTTATCATCCAAGCGAGTACCTATGTATTTCTGTGGGTATTTACGTAAGCGATCCCAAGAGGTTTGTGTGTAACGTTGCAGTGTTCTAAATTTTTTTTGCCCGTATTTATACAGTTAATTAATTAACATGGAACGCTTTGTAAAATACTTTATTAACAATTATAATTCAGTTTAATAATTTCCTTATTTCGAAAGGGTTAACACAAATTACCTTGTTTTAAATTGTAATCCTGTATTTATAACTTAAACAATGAAGAACTTCTTCAAACAAATATTCTAAGACACAAAAAATATTTTCTACTGCTCACTATCTATTTTCGGGATAACCGTTGACAGTATGAAATACGACCAATAGCACGAAACGAAACACGAAACTTCGTACTTCAGTGAATTGTAGTACACCACCTGAGTTTTGAGAACCACAGTAAAAATACGTGATACAACCAAAAACTTCAAGCTCATCTTTATGTTGTGTCTGGACCTAACATTAGACCAGAGCTACAATTATAATCATCAGTCAAGGACAAACTAACAAAATCTGATGTACTAGGGCTACACACAAGTATATAACTTATTAATTATGGCGTGCCTTTTTAAGCCAATTTTCCAATGAAAAACAAAATCCGAAAGTCTTTGGACAAATGTAGTTGACCTTAGGGAGTTGATTTAACCTTTTTTGGGATAACATACAAATAACAAATCGCCTTGTATACAGTATACACTAAACGTATACCTACACTACCTATGACGTTGACTGCGGGCCTCAGAGCTCGGACCAAGTGTTTTCAGCACTCAAAGCCTCGGAGCTAGAGCAAGTGTGTTTTCAACGCTCAAAGCGTTGAGATAAATTATTTATCAATGGCCACGCTAAGCTCACTTTATTAAACTTAATTATCAGGGCATAATTAGAAAGTATGTTAATTTCTCAACGCTATAGTAGATGGTAACAAAGGCTGCTCTGCGCTCTGCCGGAAGAGTACGGTCTACACTTATATGAACACTTTTATAGGGCTGACCTTTCAGAGAATGAATAAACGAATAAATAATGCTGGTCATTAGCCCACACTATCATGTAAGCCCAAACTATATTAAGCTTGTATCATGGGAACCGAAGGACTGATATATACTTACATAATTCTTTTGTAAAATTGACTAGATTTTACCATCGTTTTTTTTTTCTGGATATCTCTTAAATTCTTGGGGGTCAGGTCAAATTAACTAGTATAAAAAGTTTTAATACTGCTCTTATTTGGAAACTTACATAACAACCTATAAATATGGTATTCATCAGCATCATCATTATCAGCTGTTTTTGACCTACTGGTTGGCGTAAGCCTTCTTTGGATTTAAGCCACTCGCTTTGATCCTGCGCTAGTCAGAGCCAAGTGCCGCCCACGGTGTTTCTATTTCTAATATCATCGACCCATCTCCCTGGAGGACGTCCATTTACAGTTTTAATTCCAGAAACTGGTCAATTTATTTAATTTATTATTTAATCTTTTTAACAAGAACCTTTCCACTATTGCTCTCATTTGGAAAGTTTCTAGAAAGTCGACAATTTATTTGAATTTGTAACTTTTTTGAAACCTCCCACGTTCATTCTTTGTAGTCGTACTTTCTTCTACTTAAGCACGACTTCTCTCAAAGTACCTAGAGTGCCTACAGTCAAACCACGTACTACGCAACGTACTTATTTAATTTTATATTTTATAACAAAGCTGGCAGACGAACAGATGGGCCACCTGATGGAAAGTAGTCACCGCCACCCATGTACACCTGCATCACCAGAAGCGATACTGATGCGCTGCCGGCCGTTGAGGAAATGAAATACCCGCCTTTTGAAGAACCCCATGATGTAGCTCTGAGGGAAAACCGCAAAAGGGAGCTCGTTCCACAACTTGCACATACGTGGCAGGAAAGATCGTGCAAAACGAGCAGTTGTAGAGAACCAACCATCCAGGGTTTAGTTAAAAAATATATTTAATATTTTTAAGCTATTGCATAGCTTCTATCGAGGGCCTTGAGCGCGGGGACCGAATCCAGAAATTCCGTAACGAAAAAAAACCTCACGCTCCCCACTCCGACGGGCACGGAGGTGTGGCTTGAAGGCCGTGCATTGTCTAATGTCGTTTCTTTTCGGCAGTCTTCGACACGGTGTTTGTGTGCGTGCAACTAGACGTATTGTACGACTCTACGAAGCTGGCACGAATCGAGACGATCACCACCAGAAAAAGAAATACAGCATAAATAAAATAAATAAATAATTATAATTGCATAAGTTGATACAAAATGCTATGCAATAGCTTTACCGCGGCAGTCCCCGAGTGCCACACGTCTTTTTTTTTAACTAAAGTTATTGACAAAAACTGCAGAAATATGACAATGCTGTTTTTCTATTGTCATTTTTGACGTGGATTCGTTATCCTGAAAACAGCTTTGCAACCCAAAAAAAAATGTTTGTACGACACCCCTAACAGCGATTCTATCAAGCTCGTACAATAACCCATTATGTACGGACGAACTTTCAGTCACCTCCGCTCCGCTTTTAAAACGGCGCTTTGTACTGCTTTCATTTCGATTTAGCATTTCCTGCAGATATTTTAGGGTTTTATTTTTTTAACTAGCTTCTGCCTGCCTTTTTGCTCGTGTGATATGTACCCGGATATGAATTTGCCTATATGTCATTTCTGGTGATATCTGTAAGCTACCTACATAATTACACAATTTCAGCAGTAGTTTAGTAGTTTTGGCATGGAAGAGGAACTCTCTGCGGTCGGCAACTCCATGACTGAAGATCATGATAACTCTGCGTTGTCTTTGTGATGGACTGGACTGTCTCCCAGCGGCTTCTGTTGGAAGCTATCTGCATGTAACACTTATTGGCGTTTATTTCGAAAGAGTAACAAAAATACATACTCATTTCACAACAACAGCAGCCTATTGAGTCCACTGCTTGATATAGGCCTCCACTTTAGAAAGGGGATATACCAATAATCCCCACGTTGGGCATGCGGGTTGGGGATCGCAGGACACAGCTTTGCATCGATGCTGCTGCCCGTCGCCAGCCAGGATGATTTAGCTGTGCCGGTGTTAGGCACAGCTAAATAATTATGCTATCTCGCAACAATCTTACGCTTTCATATTATTAGTAGGATTTATATTGACCTTAAAACCTGAGTACAATAAAGTTTTCTATCTATCTAAAACAAACTCTGCTTCGGCCCAACGATTGTATCTAATCTAGTATGAAAAAAAATATTGCCTTTATTCGGTGTTTTTAGTCAAAGCCGGGATTGTATTTTAAATGCTAGTTTACACCCGCGGTTTTGCTCTTGTGGTACCCCTGTAAAATGTAGCCTATACTTATGCTATTTCAAGTCTTAAACTACATTATGTGGAAAGGAGAATGCCGAGAACCCGTACCAATTGCGTCAAAACCGAATGTATCCCATAAAATTTATTATATTTTATAAATGACATATACACTTTTTTCTTTAGTTTTACACACCAACGGGATTAATAATCAAGTAAAAAAATATTTTGTTGATTTGGTTTCCGCTTTGGTTTAGACTGCAACAACCAATGATATATACGTTACTATGGCCACAAACATTGATGTAAAGTGTTGCTATGGAAATAACCCTCATTTTTTATTATTTTGACAGTAGAATCGACTAAAAACTTATTGGAGATTTTTTTGACGCACGCAAATTTTTTCTTGGTAGCGAGCGCCATACATCAGACGGCATTCTCCTTTCAGCTCATTCACTTCAGTAGTTTTGGCGTGAAGGAGGTACAAACACTTCACGACTTTTTCACAAACCTTTAGTCGTTTTGGCGTGAAGAAGAGAATTGTCATATTTCATACCTTTTTTACAAACTTTAACCAATATAACATTGGTAGAATAGCATTATCGCATATCTACGATGCCTGGGAGGACTCACATGATGCTTTAGGCATCTTTTGTGATTTGTCTAAGGCATTTGACTGCGTACACCATGAAACATTAATCAGGAAACTAGATCACTATGGCGTCAGGGGTATGGCTTTAGCCCTTCTCACTTCTTACCTATCTGACAGAATACAGAAAGTAGACGTAAATGGAAAATGTTCTCCGGGATCTGTAGTAAAGATGGGTGTTCCGCAAGGGTCAATACTTGGACCATTTTTTATTTTTAATTTACATCAACGACCTACCTCAACTTGTGAGAGACAACCACGAAATTGTATTGTTTGCGGATGACACGTCACTTTTATTTAAATTAAAGCGACGGCAGACCAATTTTGACGACGTGAACAATGCAATAGCGAAAGTTGTTAACTGGTTCGATGTAAATAATTTATTACTGAACGAGACTAAAACAAAATGTATGAGATTTATATTACCAAATGTTAAACAAGTTAAACCTAACATTAAAATAAAAGATGAAGATCTAAATCTTGTGGACAGTACTGTATTTTTAGGCATAACTTTAGATAATAAGCTTCAATGGGGCGCTCACATAGATGGGTTGTCGAACAGACTCAGTTCTGCAGCATACGCAGTCAAAAGAATCCGTCAACTAACTGACGTAGAAACGGCTAGACTAGTTTATTTCAGCTACTTCCATAGCATTATGTCGTACGGCATTTTGTTGTGGGGGAATGCTGCAGATATCAACACGATATTTGTGTTGCAGAAGAGGGCTGTTCGTGCAATTTATAATATGGGCCCCAGAGAATCACTTAGAACTAAGTTTAAAGAAATAAATGTTATGACAGTGCCGTGCCAATATATATATGAAAACTTAATGTATGTCCGAAAACATATTAACATGTTCAAGAAAAATAGCGACTATCATAATGTTAACACTAGAAATAAAGATAAACTAGCTGTTCCCACTCTAAGGCTCCATAAAGTTAGTCAATCTTTTAAAGGGATGTCTGTACGATTTTTTAACAATATCCCAAATGATGTGATTAATCTATCTGTAAATAAATTCAAAAATGTTGTTAAACGTAATCTATGTAATAAAGCTTATTATAAAATATCTGATTATTTAGATGACAAAAAAGCTTGGGATGAAACTGCCTCCAACTCCATCAAAAACAATGTAATAGATATTAAGTACAATGACGTTAAAAAAATATAAGCCAAGCAGAGTTTCTTGCCAATTCTTCTCTGTTTGGTCGCGTTACGAATTGGTGGTAAATTTAAAAAAAAATGACGTTTCAAAGTGTACTATACAGTTCCTACTGAATAAATGAATTTTGTATTTGTATTATTTGTATTAATAGAAACGACTATTCTACCGTTATACTTGATCGTATACCTACATAATGAATTGTTTAATCCTCATGTCTTGGAAGATACTGATGAATTCAATAGTTCGTATTGTTATGAAGCCCTCGTTTACCCTTCTATTCAAACATGAGTTATGCTATCAGTTCATCCCTTAAACTTCTGAGGTATAAGATTGCCACTCAAGTTTGAGTGCGTGATTTAAATTACGCAGGTTCTGCCACCCGTTTACATAGTTCTATTTAAACTATTCAAGAAGCCTGATTTTACGACAAAGTCTAACGTACTTATTTATTTATGTACATCGTACTAGCTTAAGTAGGATACTTTTTACATAGGTATGCGTTCTATAAGTTCTACTTATATACCTACGTTCTGCTAATCTGTTACTTCTAGAGTGTTCTAGAAGAAATCGTTTCCAGCGATAATACCGCCCATTGCGTTAACATTTTTACTTTAGTTGTGATTTTTATTAGTGTTGTGTGCAATAGTTTATCTATATGCTTGACAAAATAACTGGCACTGGACTATGTACCTACGTATATAAGTAGGTAGGTAGCCAGGTACATGTACTACTTTGTACATGTCCCATTTACCGCTAGTACGAAATGCACAATACAGAAACGTTCAATAGTTTTCGTTTTCGAACTCAATAGTTAACGTATATGGAATTTTTTTTTTTTTTTTTTTTTAAATTACTAAATTGGACTCAAATATAACTTCAATCATACGAAAAAGTTATGTACTTCCAGGTATGTACTTAAAATAATAAAGCATAATATAAAATATCTAATTATTTAGATGACAAAAAACGCTTGGGATGAAACTGTCTCCAACTCCCTCAAAAACAATGAAATAGTTAAGAATAAAGTTTGTAAAAAACAAGCCTAAAAAAATATAACCCAAGCAGAGTTTCTTGCCAATTCTTCTCTGTTTGGTCGCGTTACGAATTGGTGTATTTTTTTTTTTTAAATTGACGTTTCAAATTGTACTTTATGTGCTTACTGAATAACCGTTTTTTGATTATGATTTTTGTTTTTATTGAAATGTTTTTCACTCAAAAAAGTCAGGTAATTGCCTAAAAAACTAACTTTTAAATATATCTAGTTCATATCTAAGTTCATCTCACTCATATGATATATATATCTATATATATATATATATATATATTATACTGGAACACCTACTAATACATTTTATAAGGCGATAAAAAATCTTGGTCTAACTGAATTTTAGAAATCAGCGACTTCAAAATATGACTTCCCGGTGAACTTAAAATGACTTGTCAGTTGACATACAAGTAAGCATCTTGGTTTGTGAACAGTCTGTTACTTAACATGTCACTTACAAGGCTTTCCCGCCTCTCAGCTGAAAATAGAACCTTTTTGAACGAACGAACGTATTTACTTACCTAACACGTACAAATTAAAGTAGAAAGTAATAAAAATTAAAAATTCCAAGGCTTAAAGGAAAATAAGTTGTATAACTTTATTTATCTTATAAATAAAAATCTTTGTTTGTATGTTTGTCCTCTATACGTTCTGAAACCATTGATCAATAGGGGTTTAACTTTGATAGGCTGTTCTGGGGAGATGCCCGCGATTCCAAACCCAAAAATCTAAATAAATAAAAATACATAATATGTATAAAAATTTGTTCGACCTCTATCTCTACTGTCATTTTGAAAGGAAAGCTGACTGAAAGAAAAGGCTAAAAAACTCTCATTGGTATTAAACCTGTATACATTTTTAGTACAAAATGCAATAAAATAAATAAAGCCCTATATTCGGAATCTAAGCCAACCTCGCTTGCATTGAAACGGGGATCAATCGGGCGGCTGATTGCGCCATAGCGCAGCCTGACACCGGCACAGCTAAATCCACTAGTCGCTGACAGGCAGCAGCGTGGGGATTATGTGCATATCCCTCCTTTAGGGGAGGTACCTATATGTCCAGACGTGGACTGATATAGGCTGGTGTGGATGCAATAAAAACACTGTTGATATTTTGAAGCGACAGTTATTCAGTAAGAAACTTTTTATCATTTCATCGGCCGATCAGTTAAACGTACCATAAAGTTTGCTCTACCGAATAAATTCTTAATACTCACTCGAAGAGCGCATTTCAGGGTTTCGCTGGCACTTTGGAACCCCGTATATTAGACCATATTTAAAAAGTGTTACCTATGTTAAAACTAACGTATATCCAACTATATTGAGAATGTCCTTTTTGAAGTCAGTTAAAAATGACTTAAAAGAAATTCAATTAATCTGTTCATTTATGACGTAAGTTGTAACTGAATTGAGAAGCTGTGAGTATGCGATCCCCAAATCGTATGCTTGTGGGTATTATATACATATCCCCTTTCTTATAGGAGTGGCCCATAACCAGCAGTGGAGTGGACTTAATGCTGGTGTCGTTGTTGTTGTTTATGGAGAACCCGTCTTTTTTTTAAGTCAGTGAGAAAGCGGGACTAATATTTGTGAAAGGTTTCCGCGACAGGTTTTGACAGGTTGTATAGAGGGTCAGTGGTATACATATTGGTAACGTAAATTCTCACCTATCTTGCACTGCAAGAATAAATTAGATACAATAGTGATATTTAATATAACACGGAAAAAACTGATTTAAAAAAAAACATTATTGACATTAAATCATAGGAGGGACCCTCAGTAATCTGGATATCATGCCAAAGATCAGTGAATGCACATCAAGGGACGCCCCACTCAATCAATTATGCATGAATAGCTGGGACAGAAGAGTTATTGCACCATTTTGGTCCTGGGCTTAGCTTATATACATATGGAAGATTAACCCTGCAGGTATTTGTGGGATAGCGGATATATTATATTTTTTTATTGTCCCTAAGTGGCCACGCCGCATGCCGCCACCATCACTTTACCTAAGACAACAACAGAAGCTTATTCAGTCGGCGGCCAGGGGATTTAGCTGTGCCAGTTTTAGGCTGCGCTATGCCGCAATCAGCCGGCCGCCAGAGCCCCGTTTGTTAGTTAGCAGGGTGTACCACATGCAAGTGAGGTTGGCTTGGGTTCCAGAGATGGGGGTGGAAGCCCTTACCCCTTATTAAAAAAATAAAACTGCTTGTTAATTTACAAATTTTTAAGAAATCCGTAAGTTTGCAGCCGTTTACTCTTTTACTTCTCTTCCGTTGTCAAATAGTAACTTCAAGCCTCTTCACGACTTGCCCACTCTGATCTTTTTTGGGCAATGAGGGTCCAGTTGCTACTAGTATAATATTTATCTTAATTTTTTTGCTTACAAAATAACAAAGCTTAGATAGTAGGTAGCTTAATAGTAGGTATACAAATACAAATACAATACTAATATTTTTATTACCAGAAAATTTTAAAATACATAAAAGAGATTACCAGTGGAGCCCGCGCTGGGGCTAGCCTGTGTCGCGGCGGGAGACTGAAATACAAATCAGATTACCTAACTTTAGATATAATTTAGAACACCAGGGTATATAATATATAGTATATATATATGCACCCTGTTAGGGCACTGCATTTATTTAATGTTTATTTTAATGATATCTGTGCTGCCAGCTGTCTTCTCAATGTCGCGCTTCCTCATTTTAGGGCGCGAAACAGGTTTTCAGTTTACCCACAGTCTCCACCCCAGTACACTTTCACACAATGATGGTTTTTTTATTATTAATTATTATTTATTGTTAGAAACACCAACGACAATTCACATTTCTATTCATCCAGGCTTATATTTCTATTCATCTTCATGCTTCAAGTTGATGGACGCAGGGCGTTGCATCGTAGAGCACGTTCCGGAAAAACGTGATCTACGATGCAATGCTTTGTGATAGGTAATTATTACGACTTAACATCGGGTGGGCCATGTCTTGTTCCATCTTCCAGTAGAATAAAAAAAACATTACAAAACAGTAAAAACTATAACAAATATTTTTGGATAGTGTGACATTGCCATTACAGGCGATACATATTTATTACAAATATTTATTTAAGTAAGTTTAAAAATATATAAGTCTTTAGGTAGGTACTAACTAGCATACAACTTAGCATTGTGGACATAGCAAGAAATTGGGCACTTTATAACTAGACGAGATCAAGGCAACTAAATACTATTCAGCAGAGACTAGCTCATAGCCAGTTTTAATGTTCTTCTTAAAACTAAGGAGAGATTTATGGAAGATATAAATATCTTATATCAATATCTTGTTCTTTATAGACTATATGGCCTGCCAATTCCAATTTTTATCGGCTTTCACTCAAAACACACGGAACCCGGTAACGATAAGAGTGTACACACACATCACAAAACCCAGTCGAGCTTAGCATGTGTCTGGATGTGTATCGGATGCGTTGGCTATGAATTCTATCGGTTCGAAATCTTGAAGAATTTTTTTAAAAGGATAGTTGGTAAATATGAACTATCGATTATCTCCACAAACCATCGTTGGGATGGAGAGTCCCGTCCTTGGAGTAGTGGGTGAAGGCTCGCCTAAGACGCAGAAGGTTGCGGGTTCGATACCCCATTATTTGCCAAAAATAAAAACAAATTTTGGCTACTTACCATTGTTGAAATTAGTATCTAAGTAATCCACACAATTACCTACTTATCTTTGGTTATGGGAACTGCACTACCATTCGTGTTATAATGTCAAAGTAAGATTTGTTGTGGCTGTCGCTGTCACAATTACTGGCACCCTGACTTGAGGTTGACACAACCATCTTTCTCTCTACCCTTTTCGCTCTGCTCCCCGGCGGACAAGCCTGTGTAGTTCCTTTGAATAATCAAATCAAATCAAATCAAAATACGTTTGATTTGATTATTCAAAGGAATAACACGCCACCATCTTTCTCTCTTCCCTTTTCGCTCTGCTCCCCGGCGGACAAGCCTGTGTAGTTCCTTTGAATAATCAAATCAAATCAAATCAAAATACGTTTGATTTGATTATTCAAAGGAATAACACGCCACCATCTTTCTCTCTACCCTTTTCGCTCTGCTCCCCGGCGGACAAGCCTGTGTAGTTCCTTTGAATAATCAAATCAAATCAAATCAAAATACGTTTGATTTGATTATTCAAAGGAATAACACGCCACCATCTTTCTCTCTTCCCTTTTCGCTCTGCTCCCCGGCGGACAAGCCTGTGTAGTTCCTTTGAATAATCAAATCAAATCAAAATACGTTTGATTTGATTATTCAAAGGAATAACACGCCACCATCTTTCTCTCTTCCCTTTTCGCTCTGCTCCCCGGCGGACAAGCCTGTGTAGTTCCTTTGAATAATCAAATCAAATCAAATCAAAATACGTTTGATTTGATTATTCAAAGGAATAACACGCCACCATCTTTCTCTCTTCCCTTTTCGCTCTGCTCCCCGGCGGACAAGCCTGTGTAGTTCCTTTGAATAATCTTAATAATCAGTGATTAATTAAAAGATTGTTACCTCTTTATTGTGAGGACAACAAGACGAGCATTTTCGATATCACCGACCCAGTTAGATACACCTGTGGCCTCATGGACACGCAAAATCCACATCTATCCATGTTGACCTCTCAACAACCATCTCGATGCTACTTGATACTAGTTTTTTGTCTTTTTTTCTAACTATAAGTAGTTCAAGTTTGCAGGCACCCTAAACTCAAACGCCAAGTTTTCTACGTGACCCAAGCTCGAGCCAAATAAACTTTGATATTCCACACAGTTGAAAAACTTCCTAGAGGAAGGCCAGGTTAATAAAGTTAGCGTTTTGAATCAAGCGGTAGAGTTGAGAACTTTGTAATACAAAGAACTCCGCTGCTTGTTACGAGATTTGATAACTTTCTTTGTAAGTATAAAATATTAAGGGACCCAGTTGCAACTTATTTTGTGTGATTCTCGATAGTTTCTCAAATTAGGTACCTAATCTGCAACTTATTTCCATACCTACCTAGTTTTGTCCTCTTTATAATTATATTTATTTATACTTTATTACACAATAATGTAACAAAAATGTGGACTTAATGCTAGGAGCATTTTCTACCAGACAAACCTGTGGTTTGTTTATATATGGTGGTAGGCGTGCTATTTATCTTAAATTACTTAAAACTACAACTGTATAATAAACTACATTAAGCTTATTAATTTTTAGTAGCGAATGAAGTACTTCCTGTGGTACTACTAAAAAGCGGCATTTTATGATTAGGTGATGCACGTATTCTCCATTGGTCACAAAAATACAATATGTGTTTTTAATATATATCACTTATTTTTTACTTATATTTCGAGGTTTTTGGAGGTAGTAGAGTTCTTTGTGGAGGGCTCGTCCGGGGAAGTGCTGCCACCATGCCTATTTCTGCCGTGAAGCAGCTGAGCTGTGTTTCGGTTTGAAGGGTGTGGGTGCCGGTGAAATTACAGGCACAAGAGGCTTATCATCTTCATGCCTCAAGTTGATGTACGTAGGGCGTTGCATCGTAGAGCACGTTCCGGAAAAAAATGATCTACGATGCAATGCTTTGTGATAGGTAACACTTAACATCAGGTGGGCCATGTGCTTGTTCCATCTTCAAATAGTATATAACGAAAGTTTTAGGCTGTCTGAAGACCTCTGAAATGGCTTAGCGACTGAAAAAACGGTACCAACATCCGTGCTTGCTTATTGAAGCAAGGAAGCGCTCAGATCGAAATGCCACTCACGCCTCCACTTCGTGACCTGGTGGAATGCTACCTAACCAAGATGATCTGCTAAGAACAACGATATAAGCTTCTTTACAAGAGCTTCAGTAATAATAAAAGGACAACAGGAACTTTAACCTATTTCGTAAAACCTTGAGGCCACTCGAAGCGACAGTTTAAATTTGTTACAAGTTCGCTATTCACTTCCTTATTCTCTGTAGAGCCAGTCCTTTCTCGATGGTATTTACCTACAAGGGACGCGACCGAGATAAACCCATGGGTTCATATATGTATTACATTAGCACTGGGCACACGTACAGTTTGAACTGCGGATTTAGTACGCGTTCCAAACCGAAAGATAAGTTGGAGTAGGTGGATCTAGTCCACAGTTCCGACTGAGAATCAAACTGTTTACTACAGTCCAAACTGCTAAGATCGTTTGCGTAAACTTAATCTTCGTCAGTTTGGTGTTTGGATTGGGACGCGTGGAACGGTTAGATCGAACTGTCAGTGGCCGTGTATTACACGACCATTTCAGTAAATACCTACCTTCTTAGTTTTAAGTATTATAAATGTATGTTAGATTCACACCTACATTTTGAAGCGCATTTTAAAACATGCTAGAGGAAATTGAAACACCCACGAAGCAGTAAGTTCCTTATTTGCATGCTATATCTACTTACGGATCTATTTATGTCAGTGTTTGACAAAGCTCAAAGCTGCGTAAATTGCATGCAAATAGAAAGAAGAAAGAAAGAAAATAGGTACATTTATACCCATTACACAGGTAGGTATATATTATACAAAACAAACATAAGCTAACTTAGGGTGAAAAGAGGTCCCTGTCTCAGCTTTATGCCGCATCGACACGCAAGAAAGTAGATACCTACCTACGTGCTGAAAGGAACTTAACTGCGTTGTAGTTGTTTCAATTGCCTTTAGCATGTTATACAATGCTCTCCAATGCTCTCCGACGTGCGCCCGTAAGTGTGAATCGTAATATTTATAGAGGCCGTTACTTTTTCTATTGTTTCCTGAAATCATGTTTCTCGCAACTGCTGCACATCGGCGGTCAGGGAATGTAGCTGTGCCAGTGTCAGGCTGCGCTACACCCCAATCAGCTGGCCGCCAGAGCCCCGTTTGTTATAAAGCTGGGTGCACGACTTAAAGGTAAGGTTGGCTTATGTTCCGAAGGGCTATAAGGGGTTATTATCTGTATGCAATAAATATTTAATAATAGAAGTATAAATATTGAAAACAGAATGCAGTTCAGAGTTTACAAAAATAATAGATTTTATTCAGTATCATCCGACCCATACCCACTTCAATACGAATTCCTGCTCCAAAACTAGAGCTGACTCAACCCCGGTTACTCAAAGGAGTTTAATCAAATCCATGGCAAAGCTAGACGTGACAAAAGCGCCTTTAATGATGTTTTCGGTATCAAAGAGCTTTGAGAAATACCACATAAGTGCTTGGCAATATTCCTTTTCTAGCAACACGTGACTTGAATAACAAACAGATCTCTCCTCTGCCTAACGTGTTCTGTTTCTGAAGGCTTCACGGTTCTTTTACTTTATACTCTAGATAGTATGTACCTACGTATTTACTAAAGAAAACTATGTAAGTAGATAGTAGATCAAGGGGGTGATCGGTTAACTCTGTTGCTAACAGAAATGACACCGATCCTGTTTTTACAAACTTTTCATTAAAACATTTCATCCGTCGAAATTCAATGAACATCATTGTCACAATTTGTTATGTCATTGTTACAGTCTGCAAACTGTCACAGTTTGTTATAACAGGATTGGTGTCAATCTTTTCTGTTGCAATAGAGTTAGCAGAGGGACACCATTTTTTTTGAACGAAAGTTGTCATTTTTATTAAATTTTAGTTTCTAGTGTTTTTCTAATGCATGTCGTTTATTAGTCATGGTATTTTAACCGGTATACGTTAGTTATAAGACACAAGTATTAGTGAAATGGAATAAAAGAAGATTGAACGGGAATTCTCTGATGAATAAAATTGTGCGCCGATCGTTTTTTGTTAACATGGCTATAGCAGAAAACAGGACCTGACTGAAGACTGGACGACTGGACTTAAAACCGTTACTACGCTGCCTCATATTATCTGGCGAAATTGTGGAAACTATCCCAGAAGCCAATTAATAAAGAAGTGAAGTGAAGTGAGAGTTAGCCGATCGTAACAGTTATGTAGTTTCTATAACACAAGCTCTGCTTATTTTGGTGATATGTGTGAAAATGTTCCGTAGGTATTATTTAACAGCAGCAGTGGACTGCTATAGGCTGATGATACAAAATACAACAATACAAAATACAAAAAAAGTTTATTTTCAAAGTAGCTAGTTAGCTGTGTTACAGGATGACAGCTTCTTCCCAAACTAGGTACTAGGATGCTTACAATATAAACAATTTTTAATTGTTTTTCTTAAATTATAGGTACTATTATCTATTTATGAATCTATTTTTAAAGTAGTGTGTTTTATAATGTTAATCAAAGGAGTAAGAAATGAAACTTTAACAAAGACATATACTATACTAATACTTATAATAACGATTACAATACGTAATTTTAAACTAAAATTAATTCTAAGAGTGGGTAGAATAATTATAATTCTAATGATAATAATTATGATGATATACAAATATCCTATTCTGCCCGTTAACACCCGGTATAGGCCCCCTGTGTCCCTTGAAAGCTCCCAATTACGTCCAGTACGAAACAAATTCCCAAGTGCGTGCACGATGATCTTACTATAAGACCTTAATTGCACCATACTTCAGGCAAAAAAATAAATAAACAAATTCATATGTCTATCATACATATCTTTCAACTGAAACTTAAAGTAAAAATCTTCCTCTGTTAAATCTAAACACTCTGTTACAGTACCTAAAGGTAACGATCAACTAAAGCCGAACAATCCATCCTCACAAAGGTAATCCCTAGTCAGGACAAGCCACACATTTCACTAATCCAGCAATCCAACCCCTTGGAAACCAAACAGCCTGGACGTACACAAATGTAAGGTTTCATTGGGGATTGCACAAACACAATGACCTAAGCTTCATCTAGGTATAGGTATGTACTTAGAAGAGACGAAGATACTGCAGAGACACGAGTGCTTTTACCCTTACCACAATATCTATATTTTCAGCTGCACTATAACACCCAAGTAGAAGAAATATAGTGAAAAAAATAATACTAGAACCAGTTATACGAGTTGGATAATATGAAAATGTTCATAGTTTTCGTTTTCGAGATAAATGAGAATGCCGAGTACCCGTACCAATTGCGACAAAATCGAACGTATCCCGTAAAATTTATTATATTTTATAAATGGCATTAACATTTTCTTTAGTTTTACACATCGATGGGATTAATAATCAAGTAAAAAAATATTTTATTGATTTGGTTTCCGTCGCACGCCGCCATTTGCTTGCAACAACCAATGATATATACGTTACTATGGCAACAAAGAATGATGTAAAGTGTTACAATGGCAATAACCCTCATTTTTAATTATTTTGACTGTAGATTCGACTACAAAGTTATTGGAGATTTTTGACGCACTCACTTTAGTCTTGGTACCGAGCGCCATACATCAGACGGCATTCTCCTTTTAAAGTTACTTTTTTCAGCAACCTGACTATCCAGTAAAAAACATTGCATCCTCAACAACAAAAGAAGTGAGATCTAAATGGGTGCCAATTTCAAAAGTCATTACAGAAATGTATTTTATAACAACATAAAATATTTTATAACAACTTAAAATATCATTTCTTCTTATAACTTAGGACAATATATTGAAGCCTAAGGTCTGACTTGGCTAGTTCTCATATACGAATCAGTCACTGATTAGGTCTCTAACTCGTATGAAGAAGGAAAGAAGTGTTCAAGATACTGTTGCCAAAAATTGACTTTTTATTTATCTATTATTTATTATAGCAGCGTCTCCAATAGTTTAGTTGTATTTCAGCAGGTATTCTGGTGTAAATCATCTAGATCCTTGAGTTTTTTTTGCGAAAGATCACCTGCAGCAATTAGTTGGAACTAAAGCTGAATCCCAGTAGTATACGTAAAACTAAATTCTAGATCACGTTATTCGGATCAAATTTTAGTGGGAGACTTGTGGATTTTTCTTTTCTTTTGATTTTATTTACATTCGACTGCGTCTGGGGGATTTCTTAAAGGACTCTAACCAATATAATAAATGTGAAAATGTCTTTGTTACTTTCTGAGGCATGCAATAGTAACTGCTTATTTTAATGAACGTAAGAACAAAGTATCCTCTCTAATTAGAGATGGTAAGAAAAGTGCCAATTTGACAGATTCTTAGAAATAATATTTGTTTAAATTCAAATTAGTCATTAGCCTACTTGGCTAGATTGTAATACAATTAGGGTACCGCAAATTATGTGGTAAACTAATTTTAAAAAAAATGTTTATGGACCCTTACGCCTTAGCTACTCAAAACTGATCATGATGAAACATGAGAGTTTTCTATCTACACTATAATATTATAATGAGAAAAAAATGTATGTGTGTGTGTGTGTGTGTGTGTGTGTGTGTGTGTGTATGTTTGTAATGAATAAACTGAAAAACAAAAATTCTTTCACCATTGGTAAGCTACATTCACCCTGAGTAACATAGGCTATATTTGTTGCTAGAAATTATTAGGGGTCCTTACTAAAACTTAAGTAACGTAACCCAAGGTGTAAAAAAGGGCCCTAACCCGTGCGAAGCCGGGACGGGCCGCTAGTTTATAATATTTATGTATTACAAAAAGAATATAGTCTTTTAAAAATATATAATAAAAATACATAAATCCGTCAAAGTACCCATCATACAAGCTCTGCTTAGTTTGGGGCTACATGATGCTATATGAATGAATGAATGAATGAATGAACACTTTATTGCATGAAACACAACAAAAACACAATGATATTTAATAAAAGTTATATGATAGTATCCAGCATTATTTAATTTACCAAGTCATTTAAGTAAGTATGAACTAGAAACTCAAGCCGTAAACTAAAAATTTACATTTTTAAAAGCTACGCTATTTTATTCCGCTACTTTATGTGACACGTAGGCACTAAACATATTCGTCGACCGTAAAAACTAAAAGGCTTTTCCTAACCGAAAAACGTAAAAAATAAATAAAACTCTACTATAAAACATAAGCGTAGGTTCCGCGATAAAAAGAATTACAAGACCTGACAAACACATTATTAAAAGTAACCCCAAATTTTACAAAGAAGGGTTATATTATGTGCGGTAATAACTGCAATAGCTAAAAAAGGTTTTGACTTGATACTATTAAAAAAAAGTCCACTTTTTTAAGAAATATACAAATGTAAAGAATATCTTCGGGTTTTTTATGGTACCTGAAGATGGACAAGCAAATGGCCCACCAGAAATTTGAAGGGAAATTAATTCAGTAGAATCCATTCGTAACGCGATTAAACAGAATAAAATTTGTGAGAAACTCTGCGTGGCTTGTAATTATTATTAACTGTGCCGCAGTGGGTAAAGCCCCTCCTGAGAGGCAGTAGATAGCGGGTTCGATTCCCGCCGCGAGACAAATATTCTCTCAGCCCAGTGGACTAAGAAAAGAAAATTAATAAATGAAATATAAAACTATTAATGGAATATTCAACACGCTCTCTACTTAGTAAGCATGTCATGGGTCTATTTATCTAAAGATCAATATGGATTGTATTTTCGGGATTCTTTCAGATATGATTTGCTGAAGAAAAAAGGTTCTTACACCGTGGTGGTAGAGTGCAAAAAGAGAATACTCGGAAATGTTTACTTGAGTCACATAAACGTAAACACCGCAGAGTGAAAATATACAGTAGAGCACAGTTCAGTCAGTTCGTACTGTAATTCTAAGTAAATAATAACGTAGTGTGGGACCTAGCTAGGTTGAGCGACGAATGTGGCTGGCAGAAGATCGGATTCAAGATTTCTGGGAGAGGCCTATGTCCAGCTGTCCCTTTTGTGGTTTTCCCTCAGAGCTACGATATGAGGTCCTTCAAAAGACGGGTATTTCATTACCTCAACGGCCGGCAGCGTATCGCTTCTGGTAATGCAAGTGTCAATACTTATCGGTATACAAAAATATTTTTAAATAAAACTGTGCACTATAGGCTGAAGATTAGATGAAGATGAAAGACCAAAAATTATCAATACTTAATGTTTTAGTTTGTAAACCCAATTTTATTAATTACACTTATGTACGTGACTGATATTACATGTGTGAATCGTACATTAAGAACTGACATTCTAAAATTTTGGACTACGATCGGTATTTTTTCTCACTGAAGTCTCTTTGATCGTCTGTCACACATGCTAGAGAATAAAAAGTTATAGTCATTGTCTGAAATAAACGATTTTTATTATTTATTATTATAGTCCTTCCTTTGCTTTCCGTATCAGCTAGTGGCCAACTGTAGATTGGAGTTTTTAGGCCGCCTGAAGGCCTCCGACATGGCTTATCGATTGAAAAAGCCCGGAGCAACATCTTATAGTGCTCTCCAAAGCATGTAAATTTTAATGTGTTTGTTTCTCATGATTCAAGAAACAAATTCAAGAATCAAATGTTTGGTAGAATACATAATTATTTTCACAATTAGCTCTTATAGCTATTTAGTACCTACATGTATTGAGCCTGCATGCGGGGATGCAAATATTATTAGAGTATCATTACATAGAGCAAAACTAATTATTTAAATAACTAATAATAATATTATATAATACTAAATAATAATATTCATTCAAAAGTTTATTTATTTATTCAGTATGAACTGTAAAGTATCGTCATTTTTTTATTTACACCTATTCGTTACGCAACCAAACAGAGAAGAATTGGCAAGAAACTCTGCCTAAAGGCTATAAAACCATTAACTAGTAACCAATTATTTTCTGCCCGTCTTTTATCTTTACTCTTTGTTCTTTATCATGCAGGCCAGATTACTTATTATATAGTTTGGAATGTAGGTTTTGATTGTAGAGTTTAATACGTGTTTGATTCTCTGTCTACACTTTGTTCCTGCGTTCAGACCAGATTAAGTAGCAAGTTCAATTATTATGTCTCTGATGTAAACAATTTTCGTATTCCTTTCCCGTTCCGACTGATGGTATAACGGAATGATGGGGCTGTATTAGATGAATTGATGGTTTTATGAGGAGAAATACGGAAAATTATGGCAAAAGAGGTCAAGTGGGCTATGTCAGAATTCATATTGATTTGACAGATTCTTAGATGATAGAACATTGTTGAGGGGGAGGATCAAGAACAGAATCCAAAGGTAATTGTGACTCGAAAATGTTTGAGAATTTCAAATACTAATCTCGGCTCTAATAATTACTCAGGTCCCAGAAATTGGTTCATGAAAACGAGCTCTACTAAAAGAGTATCTTAGAAGAGGAGATCCTAACCCAACACATCACATGTGATTTTGTCTCACTCAACTCCTTAACTGGAAGACATCGCTTTTAGCGATAAGGCCGCCCATTTTACAACCACGAATTAGTTTTATAGTTTAGTAGGTTAATTTTAATATTTCTAATTTTTTCGTGTACAATGAAGAGTTATCTATCTATCATAACGTCAGAGCTGATTTGGATGAAACTTGGAATATACACAGACATAGAATAGGGCTCGGACGAAGGTCGTCTACACCACGGTTGTTGCACGGACCCGCCCCGTACTATACTGTTACATACAAATGTCCCACAGTGGGAATCGAATCCGCAACCTTCTGCGTCTCAGGCTGAAACTCGCCCGCTACGCCACAAAGACCGTATAAATGGCTGATATGATGATGATGATGATGATGATGATGATAATGATGGGGAAGAACCTACCTACGTTCAGTTCGTAATAGTTGTCAGGTTGCACTACACGCCCGTCGCTGCTTTACACTGACTGAGCACATGACGTCTTTCAAATCCACTGGTTCCTCGCAAAATTTTCAAGTTTTGTACCGGGGTTTTATGGAAATAAAATTTCATACTTTCGAATGACAAGGGACGATTCTAAAAAAAAATTGCTTATCTTATCGTTAAATTTAAAGGAGCTGTCCCTTTCTTATAGATTGGAATGACTGGGACGGAATAGCATAAAGTTTTATCTAATTTAAGAGGTACTCTAAATCGCTATCAGAACCTCAGGATAGTAAAGTAAAGTATATGTACTTATTAGGTAGGTAACCTGTGGTTAAACCATTTATCAGACTGGGTAACCACGACTCGTTTTAAATTAAAATAAGCGACTACAAAAATTAAAGAGTTAAATTTTTCTATGTTTTTCAACCGACACAAGAGTTGCTGGCCTCTACAAAAGAAAATATGAATTTAAAAGTTATAAATAGATATTTCTAACTAAGTGAGTGGGTATGTATATCCGCAAATAGAAGTATCTAGAGATTCCATTAGTGACGTCACCACGGCCCTGAGCTCGTAAATCACGGCAGATGGAACCCGACTCTATGACGCTCATTTATAGTAACCTTATACGGTGAAATTTATTTTTAGAGAGGGTTTCAACCAAGGAAATTCTGCCATAATGTCTTTTAGCGTTTTGAGTGCTGCAAAAGCACTACAAAGTTTACCTTATATATTTTTTGTATGAAGATTTCAATGTTATACAAGCTTCCCGCTAGGGGCGCTGCTGGTCCGTTTCCATACAAAAATTTAGTTATCTCAAACTTGCATTAAGGTACGTTTTTCAAACTCAAGCCACTGATTGGCTTGATCACGAAGGCAGAAAAGTATTTGTATCGTAGACGTGAAATTTTGACCAATGAAAAAGCGTAGATTCTAAATAAGGCTTTATCATTGGTCAAAATTTTTCATCACTGTACATGAGGAATCAAAATCAATATGGAATATACTTATTTATGACCTGGATTAGCGTAAAGGCTACTTTTATCCGGGTCCCTTTTATCTCAGTGTAGCCAACAAAAATAACACAGCTAATACAGAATACGGAATACATAGCTGATGGTAGTTTAACAAACTTATGTGTCTAAAGCACCGCCATTACGCGTAATGGTGACTTTAAGCTATTTAATTAACGGAATTTGTTTACTCTCTTGCGCTTCCTGTTTGTAGGGTAAAAATAGTTTAAATAACATGAAAATATCCCAAAAAAAACTGACTGGTTCGAACCCGCGATATTTCGTTGATCAACGCATCCAGCTTCTGCCAGCATCCTTTCGCAAATGGACACTCCATCTAGCCCGAGAGCGTCCCAAACTACGTTTGCCGAGCCGCTGTCTCCGCTCAAGAATTCGTTCACACCAACCAACGATTGTTCGTTTTTCGACAGATATGGCCAGCCCACTGCGACTTCAGCTTGCAAATTAAATAAATAATGCGGGACGTAATCACACAGCATCATGTAGCCCCAAACTAAGCAGAGCTTGTATTATGGGAACCACATGATTGATATACTACACATATAATTTTTTTTTTCTAAATTTATACATCTCATACATAGAAACACCCAGACCCGAGACAAATATCTACAGAACATGCAAACATTTGCCCGCAGCGGGAATCGAACCCGCAACCTTCTGCGTCTCAGGCGGACCTTCGCCCACTGCGCCACAGAGGCCGTCAATTGTCTGAGCTATGTCAACAACTTTAGTTCTAAGTCGGATAGTCTCGCTTGCGTCTCGTTACCTATACCTACGTAGGTATTATACTATACCCATGTAGGTACCTACTGCTTAAATAGTACCTGTGCTACACTGTGCCCTACTTGTATTGGAATTAGCGCAGGTTCACATTTCTAATAGCTTTGGCAGATAATGAGGCTTTATTGTCAATTATCCTTAAAATACATGTTAAATGGTAAGCGGAAGCTATATATTTAAAGACATTTCAGCTATTGTATTACAGTTAAATGTAATGAATAGGACGGTATAAGATTATTGCCTGCCGAGACTCCTACAAATAGCACAGGTAGTCATTGAAACTAAATGTTTAGATTGATTACTGTCTAGTAACTACATATCTTAATGTATTATTTTATATTATATACCTATCTAATTACATATACCATCGCTTTAGGGTTAAAAAAAAACCTGTTATGATGTTATGTTGTTTCTAAATAAATAAATAAAAATAAATAATAAATACTATAAATCATAATGGTGTACAGTTTATTTCCAATATCTTGGACTTTTGTGCTTTTTCGGATTTTGATATGATTATTTAAATAATCAAAACATCTCTTTTGTGTGGTAGAATGTTGGAGAACGTTCTCTCCTTCAAGGCCGATGCTTCCGACAACAAGGCGAAGAACTACTAAGAAGAACAAGAAGAGGTTATTCTACGCAATGAGTATTTCTCACTACTCACATTAAAACAAAATTAATCACACATACCCATAAATGATTGAATTCTGTGCAAAATAAAATAAAAAATGCCTTGAAAGTTATCTCATCAGTTCCAGCGTGATAGGCTGATAAGAACGAAACTACCCCTAAGTGCGTCCACCCACGACTGATAATTTGTCGTCCGATTTGTTATGGGAGAAAAATTAAATTTACTAATTGCAATAGTGCAACGCACACCTCCTACAAAAAGTCTGTCAGAAATTCTAAGCAGGAAAAATCGGCCCGATTATTCATCAATATTCATCATCATCAGCCTATAGCAGTTCACTGCTGGACATAGGCCTCCCCTAATGAGCGCCATTGTGCCCTGTCCTGAGCTCGACGCATCCAGCTTCTACCAGCAGCCTTTCGCAGATCGTCACCCCACCTGGCCGGAGGGCGTCCTACACTACGTTTGCCGAGCCGCGGTCTCCACTCAAGAACTCGTTTACCCGTTTTACTCGGTTATCGGTTCTTCGGCAGATATGGCCAGCCCACTACCACTCCAGCTTGCTAATTCTCTGAGCTATGTCGACAACTTTAGTTCTATGTCGGATAAACTCGTTACGGATTTTATGCTTCAGAGAAACCCCGAGCATAGCTCGCTAAGCGACTTTAAACTGGTGGACTAGTTATTGGTGGCTGGCCCGATTATTGGTACGAGAACAAGTCTGTGGTGAGCGAGCAGCCTTACCCCAACTATCCTCCTACCCCTACATAACTCTCAGAACTTTAAAATCATTCAGTTGTTTACCAACGCCGCCAGATCAATTTCAAGCTTCGCTGCTCAAATCTCTCAGAAGTGTCACAGTGAAACAACCTTCACTAGCAGTAATGAAACTTGCTACTGCGTACGTTTCTGACATAATCTGACAAGTGAAAAGTTGCATGTTAAACGGTAAACTTATATGTTTTTGTTTTTAAACAACACGATTTAAAATGAAAAAGTAGGCTGTTTAGATGGCGCTGGCTAATTTGCAATTTAAAGTAAGGCGAAAGGCTGCCTGAGACGCAGAAGTATAATTGTTTTATATATGTATATATTTTTGGCAATACGTTGCAAAAATTTGTGTCGGGGTGGGTGTTTCATACATGTTTCATGTTTCATGGGGTGTAAGTGGTTCCATCCTCCATCTAAGCGGAACCCAAGCCAACCTCCCCTGCAGGTGGTGCACCCTGCTAACTAACAAACAAGGCTCTCGCGGGCGGCTGATTGCGGCATAGCGCAGCCTAAAACACCGGCACAGCTACATTCCCTGGCTGCCGATGGGCAGCAGCGTCGGCGGTGCTAGAAGCTGTGCCCTGCGATCCCCAACCCGCATGCCCAGCGTGGGGATTATGGGCATATCCCCCTTCTTATTAGGGGAGGCCTATGTCCAGCAGTGGACTGATATAGGCTGTTGATGTGGTTGTTGTTGTTGGGTGTTTCTTATGTATTCACAAAAAATATATAAGTACTATATCAGTCATGCAATTCCCATAATACAAGTTCTGCTTAGTTTGGGGCTATGATATGATGCTGTGTGAAGTCAAGCATTATTTACGTTTTTTTAATTTTATAACAGAGTAAGCAGAGGGTCTTCGGCTGGGTGTATTAAGTGCTACGCACGGTAGACTTGGTGCACCTGGCCTGGGAGAACTAAGACACCTATCAATAAAGTTGAAGCCCCATCCAGGACACTTAACCCGTGGAGCGTCAGCCTTACTCCAACCAAAAAGTGCCTCAAATGTCGAGCAATTTCGGCTGCGTTTATTTTTAGGATAGGTCATCGGAAAAATTACCTATACGGGATTCCGTTATAATTATATTTATAAATCCTTCTATTATAGTTACCGAATCTTTCTTTTAGACATTATTTTCACAATCACTTTTAGCAATCAAAACAATAAAGATGGCGGCGTGCCCGAGCCGTGAGCACTACTTTTTCAGAATTATAATTATTCGATGTTTTTTTTGTTCTTGTACTCAATCAATCGTCCGTATTTGATTCGTAATAAACCTAACTTCACTAAGAGTGCAGCTAATGGGCGTTGAGATAATTCGAAGTTGAAAAAAAAACCGCATCCAATGAGCGCGCATAATTTTGGACGCCGGACTACCGGTCGACACGTCGAGCTCTCAAAATGTTCTGACGCCCGTACGTCAATAAAACATCATCATCATCATCATCACCAATCTATAGCAGTCCACTGCTGGACGTAGGTCTCAGTCTAGGTGGTACGCCACTGAGCCCGATCCTCAGATCGGCAGACAGTGGATGAAAGATCCTCTCTTTTCATCCACTGTCTGCCAGCTACATAACGCAGATCGTCACTCCTTCTGGCCAGGGGGCGCCCCACGCTACGCTTACCTAAACGCGGTCTCCACTCTAACACACGTTTAGTACAACGGTTGTCGTTCTGCGGCATATATGGCCGGCCCACTGCCACTTCAGCCTGCTAATCCTATGAGCTATGTCGGTGACTTTCGTTCTCTCTCGGATAATTTCATTTCTTTATCTATCTTTAAGAGAAACTCCAAGCATAACTCTCTCAATAGCTCGCTGAGCGACTTTCAATTTGTTGACCATTCCCACCGTGAGTGTCCACGTCTCAACAGCATACGTCATAACAGGTGGACGCACTGGTTGAAGACTTTAGTCTTCAGACTTTGAGGGATGGGTGACGAGAAGACCTAACGGAGCTTAAAGAATGCTGCCCAGCCCAGCTGAATTCTGCGGTTTATCTCTTTCTCAAAATTATGTCTACCCAACTGCAAGATTATAATTTTAGTTTTATCTAAGTTAATTTCCAGTCGGATACGTTGAGAAGTAGCTGCTAGAGTATTCAGCATCAGTTGCAGGTCCTGCAACGACTCTGCCATAAAACATGCCACGGGTTAATTTACCTCACTTGATATTCCAACTCTTTGGCGAACACAAGAGCAAGTTGAGTATCTGGCTGAATAAGTAACTGATTCTAATTATAAACTTCTTTTTTTTTTTACTGATATACGTATTTCGTAAAGTATACCAACGAATTTGAGAGTAATTGGTTAAGAAATGGGGACAATGGAAAGGTAAAGTGAGGTTTCTTGGAAAATCGAGTAATTGGGAAAACGGTATTACAAGAGAGAATCGATGGAACCACCCTGACTCACTCCAAAACACTTTATTGTGTAAAATCACAAACGAGCATCGGAACAGCTGTATGAAAATGTCCACCGCTGATTTTTGACACCTAGAAAACCAGAGACGATGCTGTTGCAACTTGAGGCAGAATATGTCAAGCCTCATGTTATCATCATTATCATCACCATATAGTAGTCCACTGCTAGACATCTTAGACCTTGCCTAATGAGCCTCATTGCGCTCTGTACAGCTCGAAGTGTGCCTGCAAGAAATTTCACTGGCATCCACACCTGCTGATCATAGGCCTCCCCTATTAAAGAGGGATATGCCCATAATCAAGGTCAAAGATGTCGGAATCCGGGTAATGGAGCTCAAACGGAGTTGGGCAGGGCACTTGGCGTGGCGATGATAGGTGGTGCAAAAGAGTAGCAGAATGGTGGCAGAGGACTGGGAAGAGAAGTGTCGTGTCCAGTGGCATGATAGGCTGACGGTATAGTCAGCGTTTTGGACCGCTAGTGGATCAGGCTAGCGCAGGACCGTGGCAAGTGGCAGGAGCAAAGGTGAGGCCTAGACTCTGCAGTGGGTGAAATCGGACTGCGGTTGATGATGATGATGATGATGCCCATAATCCCCACACTGGGCATGCGGGTTGGGGATCGCAGGACACAGCTTCTCGCAAACCAACTATCTATAATGGCCTAGTTTAGGTATTAGGCATAATTGTCTATACTATCCCCTAATAAAACCTATGATTACATTTATTCTTATAGGTAAGTATGTATTATGTATATTATGTAACACCAACCTTACCTACTTCTACTTATGTACTTACCTTGCGTTATTGTACTTATACATTTATTTATTTCATTTATTTAAATTTACTAGAAGGGTGGGTGGCAACCATATAGGTACACTTATCAATACAAAATTACACGGTACAGAAATATAGTTCCATCATCATCATCATCCACAGCCCGACTTTATCTACTGGTGGGTGAAGGCCTCCCGGAGTTAAATATAGTTTAGTTTAGTTTATTTATTGCAACATGTAACTCATTGACTAGCACAATTATTGTGTTAATTATATTAAACATAGTACCAATAAAACATAAAAATTTGCATAATAAGAACCAAGATGTTTTTTTATGAATAAATAATTATTATTTTATGTAAATTCGTTGTGTCCTTACTGGTTAGTAAACAGCTTGTGGTACTGTGGAAGTGTTGACCGCTGATTTCAATTTTGAAGTGTTATTCCGGAGTTGTAATTTACTTTGGGACTCTCCTTTGATGTGTTGGCAGCACCGTTGATCTGGATAAGCAAAGGAAAAATTCATCATTGAGTTTTGAGACGATGTCCAATACAAATAGAACAGCCGATTAAGTACCTATTTCGTTATCTGGAACTACTTATACATTTTTAACCTCTTTCAATGCAATGGGGCGAATAAAACCGATACAGCTTTGACCTTACCGAGGTAAACATTAAACAAGACATTTCAATTTAGATAGAAGATTCTTTTATTGCCCAAAATTCAATGAACATAAGAAGCATTTTGTACCAGCTAGCAGCTAGCCTTTGTGTATTGTACGACGTAGGTGGTACCTAAACTTGTACATAATTACGATGTTTTTGCAAAAACTTATGATATAAATGGAGTTGGCCAGTTTTGTATGTAAAAATATCTGATAGTTCACGTCCCCATAGCCTGTCCTTTATTAAATTTTATTTAACATTAAAAAGCAGTGTGCCATTTTATTGAGGTTTCCATCCCTCATGATGTGAGCTCTAGACGACCTACAATCCTGTTGAAAAGCAATTACAGGCCTTGCCCAATAAGCCTTTGACTACCCAAGCATGCCTCCTCCGCACGCTAATACGGAGATAAACGTAGACGGGAAAGGTGGGAGGTTAGGCAGCTGTCATCATCATCAGCCAATTATGACATTGAGCCATCCCAATTTTTTACATTGTCAATTATCAGCTAGATAAAATTGAAAAGAACGCGTGTAATACTTGGCCATAACTAAGAGCAGCCTTATCGGCTAATAGTGCTAATAGCCGCATTAATATAATAAACCGTAACCTATACCGCTTCGTTTTCCCTTGAAAAACTATCAAAAATTTGATATTTAAAAATTTTCGTTAGTTACAGTATATTATAAGGAATCGGCCATATTTATGTCACATGGCACCAACGTGAACTTGGTTTCACCAAAAACTTTTTTGACGTTTTAAAAAGTTTTGTAATTTTTACAAATGAAGGATTGCGATTAAGGACACCTTACCTTGGTTTTAGACTAGGCCAATAAGGCTGCTGGTTTGGTCTCCCTTAGTGACATATAATCTACCACTCTTCAATCAAAACTGGTAAGCACTACGCCTGCCTTGTTCAGGCTAGAGAATAATATATGTTTGCATAAATAATTTATGTTTGCTGTTTGCGCCCACTTCCTAAGTTTTATCTTTCGTTTGTTATAGATATCATAAATGTAAAACTTCGAAGCACAGCTAATCCTAGCTGATATTATGCAAATACGCTTCGAAATGTATCCTGGACAAACTTAAACTATTATATTGTAAAGTACCAGCTACGAACTCGAGTAGAATCAATTTGAACACCATATTGTATAACGAGCTTCCACTTACAGTTTGACTTTTTTGTTTGACATTAATAACACATTACATAATTCCATCAAATTCCATCAGACTGAACCAGTCACTTTAGCGTGATTGAGAAACAAATAAACATATACTATGCATTTTTAGGATTCCGTAAATCAAAAGAAAAAAAGGAAGCATAGGAGAATTAATTTGTCCGTCGGTCTGTCTGTCTCTCTGTTAATAACACATAAACTATTGTATGTCTGAATGCAAATTCCATTTCAAGTGTTTTAGTCATTTTTATCAAATATCTAAACCATTTTTAGTATTCCGTACCTCAGAAGGAATAAAAAGAAACACTGTCTGTTAAGACCCTTTTTCGAAGTAACGCGTGAAGACTTGAAATTTAAAAAATGTCTGCAATTCCTTGAAACTGTGAAAAAAATTAAATTCTATGTCAACGCAATCAAAAGATATGGCCTTTTGTGTCGCATATTTTGGCACTAGCAAGGGTATAAGAACCTAAAGGGATCCCGTTGACCTAAAACTCACGAAATTTGGCAAGAAGCATTGTCTTTAATAACACATGTAAAGGGAAAAATCAGAAAACCGTAAAGTAACATCACAAAAAAATATATTATATTAATTATTTTCAACTCACAGACTTTTACATATCAAAATCTTCGACTCTGATAATAGGGAAAAAGGTCTTTATACCCTACATGAGGTCAGTGACAAAGCTAAAAATTTGTAATTTGTAAAAATTGTATTCCTCATTCATAAGTCACAAGAATTGAGATATTTATACTCTAGAGTGGAAAACGTGGAAAAAAGTGTCTGCACCAAAACTCCGCGCACGTTGTCAATTGCGCGGTCTTTGAACACTTTTCAAGCGACATAAAGTCCAAATTAGTGCAAATTTGGCACTGTTTGTTTATGTCAAACACGCTTGGACGATTTTTTTTAAATTTCAATTGAAGACTGTCACTCTATAGTGTTCTATATAATTATCTTGATGGTCACAAGTAAACTCAAAAGGTCGAACAAAGAGGTTTTAATAAATAAAATAGAACTCTTCTGACGAAACTCATTTCCATTTACCTGTAATGTGTTCCGTACAATTTACCAGAATTGAAGCAATTCGCTAAGGTATTTCGCATGTAAAATCTGGTGCAAACATTTAACCCGCGGGTTGTAAAGTCGGTGCTAACAATGTGTGTCAACTTGCCCCTTGTCACTCGCAGAGGAGACAGGTGAGCTGAAAAGTGTATTCGAACAAGTATTTCTGCTTCAAAGGAAAGTGGTGGCTAATGGTGACAACGATACCATCTTACGTGACAGATAAAAAATATATGAAAAATAACAAAGTGGTTAGAAACAAAAAGTAAATTATTATTATACTTTACTTATACCGTAGTATAGAGTTCTTTGTGGAGGGCTCGTTCGGGGAAGTACTGCCACCATGCCTATTTCTGCCGTGAAGCAGCTGAGCTGTGTTTCGGTTTGAAGGGTGTGGCTGCCGGTGAAGTTACAGGCACAAGAGGCTTATCATCTTCTTACCTCAAGTTGATGCCCGCAGGGCGTTGTATCGTAGAGCATCTGATAAAACGTGATCTGCGATGCAATGCTTTGTGATAGGTAATGGTTACCACTTAACATCAGGTGGGCCATGTGTTTAATCTTTAAGTAACATAAAAAATACAAGACCCTCTCTATTATTGTATAAATGTTATTTGTGTATAATCCATTTCCGAAAATCGAACGCGTTGGATCGTAAGGATTTGTCATGTTATTTTCTACGTTAGATAAATGAAACTTGAAACAGGACCTGTGGTTATTATTATAGTAATATAAGATCTTAGCTCTTATCGGTGTAGTGATACAATTATCTCCACTAAGCTCTTTCCATTGCTGTCTCTTTCACTTCCTTATACGAGATGACGGCGACTGTCTCTTTTATCTGACTCATGTACCTTTCCCTCGATGATGACCTGTGGTTGACCAGTAAATATAATATTATTTAATGGCAAGTCGTGAAGATCAATGTCGATCAGTTTGGAATTCAGTACCCCTAGTACGAGTTGCTCAATAAGGAAACGTTCAATAGCTATCGTTTTCGACCTCAATCGGGCCAATCTCACTCCGCACTTTAGGTACGAAGCCATAAGTGCAGCGGCGTGCCCCGACTACGGGGCTCGCTTCGTAGGTTAATACGCGCCAGAAGAGATAAAGAGTTACTCATAGGAAGGGATGCAAGGTGTAGGTGAATATAAAACTATAGGGGCGCGAGCTGATTATCACTTTATTGCGTCGCAGCTAAAGTAGCTATTTGTTGAATCGTTTTGCGGAGTGAAAATTCTGTTCCTTGGAAAAATGAACAGAATCTGTGCCTCAATTTTAATATATGTTATATATATGTATATGGAATTTACTGTATTGGGTTTAAATATAAACTGATCAAACGACATAGGTAATGTCATTACATTACCTATGTCGTTTGATGAGAATGTTCTTGCAGGTTGCAGTGTTTTCCCCTCAAAACAGTCAGGTAATTGCCGAAATAAGTAGCTTTAAAGCTCCGCTTCAAAACAAAAACTATGAACATTTTCGTATATGAAACTCGTACTAGGGGTAGGTACAGATCTTGAATACAGATTTGTACATATGGAGAAAATTCTTTATTGCACACAATTTTACAAGATAAACACGTACACCGGCGAACTGCTAAGTAGCATTTTCTTCCAGATGTATAAAAGTACGTAAACTTTTCAAAAACTTCACTCACCGCTTGTACAGGGACAGGCTTTCATTCCGCGATGACATCATCCATCCCTCCTCACCGAGTTTCAATTAGCCGACGCGACGTGATGCTTCTTGTTCGCGAAAAGCGGAAACAGACGCCTAAAATGAAAGCCCTCTCAGACCATCCAATATTTAGGTATGTACCTATACTGAACTTATTTATAGCTCAAAACCATTAGCAATGGCGTTTGAGGGAGGTGGTTTATGCCCAGCAGTGGGTTTTTTTTATTTTAAAAGTGTGATACCGTACTTATCTCATTTCTTTCGTCAACTCATCGTAGTTGGATCTTTTCTGTGACCCCTAAGGGGTGATATTGTTAATCTACTAAAATTAAATTAATACTTTTAGCTGGTAATCAAATCAATCACATCACTTGAGACAGTTGGACCGATCTGGTTTATTTTTTTGTGTCTGTAGTATTCTGGATGGGATTTTTAGGGAAAGAATAAGTATAATTTTTTTATAAAAAAATGAACCGATTTCAAATACATCACTTCTTACTTCTTGCCCTAAAGAATCTTGAAAATCGGTTAACAATTGACGGAGATATTGGTGATCATAGGGCGAAAATTACAAGTGAGGATGACGTATTTGGAGTTTTCCGGGAAAAGTACCTCGGGAATAAAATTTATATGGGACCACCTGTGAAACCTCTGTTACACAAAAAAAAGAATTTTGAAAATTGGTTTACAATTGAAGGAGATATCGGTGAACATACATAAAAAAGTCGAAAAAAAAGGTTCCGACGAAATGAGAACCTCCTCCTTTTTGAAGTAGGTTAAAAATTGGAAATGTGGACTAGAAAATACGGTAAAATTAAGTGTTTTTCTATGGGGTATGAATTCAAGATTTTGGTTATGGCAACGTCTGGTGGTCAGCTAGTTACTGTTATGGAGTTATTACTAAGCTTAAGGGACGCATCATGCTTACATAACTACTATAGAAACTAAGAAAGTATTCCCTACAAGGTGATCACTCCATTTAAATATTGAAATTAAGTTAACTAATAAATAAATAATTCAATAAATAGATAAATAAATAATGCGGGACGTAATCACACAGCATCATGTAGCCCCAAACTAAGCAGAGCTTGTATTATGGGAACCACATGATTGATATACTACACATATATATTTTTTTTGTAAATACATACATATCATACATAATTAAATTAACTGTACTGGAATTTTCAATAAAAAATTCTTATTTTATCGCTAAATGTACACAAACTTGACGTTGAAAGAAACCCAACGAATCAGCGCTTGTAATTAACGAGTCCCGGCAATTTTAATTAAGTATAAGTTTTCGCATGAGTTGCATGAAAAGGTTAATGTGAGCAACACCTTTCAGAAAAACATTTCTTCGTTGTTTTTACACAACATAATAAAGTGTATGAGGTTGTAGCTGTGGTGGCCTATGGAAAACAAAAATACACACGCACTTTTGATCCAGAGGTCACAAGTTCGAATCTCGGCTGGATTTTATAACCAAATTAAAAAAAGAGGAGTTCTTAATTTTGTTATAATTCCCCTATTATTTATTTATGTCACTTACTTGAGAAAAGATTTCACTAAAAGCAGGTAGGTCGTTCAAATAAGAGTTTAGGTACATTTTTTTCTCATTTAACTCATTTCATTTTCTAAGAGAGAAATCTTGGATAATATTTAATGTTTGCTAACCTCATACCTCCATCATTAATGAACCGATTTAGAAAATTCTTTGGGTTGGTTCCATTTCATTTGAAGATAAAACAACCCCTTAGAATCAATGTTTTCGAAGTCGGATTTTTAAAGTTTTTGTGTCGAAAAATGTATGTGCGCATTCTACCACAAGACTGTGAAGGAAAATATCATGCAGAATCCCACTTAGTTATCTCCACACGTATTGAACATTTATTTCCTTTCATCATCATCATCATCATCAGCTTTAGTATTTACATTGGATCAGGCCAATTAGGCTGGGAGGATGGTATAGGTGTTGGTGAAGCCTACTTCATCCACCAATATCCCAGGCACTGCAACGTCCGTCCTTCAGTAAACCTTCAACAGCTGCCTGATCAGCTAACTCAGTTGTACACCGAAATGATAGCATCCGGTCCTGTTTTCACAAGCTTCGACAGTTTGTCAATAGACGTTCTTTGAATTTCGACGGATGAAATGTCTAAGTTTGTAAAAACAGGACCAGTTGCTATCATGTCGGTGTGCAACTGAGTAAGATGATGCCTCTGGAAACACGAACCCTCTTTTTATCATACTCAACCTCCATCGCCTTTTAATTGTTAAATCTTAACGACGTCGACATTGGCAAAGTTGTGGACGCTATACCACAGAGGCCATAAATAAAAAGAAGAAGAAAAGCTAACTGAGAAAACTGTTCATCAATTAATAATGATTATTATTAGTTTGGTTTATTTTACGTAATCACGGTATGGTGGCATGCGGATCCTCAACCCGCGTTCCCAGCATGGGGATTATAGGCATATCCCCCTTCTTATTAGGGGAAGCCTACGTCCAGCTGTGGACTGATATAGGCTGGTGTTGTTGTTATTTTACCTTACTTGAAACTAGGTTTCTACTTGGGAAAAACCTATATTTCAGTTGTAAGTTTCTAAGACGGATTTTAATTTTAGGCTGTAATAACTTTATGTAAATTGAATAAAATCTGGAACCTTGAACATTTTATATAATACTATCATTTCATTTTTTTTTTTTGGTTACGGCTTTTTATTCATTACCTACTGGATAAAATTTTTGAAAAAAATCATAGTACAGTTATTTTTTGCTTTGTTTATTTATTTATTTTGAGATCGAAAACCAACAGCTATACTCACTGATCATAGTGTGTTGTTTATAAATAAGACGTATAGTATAGATGTTGATGTTGCTCCAACCGTTACAAAATTTTTGATTTTTATGTGGGATTTTCAGGTGGAGTGACGATCTGCGAAAAACTGTTGGTAGAAGCTGGATGCTCACGTAATGAATGCCATTGTGCACTCGCAATAGCACTCATTACGTGAGACCTATGCCCAGCAGTGGACTGCTATAAGCTGATGATGACGTGTGTTGATTTAGCTTTATCTTCGGGATTCCAAAGGGTTTCTTTTGCCTTGACTCAGGTGTGATTTTCAGAAATAGGACAAGATTCAAAAAAATATCTATATATTATATGTGTCTAAACAACTATAGCCGAATTTTGGCGACGTAAGTTCGGCATGATTACGCCTGCAATGCTATTAGAATTACAAATGACACATTATGCTGAAATTACGTTGCGTTATGGCATACAGCCGAACTTGTCAAAATCTGCTGCGGAACTTACGTCGCGTTATTTTCGGCAAAGTGTGTTTAGTCGCTTAGTATCTAAGTACAAACTTCTTCCTCTCTGAAGAGTTCGACAAATTGCATGCACGCACTACCAATAGGTATAGAGTATATCCCGTACTCAGATTAACAAAAACACAAACGTCAACTCGTTCTTCTACTAAAGAAATACAGGTTGGTACTGGTGGAAAATTAAATTACCTACTCCAAATGATCCATTCCAATCAAAGGCAAATCCACAAGACAAATGAAATAGATAGGTTACCTGAGAAATGGAAGTGGATTCCATTCCTAATCCCATTTTCATCGGCTTATACCAGTCGCGAAACGTCCAATTTCAACGAGTCGAAAAATCTAGCTCTTATCTGACGAATAGTAAAAGCAGAAGTATATCGATGGTAGTAATTGTTCAAGGCAAAATACCAATTTAAGTTTTTACTAAAATTATTTTTTAAATCCTTCATAGACCTTCAGAATTTTCAAGATACTTTTTTGAAAATGCTAATAAATAAAAATATTTTATTTCGGACTACAAGATCCATATAACACACAAAATTAAAGTAGGTTCCTAAAACAAAATAATAAACACACGAAAAGAAAAAGAATCAAAAAAGAAAAAACTTGTTCCGGGAGTGATCTTTTGAGTGGAGTTCTCTGTTAGATCACTCTCCGTACAAGGCCCTTCCAGGAAAACGACACATCGCCGTCTTCAGGAAGCTGTTGTGAATACCCCCTCTGCGGATCAGGGATGCTGTTTTCTTGCGAATAACGGCTTCAAAGCCATCCGTTTGGTATTCAGCAAACATCCCTGATGCACTGAAAAAACGAGGCCGTCCCAACGTCATCCTTAAGATTTTACTTATATTGGACGCGTAGGGTATCCAGCGATTTTTTGGTATACTTGACCTACAGATTTCCAGTGTACATGCTCGGACAATATGCTTTAAAAATGTCACAAATCTTTTAGTTTATCCTTTTGTAATCTTATGTGGCGTAGCTCTACGTCGTAGCTACGTAGCACTACCATTCGACACTTTTCGACAAAGTTTTTTTTAATATAGGATACAATCAATCTATATCCTGGCTATTTCCATATAATGGGGTCAGCCCTCCTGACTACACTTGGCATTGTTGGTAGCAAATAATTGAGCATATTTTGATCTCAAGCCGCCAACCTGACAGTTCATGTATTTTGTTTCAAGGTTGAACAAAATAGAACATGATAGGTTGGCTGACACACTGGCATCTTCGTTTGAGTGGTCTTCCTCTCTAAAATTTTTATATATCCCAAATATGACGACTCAGGCGGGATTTGAACCCGCGACCTTCCCAGCAATACCGGGACACGCTTCCTTTCTAGTGTCTGTCACCATAATTCAATAGCATAACGATATTCGTGTCAGTAAAGTTAGATTAGGCAAGGTGTTTTAACTTCACCTACTTATTAGCTTCCTTTTGGGAAAACAATGATCTGAACTCTGTGACGGCCTCTGAGGCGCAGTGGCGAAGATCCGCCTGAAAGGCAGAAGGTTGCGGGTTCGATTCCCGCCGCGGGACCAATGTTTGCATTATTTGCAGATATTTGACTTAGATCTGGGTGTTTTCTATATATAGTATGTATGTAGGTTTTTACAAAAAAGTCATTCCAGATAACTCATTATATTCGCAAACTTATGGAAATCTCTATATTATATATATGTATTTTTATCTTTCTTCGTATGAGCACAAGGCAGACTAGTGGCGAACTTTTTAGGCCGCCCAAAGGCCTCCAACCTGGTTTTATGACTGAAAAAGTTCAAGATGAAATACTAATACAAAAATTTCCTAAAAATTATTTTTTTACGTTCAATTTTATCAGATCAGACAAGCAACTATTAAAGATAAAGATAAAAAGAAAGATAAAAGATATTTATTGTTCCTGAAAACTAGGTAGGTACAATTGACATCATAGATCATAGTTAAAAATAAACGTTAGTCTTGCTAGTCCCGCCAGTAAAAACGTACAAACATTTACCTACACAGAAGCACAGAAAAAAGAAAACAATAAATATGTCAAAAGTCAAATTAAAATTTCAAATTACTTATTGTCATTAATTAAATTTATCACTTAAAAATTCGTCTACAGTATAATAAGCCCTATGCGCCAACAATCTGCTCAGAGAACTTTTAAATATATAATATTTTAAAAATTAAATGTCAACTAATATCAAATTTCTTTTTATTTCTTCAAATACTTTTCCTCCTTTAGACATAGCGGTTTTTCTTGCTTATAATCTTTATTTTAGTAGGTACCTAATATATAATTTAAGAATCTTCCTTAGTAAGACTTCTTAACCGAAGGATGGAATATATATTTTAGCAAAAAATGTAGGTGTTATAATTTTACATTTATTAAGACTCATATTCTGTTAACCTTATGTAGGTATATTATTTCGTACAAAAATTTAAAATAATTTTAAGATTTTATGATTTAATCATTTTATTTTACGTGTTTACATGTTTGTGCTTCAGTTCCTGTATGAACGAAAAAGAAAAAAATCCAACCTCTTTGGTATGAACACAGTTTGAATATATTTTTATGTATCACTTTAAAAATACCTTTAGATTTATAGCAGTCGGGTATTTCGCTATTTTCGCTCCGAAATAAATGTTGACAGCAGACAGACACCGATGTAATCAAACAAGTGTTCCGCTGACTTCCGCTTTTCCAATTTCATTGCGGAACTTCGAAAACGACAGACTTATTCTGTGTCTTGTGAGATTTCATGACTATTTCAAAACTCAATTTCATTTAATGGCTTTTGCAACATAATTTGATGAAATGCATTTTTTTTAATTATGTCAATTAAAATAGTAACAAGTTATTTCACATAAACAATATATTTTTTTAATCAACCTGCATCGTCCCACTGCTGGGATGGTCTCAACCAAATTCCAAATTAATTTATAAATTCGAAATTAATAAGTTAAAGCTAATCTTTATAAGTTAAAAATGTTTGTTAGAATTTAAGAATAAAAGCAGTTTATAAATCTGTGTTCATTTTCTTTTGAATGCTGACTTCAAAGTGACTGAATTAACCAGTTTTGTAATGTAATGTTTTTTTTTCTCCTATTAATAATAATAGCGTAAATTGTTCTTCTTAACCTAGCTTACTAGAGGCTCTGTTGATTATCTTGAGGCGACTTCAGCCAGTACTTACTGATTTTATTATTATGGAGTTCAATTTAGACTCATCTACACTTAACTCGTCCGGCGAGTTGCTGTGACCCCGCTATACAGGTTTTAAAGACCTTCGTGTGGGGAACAGAGCTTACCTATGATACATACCTATGGTTTATATTGTAGTAACCACCACACACACCATACCAGCCTATATCAGCCCACTGCTGGACATAGGCCTCCCCTAATAAAGGCGGATATACCCATAATCCCCACGCTGGGCATGCGGGTTGGGGATCGCAGGGCTTCTCGCACCACCGACGCTGCTGCCCGTCGGTGGCCAGGGGATTTAGATGTGCCGATGTAGGCTGTGCTATGCCGCAATCAACCGGCCGCCAGAGCCCCGTTCGTTGTTTAGCAGGATGCACCACGTGCAGGTGAGGTTGGCTTGGGTTCCGAAGATGGGGGTCGGAACCCCGTACACCCCACACACCCACCACATTGTAGTAACCATGTACCAGATACTTTTTTGACAATAAAAATTATTTGTTAATTATTTATTTATTCATTTATAAATCTAGACTCCATCCCAAATTCAAATTCAAATTATTTATTTGCACGAACATAATGTCAGTACAGTCAGGTCTCAAATATTATTCCATTTTATGTACCATATTCTAGGCATGCAAATATTCAATTCTGTTACTACCTACATAGTAATATTTTCCACGATTTGCGCAGCTCGTCAGTGACTTCTTCATAGACAATTTCATCGTCAGCTGCATTTCAACTTCATTACATTTCAATTTCATTCCAATATCTCAGGATACTGAATAAGCCAGCGCGTAGTAATAATTTCCATGTTAGCGTGGCGTTGGCGGGGTGACATTTCTGTTATATTGGTCCCTAACATGTTCCCTACTATGACACATGAAGCCGTACATCAGGAATTCTAATATATCACATGACTGCTATTAATTGGTTACTGTGTCAAACGATTTATGGGTGACTATTGAAAACTCAGATTGAAATATCCGTTCACCTTTGAAAGAGCGGCCGCAGACGGTCCGCAAAATGTTTGTCTGACATTTGATTTTAATCACTGATGTCAGACGCCTGGTTCGTAAAGCCTTTGGTTTCTACTGTAGGTTGTTTACACAATACATAAGCCTCCCAAAGACTAAAATCAAAATGCTAGCGGTTAAACTAAAAGAGGAACAAAATACTATTTTCGAGAGTAAATTAAAAGAATTATTAATAGATAAGTGTTATTTCAGTTTGGATGATTTTTTGAAAGACAAGCTATTGATATCAGATTCAAATTGAGTTTTATTTTGCTGCTTACATAACATTTTTAAATAAAAATATTACCTACTTATTTTCAAAACGTAATCGGTCCACCTCCACTCTGATCGTTGCTACGCCCAAATTGGGTAATTATGTACTAGCTTAACTTTAACACCTTACAATGTAAACTAACATAATTATTGCAATAAAGAATATGAAATATGAAATATGGTTGTAGACTAAACGTTTGTACCCTTTGATTAATTCGATACTCGAAACTTGCGTAGAGGTGAAGTCATTACAGTAGATAGATAGATATATAAATGAACTCTTTATTGCACACAACACCAATTAAAAACCAAACATTTACAAAAACAGAGAAATGAAATAGTAATATAATGTCGGTACAATGGGCGTAGCGGTTTCTTCCAGACAACCAAGTATGGAGAGAATATAATTAAAAGAATTGAGCGGTGGTGCTTATAAAACAAAAACTAATTACCTACCTATATTAGTTAGAATACATATTAAAAACAATACACACACACATACAGTAGTACCAGATTCAGTATTGGAGTCTGGAAACAGTGAAGCAACTCCGCAATGCTATTAATTAGCCTATGTTAGGTTTATCTAAGCACTTAGTTCTCACCTATTTTACATTTAACACAAGTATGAATGAAACTTGGATAAGTTATATACATAGTTTGTGATCTGCGGGATGATCGGCTAACGGCCGGTTCCTATAGGAACCCGGCCGAAAAATCGAAAAACCGGCCGAGGGAAAACGAAGCGTCATCGATGACACTTCGTTTTCCCTTGAAAAACTGACAAATTTTCGACGCCTCGTTGTTAATTTTTGACAGTTTTTCAAAGGAAAACGAAGCGGGTTAGCTAACCGGGTGAAAAATAGTAGCCTGTGTCATTCCAGTGGGGTGATCGGCTAACTCTGTTGCAAACAGAAATGATTGACATCGATCCTGTTTTAATAAAGTGTCAGTGCTAGTTTGTCAACTGACGTTCATAGGGTTTCGACAGATGAAATGTCAAAGTTTGTAAAAACAGGATCGATGTCAATCATTTCTGTTTGCAACAGAGTCAGCCGATCACCACACTGGAATAACACAGGTTACTATTTTTCACCCGGTTAGGTACCGCAACCACGTGCGCGAAAACTTTTTGCATATAAATAAATATGCTGTACCCTATCACACAACATCATGTAGCCCCAAACTAAACAGAGCTTGTAATACGGGAACCACATGACTGGTATACTACTAAAGTACATTTTTTTTCGTAAATACATACAAATTGTGCTTAGAAAACACCCAGACCTGAGACAAATATCTGCAAATAATGCAAATATCAGTCCCGCGGCGGGGAACGAACCCGCAACCTTCTGCGTCCGTGGTATCTTATCTTACAAGTTTCTCGTATACAAGCGCCAAAGATTTTTGCCGTTTCGCACACAACGACTCGCGTCGACGTATATGTATATATATGTTAAGGGATGGTATGCGTTTGACGTCCCGTAGGTAGGCGGACTATGCATTGCATCTCAGTCGCGTTGCTTGTTAAATAGCACAAAGGCTTTACCCACGGCTCTGTTATCTTTCATCACGTTTCTGAGGCACGTTTATTTTGTTATTGTTTACGTGATTGAATTTCCTGGTATTTCACTTCACATGCGAGTGCTTTTGTCATCATGACAGTCTCCAAATAAGATTGGCTTGCTGATAGATTCCCGACATAAATAATACATTAGGTCGTGTAACGTGAAAAAGTGAAAATGGAAAAGTTACCTACTCAGACAGTCTTAGAAAGTATTTGACTTTATTTGTAACTAGGTGTCGCCCTTTGTGTGCAACAATGCTCTCGCATTATTGTATTGTCAAACGTTTTGTTCGTTGCCCTCAGGAGCAGTAGGTACTTTTTTCTAGAAAATTATGTAGGTAGGTACCCCTGACAATATATATAGCCCTTCCTACCGGTGCAGTTAAATAGTCTGGTCGCTGACGGGCAGCAGCGTTAGCAGTGCGACAAACTGCAAACAAAAACTGTTTTACGGCAATCAAAACTTATGTTTTCCACACAGGTCTGGATCTCAATCGTAGTGCAACAGCAGAAGAAGTTTTTACAAATATCACAGATTAAGAACCTAGTATTAGACTAAAAATTCGGGCAGAATTATAATTTATATACACTTCGACAAGTTTCGGCTAAAATTAAAATTCGTAGATTTTTTTATGATGAAACATAGTCACGTCGTAGTTAGGTACTTACTACAAAGGAGGTAAGTTTTTTACTGGTTAACCCTTTGTTTACCTTTTTTGCAGCTTTATACGAGACAGGGTATAGGCATTCGTCCAATTATTTAAAAAAAAAGAGTGGTGCTAGCAACAGTTTGAACTATCACTCTATCACTTGAAATTGGGAAGTTCATACTTTTATTATGAATACCTATCTTACGCTAACATATTACTCCGAGGTATTCATAAAAGTACCGGGAGGAGATTTTAAGCGATCCCAATTACCGTTAATTAACGAAACATAAAACCTTTTGTTTTCAAAATAAAATGTTATTTTCGAGTATAAAAGGTCTTGCTTTTACATGGAAAAATGAAGTAAATGTAATAATGTAAAAATAATTAAAAGAGCAATATTAACACATTTAAAAATAATTAATTAATAATTGCGTGTTTCTAGTAAAGGAATAATGTCAATTCTTTGGTTTGAATGGCCAATATAAAAGTTTTCAGGCTATTTGTCAGCGCCATCTATTGTACGGGGATTAGCATTCTATGCTTTTAGTAATAAAACAACCGGGAAGTTAGACGTATGTCCCTATAATATAAAGGGCAATTTACGTAACGCCCACGAAATCTGTCGAACCGACCCTAAAAAGCTATTTTATAAGATAAATTCTGTACAACGCTCGAAAATCTGTTAATATGGGATTTTATTGCCCGAATATTTTTATTGGTTTTCAATCGCGTTAGGTTGGTACCTAACTCGTAGTGTTTGTTCATAGTTTGGTTGTTGTAGTACCTTCTTACATAAGTCCCTCCTACGAGGCGATTCTAATAATGAACACAAACGTTTGTGACGTATCCACGTGACGTAGTGGAGAAGATAACAAGGTTAAAATATCACACTTTTATGTACGTAGAATAAAAGTCTAAAGCGTTCACATTATTCTAGTTTTTATTTCATATCGATCGGTGCAATATTACCGAAGTTATAAGCATGGAAAGTTTACGTAGGTTTTTTAAATCTCGTCAGTGATCGCGAGTAGCGCGTGACGTCATCGCTCCTATACGGCGCCGCGCGCTGGGCGTCCGCAGTACATTTCGCTGCTAAGTTGTTTGCTCTCGTGCGCTCTAGTTATTTATATTAATTTAAAATAATGCTGATTGAGTGAGTGTATCGTGTAAATTATTGTTTTAGAACTAAAATGGAAGAAGGATTTCAAAAGGCCAACCTAACAACCTTCCCATAGTTCACGATATGATGGTGGCAGAATATTTTATAAAAAATAAAGAAATCATTAACCTTGGTATGGTTCAATAAACTGCGAGTCGCGTACCCTACATACCTACTAATATACATGTATCGGGAGCCCCCTTAATTAATTTAAATTTAATTTAATTATTTATTTTTTAAGTACATATATAAACAAAATATTCTGTGAATATTTCAAGCGTTTACCTGTTGCCGTTATTATTATCGAGCAAAAAAACGGCAAAAAAGTGGCAACAGAAATACATCATCGGTGAACATTTCAACGGTCTAACTATCACGGTTCATGAGAGCTTGGTGACAGATAGACGGACAGCGCCGTCTTAGTAATAGGCTTTTGGTTTTTACCCTTTGGGTACGGAACCCTAAAAATCATATTACTGGCAAAAACCAAGTACCTACCTAGTCTATCTACTAGGTACTTAGTTAATACCTATTTCACATGGCAAGGTTAAGTACCTACTACCTAGTATTTCACATGATATTTGAACAATTGACATCGAAATGATCCTGACAACAATATATATGCTGTTGTTTTTGGCCCTAATGGATGTGCTCTTCTTATAGCATTTGTCCATTTTTTCTGATTTTCTGATCCATGGGAACGTAAAAAAACAACTTTTCGGGTGTTTTTGTGGCCCTATTTTTACATTGAGACTCAATACAACATTTATTAGATGTACTCATGTAGTTTTTATTGATTTTTATTTAAAATAAACAAAGAAGTTCCGTGCGCGACGGGTACATTCGGGTAAATGCTTCGAATCCCCGAGTCGCTCGCCCGGAGACAGGAGCGGTGACGTCATCAACTATATCACGCTCGGTCCGCGGCTTAGACCGAAAATGTTAAGTTTGGACTTTTATATCTCGGTCAGTTTTAGAGATAGAAAAATAATAAAAACACAATTGTTCTTGTAATTTTTTGTAGAATATTTTGGCATATAAAACAAAAAATGGGTTTCTTCTTCATTATACCCCAATAAAAACAAATACTTGTAGATTCCCTGACTACGACTTACCCTTTCAAATCATAATTAGGTACGATATATTATTCTAAAAAGGAAAATATTGTTTTTATGTTTGTAAGGGGTAATCTCGAAAACTACTGAACCTATTTTAAAAATACTTTTATTGACTGAAAGCTACACTATCTATAATTGAGTGTTATAGTCTATGTTTATGATTGAATTGACAGACGAGTGAGGAAGGTCACACAAGCGTAGTAGGTAGCTACCGGGTCGCCTAGTTGTAGATAAAATGGATTCCACACCGATTGGCTACCAATAAGAGCGCAGAGAGAAGCCCGGAAATTGGAAATCTCTGCGCTTAATAGAAAACCTGATGCAACATCCATTTTGGATGAATTCGAATGTAGGTAGTTAAGAACAGAACTTATCTACTCAGTTGTAGATCCGATTGATATTACACTGGTTCTTTCTCAGCTGTTTTAATTAGATCTTGTGTTTAATTCAGTCTTAAGGTAAGGTTTTTTATTATATGTTGGACATCCCCCATCTAAAATGCATTATCATCTATGGATACCTACCTATCTATGTATTTGACTACATATATGAAATTTATGAGCTGTATTGATTCCATCCACTTTTTTTTATACTACTTGAAGATGGAACAACCACATGACACACATCTGATGTTAAGTGGTAACCATCACAAAGCATCGTAGATCACGTTTTTCCGGAACGTGCTCTACGATGCAACGCCCTACCTCTACTTCTCTTAGGTAGAAGAGAGTATTTTTGAAGGTAGTAGAGTTCTTTGTGAAGGGCTCGACAGGGGAGGTACCGCCACCATACCTATTTCTGCCGTGAAGCAGCTGAGCTATGGTTCGGTTTGAAGGGTATGGGTGCCGGTGAAATTACAGGCACAAGAGGCTTATCATCTTCATGCCTCAAATTGATGGAAATGAAAGATGTTAGATGTCTAAATCTAACATCTTTCATACACAGTTTTTAATAAAATATTCTTAAAAGAAGGTTATGAAGGTTGCAGCGCTCGTTGCGTGGCTTACTTCAGAGTTTCTAGCAGATCATCTTGGCCCGGGCACTGCTTGGATGGGTGACCAATAACAGACCTCGCAAACACGACGCTTAGTCGCGAGCGTCTGTCATATCATGCTGTCGTGATTGTCGCCGTGTGTGCGGAGCTTTGAACAAAATGTATGAAAATTGTCCCCCGCAGCTTGTCGCTAGCGTCGAATCGCTGACGTTTGTCGTCCAATGTGCGCAGGCTCTAAGTGACATTTGGATCTGAAGAATCTCTTTCAGAAAAGCACGTCAAAATGTTGGTTCCGGGTTTGTCACTTCACTTCACTTCTTTATTAAATGGCTTCTGGGATAGTTTCGATAATTTCGCCAGTATCAAGTTTAATTGTTCATAATAATATGAGGCAACGTAGTACGGCTTATAAGTCCAGTCGTGCAGTCTTCAGTCAGGTCCTGTTTTCTGCTATAGCCATGGCGACTATAACAAAAAACGATCGGCGCACAATTTTCTTCATCAGAGAATGCCCGTTCAATTCCATTTCACTAATACTTGTGTCTTGTATCTAACATTTATCGGTTGTAATACCATGAATATTAAACGACATACATTAGAAAATAAAATTTAATAAAATTGACAACCGTCGTTCATTATGAAAAAAATGGTGTCCTGGTTCCGGGTTTGTTAAATAAAGGTTGATGCGTGGGCCATTGACATTGACATACCTACACGTAGTGAGATATATTTCTGTGATGATGAACGACGATGAAAAACTAAAGAAATATGACTAAAGCATAGAAGAAGTCTTGAAATTCATTTATGCTCTGAATATTAACTCATACGGCTGATCTCTACTTTCTTATGTCCATATATCATTTGCTAGAAAGGGATGCATACTTTATCTCAATGCGATTTCTACGACTGCGTACCAGGGTATTTGTATGAACCTGCATAGCAATTTGTTCGAGCACCCTGGTACGATAAACTTTTTGAAGTCGCATTGTTATATGTATGCATCCCTTTCTAACTGATGATATTGGACATAAGAAAGTAGAGATCAGCTGTATTGAATTTTAAGACTTTATCTAGTTCTCTTCTAAATCTGTGCGAATAACCAATTTGGTTGTCAAACCAATGAAAAGTCATTTTGGTTTTCGTCAGGCTCGTTCATCATTGGTGTACCTACGTGTAATGTCCATATCCCGTGTATCAACCTATAGGTATTTAACAAACTAAGCCATATGTCGGAGACTCATACGAAGAAGGAAAGAAGAAGTAGGTATTACCTACTATCTCTAAATTTTACATCGACTCTTTTACTGTACAAGCTATACGCCTTTGGAACGCCTTTACTCTTTCTATAAGATCATCTAAATCCCTGCCTAATTTTAAGGATAAAGTATTTAAGCATTTCCTTTCTCTTGACTGCTAGGTTGTATTACTAAGGGATATTAATGTTATATTTTGCAAATAGGTATTTATGTAGTTTATGTATTATTAGATAATTATGTAGTCTATAGTTTCATTTTTATTATATTAATATTTTATGTTTACTTTTTATAAGGTATATTTTGTAGTTAGTTAGGTATGTGTATATTATTTATTCAGCTATTTTCGTATGTACACCACCGTCTTTTGTTTATCGTGCAATCCTGTCCATCCAAATGTTGTCTGGAAGAGATCGCTATTAGCGATAAGACCGCCCATTGTACCTTTTTTTTAAATTGTAAAGTTTCTGCAAATTGTATTTTATTAATTTGGTGTACAGACCAGGGACTGAATAACCGAAAAATTAAGATACCTTTATTTATCGGTATGACGTCATACCTTTATATTCCGGAAACCTAAATATTTCAATAGCTAAAAAAATTACGGTACCGAAAAATCAGGTATTGAAATACGAAACGGTATAAAGAGGTAGCGCTACCTAATCCCCAAGGATAAAGGTATTCTTTTATATAACCGCGTCTTCTGTCGTCCTTGGCTAGTTTCAGTTTACAGTACCTGGACGACTGAGCTTTGCTCGGTTTTTTTTAAACCGTGTTTTTGTAAATTATACGAAATACTTATTGATAAAATATGATTATTTTTTCCATCTTACCGACACATTAATAAGAAAATATGAACTGGTTACCCAATAAAAAATCACAAGTGCATTTAGTTTAACATTTTAATAGTTAACAGTAACATTTAACAGTTAATCAATCAATTTAGTAAGTATATTTTTATCATATTAATTATGAAATCCTAGTACTTCCTACCATACTATATTGTGGTTTTGTCGAGGATTTTCATTTGGAAGGTAGACTTTTGCCATGACTACTTTTGACTTTTTTGCCATGCATAAAGACCGGACTGGAGTTTAAGTCAACCTCAAAAAATTCGAATGTTTGCCCTTGGGATTTGTTAGAAAATGCTACGTTTATCATGCCATGCATGAAGACTGGACCACTACCCTTTACGTCAACCCCAACAAATTCCAATGTGCTCCGTCAATCTTTTTTTTTGAAAATAGAACCGTCTTGGTGATGTTTTATGAAGGTTGATTCTTCCCTTCACGGTAGAATGCGAACTGTTTCGTTGCGGGTTAAATACTGAAAATTGTCTAATTTTGAATTGTTTTACTTTTTCCCGCAATCGAAGTGAAAAGTAGAGTGTTTTACTCGGGCCAAAACCACCCATTATAACTCGGTCTTGTCATCCTCCCTCGCTACGCTCGGGGGTATAACAACCTCGTATATAATGGGATAGTTTAGTCCCTTGTAAAACAATCTACTATTACACCATTTCATAGTCCTTCTGATACGTCTAAATTATGCGACAACATTATCAACGCATTTTTTTCAATTTTAGTTCGTGTGATGGCAAGTCTAAAATGTTGACACTATTGAGAAATTTTGTTGTTACTTTGACTGCTCCTTCAGGTGGATCTTTCATTGAGTCATGGCTTTAGTAGATTTTGTATTTACTATACTTACTATTGTAGAAGTTTGGCAACTATATAATAATTAATTTTTTTCAACATCTTTGTTATGAGGCGCGAGTATTGCTCTGTCTTTCATTCCTTCATAATTTCCATTGACTAAGCAGTTACCTAAAGCCCTCTATACTTACATTTTGATCGAGTTTAGGCCAATGCGAGCGTAGGCAAATTGATACATGAAAAGAGCTACCGTCTAGACGTTCGGCAAGTCTATGCAAACTATTGCAAACGGTCAATGTAGACGAGTTTTGTGGACTTGCCCCAAGAAAGCTGCCCAAACGTTGTGCAATTGGCCAGGTGCATGCGAGCGCCTTTGATTTGTGCAGAAAAACCGTCACTGCTCCGAAGTGAGACGACTGGTCGCGAGCGACTGCGAGTTGTGACAATACCTACACGCCAAATGAACTCTATACACGTTGGCGGTTGCGTTTACTTGGCCAGCTAGGCGAGCGACACCGAACAATGGCAAGGCAAGGGTAATATGCTATCTATACGTTGGTGTATTGGCCTTCGCTCGGCAAGGCTCCACCAACATGTATTGCAGGCTTAATACTTCATAAGATCCGGGCTGCGTGCTGGCCAATTCACGGTGCGTTTTAATCTCTTCGCAATATGGTCGAACTTGTGCAGTGGCGTGAGTTCGGCCATTATCTTGCATTAGAGTTGAATTTTCCCCTATTAATCCCATGTAAAGTATCACGTGAGTTTCTAAAACCTCTGTTATACAGCGTTTTGCCGTCAAACCTCCTTTTCATGTACCTATAAAACCTTCTAAACCAAAAACTCTTTGGTTTAGTTAGTGCTTCTTAAAAACGACATCTATTGTCAAGTAGCTTTTAGTGTTGCGGTGTCGGCAAAACAGTTTAGTTTTTGTTTACAGATGCTCGTAAACGGGCAATTTTGTCAATTTCTTGCTGCAATGGTATAGCCACCAAACTGCCGATTAAATCTCTCACAAAGTGCAATAATTGCAATATTGTAGCCCGGCAATTTTACCGCAATCGCCCTACTGAAATATATTTCAGAACAGTCGCAAGTATTTAATGTCTAGTCGGCTACATTGAAAATTATTTATCCAGCTTTGACTTCACTGCAATATTGCCGTATATCGTCTTTGCTCTTGTTTAGGTGCATCTTATTTCCCTCGCTCACCTCCCCCCGTCTCGTCCTGTAGCTGCCACTGCTGTCTCCTCAATCTAACCGCAATATGCTCCGCGTGTACGAATAAATCTCCTCAGCAATCAGTTGCTGAATCTTCAAGGGTTATACTCGGCAATGTCGGCTTGTATTGCAAAATGAAGTTGCATATCTAATACCTTTAAACGATATATATAATCTGGATCTCGGAAGCGGCTCCAACGATTTTCATAAAATTTTGTATTTAGGGGGTTTACGGGCGATAAGTCGATCTAGCTGGGTTTTATTAATAGAAAATGTTGTTTTATCCAAAAAAAGGCTGCTACAATATCATCAGCATACTAAAATGACTCTTCCTGATATCTATTGGCGAGTAGTATTACTACTGTTTTGGCAACTATAGCCATCAGACATCGAGTTAGTATATACTACTACTATAGAGTCACAGTCTTCAAGTGAAAACTGACAAAAATCGTCCAAGCGTATTTGACATAAATCAAGTTCAAAATGACAAATTTGCACTAATTTAGACCTAAGTCTAAGTAAGTAAGTAAGTTTTGGTGCAGATACTCTTTTTCCACGTTTCTGCCTCTATTTATAATAACTCGATGCTGTCAGCTTAACAACAACTAAACTGTTTTACCGACATAGCAACACTAAAGCTACTTGACAAAAGATGACGTTGTTAAGCAACACTAAGCCAATGAATGTTTGGCTTGAGGTTAGACCAAGAAAATTAATTGTTTATATAAATTATTGATAAAATATATGTGTCTTTTCAACTCACGTGTTTACTTAAATTGCCTAAAAGCTCTTTAAAAAAAAGTTTATTTAATAATTAGAATACGATTATGACTCTTTCTGTCATCTATGGGCGAGTAGTAATACTATTTTATTATTTACTAATTTTTACTAATTTTATTATTAACTAGAGTCCAATAATAATGCCGAAGAAGAAAAACCAGAAACTGAATATGATTCTGAATGTACTGATTGTATCAAAGAAAATGAAATTGATAAAGGGAGCTACCATTTCTGTCAAATGCTGCCAAGTGAGCTACAATTTGTACGACCATGCATGCGGAATATGGCATACAAGCACATGTTAAAGATTGTAGAATCTTTCAAAGGACCTTGGACCTTGTAAACATTAATAATAGTACATCAGTAATAATAAAAAACCATGCATAGTTCAGTAAATACTTATATTAATTAAACTAAATTTTCAATTAGGTAGGCATCTCATAAATTTAACATACTAAAAAGTTCAATTAACTCAAGCTAGCTTATTACTAATTTTGGTATTTTTCCATAGCTAGAAATTGTCGTAATCACATTTAAGGCGGATCATAATAATTTAAACATATTTATATAATATAAAACATTTAATATTAGTTCCTTTTTTAGGAAATTGGCGTTTTTTATGGAGAATTTCGAGAAAATGATTTCTCAATACATACATTTTTGTATTTTTATCTGAAACTACTTATCCAATTTCTATAATTTTGTATTTATAATTGGACAATATTGTGAAAAGTATGCGTAGCCTTATTTATAAACGAAAACGAACACATAAAAAAATACAACGAATTTAAGCATTGAAGACAACACATGAAATGAACTGTTTTTAAGTTTTATTTTTGGGGATGAACTTCCTCTTTTTCTTCCCATTATTACGTAGGTAACAAGCAATAAAATACGTAGCAGTATTTTCTAGTAGGTTAGATAGAAGGTATAAAAATGAAAGCAGGTAGTAACTAAGTAATGTGCGTGCGTGAGCGCGTGCGTAACAGAACGAATACGAAAACCTAAAGAATAACTCCTGTCAGCACAGCATTCGGTGATCGGCGCGCCCCCAAGCGAGCCTCCCCCTCCCGTCCCGCCAGCCACCGTCACCACCCCGCTTGCATCCTTACCGGCTCGACTTAATATTTTTTCGGTACCGTAAATCTATACCGGTAAAATAACGGTATAGCCCAACCTCTATCGGATAATGGTATCCTTACGTTTTTACGGTACTGATACCTTTATACCGTAACGTTTTCAGTCCCTGGTACAGACAGCGTCAGAGTCTGGTAACCCCCCTAGTTAACGTTAGTAGGTTCAAACCGTCGCTGTGTCGGTCGTGGATCTCGAACTTTTTGCACAAATGTGTTTTTTAAACCTTCTCCTCCTTGCTTACGCATATTTAATTTCGTCCATGTATCTATATGTGACGATGGAGTGGCGGTTACAACACTCGACATTAATCTATACGTTATAAGAGTACTGGGTTCAAATCCCTCAATGCCTAAATATGTTTTTGTGTTTTTTATTTTCGTTACTAACACAATGGACTACGTTTTAAGTGTAGTAGGTAAGTTACCTAATTATTTAAGGTAAAATAATAAAACAATTTTCAAAAGTTATAACAAATTTATTAAAACACCTTTTAACATATCGCAATATAGATAGTTATTACTTATTTTTTAGAATTTTTAATAATGTTTTATATGATAGAATAATACTTAATTTACCCATATATGATTAACGAGTGAACAAACATGTTAAGATTGGAACAGGTTATACTTGCCGTATAAAATCCAATAAACAATTTAGATCACTCGTAAATACTTACTCTGGTATTTTATCTATTATTAAAAACATTATATATCTGAATATTTATTAATACCGAATGGGATGGATGTCTTTCACTTAAAATAATTTGTCAAAGCCTTCTTTTCATTTGGGTAACCAAAGTCCGCCCAAAACCACTACGACGCATCAGTTCTTAGGACCTCCTGTTGCAGGTGGACAACACTTCACTCGTGTCCCAATTAGGACAAATTGACCCCACATATGCTCACACATTCTCCACATATTTAAATCTGCACTTTTAGATGACCAATGCTGTGGTGATTATGCCCGTCTGAGAAGCGAGCCAATTGGTCAGAATTCGCGAACGATGAACCACGCAGTTATCATGAACTAAATACACGGTTCCTTCTGGACGCTTATCCACTGCTTGCACTGTTAACAGCATTATTTCTTGCAAAACTGGCCAATTATGCGTCCACTCACTTCAACAATTTCTCCTGGTCCCATTGATGACATCCATCACCAATTACCTGAAAATAAAAACACAATATTATAAACGTATGACTGTGTTTATATAATATAAAAGGGAATAGGTTTACTAAGCACATTGTTTATGATAATCCTACTTATAATTGTCATACCACTTACCTAATGTTATTCTGCCATTTCCTCTTACATTTGATGGGTTGTAGGTTATTTTGCAAAACGCACTCTTTAGCTCAATTTTTCGGCTGTTATATATGCACAATTCTTTTTCATAAACAAAATCAATGACACACACCCAAGACGAAACAAGTAACCTTTTGTTTTGAACTATCATTTAATACACAACTACCCTCAATAGTCCAGTGCTGCACAGAATAATTTTAAGTAGTTGCGCACTACCGTGATAAACAAATGAAAAAGTTACTAGCTGACGCATCCATTCATACCTACACAAAATAATAAACGTATACTGTAACTTAAAATTTCGTCATAATTGCCAACCGCTATGATAGCTCAGTTAGTTAGAGCGTCTTATTCATAAACTGATGTGAATAAATTGCTGGTTCGATCCCCCAGCCAAGTATAAATATTTTTGTATAAGATTTTGTCCATTTGAATATGGTAGCCTCCACGGCAGCAGTTTAAATTTATACTTGAAAGGGGTATACCAGATCATGACGCTGTGTGTACAATAAAGAATTTATCTATCTATCTATCTCTAAGATTACTACGTATACATAGGTATTTTAAGAAACTTATCTCGTAGGTAGTTAGTTATCTAGGGGTGAAAGGAGTTCCAAATCCCATCTCCGGAACCCAAGCCAATCACTTGCACTGCACGTGATGATCCCTGCTAACTAACAAATGGGACTCTGGCGGCCGGCATAACACTGGCACAGCTGAATCCCCTGGCCGCTGACGGGCAGCAGCGTTGGCGGTGCGAGAAGCTGTGCCCTGCGATCCCTAACCCAGCGTGGTGAATATGGGCATATCCTCCTTCTTATAGGAGAGGCCTATGTCCAGCAGTGGACTGATTAGGCTGGTGTTGTTGTGGTGGCAGACTACAATTTTCACAACCTGGCTCACATAAAATTGTATGTTTAGGTTGATAGGAAAATGAGGAACGAACCTACTTACCTACTTTTGTAACTCAAACATAGACACGAACTTCAATTGCGCCCTAAACTTCAAAAACCAACTTAGTTGTTGACAAGACGGACTCATAACGTCGTTAGGCTCAAAGTGCATAACTACGTACCTACTGGGTCTGTGCCAACAGTACACGAACTCAAGTTCTAAACTCTGATGGCAAACTTCTATTTATAACATTAGCACAGCGCCAACCGACATAGACAACTTGTTAACGTGTAGAACTAGGAACTAACTTGAAGATTTGTTTACCCTCAGAATAGGACCTTTATTCGGGGGATAAAGATTCTCAAATGACGACCGCGTTCTGGATGACGAAGTGTAGGAAGACACTCCACCAGATGGACCGACATCAAGTTAAGGAAATAGGTGGGAAAGAGCTCGAGCCCTTTCATCGTGGAAATCCTTGAGGAGTCCTGTGTTTAGCAGTGGTAGATCTTATATGAGCCTGTCTGATCCCACTGTATGCCAAAGAACTCCTTTCCCAATTTCCAAACTTCTCGATCTTGAGAATATGCTTGCCAAGATACCGAAAACTGGCACTATACTAACTGGAGTAAAAATTTTTTGGGGGATTAGGAACCTACCTATCCGTAGCTAATTTAAAGCGGGGCAAGAGATATCCATCTAGAGAATTCATATCAGTATCTCTAGTTAGAAATAACGAGATGTGATGCTGCTGTGGCTGCTGCGCGATAGTCATAGCTGCTATGACAAAATAAACAAACTAGCTCTTTTTCGTTTATCAACGATGACCATTATTATAGAGTCTAGATGATTTAAGTGTCAAGTGGTAAATTACTCAATAAGGGACTCTGAAGTGGTCTAGGACATGTGTATTTTCTGTTGCAGTGGACCAAGAAAAACCCAGCTAGAACAGAGTAATATGTATTTATTGTGTAAGTAGGTAGACAGTCGTCGTTCGGAACGAGAGCGCCCAGAGCCGCCATCTTTGCTCTTATAGGTTTAATCAGCGCCTCCATCGGAGGAACTCGAAAGTAATATGTAATGCTTAAGTTCTTACATACCTTGTGGTTCAGCAGTGGCAGCACAGATGGTGCTGAAACAACATGGTTAGATGTTGTACCCACCTACCTTGCCACAGTACTTATAGGTACCATCCTCTTAGGCTCTTGTCGAATTTATTCATAAGAAAGATAATAATGGTCAGTAAGTTATTGCATGTGGAGCCGAAGTTTCCCTTTTTTTTTTGGTTAATACATTGGTGCAAAGCTGAGATTCAAATCCGCATACAGCCTCCGTATCAGAAGTCAGGGTAAGTACAGATAGCGGTACGTATCTCTGCGCATGGGTTTCTCTCTCTCTCTCGCCTCTAGCTTCCATATGATACCTTACTTTTGACTTCTACACAATAACGATCAGCGCTAGAGTTTCGGGCCGCTATTTGTAGGAACCTAAGACGAAAGTAGGTAACCTGGACCGGGTGGCTAGGTACTTGAGTAATTAGGTAACTGTCACCACGGTCCCTACTAAGTAATTGCCAACCAACCTAGGGCACAGAAGTAGGAAGGCCTACTTACGGTTTAAAACGTGATGAAAATGTATTTAGGTGTCACCCAGTCAATTAGTTTAGGTATCAAATTATGACATGAATAAAGACTATAATAGAAGAAATAAAAATAAGTTAATCCTTCCCTTGACCAAACTTGAACTAGTCAGCAATAGCCCGCTCTTCAGATTGATCAGAATATATAACAAAATACCCGAGCGCATAAAAAATGAGGATAAAGATTCTTTGTTCTGTAAAAACTTAAAACTACTTTTACTAGAAAAATGTTATTACTTTGTTGAAGAATATCTTTTATATAGAATAAAGGTTCATCCTGTGACATTTAAATTTGCATGATAATTAAGTATAGTTGATTAAGTGGCTATTGACATTGACAACAATTTTTATTTGTATTTTTCCTTTAATTATTTTAATTTGACATTAATTTTTATTTGTATTTTCCTCTCATTATTTTATTTCAATTTAACATAACCTTTATTGACTTGATTACTAATTTTATCTTATTTCATTACGTAATTACATAATTTTTAGTATCTTTTATTGTGTTGTTGACCAATGATAAATATAAATTTTTATTAGCATTATATTATGTAAAAATAGGCTCAGACAATATTGCAATACCCTAACAGGGTGCACATGTCTAAACTATTAAGCTACCTACTATCTAAGCTTTGTTATTTTGTACTTGTGAGCAAATAAATGAATATAAATATGAATATGAATATCACCCAGTCAGTCATTATAGAATTCGGTATTTCGACTTAACCGGAATGAAATTTCTGCCGTGAAGCAGCTTTGCTTTATCGGTTTGAAGGGTGTGGGTGCCGGTGAAATTACCTACAGGCACAAGAGGCTTATCACCTTCACGCCTCAACGCAGGGCGTTCCGAAAAAGCGTGACCTACGATGCAATGCTTTGTGATAGGTAATGGTTACCACTTAACATCAGGTGGACCATGTGCTTGTTCCATATTCAAGTACCATAAAAAATACCGAATTATTCGAATTTAACTGATTTCTATTTACGTTTGGTTTGAAGAAAAAATACCACCCCTAAGAATAAATTACTTATAACTTCTTGTTCCCTTGTTTACGAAGCATGACCCAATTCTGCCATAACCTCATTACCGTCAGCAATTCCTACAAAGTGTTTTGGTTAAAGTAATAGTTTAACTATTTCTATCACGTCCTGTCTAAATCTTATAGGGTATTCTTGTCACGGCGGCAAGGCTTTATCGCCATGTTATCTGTTCTCGGAGCTTACTTACCTAAATAAATATCTACTTATAAAGTAACTTTGAGGTACCTACCCTTAGACCCTTTATGCTGCAACTTTAATCCTTGGAACAGCTAAGGAATGAAGCTCTTCCGGCGTCAGTGTTTCCTGATCACCACGACCGCTGACTAGGGCAAGTTAGTCAGTGGTGCGACTTAGGGGTCTTCAAGCGAAGAGTAAATAGGTTCTTTCTTGGCAAGCTTGCTACATCGTCGACCGCATCATTACATACCAACAAGTAAGGTATAAACAAAAAACTTTGTGTTAAGCCTGTAGGTGTAGGCATCGATATACTAATTTATCTCAATGGATGTAGGAAGGTATTCCCAGGAAAGCCTGAGTGTGAAACGTGTGCGTTAGTTACCCCATCGGAATGTTCTTCTTCTTTTTATTTATGGCCTTCAGGTATAGGTATAGCGTCCACAACTTTGCCACATCGGAATGTTCGCAATGGAATGGAATGATCGCTGATGATATTAGGTAAATACAATAGTAATTAGGTAATACATAACAGACAATAACTATTGAAAGTACAATGGACGGTGTTATGGTGACAGTCTAATAACGTTAATAACAAAAGAACCTTCCTAGATAGGCGATTTAGCGATTGTCGCATTGTCGCAATTGGGTAGATACACGCGCAAATTCAAATGAACCTTCACCACTGCCTATATAGCCCTACCCAACCGTGAACAACATACACTAGAAACATCAAAGAAAACAAAATTCGGACATCAATTATTTATTATTTATGTCTCTAATCTATGTAGGTAGTAGCTTATTTGTAAGTATAGAAAATAGCTTCAAATACATGGCAGGTCATACACACTACCTAACTCTTGAATCTACAAATAATTTTACAATTTATTTACTTCTTTTAGCATTCTTTCTATAGAATTAACTACAAGCACACGAAAAAATAAATTAATTCAGTTAATTTGGTAGTTATAATGGCAGTATCACTCGACAAAGTTTGGTTTACATTAAAATCATTTTTTTTCTGACTAGAACCACAGATATGTGCTATTAAATAAAAAAAACATTTAATTCAAGCTAAAAGCCATTTCTAGATATTGCTAGATATTCAAATTAATATTCTTTTCATCCCCCCATCTCGGAAAGAGTATTTTTGCTCTTCGATATCTGAGTGCAAAAGCAGTTTTTATCCGCTACACTAAAGGATAAAGTAAATTGAATTTAGATCATCGTGTGCAATAAGTTTGTGAATTCAAAACATCATTAATCCTATTTGCTTCTACCTCCGTGGTGCCGTATTTATCATACAACCTTTTTAATTTGTTAAAAACTCAGATTCGGAACCTTCTTGGTGTACATTTTTTTAACTTTTTAATTTTAAACACAGATATAGAAGAGACCTACTATCTCTACTTTCTATGTCCAATATCATCAGTTAGAAAGGGACGCATACATATTTGCTAAACTTTTATTTTGCATTTAGCCATTTCCTCGCTGAGGTGGGATGAAAAGTTACGTGTTGCACTCGAGTGCAAAGATTTTACACCTCGTGCTCTTTTGATTCCCTCGCAACGGTCAGGATTCTAATTTCTGAATCACGAGCGTAGTGAATTTGAGAATCCTTCGCTTGCTCGGTCATCAAAATTGAGCACGCGGTTAAAAAGCAACTTTGCACTCTTGTATAACAAATAACTATTATTATTTAAGATGTACTATCAGCGACTAGTCTACCTTACCAATTTTAAAACAGTTTCGCTTGCAAGCAGTTTAACTTGCTGACCCCGCTTTTCTTCTCCCCTTATTTTGACCAATCGGAGATACAACATCTGTTTCTTTTTGAAAAAGTCCTTTGTTTTTATGAGTCTTCGAATTGAAGTATACGTTTACTAGTGTTTAAGGGTTTAAAATTTCACAAGGCGTAGCTAGCAGCTAGTCGCTGCACAGAAAATGAACCATAAAGATGGTTAGGTAGACTTGTAGCTGATAGTACCTATGTAGATGATTTGTATCTTAGGTAAGTACAAAACTTACTGCTAAAGTGCTAATATTGTTTTCGGTAGGTACATTTTGGGTATCAGTCAAGTCAATAACTTAATTTATTGACTTGACACATGTCTTCAACACTAATAAATCATGCTAAATAACTTTTACTTATTCTGGACTCAATTTAGGCAACTCATTTAGACTACAAATGTTTCTTAACTATTACATTCAATACTATCAATTCCACGTGATTTTTTCACTTAAATGGCATAAAATTATGCATAAAACCTTTTATTAGGAAATATTATATTTATTTGGATTTAGCTAAATAAGAATACAATCACAGTATTTTTTATAAAGCAGACGACAGAATCACTACATCAATTATGTAAGTTTTTTTACAGAAATAAAAAGTTACAGAATTTCAAAAGATCTTTTCGAAATTTATATTCAAATTAAGTAGATACATAATTAATCAGAATATCAAAGGCATTGATTAAATACTGATTACCTGATTAGGCAAGATTAAGTACCTAAATAAAAACACATACCTTACAAACTAAGTTACCTAAATTGAAAATGAGTATCAAAAAAGTTATAAATATATTATTTTAACCCAACCAACTCTGAATATTGGAATAAAATTGGAATGAATAAATATTAATCTAAATATTAATATATTTATAAAAAATGGCACATAAATGGGACAAATACAAAGTCCTAGTCACTGTAGTGTAGGTACATACTAGAGATGTTCCGAGTATTTTATATATAATTGTCTATATTTTTATACACAAAACGGCGCTCTGACCCGTGCAAAGACTACAATCGAAATTTATGCGAATTAAAACATGTTCCGCAACGCTCGTAGGCGGGGCGTTTGCACTTGCGCTCGTATCAGTTGTTTAAACGAAGATAACCGAATCCATGATCGGCTTGGCCGACTAATCGGTTAGTCGGCTGGTCGGCCAAAGTCTTAGGCGGCGTCCTAATTGGCAACGATCGTACGATGGCGCGATGCGTTTTCGTCGATCGACGTGAATAAACACACACATTTCTTTAGAGTGTCCTAATTGAAGCTCGCAAGTCATCGCGCGAGCACAGGTTAAAATTTTCATCGCACGACCAAAACGCATCGTGTCATCGTACGATCATTGCCAATAGGGATGATGCCTGGGTATAAAAATAATAATTATAATTAGTCCGTCAATTAAATTATCAAAAAATATTGGACACGTATTTTTATATTTTTAAAATCAATGTAATCAGTGGGGGCTCGTGACGTCACTTGTATGTAAAAAGTGTACTTACCCGTGACGTCACGCGGAACTTCAACGCACTATAACTTTGTCATTTTTAGATTAATTGACAAAAGAAAAAATTCGTGTCTAATATTTTTTGATAATGTAAATGACGGAATAATTAGTTTTTTTCAGGCATCTAGCCTATTAGGACGCCGCCATAGTCGTCACATCTCTAGTACATACACATACAAACAGCCTACATGCATATACACTATACAATAGCCTCTAATTCTAACCATAATCATTATGTCTCAGTCACATTGCAAATCCAATTTCAATTAACATCAGGGGGCAGTGGTTATACCTACTCACTATGCTTCTAAAATGTTCAATATAATTTAGAATACCACTAAGAATGTTAAGTATACTAAATCACACCAATATTATAAATGCGAAAGTTTGTGTGTATGAATGTTTGTTCCCACTCGGCTTAACGGCTAAACGGATTGGGATTAAACTTGTAATATATATGTTATGGACAAAGTGATTAATGCGGGCATTATTCATAGTGCCCGGGCAATATGAATAATGACCAGCTACTTAGGGCAAAGTGATTAATTATTACCTAAACTTCATTATTTATCACATTGACCGGTCATTATGAATAATGTTACGTGATCATCGGGCAATATGATAATATAGCTACTTTGGGGATGGAGTGAGGGGAGGGAAGCAAACGCGTGACACGCGCTAACCAATCAGAGCCCGTCATGGCGGCGTACGAACGTCCATCGCTTCACTGTTCACTACACAGCTCTCAGTTTTGCATTCCAAGCGAATACGGACGGACGCAGACGGATAATTTCGTAATTCAGTTTCGTAACTAAAGTGAAGAAAGACTAGCGAAGTTCATAAGGCATCGCTAAAAGGAAGAAATTTGTGTTTTAAATTTTGATTTAAAGTCTGAAATAAAAATAATAGTTAAATATTGTGTCTTTTATTATTCTGCCCAACAGGTGATGGGCGTTATGTATATTGCCCGGGCAATTTGATTAATTCAATAGTTCTTATCACATTGCCCTCACATATTGGTCATTATTCATAATGCCCGGTCATTATGTATAATGACCAATTAATCACATTGTCCATAACATATATATGGATTATTGAATTTAAGACCCGGATTATCACAATGGGTAGAAGCTATTGTGCTGAAAACAAGTTTAAAATGCTGTCCAAAATATTCGAACCAGACGATCCCTGCCTAAAGTCGGCAGCGCAATAAAAAATGTGACTGACGTCATCATCATCATCATTATCATCAGCCAATAGCAGTCCACTGCTGGACATAGGCGTCCTCCAATGAGCGCCGTTGCGTCCTGTCCTCAACTCGACGCATCCAGCTTCTACACTCGAGACACGTTCCCCACTCAAGAACTCCTATACCCCAACGGTTGTCGGTATGCAGACATGGCTAGCCCACTGCCACTGCAGCTTGCTAATTTTTTGAGGTATGTCGACAACTTAAGTTCTGTCGTAGTCTCGTAGTGGATTTTATCTTTCAGAGAAACACCGCGCATAGCTCGTGCTATAGACTTTAAACTGGTGGACTAGCTGTACTGCAAGTGTCTGTGTTTCGGCTCCATGTCATCCATCGTAGGAGGTGAAGTCATGGTCGATAATCTTGGATAGCTTATTGTAAATATCTGGATGGGGCATGGCACCTTGAGACCTTCTTAATACAGGGCTGCTAGTCACGTCAAGGAAAGGAAGCAAGTCTAGTCTCGATGCGCCGCCCAACATCATCAGCCAATAGGAGTCCAATGCTGGATATAGACTTAACCTAATAAGCGCCCTATCCACAGCTAGATGTTAACGAAACTCCATTGCTCCATATCAATATTTCGTCAATATATAGATTTTAGAAAATCTTACGAATGCACATAAGGAATGTTGTTTTAAGTTTCTCCAAAACCATCATTATCAAGATTCGTTCAATTATGTTTTTATAGATGCTTCAGCAGGTAGATTTTACCTTATCAGTGAATTCTTAACAGTTTTCATATGCTACAAACAAAATAATAATTGTCCATATTCATCCATACTATAGTAGCTTATATTTGAAGTTTGACAGTTTGGAATCGCAGCTTTATTCATAAAATATTTTATTCCATTTTTCATATGAATTTTTTTTTGTAGTACCTATATATCTAATGTGAATTTATTTTGACTATGATTGAACTGCTTGATAGTAAGTAAGTACTTTCAGTATGTGGACTTGCAATTAATTGGGGACCATCTTAAGTAATCTCTCAAATAGCTACTACATGGTTCAAGCACTTGACAATCGGTATCCTTTGACCTACCACATAATAGGGAAATAATACTGACAATAAATAATCATTTCAAAGTCATGTCAAGCTAGATGTTCATGCTATCGAGCTCATCTAAAAGAGAAAGCAGATGAAGACTCTTGACCCTGTAATTTCATTGGCACCATTCACCAAACAGCGATGTGAAGGAATATTATACATTTCTGCCAAGTAGAATGGTTCTTCTCTGGATCAGCTCCTTCAGAAGATGTCAAGCAAGGTAGAACACAGCTCTTGACTAAGACCTCTCACCAGGCTACCACCATACCCAAGTCCGGCACGACAATAGCACAGGGTTCGTCTGGCATAGGCCGTTTGTATGCAGGTCTTGGCTCCAGTTTCTCAATATCAACTGGAACACCTTTCTGCTGGGACATTTCTACGATGCAGTGCTTTAGCTTCATATCGCTGGAATCACAGACAATAATGCTTTTCATTAGTCTATTCTGAATTTTAACCTTTCGAGTATCTTATGTCCATGTGTGGGACTAGCGAGTGCCACAGATAAACATTTCTCAGCCCACTCACGTCAGAAATCAGAAATCAGATTATTTATTCGTAAACATCAGTACATATCATCCCAAGATCGGGATGTGTGGAAAGAGGGAAGGGAGGCCTTTGCATTGCAGTGGGATCAGACAGGCTAATAAGATAAGATAAGATTTTATAGAGCGTTGTCCTGGACAATGTCCTGTAATTAGTTTTTTTTTTTCCTCTTATCTGCAATCGGCTGTTCAGCCATAATCAGATGTGATCTGGGGGTGCGTCTGGGCGCAATTCCAATGAGTTGCGCCAGAAATTGGTTGTGTGAGAGGTTTGGTCTGCCAGTAGTTTAGGCATGAAAACTTTTATTATATCATAGAGATAGGTACATTACATAATAGAATTTCAAACTGACTCAAGTCAAATAGAATTAATTGTCATAGATAATGTCAAAATATGGTAATAAAATAAATTCGAGGTATTCCTCGTAAGGCACCCAGATGAAGCGCACCAAGTTGAAGCGCAGCAAAGTACTTCCTCATAGCACACCCGTTTTGGTGCGCTTCAGTCTATAGGTACAAATGATAAGATTTTATTCCTAGTTGCGCCAACCAATGATAATATAGGATCTAGAGATGTACTATCAGCAACAAGTCTACCTTACCACCTTAAGGGTGCATTTTCTGTGTAGCGACTGGCTGCTAGCCCCAACTTGTCAAATTTTAAACACTAGTAAATGTAAACTAGAGGCTTATACTTAAATTCGAAGAGTCATAAAAACATAGGGCTTTCTCAAAAATAAACAGATGTTGTATCTCCGATTGGTTAAAAAGTGGACATAGAAAAAGGAGGAGTCAGCTTGCTAATCTGCTTGCAAGCGAAACTGTTTTAAAATTGGTAAGGTAGACTTGTCGCTGATAGTACTTTGTTGCACTTAATCTGGGTGCGCTACAAGGAACCATAAATTCATGCAAAATACTATTTTATGTAAACACAATTAAATTAGATATTAACCTAAGTAGGAAGGTTACGAGTGATGAGTGTGTGGGGTTCTCTCCAAAGCTCCAGTCTCTTAGGAGTCTGGGCACCGCAGAGGATGGCCCGTGTTATGTGTGTGTGTGTGTGTTTGTGTAGTCCTTGTGAAAAATTGCATTATTCTATAACTTGTATGTCTTTGTCCATTAAAAATTCATTAACATGATAATAACACACAAGCAAGCCAAAGGGTTAAATAATTAATAAGGAGTGAAAATATATACAAGACAAAATATTTAGTACCGACTCGGTTTGACCAACCAATCCCCATGCCTAGCTATTCCCCCTTCACAATGGGGAGGCTTATGTTCAGCGGTGGACTGAAGATGCTGGTGTTGATATTGTTATGGCAGACTTTGGCATTAAATTACAGGTTCTGCCTGGTGGTCACAGCTCGGCAGAACGTAGGTGCTTACCTCAACTTGATGCAAACACAGCATAAGCAGCTGATGATAGCCATCGTCACCAGAACAGCAAAGGTGGCGATGACGGTGTCCAGAAGACTCAAGTCAAACATAGACATTGCAACAGGCTGTCTCGCTCTTTACTCACCCTGAAATACAAGCGAAAAGAGAGTTATAATTCCATGTTATCATGAAAAATAGTTTTGTTTTTGTTGAATTAATTATACGCACAAGTGCTGAGGTTTAGGGTTTCAAGCCATTTTGAATTCGCCAGTCGCATTTAACTTGCAGTCTTGCACATTATAAACTTTTATTTTCATGGTTCGTTGCTTTATTAATTTCCTTTTCAATTTTTATTCCTGTTTTAGTGTTTTTGTTCACCTTCCTCTTCGCGTTGCTTTGTTTGTTTGATTTGATTGATTCAATTTCATGATTGTTTGATCAGCTTTTTTTTTGTATTCGACACAGTTTGACAAGCGTTTGACTGATTCGAGTAAAAACTCCTTGTCAGAGAATTCTTTTCTTTCTTCATTTTAAGTTAAAATGTAACTGTTTGGACATGGTTTGGACGATATTTTGTTCGTTTGGTTGGATTCTTGTTTTCGTTTACACGTTGTTCAGAGGGCTTACCACGGGTTTTGATAGTTTTCGAAAACTTTTTAGGTTTTGGTATCTTTCCATACATTTTCGTACAGCGCCTCTAGGGAAACGTGCATGAACTACGAAAATGTATCTAAAGATCAGTGTTGCCGTTTTTTATTTGGAGAAAATGCTAAAACATCTTGCAAAAAATGCTAAATTACTTTTAAAAATGCTAAAATCTATATTTTTCTTTTGAATTCCTTAGGAATTTTGAATTTTTAGGTAACGTACAAAAAAATGTTAATCATAAAAATATGCTAAATGCGAATTTTTCAAGCTAACAGACCCGAAAATATGCTAAATTTAGCATTAAAAATGCTAAAACAGCAACACTGGGAAAGATACCGAAACTTATAAAGTTTTCGAAAACTATCAAAACTCGTGGTAAGCCCTCAGGTAAAACAATTGATCTAAGTACATATCAGCGAACCAAACCAACCCCCTTCTCTTTTCGTCCGCAACCAATCCAAGGCTTTCATGTAACGTTGCGTTTCGTTCAGAAATTATAGGATCTCACTAAAATAGGTAAATAATTTTAGCGATGCAGGTATTAATAAAAAATGTGGGAAGGAGTGTTCTAATTATTTTAACACGTTGACTGCTGGCCTCTGACATGACGCTACGCGCCATGCCTAGCTACTACCTACTATACGTAGGGTAGTATTTAATCGAGCGACTGTAAATTCAAATTGTGTTTGTGAAGTGTTAAATATAATTGATTTATTTGTTCTTTTTGTAATTCCCCCTATACAAATTATTTATTTGTTCGAAACATAGGTTAATTGCAAAGGTTATAAAACATAAAAAGATCAGCCATGTTTCTCCGTATAGGCATACAAATGTCAATTTGTTATGTACCTACGAAAATATACTTAGAATAAAAAATAAAAATGAACAATATAAATTATAAGAATAATTTTGATAGAATCAGGCTAATGATGTATGATATATTGATAATAATAGGTAGTACCTAGGTGTCACAATTTATCCGTCATGAACAATAGTTCACAAGAGTAAGAGAGAGAGTAATAGTATACAAGAGTATACTGCAACAAGCTTTAGTTGTCAGCATTTATTTACAAAAAGGTATTTGTGTACCTTTGAATAACAGAGTACAAGATTTGCATAGTTTTGATCAGTTGGATTGTAATTGAGATGTCTTTTGAGGTTTATTCATTTGTAAATTAACAAATTATTATTTGTATTATTAGAAGATACTTATTTAATTTAATTTTTTAAAGGACTTGAAGATGGAACAAGCACATGGCTCACCTGATGTTAAGTGATAACCATTACCTATCACAAAGCATTGCATTGTAGTTCACACTTTTGGAACGTGGTCTAGGATACAACGCCCTGCTCCCATCAACTTGAAGCATAAAGATGATAAGCCTCTTGTGCCTGTAATTTCATCGGCACCCACACCTTTCAAACCGAAACACAGCACAGCTGCTTCACGGCAGTACTTCCACAAAGAACTCTTCTACTACTAAAAATGACCAATCTTTCATTATTATAAAATATACTCCTAATTACTAACACAATCTGCAATCATCCTATTCGTTGTCTTTAAAGTACAAACAAACATTATTTAATTCAATAAGAAATATGTCTCTTAAAGGCAATGTCCCTTTTCAGCTATAGATAACATAATATGTTGAGAAATATGTTTTATGGTAGACAGTCTATTTTCCTTACCTTTTTGATTCATATTTTTAAGATGAATCTATCACCTTTAACACAACTTTCTATTATTTGTAGGTCAGAAGTTGCCCAAAAACAATATAATAAACATTAAGTAAAAAATATCGATAATATTTATTCAATAAAATATCTAAAATAAAATATATATTTTTCAGTTTTAACAGTTATTAGGTATAGCATTTTAAGAATCTTGAAATTAAATCTTTGGTTGTTAAAGTAAAAGACTGATTTGTTACCCTCTTATGCCGTTTTTTATTAAATCTAGTCCTAATTATAAATAATAAATAAGCACTGTTCTTGCTAAAACTTCAAAATGATATCGCTAATGTGAATAATTCTAAATTATCTGCTAATGCTTAAACTTAAAAACAACCAATTATTTTAAATAATATATATTTCTGGCAGGAGTAAAAATACATTAACTATGTACCCATTTAACATATCAAATTATTTATAGGTAAGGTAACGTTGTGGTACGCGTTCAACTTTATAGATTTATAATAGGAATATTCTCAATCAAATTGTATTTGGTATTGTATGCTTTGCATTTCGTATTAAATGAAGTATAATAATTTGCCCATAAAATTATACATTTACCAACATAATTTAAAATTAATTAATTCAATTTTTCACTAATTTAAACGCACATAACATTAGCATCTTCGACAATAACGTTACAGCACTCCCCTTTTTGATCACGTGGCTTTTTATTCACAGATTCTTTTTTATGATAATCCAGTTTTAACTTTGCAGCTAACGCCTTGACTTCGTTTTTTAGTTTTCGGTCTCTGAAAATATCAAAATAGCAAATTAATAAGGCATATATTGTGCTATCTACTAGGTACTTATGCATATGTAGTAAAGTACAAAGTTAAGTGTGGATTCTGATCGGGTTCAATGCAGTGACAAACAATGTCTCTGTCACTGGTTCAATGGCTCTAATAAATTAGCTAGATAGATATGAAGAGGATTCAAATACTGGACCTTGATTGAATGCGTAGTATTCATTTTTAGGGTCTGTTTGGTCTATTTGTTCTACGCGATATCACCATTACTTTAGCTCGGACTTTTAGATCAGTGCCTAAGTCTATGCCTTGGTTTGGTACTTACGAGTAATGTATACGGCAGCAAAATGCACAGACGGACACAACGCAAATACTTGCACATACAACAAAAAATATAGCACAATATATTATACCCTGGAATACTTTTTCCGTCCTCAGACTAATCTTTTCTGAAACATAAAAAAAATATGATTACCGACCTAAATAAAATATTCTAATAAATCGATAAGTATTGTTGCATAATAAAACATAAGTGTAACGCGAGACTATTTATGGCTCTCGTCCCTCCCCGCGCGCGCGCGCCGCTGGCGCTGTAACCGTCTTCACTTTAGGCTATTTAGCATTAAGTTCACCTGGTTACTTCTTTTATCTTGTGCAATATAGTAGTAGTGTACTACCTATCTATCTATTTAAGCCTACTTTATATAGGTACCAAGGAAGAATACCTAACATATACATATATCTAAGTCTCTAGAGCGTCTGTCGCACCGATCTTTAGAAGCGGGAGCAATGTATGAAAATGCTACCAATCGTGTGTTGTGGCGATATTGTTGATAGTTTAAACGGGCGCTCTTTGTTCTCATTTGTCATAGGTACGGTGGGCCAAGAAAGTGGTTTACCAGTTTTGTCAAAATTTCGTATGCAATCAAAATAACACTAAGGTTGAACTTTTCTAATAATGAAAGAGATGCCTATTCATGACGTATTGTTTGTTATCTGGGATGCCTAACATCAACAGTGACAGAAGATACTGATCAAATAGCAACACAAGGCAAAGCGTTTTTACAAAATGATAAAGAGAGCATTAGTAGCTGTCAGAAGCAAGGGAAAATGAACCTTGTTGTTTTATGACGTGCACATGAACTTCAACCGTAGGGTGGTAAACCAATTTCTTGGCCCACCGTACTTATTATTTTCGTGACTATCGTTGCGTATACTAGGTACAGGTCAGACAGACGAGTTTGCCCCATAAATGGGGTCTACATTCGTTTTGTAATTTTGGTGTAAAGGGCATCAAACGTCCTCTTAAGCAGTTTGTTGCTGGATAATGTTACTTGTGATGAATTCAAAAGTTTACGTTAACTTTTGCATTTATAGTAATTAGGTATATGGTATAAGCAGAAAAGTTAATCAGTGTCGGAGGCCTTCAGGTGGCCTAAAGACTCCGACACCAGAGTTGGCCACTTGCTCAGACGCAAGCAGAAAAATAGTTTGTGCGTCGAAAAACTAGACATTTCTGAAATTACTCCCTAAGAATGTAGCAAAATACAACTAACAGATTAGGCAGGTGCACCAAAAAATGGGTAGTTTACTTACTACCAATTCTAAGATCACCAAACCACTTTGAAATGAAGTCGTTATGGCATTTTAGGCTTCAAAAGAAGTAAGCCAACAAAGCTAAGTTATAGTTCATGCATTAGGTGAGGTAACTGGTGTTAGAGATATATTGTACCTACTTATGTTCCAACTGCCCCACTGGATTAAGCATTGAAATTAAGATGGGTATTAAGATGGACCTCGGGCAGATTATGCAGTGAGGTAGAAACAACATTGAGAAGGAGGCCGAAAGGAGGATTCAGGTGGGTTCGACAGTATTTGGAAAACTACGTCGAGTTTTCTTTTCACCCATACTGTAATGTTAAAAAACGAAAATTTCCATTTCCATTTCCGTCCTACCCATCATGACTGATGGAGCCAAAACGTGGACACTCACTGTACGTCTAGTCTCTAGTCCACCTGTTTAAAGTCTCTCAACGAGCTAGGAAATGAGCTATGCTCGGAGTTTCTCTGAAGGATAGAATCCGCAACGAGGCTAACGAACTTGTCAACATAGTTTAGAAAATAAGCAAACTGACAGTGGGCTGGCCATGGCGGAGTGGAGACCATGACTTGGCAAATGTAGTGTAGGACGCCCACAGGCCAGGTGCAGAGACGATCTGCGAAATGCTGCCGCAGATAGAAGCTGGATGCGTCAAGCTTAGGACAGGGCGCAATGGCGCTCATTAGGAGAGGCTTATGTCCAGCAGTGGTAGTGATAGACTGATGATGATGATTAATTAAGATAGATTAAAAAACACAGATAGAAAATTAAAACATAAGTAGAGACTGTTATTCAATATTTTTTTAAGTTAAAGGTCAATAAAAATAACACTGCAGAAAGAAGATATTATGATACATAGTATTTTATACGTGCTAGAAGAAGTAGAAGTTAATTTTTAAAATTTTCGTATACCTAGACAAACGTACTTGCCCAACCATCATCATCAAACACGCCACTCTCATCACCTGCAATTAATATGTAATTTTTTTGTCATAATAACTATGTAAAAATATTTTATTAAAAAATCCTCACACTCAACGTTCTATAACTTCTACCTACCACTACCACTGCCAGAACTGATAATAGCTATCGATTATTTCGTTTTGTTTTACCTAGAATATAAGCAACTTTTAAAATTTATTTACCAACCGAATACTTCATCATCATCATTTCAACATTTATTGACCCACTGCTGGGCATAGGCCTTCCTTTGATTATGCCACTTGCCTCGATCCTGCGCTATTCTGAACCAGGTGCCGTCCACGGTCTTTCTAATATCGTCAACCCATCTCGCTGGAGGATGGCCCCTATTCCTGTTACCAACCCTCGGCCACCACTCGGTCAGCGCTCAGCTCACATCCTGACCTTAATCAGCTTGCGGATTTCGGTATTGGGGACTCGGTCTGAAAGTGTAATGCCAAGCCAACCGAATACTTACCATTTTAATATAATTGATATGTGATCTACATACCTGTATGCATCAAATTATTTGATCTAGTTCTCTCTTTCAAATATTCATAATCGATGACACATTCTCCTTTTGATTCATCGAATTTGTAAATTCTAGAATCAAAACAATTTTAGTTAGATAAAGACGATGATTTTATACTTCATCAAAAGCACTTAGTGTAAAACTATCATGAATGTTTGGATACTTGGATATATGTTTGTTACGTAATTGTGTTTGATATACATAGATAATGCTGAACTGATCTGGATAAATTTAGTAGGTACCTATGAATAATTATGTAGATAAATATTAGCCTGGATTAACATACAGTCCTCTTTATATCCGTGTTACTATTAAGAGCGAAGCGAGCGAAATCGCAAGCCATAGAACTAGAGAGAGAAGCTAGAACTTTAGACAGTTAAGTTTTTAGATATCCCAAAAATTTTTACTCGGGTGGGATTAGATTTAGACAGTTATGCAAACCCATCACAACCGCATACATCTTGACATTCGTCGGGGTCTGTATTACATCCGCCCTCACTATTACATGTAGAAGTGATTGATTCCTGTTGAAAAAAGTACTCATTCAGGTACCTTATACTACAAGCATACATAAGCAAGTAGAAGGAAAGCAAATGTTGGTATCATCATCATCGTTAGTTAGCCCGTGAACAGGCACTGCTGGATATTGGCCTACTCTTTATCATACTACTCATATCTCCCTTGCAAGCCAAATTCACAGATTCTAAGAAAGGAAGATTTAATACAAATAAAAAGTGCCTATATTAAATTAAGCTCCTACTTTAGACAAGTACCTACACACACTAGACTTAAAACTCATATTCACATTAATATTCATTAAATTGTTTCTTGACAAACCTACCATTATGACATTGCATGGTTCGTAATTTTAATATTTCTGTCAATATTGTACTGTTGTGTATAATTATTTTAATTGGGGACTTCCCGTTTTAATTAAAGTAAAATAATAAATAACCCTCTAAAAGGTAGTAAAAATGACCCACTCGTCTCGTAAGTATGCCTTTAACAACGGAGTCTCGTTTTAATTTCATCTCATCGTCATAAAAAAAACTAGGTTCTATGAATAAGTCCAGGACTTATTTTTGAGTCTGAACAATGTGATTGAATAAGTATAGAGTAGAGTAGATAATATGAAGTACCTACCTACCTACTTACTTAAGCACACTCCGGGTCCAACAATATACCTAATACTCACTGTGCTAAAAGCTTCTGCATCTGTAACAAGAAAAACATGTTTATTTTAATTTTTTTATACTATGTGAATTCACTCTCCGAGTGCATAATCAAAACTGAACTCACAAGACGCTGCGTGAACACAAAATAAAAATAGAGCTAGGAGAAATAATTCACTATACGTCTTAGTCGGCATGTTTATTTAGACAAAGTATTTACACAACTTTAAATTATTATATTCAGACTACAAAATTAAATACTGAATTGCTAAGACACTTGTCTGATAGAATTCTGAGTAGGTTGGGCAAGCAAGTACCAAAATAGGATGACCTCGGAGGAATCATTTCAAATAATCACCTCCTGTTTAATATGACAGCATCTTTCAGTATTGAAATTTTATTTTAAAGAATTACTTGCTATTCGTAATTTAGCTAATTTTTAAAAACTAATGCAAAACATTTTTTTTATAATAATGTTCATATGAATTTAAAACCTCAATCGAAACCTACACGTCTTTGGAGGTAGCTGTTACGGCACCAATATAATTTTGGTAGGCTCTTTATTTTGCGTATATTGGAACGTAATAATAATAAGTTTCGTTCAAAAAATATTACAAAATGCGAAACGAGGATCTCCACCCAAACAAGGTTACTCCACCCAACAGCCAAAGTTTTATGTTAAATGCTAGATAAACACAACATAGTTTAGAAGTTATTAATATATTCTCTTTTCTGTTGGAATTTAATCATTTAGTTCAAACATTTACCTATCCAAACTTCCAAACTATTTGTGTACTATTACCAATATGCTCGTAAATGAAAACACACTGTCGGTCTACTATTGGTGAATTTTCTGTCCGTGTCATGTACGTCTTTCTCTTTTACAATAGTATATACCATCGTGTGTTAGAATGAGACAGATTAATAGTAAAGCAAGCAGTCATCTTGTACATAAGTCATAGTCAAAATGGCAACGTGACGTGAGTTGCGAAGCAAGCAAGAGTCCATAGATAAAGAAGAGTCAGTCAATCAAATCAAACGAACGAAGGTGAGGTGAGGCGAGTGAAGTGAAGTCAGTGAAGTGAAGTGAAATCAAATCAAAATCAAAAAACCAGTTTATTTACCGACCTCGGTATGCGTGTACATCGCGCGGTGCGGTTTGTTTCGCAATAATTTATATACACGCTATTCTGCTTTGCAACATCTTGTGGAAATCACAGTTGCTACGGCACTTACAGAAAACAAAACAACAAGAAATTGTATCAAAGAAATTCGCAAAAACAAGTGAATCAGGGTGTGTCGTGAGTCGAATTTAAAATTTAAAACTTTTTTAAGCTTGACTTGAGCTAGCAGTGTTGCTAATCAATAGAAGAAAGTTGAGTTATTTTTCTGTATGTACCTACACTTTGGTAATCAACTAGTTCTGAACGTAAATCGAATGTGTTGCATACATGAGTGAACAGCGTGTGACTTCCTGTAAGAGGTTCGCAACACCTACAATGTGAGTAAAAGTAACTATAAAATAACTGTTTTTATATCTTCTAACATGGTTCAATTGACACAGGAGAAAGACATGCTCTCACTTCGTTGTCCAGTCAGATTACTATAAGACATTCATAATTGCACCTATTCTAATAAGAATGTAACATAATTTTATTGTTTGGTTTGGAATTTCATTGTGCAGTATGCATTGCATGTCTTTAAACAACTGGTAAGACGGGTTTGCAAATAATTTGTTTATGACACCAAATTCCTGCTACAAACTTGTTTTGAATTGCATACTACTTTTGTAAGGTCTTGTCTTGTCTACATTTCATATTTATTTCTCACTAATATTGTAAATGGAAGTGTGTGTGTGTGTGTGTGTGTGTGTGGGTGTGTGAGTATGAGTATGAGTGTTTGTTCCCACTCAACTCTATTATGGTTGAGAGATTTTGGATGAAATTAGCAATATTCATAGTTAAAGCTGGTTTCTGGATTGACACATAGGCTAAAGTTTTTATCCCAATACCACTTAAGTAAAACCGCATGCGGAAGCTTGCTTTTATATAAAAATAAGAACAAATTTTTTGAGCAATAAAAGTGTAGAAACAGTCGAAAAACAATATGGATTGGCACATTAGACAATTAGATTCAAAAGAAATTCCTATTATTTACTGTTTGCTGTATATGAAGTCATGTTTACAAAAGTACTTTTTAGGAATTACAGTAATATATTTATCTACAGATGTCACTTCGCCAACAAAACTGGAGAACCGCTAGCTGATGTCTAGAACGATCCAGGAGTTTGGCTGAGTCATGCAGCCATGGCCAGTGGCAAGGCTCTGTATTCAATAGCAGTGGTCGTACTCGGCTTTATATGTTTCGTCGTTGGGGCCATTGCTGTTGGGCTGCCTACGTGGGGCTACTTTTATAGTTGTGAGTATTAAAATAGTTGTAATGCCTGTGAGCTAAACTTACCTCTGAGAGTTATCTTGAGTTTCTTGTTGTTTATGATCTCTTCCCTGATCACAAACTATATGATAACTTTAGTTTATGATCAGAGAATCTACTCAGAGCTGAGACTGAACTATAAATACCACCAATAAGTGATTTGAACACATATCCGGGTCAGGCCTTCCGAGTTCCGGGCCATCCGGGCTCAGGGTCCCATTGTTGACACTGAAAGGCCAGATGAACCTGACATGGAACTGTGTAAACATACTGAAGTACAAATCCCATCCCTTAAATATTGAATAGTACCATGATAGTGTTTAAGCTTTTGATGCTCTCAAATTTCTCTGAGTTATGTTTTTTTGCAGGCTCTAGCTTATGTATTTTCACATGTTGTAAATATTTTAATTTTCTTACACTTACAACTTTGGTGGGTAAAAATTTACTGAAATCCTATCAAATAAAATCATTCATAATGATTTCCAGCACTGGTGTGGAAAAAGTAATTAAGCTATAGATTTGGCTAATAACACAAATTATAGTTGACATTTAAATTAAAACCAATAAGGTATTGTTATGTTAAGTTTCTTATTGCTGCTATTTTCTTTTTCTCTTGGATTGTTATAAGTATTTCATATAATTTTGCAAAAATTGTGCCAATTTCTCAAAATATGTCTTGTTAAAAACAGGTAAATAAACTTATGTTATTGCATCTAGTCTGGTTTATCAGTGGCAGGTACTTTTTATCATCCAGGATACACCGCAAGCACTATTATCCTCTTAACCTAGCCTTACCTACACATGGTCAATACGCTGAGCTGACTAAGCCTCGGGTTTCCCCATGCTGTTTTCATTCACCATTTGCAATTCATAGCAATGAGCACATAATTTTTTCGAAACGATTTTTTCGAGGGGTCGAATGTCGGGGTACATCCCAATAAGGCACCATGGCTGTATTTAAATCAATAAGACAATTGACAAATAAAATACAGTGAGTATATAATATAACTTTGAACACAGTACAAGACCGAGCCATGCATTAGCTGGCTAGTCTAATGATTGTACTCAGGGTCACACTCATTATCATAGCAATTGGAACATAAATTGAAAAGCAAACAGGGACTAGAAAAAAAAAACAAATACCAGCTTTGTTGAATTCTTTTATTTCATGTCCAATAGTGTTTGTATTTAGTTTTGTCTGAATAACATATTATATTAACAAAATTAGACCAAACATAATACCTTGTGTAAACCTCCATTCCTTATGCCGGCTTTACACGGAAGACTAAAGTCGCACGATTTCAGCAGCACGGCGAAAACTGATCGTGTAAATGGCATTTCAGCTACGTGACAGGTAAATCCCAAGTTCCAAAGTCATACTTTGGCCGTGTGGAGACGGTTGGTGACTAAAATCGACCGTGTAAATTCTCAGTTGCAGACGATCGCTTGTCGGATGTCAGTCGACTTTAAAATTTGCGATTTTAGTCACCTGTCATCTAGCCAAATTGCCATCACAGTCGATTTTTATCTTGCGGCTTCAGCCACCCGTGTATAGCTCGCATTACGTTCACTGTTATGAATGTTAAACCACAATAATTTAGAAATAATGCCACAATAATTGTATAATTTAGCTTGTGCACATGTATCAATAGCAACTAATTATTTCAGATGATTCTGACATACACCTCTTCCCGCAGTCTTATATCTGTAAGTACCTTTTTCTTTATGGCTGGGTTTTTGAAAACTTATTCACGTTAAAATGAAAGTTACGTAGAAAAGAGACTAACCTGCGCTGGCGCTTATTGGAAGATTACTATTTCAGTTATCTGACACAGATATTATAAGAAGTGACCTGCCACATCATTTTACTACCCTAGGAGGGTAGTAAAATGATCAACTATAAGGCTTAAAAACTTAACTAACAAACAGGGCTCTTCCTTTTTAGTATGGGTATGACTTACTCTGGTCTCGTAGAGGCTCTGACGGCCGGCTTGCGGCATAGCGCAACCTAACACATCTAAATCGCAGCCGCCGGGCAGCAGTGTCGGCAAGAAGCTGTGCCATGATAATGATTCAAAGGATATGAGTGTGAAATGAATAAATTCACAGTTGACGGATGATAGAAGTGAATATAAAATGCTGTGCTGATCCCACATAGAGTAGAATAAGGGCATGTGTATGATGATGATGATCAGTGAGAGACTGGTGCTGGTTTTTGATTTGTATTAAATCACAGAAAAAAAATCTATAGTGAAAATAGGTAGTGATGAATTAGCAATACTAGTGCAAATTTCCTGATATCGGCATCAACATTTTAGAAATATTTAAATAGTATTTCTTGTTAACACTGTGGAGTCCATTCTGAAATATTTTTACTAAATTTATCGTTTAACATAAATTAAGCCCCTTTCTTTTAGGTGCAGATTATTCTGACGAAATGAATTTTAGTTCTTTTGAATTTTTGCGTACTCGGAATCCATACATAATCCAGTTACACACACAAAATTTATCGTATATGCCCCTTCCTTTTAGATTCAGAAGAAATGAATTTTAGTTATTTAGAATTTTTGTGATCTTTCCTTCTTTCTTCTCCTTGTGATGAAGAGTGTTTATGTCCTCGAATACAATACATAATCCAGTTTTGAAGTAAGCAACCTAGCGAGCACTTGATATTTTGTTTTGCAGTAGGAACCTACCTAATTCGCCAATATTTCAGCATCCTAAAATCACGATCATCCTGACGTTATGATCCGAATCCCTTCTTAACCCAGTTTTCACCCTAGGGAGTCTTCTTTCTTCTTCTGGAGGTTAACCGTCAGCTCTTCGAACTTCTCTCTATCTTGTGCCAAGCGATAGGATGTTCGACGCTGGCATCTTCGTCCACTCCCGGATGATACGCATCGACTTTTTCCTTCTTCTAACGCGTCGTTCACCCATTACTTTGCCCATCATAATGAGTTGGAGCAGTTGGTATCTTTCATTTCTTAACACATGACCAAGGTACGCTACTTTCTACGCTTGATGGTCTGTAACAATTCCCAAGTTTCTCCGACACGTTATAGAACCTTTACATTCGAAACCTTTTGCGTCCAACTAATAACATCCTTCGGTAGCACCACATCTCGAATGATACGAGACGCCTTTGGGTTTCAGCTTCATTACCGTATACCCTAGGGAGTACCTGATTCTTTATTTAGCAGTAGGAACCTACCGTTTTTGCCAATATTTCAGCATCTTAGAATCACGAGCGCACTGACGTAATGTTATTGAACAGTGTAATTTTTTCGTTTATCTAGAACTTTTGCAAGTCGCTCGTTTCCAGTTTCGAAGTTATCACTAAATATTCGTGGTAGCAAACAGGCAGTTGCGGTTTCCTTGAAAACGTAATGTCTCTACTATAGGATTCTGGTTTTTTGTGGGATGCGATGCGGATGACGTCATTCAAACAGGTTTTTGAACCCCTATCTTCACACGTTCTTGACACGTTTATGGTCTCTCCCACGCACGACGCTTTTTAGTGATACGACTGCCGTGTGCAAAACAACGAAATTGTATGAGGTGTCTACTTACCAGAAACTAGAAAGGATGAAAATATCGATACTGTTGATATTAATTGTTTTGTCGTGGACTATCGATAGGGTAGGCCGGATAACATTAAACTTAGCATAAAATTGGAAAGGATAATCGTAACAGGCAAAATACCGAGTCCGAAACGCTGGTCCGGTGGTATCGAAACAGCTGGAAACTCCAGTTAACGTTGACAATGTCCTTGAACGGAATCACGATTCTCAACTAAGGGGGAACGATTGAGGAGGGGGAGCATAGAATTATATACCTCTGTGACAACCTCTGTTGCGCAGTGGGCGAAGGCCCGCCTGTGACGCAGAAGGTTGCGGTTTCGATTCCCGCTGCGGGACAAATGTTTGCATGTTCTGCAGATATTTGTCTCGGGTCTGGGTGTTTTCTATGTATGATATCATGTGGTTCCCATAATACAAGCTCTGCTTAGTTTGGGGCTACATGATGCTGTGTGATGACGTCCAGGATTATTTATTTATAAAATACCTACTTTCATTTTTCAATTTGAAACATTATAAAAGTAGGTAGATAAAAAGCGGCCAAAGGCTCAATTTCCACGCCTCCAAGTATGTAGTTTAAAATTAACATACAATCTGAAATTCATTGTTTATAACCAACTCGTGAGATGTGATAAAAACAAGTAATTATTTCATGAAATGTGAGTCGAGTTAATTGTTTTAAAGCAGCCAGTTAGTGTTTAATCGTTGGTTTTCTAATCCGATGCTAAGCTTTTTACTACAAACCTGAGTCAGCGGATGTAGTTCCCATGATCTACCCGGGTACAGTCAGCGACGAAGGCTTACACTACTCCATGATGATGATTAATTTCTTGTTTTTTCAACTTTACTTATCCTATAAATACGAAGAAAAATTTGTAAAATAAATTTAAAAATGAACATGAAAATTTGAAAAATAAATTTATAAAGGAGAATGCCGAGAACCCGTACCAATTGCGTCAAAACCGAACGTATCCCATAAAATTTATTATATTTTATAAATGTCATTAACATTTTCTTTAGTTTTACACACCGACGGGATTAATAATCAAGTAAAAAAATATTTTGTTGATTTGGTTTCCGTTGCACGCCGCCATTCGACTACAACAACCAATGATATATGCGTTGCTATGGCAATAAACATTGATGTAAAGTGTAACTATGGCAATAGCCCTCATTTTTAATTATTTTGACAGAATCGACTAAAAACTTTTTGGATAGTTTTTTTGACGCACTCACTTTAGTCTTGGTACCGAGCGCCATACATCAGACGGCATTCTCCTTTGAAAATGATCGTATGAAAAACCAAATTAACCAACCGATAGTGATGACTGATGACTGGCAGTTGATAATAAGACCGCACACTAAGGGCCTCTTTCACCATCCTCAAGTAATACTCATAGGGTAAACTGGCCTGTAAATTACTTGGAACATCATCCGGCCATTAGCGTGTTTATTTGACGAGTAGAATAAAAAGACACTACTGTTGTCATGACAACGCCAGTGCAATTGCAACGCAGTGACATCTATGTTGATTGATATTTGACATATTATTTCACGAATGGAGCGAATGATTTGCTAATTCGTTTGCTTAACCAGTGAGAGTTACAATGAATTTCAATTTCGATGAGAAATTGACTTTAATACTCGTATCTTTTACTTGCTAATTAAAGTTACTTAGGAAGTAGGTAACTAATCAACACTTGATTTGGAAGATAGTGAAAGATGCCCTAGCAAGTAAATCGTAAAAAAATGGATCATTCCAATTATCCCCATTTAATTATTCAACATCCCCAATCGATGGAGATCTTACATTATATTTTCTTTTCTCAAGCCGCTATGTCGCTGACAGTACTGGCAAAGTAGGCCAAACCGCGACGTTACTCTGGTACCTTCGTATACTGTTACCTTTAAGTACTATTGTTTATACTGTATCTTTTAATACAATTGCCTTTCTAAGCCCTAGCCTGTATTACGTGATGAGATCAAAGATTGCAACTTCAATACCGTTAATGTTATTTATTTAGGAATCTCGATCGTGTTTTCGATTCTGTTTTTTTGGATTGGCGTTTCTTGATCGTATTTCTGATTAAGCTCTTTATTCGGCTGAGTTGCCCTCAAAAGTTTGCTATTGTTTTGAAAATCACAAGGTTTTTAACCTTCATAATAATATTTTTTTAATTTTAAAATTCTTTGATATGTATGTTTTTTCCTCCTTCACGCTAAAACTATGTGGATTAAGCTGTAATTTTGTCGTCCTAGTTTAAATAATAAATAAATAATGCTGCACAATTTCACGCGTATTTAAACGTAGGTACACAACACAATAATAAATGTTTCATTCATTCATTTACACAGCATCATATAGCCTCCACAAACTAAGCAGAGCTGGTATTATAGGAATCACATGCATACACAGAAAACACCCAGACCTCAGACAAATATTTGTAAATCACAATACAAACATTTGTCTCGCGGCGGGAATTCAATCCGTAACCTTCTGCTTCTCAAGCGGTCCTTTTATCTGGGTACCACGGGAACAAAGCCCCGGGTGGAAGCAAGACCAATTTCAAGAGAAACGACACCAGTCAGTGTTTTACAATCTAAAATCATCATGATCATCATCATCATCATCATCAGTCTATAGCAGCCTACTGCTAACCATAGGCCTCCCCATTGCGCCCTGTCCTGATCTCGACGCATCCAGCTTCTACCAGCAGCTTTGTTAAGGCTATTTATTTGTTTCGAGAAAAATTTAAACTAAGGCTCTGTCTTTATGGGCTCATGGTCATGCATTTAAAAAAATGTGGCACGCCCGCCAATCGGGTCATCGACCCCCGAGACCTTTGTGACAAGCTTGTGGGAGATGTGCCAGGCTGCTCGCTGTTATGGCTTTTATTCACAAACTAGGCGACTAGCTCGCAACTTCACTTGCGTGGCATCTCTTTACCTACTAAAACTCGTTTACGCAGCTTAGCTCTCGTGGTGAGGGTTACTGGTTACTGCCCCTACCAAGTAAAAAAAACTGAGATAAGGTAGCTTAATGTCTTTTTTATTTTGCAAATACATACATAGTATACATATAAACACCCAGACCTGAGACAAATATATTCAAATAATGCATTTGTCCTAGTCTAGAACTTCATATGTGCTAAGTTTCAAATCAATCCATTCAGAATTTTTATAATACTTGAAGATGAATCAAGCACATGGCTTATCTGATGTTAAGTGGTAACCATTACAGATAACAAAGGTTTACATTGTTATCACGCGTGTTTGCTACGTGGCTTACAATGAAAAGCTCTGCGTCCACCAAATTGAGGCGCACACCCTACAAACCGAGCCCAGCAATTTGGCTTCACGACAGAAATATGCATGGTGGCAGTACTTCCCCGGACGAGCCTTTCACAAAGAGCTGATATAATGCTACTCAGTTCTTTGTATGAGAGTGTCGGAGTTTTCAGGTCGCTCAGAGGCCTACGTAGCCATTGGCTAATGACCCATTGAGTGGTTTTAGAAGGAGAAACAAATATACACATACACATCTTCTCACTCAAACGCCATGTTGCTTTTCGCTTTCGTTTTCATAATTAGTAAGATTAATGAATAACATTTATTATAGCGCTTAGGGATAATGTTTCTAAGCACATTAGGCCTTACAAGATCACAAACATACAAACATTATTTCTATAAAATATTAGTACGTGTGTCCATTGCTAGAATATTAAAATTTCATCATTATTTGTCACGTAGCCGGTTGGTGAATTAATTTTGTATTGGAATCACGGGCAAATAACAGTTTTTGCTCAACCTAACAGATGCCCGTAACATTGAGATCAATCATCGTAAATCTACTATCTACTATAAGCTACGGAATAATGAGACCACTCGGTAGGTGTATTGATGACAATTTATCATCATGACAAATTTCTACTATTTGAAAAATCGCTTTAAAATATCGAATTATCAACTTATGTAGTATCTACTTTCTGTTAAAGTGCTTAAAAATACAAATTAACTAATGGACTCTTAGGTATGTAGTCGAGAACTTTCGAACTCAAGCATAGAACCATGATCAGAGGCAAGCTTTTCATATACAGAGTAATAATAAACTGAGATGTCATAATTATTAATATCAACGGGATATTTACCATGATTTGTGAGTTCTGTTATTTCCCGATATTTCGACGCAAAGAAAGAGAGTTCTCCCGTGATCATGGCGCATGCAACTGCGTCGAAATATCGGGAAATAACAGAACTCACAAATCATGGTAAATATCCCGTTGATATTAATAATTATGTTCTCAACCATGATAGTTTCAAAAGTTAAAAAACTGAGATGTCTTTTGAAAACTCTGTCATTTAAATCATGATAACCTTTGAATTCAATTAATAAATACAGGAATTATTGTTCAATTTTACCACTTGAGTGAAATTATATCGGTAATCCAGTCGGCCAGGGCACACAGGGCCTTACGTGAGCCAAGTTAAGAGGTGATTCTTTCCATTTTGCTCTTTTTGTTGCGGTCTCCATCACTTCCTTATACAACATGACAGCGACCTTTTTTGTCTGGCTCATGTAGCTGGTCTTTATTCTCTATTCTTGGTCTTCATCTTTCACGCTTTCCTTCTTCTACCTTTCTTTCAATAATGATTCTACTGAAGCTGTCATGTCGTATTAAAGTGTCTAATCATTTTTCCTCCTCTGTTTTGTACCGTTTCCATCAAGAACGTTTTTTTCATGTGTTGATATTAAAAGTTTATCTCAACACATTCTCCAGTAAAGTCTTTAGATTCTCTAAAACCTGTCTTGAAATCCCTTCGCCAAATCTACCGATCTGACCTCTCAAAGTCAAGTCCATTACACGATTTAGTTTTACCGTACGGCATTAATGTCTGAGATAAATTAAAATATATGCGCAGCGGGTAAGATTTACTTTGGCACGGCAAATATTTGTGCTTACTATGTACATATTATGCAAAATAGTTGCTGGAAAATGAATTGCGTTAAAATAGCTTGTTCCTTCGTATTTGTTGATGTAGGTAGATTCTTTTCTGCATAATACCTACCCGGTACGTAGCTTTATAATATACCTACATAGGCTACATAGAAGTAGATGCCTAAATGCCTACCTACTTCTAAAATCATAGTTTAAATTACTCTAACCTTCTGTACATAATAGTGGTTATAAAAACTATAACCCTATTAGCCAGAGACGCTTAGACGTAATAATTCACACCTACTCGTATAACGGTATCATCAAAACTGGCTCTGCTGATCCGAAATTTAATATTAAACGACTGCAGTCACTTCGCTTTGAGAAAAGTATTTATTGAAATCTTGCGTAGTTTAATGCTATCAATGCCTGATGTTAAAATATGAAATTATAGACTTTAAAGCTTAATTATAGATCTAATCTAATATTATATCTAATCTAGCATTCAAAAGGGTTATCCATGTTCTCTGATGAGAACATAAATTTAATAAACATTGAAGTCTAAGGTCCACCGCGGATTAATAATAATTGTGTAAAACATCTACGCATAATAGATATTTCTAATGTTCTTATGATCCTGAGTTCGAATATCCGTAGTAGTTGTTATTTTATCTGCGCCGTAACGTACAATAGCGTAACTGTTCCTAAGACACAGAATAATTGTAATATCTTTACTTGCATTTTCGTAGAAAGCAGATAACAGCGTTCGCTGCCACCGGTGCGACCTGCGTTGAGCAGAACTAACTAACCGGTCTGAACCTATGGATATAACGATAAAGCAATTAATTGCTACACCTAACGATTCTAGAAAATCAAAAGCCGGTTCTATTCAGTGGTCAGCCCTAGAACGGTAGGTTTCTCTGTCCGCGCTTGCTTGCAAGTTATATCAGTTCAACTCTGATAAAGCAGTAATCAGTAGCAAGCATAAGTATGACTATTGCTATTAAGATGTACCGGACTTACCGGTACCTACATATTCTACATAATAAAACCCAGGTTACTAAGTGATTGCAGTTTAAGTTTGCTGACTCGTACCATCAATGGACATCATGACGAGCATTTCTTGGCTGACAGCCATCGACCTCGAATTGTTCGAGTACAACTTTAGACCTTCAAAGAATATTTTTTCTGTCAGTTGCCATTAGTCTTCAGTGGTCTTCAGTCATTGTCCATGACATTGATGCTAAATGAAGTGTCACGTCTGGTGATTATAACAGTTAAGCACGTGCTGTTTCTTTTAGCGCATAATGGAGAGAGAATAGAATAGTTTATATCGAATCGTTGAAAGAAATTGATTATGATTTGGCAATTCTCAAAACAACGTGTTTTTTCTGCAGATATTCCTTTGATATTTATGTGGCACAGTGCTTTGATGTGAGAATTCTTACCATTAGAAAATAAAGAGATGTAATTAATCGACAAGAAGAAACGATATTAGGAAGTTTTTATCGATTCATCCTTGAACATCATAAACTTTCAATAACTTCCTAACCGGTCGATACACTTAGTTACACATTTTCTTTCTTCAAATCTAGGTTATCGGTTTACTGTAGTTTGCCGTAAAACTTATCGGTTCAGTTTACAACCTATTGTTCTGAGCCGTTTCTGTTATGTTATGATCGAAGTTTCTTAAGTGCCATGAAATAGCAATAGCGCCTGACAAGTTTTTAAAAGTGCAGCAATCCCTTGTTCGGTTTCATTATTGTGATGGCACCAGATCGACGCGTTTGCGAAGTTTAATTATAAGAATAAGTACATAAGAAACGGCCTGTGTAGCCAATTTTAAGTTCATCTTTTGTCAGAGATCCACTTTCATTGTTCTTGACGCCATTTACACTAATCTACACTAATAGTATAAACAGGAAAAAATTGTATGTTTGTGTGTGTGTATGTTTCTAACGAATAAACTCAAAAACTACTGTGCCGATTTCAGAATTCACCATTGGAAAGCTACATTCACCCTGAGTAACATAGGCTATATTTATTACTAGACAATATTAGGGACCCTTCCTAAAACTTTAGTAACGTAACCCAAGGTGTGAAAAATGTGCCCTAACCCGTGCGAAGACGGGACGGGCCGCTAGTGATAAATAAAAACGTTTCGCAACTATTTTCTTAAAATTATCTACAATCCTCACGTCAAAGGAGAATGCCGAGAACCCGTACCAATTGCGTCAAAACCGAACGTATCCCATAAAATTTATTATATTTTATAAATGACATTAACATTTTCTTAAGTTTTACACACCGACGGGATTAATAATCAAGTAAAAAAATATTTTGTTGATTTGGTTTCCGCCGCACGCCGCCATTAGACTGCAACAACCAATGATATATACATTGCTATGGCAACAAACATTGATGTAAAGTGTTACTATAGAAATAACCCTCATTTTTAATTATTTTGACAGTAGAATCGACTAAAAACTTATTGGAGATGTTTTGACGCACTCACTTTAGTCTTGGTACCGAGTGCCATACATCAGACGGCATTCTCCTTTCTGCTTTACATTCGCTTCACACATATCTAATATGTCTGAACTTAGTCAACATTATTCATCTATCAAGGTATTCAAAACGACTGTCGAATAGGAATTTCTCAATACAATACTCTGCTATTTGCTACAAAACATAACAAGCTCAGAATCGTTCAGCGGTCCATATCAAATCTGAAATGACGTTCTTGCTGTGCAGTCTCCATCGGAATATCAACGATGTTGTTTATAATTGACTTGTCTTCTAGGTGAATGCCGACCATGATGAGCGCATTCACGTATTAAGCAGGTTGTCGTCAGATTCTTGGCTTACCTAGCACCAGCAAGTTGCGCACTATAGGTATATTAGCTAATAGCACTATCGTGATTCTATTGGATTGGAATCAAATAATTTCTAAAAGTTATAACCAAAATCCTATACGGGTCTCCTTCAAGTCCTTCGTACAGGATTCAATTCAATCAGCTCAGCTTATCTTGTGTCATATAGTATTGATATACTAAGGCCCGTGTATATAAACCAATCTCTTTCGTCAAATTCGTTTTTGTTTATGGAAAAGTCATTTTGACAACACTTAAGATCGTGATCAGAGTTAATATCAGTTTATATAAATATGCGCCTTAATACCAAAAATATGGCTTTGTACATGATATGATCCCTCTACTTTGATGCAAGGCTTCAATCTGCAAACTACTGGTAAACAGGCGATAACAAAATGCTTTCTAGGTGCACGTTGGTTATCATAAACTTAATTGACACGTGTCGTGACTCATTAGCTCATTAATTACTCCATGTGTTGCTAAATATCCGGATTGTCCCCTTGATGTGTCATGAATCGGGTCAACACAACTTCTTTCCTCTAATTAATTATAGGTATGTCATTTCGGAGGTAATCGGAGATCTTTTTGTATGTATGATTCGTATTTGTTTATTATAAATGCGTAGGAAAACTACTTGCTACCTAAATGTTAACGACTACATACTGAAACCAGTCAAACTTAATAACAATCATGCTCGTAAATTGGTACAACCAGTTGTTCAAACAATTCTTCGATGCCCGTATATGGCGTTCAAGTAAATATAAAACGAAAACATTCAAATTATTCAGAGTTTATCTCTGATAAGGAAAAGCGAGAGCTAAGCATTAGTATGTTACCCAATTTGCAACTCCGTACGAATTCAATTAGTATGCTCCAAAGAAATCGTGACGACCTCTCAAAGGTACAATACAAACAGACAACTAAAGATACATTGAAATCATCAAAGAGCGGCCTCATTTTGGTACCGACTTACCTAACCATTGGCTTTGCCTTACTGAGTTTGATCTATTTGGAGGGTCTGGAATGAAATCACACCTTTGCAAACTATCTATAAGTCCATCCAATGACCCATACATTAATTGGGTGCTGCATTTGGGAATCATAAATATTTATCACATTGTGCTTTTATTTTCCCGATTTCATGGTATCAAGATACCAAGAATTTATATATTCGTTCTATATCGTGACTAAAACTCTGCTATATGATCCCACCCGAGTGTCTAATGTCTTTTACTCCTCGACCTTCTGTTTGTCTACTACTGCTTGCTTCGGCTGACACTCATATTTTGTCCTTTGGCCAGTAGTATTGTCTTATTTTAGGGTCTTCTCAACTGCTTCCGGCCATCAAACAACAATGAAGCTTAACAATTCACAATAATTTGGCGAAAACGCCATGTTTTTCTGTCTACCAGTATCACTTACATGTTCCTAGAGTGTCTTATACTCCTTGACCTTCTGTTTGTCTCCATGCTAGCTTCAGCTAACAATCTTCGTATTTGTCCTTTGGCTAGTAGTATTGTCTTGTCTTTCGGTCTTCCAAACTACTTCCGGCCTTCACAATGAAGCATCACAATTCACAATGATTTGGCGAAAACGCCATGCCTTTCTGTCTGTCAGTATCTCTTCCTGTATCCGGACTGAAATAGCCTTGGTATCTAATCTTTTGGTTTTGTTTATGTATGAAGTCGTGCAATTCAAATACCTATTACATAAAACATTTTGCGTTTCATCCTCTATGTACAAGTAAGTTTTCTTCGCTCTTCCGGAAATGTATGATTGTGCTAATTATTGTAGGTCTAGGCTTGACGCAGGTATTGTGAAACTGTTATGCTAATAGCGATAAACTATTTTTGCTACTAATAAGTTACTAGTAAAATATACAGAACAACAATGCGATTGCTAAATAATTAATAACTAGACTACGGCTTCGTGTGGTATCCGGATAAAAAGTAGCCTATAAATATATATATAAAATATAGCCAGGTCTAGAACTATGTGCAATAACTTTCAGTTCAATATGCTTTGTAGTTTTGGCGTGAAGGAGGGATATTTCAAATATATACATTTTACAAATTTTCTAATTCATGTGATTTCAGATCGATATGAGTACAACCTGGTTGTATTCATAAAGAAAGCAGTTTTCCTACAAAGCAGTGTGAAAATCGCATACCAAATTCTATCCTTTTATATGACCAGCGGGATGATCGGCTAACTCTGTTGCAAACAGAAATGATTGACTCCGATCCTGTTTTTACTAACTTACATTTCATCCGTCGAAATTCAATGAACGTCAATTGACAAACTGTCACAGTTTGTTAAAACAGGATCGGTGTCAATCATTTCTGATTGCAACAGAGTTAGCCGATCATCCCGCTGGTCATATAAAAGGATAGAATTTGGTATGCGATTTTCACACTGCTTTGTAGGAAAACTGCTTTCTTTATGGATACAACCAGGTTGTACTCATATCGATCTGAAATCACATGAATTAATAATGCAAATTGCCGCTAAGCATCCTAATACCGCTTTCCAGCAACGCATCTGACCCGCAGCCGCTTTCTTAGTTTTTACACGCTAAGTCTCTTTTTCGCAGGGTACGGTATATAAATAGGTCTAACTAGCTAGATGATATCGTATTACTAATAAGTATTCAGTAACATTCGAATAAGTTTCAAAGTACAGCTATCGTCAAGGATTAATACGTTTGATCTTGAATGCGCAGAACACATTTTTACAATTGTGTATGGACTGTTTGGTCTTCTTGTTCTGCGCAGTATTTCCACTATTTTAGCTCAGGCCTATAAATCTGTGCCGGTACCTATCAGTTAAGTAAAATTTTAAGGTCGATTCACACATATCAGTGAAGCCACAGTACCGGCACAGCGCGAAATATTCTTTCATACATTCTCCATGAACGCATCGGCACTGACAGAGAGCACTTTCGTCACTGACACTGAAATGTGGGGATGCGTTCATAGAGAATGTATGAAAGAATATTTCGCACTGTGCCGGTACTGTGCCGGTACTGTGTCGGAACTGGGGCTTCACTAATATGTGTGAATCGACCCTTAACAAGCACGAACACATAATAGTATTTCATAATACAAGTAACAATCGCTGCAAGCAGAATTATAAACGAAAAATCTAATCGTTCACGTACCCTTCATACATTCATATGGCGGACCTCCTCGCCACACTTTCAAAACTCTTTACTAGGACCAGTCAATATGACAAGGCAGGTGTGACAGGTTGTCAATTTTAATTTTGCAACATTACGTTTCCATGGCTCATAATTTTCTTCTATTGTACAACAACAACAAATACCAGCCTATATCAATCCACTGCTGGACATAGGCCTCCGTATAAAAAGGGGATCATGCCCATAATCCCCACGCCAGGCATGCGGATCGGGGATGGCAGTTCATAGCTTCTCCACAACGCTGCTACCATTCGTTAGTTATTTTTTCGATATCACATTCAATTATCTGTGCCGGTGGCAGGCTTCGCTATGCTGTAGCTGGCCGCCAAAACCCTATTTGCTAGTAAACAGGGTGCATGTAAGTTTTTTTGGGTTCCAAAGATGGAGGTGGAACCACTTCATTCCTCTTCAGGAGCTCTTCATTCCAATTTGTTCCTTATCAAAAGTTAGACAATTGAAAAACTAGAAAATGCACAATTATTAAAATAGCATTTTACGTACTATATGCAGTGCTTCATTGAAAAGAAACTACAACTACCGAATAGGTCCCACAACACATGAAGAACTCGATGCCTACTCTCTCATATCATCAGTCTGAAACCCTAGACAGAAATGTTTGGTAAGAAGGCCTTCCCGCCTTGACCCAGCAATGGAATCTCACGAGCTCTCTAAAGTAGATATACAAAATATTTAAAAAAGTGTGGAATTTCGCACTAAAATTAAAAACTCCTATTCGACGAAATAGGTGGATCAGGCTAGCGCAAGACCGTGGCAAGTGGCAAGAGCAAAGGGCAATTGCAAGCGGGTCAGCTAGTTACTCAATATAAATATGAATGTACTGCCTGAAAGTTTTGTAAATAATATATTCATTTTGTCCCCAGTGGAGAATCCAAACTTCGACCAGGGATACTTCGGACCATGGCGCGTGTGCAAGAAGCTACTCTACAACAGGGAGAAATGTGGCAACGACGTCTCCAAGTTCCGACCTTCCAGTAAGTTGTACTAACATTTAGATTGTTCAACTTTGCCGTTCACTTCAGAATTAGCTTGAACAGGTTGTGATTATATAAACATTACTTATTATAAAACTGTCTGTCTGTTCGAGATAAACTCAATAACTAAACGGATTTTAATGCGGTTTTCAGTAATAGATAGTGATTCACGAGGAAGGTTTAGGTGTATAATTTGTTAAGGTTTTGCGTAAATTTGTTAAAATGACGATAAATTGTTAAAAATGTCAAGCCGCCTGGAGGCGTTCATCGAAAACGCTGCGTAACATGTCGGCATAATAAGCTCTACTGTATGTGCGAAGCCTAGACGGGTCGCTAGTAGGTTAAAAGCTATGCTCACTGAACTAACAACCTTACTCGTCACAAGCAATAGAATTTCAAAGCCGATCTTCAATCTTCAAGAATGCGTCTGCTATCAATATTTTAAAACACGACTTGGAATTTGGGTTGTTTCCCACTGGACTACCACAGTTGATGTTTACGTTATTGAAAGCCATAGCCTTGTTTATCAGTCTTATATCAAACGAAAAACGATGAGTGTATTTGCATCCATCACATTCTATTTTAGACTCCGCCCTTGAGCCCATTCCAGACTTCAAAGACGTCTGTTTCGTATCAAGTTATCTTATCCATTATGGGTAGGTAAAACTGTTTTTATCATGATCCAGGGACATTAATTTTCGTTTATTGACGTGACCTATTTTCTTGCGCCCCATTTTCCTGTCACTATTAAAAGCCCTTTTAATGAATGGCTTGCCTGTTACCCTTCTGCATAAAAATAAACTGAAATAACTAACCAAGCAACACCCTTAGGAATTATGAATGGGCTATTTTTGTCCATAAAAATAAACTGCCGAACCTACAATGTTTAAAAAAATATTTATGTAGCAGTACAACAAAGGTAAAAAATATTGAAAAATAAGGATAGATAAAAGTTCTGCTAGACAATGTTTACACTGAGGACACCGTGCTAAACATGGTATTGTTTATTGACTTAATAACTATTATGAATGGCATGCTGTGGAACACACACTAGATCAAATTTGAATAGTGGATGCCCAATACGATTAACAAAAGAAATTACGCCTCGGGTTTTTCTAACAGAATAAATATTAGCGGAGACCTAACTGATGATGATGATTATATTTTATATTTGGAATTTCTGACTATTGTCTCATTCGGGGTGTTCAGTTATTTCTAGATTTTATCAATTCAAATATCAAATGTATATATTTACAACAAGTTTCAAGATCACAAAATATGATGATATATATATTTTAGGGTATTGTCCTTGCGTTTCTATAAGAAGTAGTTTAATTCTTAATTCCATTTGTTAAACCTTGCTCCGTTTCGTATTTCTCTCACGTATGTAGTATTTTCATGCGTAATTATTATTAAGCAACGTAATAAATTTTATTGCGTGCTACAGTAACATTGTCTAAATTTTTGGGATTGTTACGTTGGATCGATATATCGTGACGGATAGAATTTGTTCCACTTTTATCGTTCAACTTTTCCCCATTTCGCACGCCTGTTGGAAGCCTTACCTTTGTAAAGAAACTTAATCTATTGCAGGGGAAGACGTGAGAAAATCGATTTGGTAGTCATTTTGGGCGCTGCATTGGATTACCATATTCCTTTACGGTGTCGTTTGTTATTTTTTATGTAATTCTATATAACAGCGCTCAGTAGGCAGGCCTATGTCCAGCAGTGGACTGCTATAGCCTGATGATGATTCTATAAATATCCCCTAGCTAGGCTGTTACAGACAAGTTTCTGTCTTAAACACAATAATGGCGCTCATTAAGGGAGGCCTATGTCCAGCAGTGGACTGCTATAGGCTAATGATGTTGCTGGTGTAATTCTGAAAATATCCCCTAGCTAGGCTGTTACAGAATCAATCCTTCTGTTTTAGACACTAAACTAAATTATTCGAATGAAACTTGAAAGACCTACACTATCAGTAGACTGCCATAGGCTGATGATGTATTATTATAGATTATAATGTTATTCTAGGCTGTTACAGACAAGCTTTCTGTCTTAGACACCACACTAAAATATTAGAATGAAACTTGCAAATACCTACACTATTCGTTAAAGGTTTTCCATAACTCCGACAATGTCGTTAAAAAGATCCAGGATCACTTAGTAAATGAAGCTGATAAATGTGATACACATTACTTAGTTGGATTGACTTGTGTTGTGCCCAGAATTGGAAACGACCACACCTCAGTTTTACTGAATTTCGAGCTTAAGTCGCAGAGCCAAAAGCGACTTCAATAGATTAAAACACTGTAGCTTACTTTTTCGCGTTTTGACTTTATCAAGCTAAGGGCATAATAGAGTTGATTTAGATGGATTTTATCATCATAATGATCAGCATCGGTCTATAGCTGTCCACTGCTGGACATAGGCCTCCCGTAATACTAATGTAATGTAACCTGCTTGATAGAATTACCGGCTTTAAATAAGAATTGTGAGTCTTAGAGCAGCTAAAATGTACACTACCATTTTTGAGTCGCCTATGATAGAAAGGTTACTAGAGAAAGAAGCAATTTGTTACTTTCGACTTATCAATAAGTAATCTGACATTATTATTCGAGAAAGCGGCCATGAAGACGATTTGCTCGCTACCAACCAAGTCGTTAATGGTAGAGTTCATGACCGGGCTTTAATGCAAATGTAGAGATGATGTTGATCTAGTAGAATTGGTACATGGAGTTGACAACGCTTCATCTTGTTCTTGTTTACGTCAAAGCTGGCAGAGGAGTAGACAGACCAGAGGCCTCATTTACTAACTCAGTTGCACCGAAATGATCGGCACCGGACCTTTATTTGCAAACTGTGACATTTCATCTGTCGAAATTCAAAGAGCGTCAATTGACATATTGTCACAGTTTGTAAAAAGAGGATCGGTGCTTATCATTTCGGTGTGCAACTGAGTTAGTAAATGAGGCCTCTGATAATGGAAAGTCACACTCATGTCATGTTCCTGTAATTTTAACCGAAATCCGAAACATAGCAATGCTACTTTGCGAATGGCCTTTAAGCATATAGGAATTGTTTATTAATTCCTGTGTTTTTTTTATGTATTTGTCAGGTTTTTGCTTTGCTATCATAGAGCCAAGTAAGGTAACAAGTATCGATCATTTCTCGACAAAGGCAGATCCTGGCCATGTGCCCAAACATATCTAATGTATTTATAGGTTTAACAAATACGAAACGTTTTTGTTGATGTTCAGGCAACGTGATCTTCGCATGTTATGATGACATGCTATTATCATCGTCTGCGTCGACCATGAAGGTGATGCCTGTAATTTTACCTATTAAGCCACTTCATACATAACCGGCCACAATTACTTCGAAAGCTATATTGGAGCTGCGTCTGCGCTGACATGGCGCCGTGTCGTGTGTTTACTATTAGAATGTCGCCGGTATCGCATGCGGATAAAGATCGTATTAAAATGCAAGTCTATATTGCTATGTAAATAATTACAAGTATGACTATTTCTTGAGCAAATAGTTTGTAACGATGCAAAAATATTGTAAACTAACTTCCGCCCGCGAATCCGCTCGTGTGGTACCGGTGTAAAATGTACCATAGTATGTGTTAATCTTGGTCACACACTACGTCTAATCCAAGTTTCAACCCAATCCGTTCAGCCGTTACGTAGTTGAGTGGGATCAAATATAACACACAAACTTTCGTATTTATAATATTAGTGTATGTGATGTGATTATTTTGAACTTTTGCTAATTCTCACAAAAGAATGTTAGAATTTTAAGATAATTTGATTGATAACAATGGTAATGTTTTAAATTGCTCGGTCGTTCTCCTTTATACAAAGGTTTCTCTTTAAACAGTTGATCATTAAAGGGCACGTAGACCTGTTATAGTCACAGTCGTTTGGAGTGATAAAATCCTACCTGAGTACCCACGTTCGCGTTGTTTCGTCGCCTTGTCGCCTACCGATATAAAACAACAGCAACCACGCAATCTCCCAGATTCTTGTCGCTGCTGAAATATAGGTCATATTTGCTCAGTCCTAATCAAACAGGTATCTTATCTTCCCACGGCACATCCCAAGGGATTCCTATCTCAGTTTATCGGAACGGAGCATCTTAACTGGTCTACTTCGCTTTTTACGCTCCATAAACAGTTATAAATCGTCTCTAGTTTTCAAGTAACAGTGATTTTGTTTGAGCGGATAATATGTAAGTTTTAGTAGGTTTAATCTTGAAGTCCAATGGTCTGTTGGCATATATTGCTAATTTATTGAGCAGGTAACTTTCTTGTAAAACATGCTATACGTACGTCTTTTTAATAGCCACAGTATAGCTTAGGTATAATGGTTTGGTATTATGCTCTCGTAATTAATGGGAAGTAGAGAATAGTAGATATACAGGTAAAACCCAGTATACCTAACCAATTGCACGGTATTCATTATTTATTATTATCCTGTCACTCTTCTTTAATTCCAAAGCGGATTAGAGAAAGGTAGTATTCATAGTACTTAGCTTTCTTTATCTAACATAGGAAAAGCCCTTTATTTAACACAAAGAGGATAACAGGAAATAATAATTATTAGAACTCAATCAAACTAGGCTATTCCTTAATTTTATACTACGCATAAGTTTGTAGGCCCATCGTCGCGGGCGTCACGCACGTAAGTAAAATATCGAGAAAATATTAACAAAAATAGACCGCAAAGCATACATACATTACGGTTAAGGTTAGCCTGCGAAATCCCACTGCTGGACAAAAACGATCCCACCAATCATTTCGATCTTGAGCTTGCTCGATCTTGTACACACAGCGTCACGATCTGGTATACCCCTTTCAAGTATAAATTTAAACTGCTGCCGTGGAGGCTACCATATTCAAATGGCCAAAATCTTATACAAAAATATTTATACTTGGCTGGGGGATCGAACCAGCAATTTATTCACACCAGTTTAAGAATAAGACGCTCTAACCAACTAAGCTATCGTAGCGGTTGGCAATTATGACGAAATTTTAAGTTACAGTATACGTTTATTATTTTGTCTAGGTATGAATGGATGCGTCAGCTAGTAACTTTTTCATTTGTTTATCACGGTAGTGCGCAACTACTTAAAATGATTCTGTGCAGCACTGGACTATTGAGGGTAGTTGTGTATTAAATGATAGTTCAGAACAAAAGGTTACTTGTTTCGTCTTGGGTGTGTGTCATTGATTTTGTTTATGAAAAATAATTGTGCATATATAACAGCCGAAAAATTGAGCTAAAAAGTGCGTTTTGCAAAATAACATTTCGGAACGATACAACCCATCAAATGTAAGAGGAAATGGCAGAATAACATTAGGTAAGTGGTATGACAATTATAAGTAGGATTATCATAAACAATGTGCTTAGTAAACCTATTCCCTTTTATATTATATAAACACAGTCATACGTTTATAATATTGTGTTTTTATTTTCAGGTAATTGGTGATGGATGTCATCAATGGGAGCAGGAGAAATTGTTGAAGTGAGTGGACGCATAATTGGCCAGTTTTGCAAGAAATAATGCTGTTAACAGTGCAAGCAGTGGATAAGCGTCCAGAATGAACAGTGTATTTAGTTCATGATAACTGTGTGGTTCATCGTTCGCGAATTCTGACCAATTGGCTCGCTTCTCAGACGGGCATAATCACCACAGTATTGGTCATCTAAAAGTCCAGATTTAAATATGTGGAGAATGTGTGAGCATATGTGGGGGTCAATTTATCCTAATTGGGACACTAGTGAAGTGTTGTCCACCTGCAACAGGAGGTCCTAAGAACTGATGCGTCGTAGTGGTTTTGGGCGGACTTTGGTTACCCAAATGAAAAGAAGGCTTTGACAAATTATTTTAAGTGAAAGACATCCATCCCATTCGGTATTAATAAATATTCAGATATATAATGTTTTCAATAATAGATAAAATACTAGAGTAAGTATTAGGGAGTGATCTAAATTGTTTATTGGATTTTATACGGCAAGTATAACCTGTTCCAATGTTAACATGTTTGTTCACTCGTTAATCTTATATGGGTAAATTAAGTATTATTCTATCATTTAAAACATCATTGAAAATTCTAAAAAATAAGTAATCTTTATTGCGTTAAGTTAAATGGTATTTTAATAAATTTGTTATAACCTTTGAAAATTGTTTTACTATTTACCTTAAATAATTAGGTAATTTACCTACTACACTTAAAACGTAGTCCATTGTATTAGTAACGAAAATAAAAAAAACAAAAATACAGATAGGCGTTGAGGAATTTGAACCCAGTACTCTTATAACGTATAGATTAATGTCGAGTGTTGTAACCGCCACTCCATCATCTCGTATAGACAAATGAACGAAATTAAATATGCCTAAGCAAGGAGGAGAAGGTTTATAAAACACACATTTGTGCAAAAAGTTCGAGATCCACGACCGACACAGCGACGGTTTGAACCTACTAACGTTAACTAGGGGGGTTACCAGACTCTGACGCTGTCTGTACCTACGCTAAAGATGTCTTGCACGTTATTTATGATTTGTCATTAACCTGTCACTCTTATTTAATTCCAAAGTGGATTAGAGAAAGGCAAAGTAGGTACTCGTAGTTCAACTCGCCATATTTTTCTCGGTATGTGCTACCTTGCGTTCTCAGGGCTTCACTGGGGTGTTATCTTCCATAAGTCATCGCGTATGCGACAGATATGACCAGCCCAGCTCCATTTAAATTTCCCAACCTTTAGAGCTACATCAGCAATTTGGGTTCTACAGCGGAGTGTTATGTATACGGTCCGTGCGTTTCCCACCCAGTTAGGGCTACCAGACAGAACATTTAAAATTCCGCAGAAAAGCGTGGTTTCCATTGAAAAATCCTGAGATTTAATTGCTCGCTAACAGACCTCGAGACCCAAAGGTCCAACCTTTGGGTGTTAGTCTAAAAATAGAATGTTAGTCGTGGTTTGGGTGTCGACGGCCTCTGTGGCGCGGTGTTCGAAGGTCCGCATGGGACGCAGAAGGTTGCCGGTTCAATTCCCGCCGCGAGACAAATGTTTGCATTATTTGAAGATTTTGTCTCATTTTGTCTGGGTGTTTTCTATATATGATAATACTGAATGTATTTACAAAAAAAAAGTATTATGTCTGTCGTGCAGAAGTATCTAAGCGCTATGCTTAGTTTAGGGCTAAATGATGCTGTATGATAGTATCCAGCATTATTTATTTATATTTATTTATTAGTCGGGGACCAAGTCTGGGCGCCCTAAGTTAGTAGAGGAGGATACACATGGCCATCAGTTTCCGTTTGATTGATACATACAAACATAGCAGGCATAGGGTACCTCCATAGAACCAAAAATGCCTCGTTTAAAATTCAAAGTTTGAAAGTTTAACGTAACCTGTGCCGTAGCGCAGCGAAAGTAATGGCAACGGGGTGCTTTCCTTCGAAACTCGTTAGTTACTTATAACCGTTGAAGAGTGCAGCGATAGATAAATGTGTTAAGTAATTAGTTTGTAAGCTTTCCTTGTTATCATAGGTAATCGATTCCATCATTATAGGAGTGGAAAGTTTTTAGCAGTCACACCAGTACTTATGCCATAGACACTTAGATGTAGATAGCCTCGTTATCATGGGAAAGAAGTCAGTAAGTGGTTGTATCTTAATGAAAATCTCTATTAAACTAAGCTAAGAGGCTTTGCTTCAAAGCTCCTGGCCTGGTCTATGTACCCTGATTTTTTTACATCATAGATGGGACCTTCGCTTGACCGCTAACTCACTTTATGTTTTCGCTGTCGCCTATGATGGAGCACGAAGCTTTGAAGTCCTATTCAGCCTATAAGCCTGGCTTCATCTCTGTTTGGTCGCGTTAAGAAGTGGTGTAAATTAAAAACATTGCAATACAAAGTGTACTGTATAAAAAAATACTTTATTTTTTACTTTATTCTTGACTTAATACATGTCAAACCTCCCTCTCGCTCGCACTATTCAACATTTTTGAAGATATAAACTCACTGACTATAGTTATGCAAAATAGCAAACCTTCACATTCTAGAGAATAACAATTCAAAGGTTCAGCAACAATATCATTTTGATTCTATCACGTTTTCTTACCAAAAAACTTGTACCAATTTCATCCTCACCTTAAAGGTAATTTTGTTGTTTGGGGCCTGATCACCTTTTCATTAGATTTTGTTTTAAAGTCTATTTTGTGTAACGCATAGCAGTTTCAGTCGTTATTTCATCATCATCTCAGTCCGGAATCACCCACTGATGAGTATAGGGCTACCTGAGTTTTTACCAGCCTCCTCTGTGCCTTTCTCATCCAGTTATGCCCAGCTACTTTCGCAATGTCGATAATGTCGCTATTTAATGTAACGAAAGTCTTCATTTGTGAATTGATATAATCTGATGAGAAAAGCATTCAACCTAAACCTAACAAGCATAATTGATTATACCCAGTAATCCCCAAAAGAATTTCCATACCTGTAGTAAACGTGTAGTAGTATCTACTCTACACTGTTTGTCATCACAAGCCAATGAACCAGACACGATGCCAAAACAATGTCATTGTGCATTTTGATGGGAGTCTTGCTTGTGTAATGTTTTCATTGTTTCCAAAGCATCCTCCATTGCACTGCAGTAGCATAAAAATGTTTACCTACCAGAAATAGCTAAAAGAACCTTTATTGTAATACTACAATGAGAAAATTAATTAGTTAATCAAACACTAAAACGACTGTCTTCTAATCTGACGACCTCTGTGACATAGTGGGTCTGAGTCGAAGAAGGTTGGAAGGACAAATATTTGCATTATCTGCACATATTTATTGCACGTCTGGGTGTTTCCAATGTATAATATGTATGTATTTACAGTAAAAATGCGTATAAGTAATATATAGTCGTGTGGTTCCAATAATACAAGCTCTGCTTAGTTTGGGACTGTTGGATGCTGTGTGATACTGTCCAACTTTATATTATTAATAATCAGTTGTCACAAGATTGACGCATACACTGGTTTTACCAACGCCAACGTAAGCTTTTCAAATATAACTGGAGCCATTACTCAATAACCCTTTCAGATGATTACAAAAGGCTACCAATGACACAAATATAGAACAAAACAGAGCGTCCGCTGCATACCAAACAATGATTGCACAGGTGTTCAACGCAGGCCTAGATTAGGATTCAGCGAAAACGGCGAACCATATTGGTAACTAGTAACCCTTTGTGTCAATATTTCAATTAAGATTCGAAGCAGCCTGACTGTAATGTTCTCTTTGGGTTAACGTCAATTTATCTAGAACATACTTCACGGCACGAAACTGATAATAGTACTACGTACTTACAGCTCATTTCCTGTGGTGGACCAGTCCACCATGCACTGACGACTGACGGCTGATTTGGCCTGTAATTTTTACTGGTGAAATTATATACTAAAAACTAAAATATCGTTTAACCTATAAATATTATGATCAAACTCTGTCAGTACCAGTGGTAGGCCTTTAAAGAACAATTGCTCATTTGGATGGACGTGGCTGTCCATTAGGTAGCTGATAGAAACCTACGGAGACAGACGGTAAAGAGTCTCCACCAAACGAAAGATCAGAATTGAGGAGGAAAGAACATATTTTATTTTCCTGTTTTAAAAGCAATTTGTGTTTTCCCGTTGAACAGCATTGTCTAGTCTAGTACAACAGCTATGATTCACTAATCATTATCAGATGCACATCACGATTGTGCAAGCGGTCACCATCATCAACATCTACAGTCCGTAAATGTCCACTGCTGGACACAATGTCTCCCTAAAGATTTCCACGACGATTGACCATGTCTTGATCTTGAGCATTTATTGTTCACCGGCTTCCTGCAATCTTGAAGATTGTCTTAACTTATTTATTTAGGTAAATGAAGAAATAGTAATATAGTTATAGATTATTTGTACAAAAAACCTTATTCACGTGTTGTTTATAATGAATGAAGATACTTTACATGCAGAAAACACACCTTAGGTATGTTTCACGACTAGATTACAACAAGGTCATATCTAACAAGAATCTACTTGAAATAAACTGCAATCAACAAAGGACAATAAAATTACTGCCACCGTTCTTAAGTAGCTAACCGACCTTTCGAACAAAGATCGGTAAAATAGAAAATTTATGGACCTGTTCCGATCACCGGCCATCAATCACGTACATCAGATATAGCTGCTATAAGACACGTCGGAGGTTTTAGTCAGGCGGCCTCCTACACTAGAGTTCGTAAAAACAAGAGGAAAATGTATATGCTATCAAAAAGTGGAAGGTTCAGGTCAGAAATTCCAACCCAGTTTGAAGACTTTCAAAGTCTTGACTAAAAGACTATTGATATTCCGATCTTGATTTCAAGATTAGATTGGCTTATTTGAGCTTAAGCCTAATATTTGGCTAGATCAATCTAAAATAAAAAAAGGAATAACTTCAAGATGGAAGTGTTCAGTGAATTAACAGGAATTTCGTTTTTTGCTGCCTCTAAACGAGCAACATAATCCTTTTCGATTTGATCAGCCCATAACCATTCGACCAGCTATGCGCGCCTAAAATGCTAGCTACTGTAGCGAATCAAATGTTTATTTACGATTATAGATATAGATAGTAGGTAGATAATAACGGTTGATTCAATTTGGTAGTGGACTATTTATTTTTCACTTCTCTTGCTCAAAAAGTGTATCATAATAGTGTAGCTTAGCGGGCCTAAAACTCGAGTTTAATACCTAGGGCTAAAAAGTATTTTTTCTTTTTAATTTTTGTCTAAAATCATCAGCCCGTACAAAGCATTCGTTCTCTTATATAAAAACTCGACTTCTTGGTGCTCCGTCAATCTTTTTTTTTGAAAATAGAACCGTCTTGGTGATGTTTTATGAAGGTTGATTCTTCCCTTCACGGTAGAATGCGAACTGTTTCGTTGAGGGTTATTGAAGGTATAGAGATTTAAAAAAAAAGATGGTATTGGCGCTAAATCTCTAGAATTTTCTTCATTCCAAATCACAAACTTTTACGTTTAACTTCCTGACTTTAACTTTCAAATTGTGAACGTGAAAAATGACATCAAGTGATAGTGAAGATGCTAATATGCAAATGGAAGAAAAGGGCAAAGAAATAATTATGAATCTGTTGCCGACAAAATCACGTGAAATATATTTAAAGAGTTACGAAAATTTTATGAAATGGAGAGATGAGAAACGTGTGGATTCTTTTACAGAAGGGGTTTTTCTCACTTATTTTGATGAATTATCGAAAAAATTCAAATCGTCGACTCTTTGGAGCACATATTCAATGTTAAGAATGACCTTAAAAACGAGACACGACGTCGATATTAAAAAATATGTAAATTTAACGGCTTTACTGAAGAAATTGTCCACTGGATACAAGGCAAAAAAATCTAAAGTCTTGACGACACAAGAAATCGAAACATTTTTAAATAACGCTCCAAATAAACAATACTTGGCAACAAAGGTAACCTACTTATGTACTCTACTCAAACTAAATAAATAGATACCTACCTACATACCTAAATTATGTACCTAGGTTATTACGATTATTAACACACTTATTTTTTTGTTCAACAGGTTGCTTTAATTTATGGAATCAGCGGTGCATGCAGAGGAATAGAGCTTGCCAATATAACGCTAGAAGACGTAGAAACGGATACAAACCTACAAGCTGTGAGTCTGCCGAACACGAAAACAAACAAAGAGCGTAAATTTGTCATCAGTGGAGAATACCTTAATATAGTTAAAGCCTATCAGGAGTTACGTCCCACTAATGTTTCAACGAGAAGTTTTTTTCTAAATTATCAAAATGGTAAATGCACAAGGCAAGTCATAGGCAAAAATAAATTTGGTAACATGCCTAAAGATATTGCCACTTATCTAAATTTACCAAATCCGGAACTCTACACGGGCCATTGTTTCCGCAGAACATCCGCGACTCTGTTGGCGGACTCTGGTGCGAATATAACGACATTAAAACGCCACGGTGGATGGAGGTCCGATCAAGTGGCTGAAGGTTATATAGAGGACTCTATACAAAACAAGTATCACGTCACGCAGCGGATTATGGAAGGAATCAATATTCTACCAAACATTACAGAACCCCAAGCATCTACATCGCGGGATTGGATGAATATGTGAACTCAGCTGAAGCCGCGCAGGAAACTCAAGCATGATTCGAGTCTCTCCAACTTTTACTCCACAACAATCAACTCAAAATATTATCACATCCCAATCACAGAGAACCGAAATAAAATTGCCCGGGAAAAACATATCACTAAACATTCAAAATTGCTCTAACTGCACATTTAATTTTTAATAAAATTTCTGAAAATTGACTAATTTGGAATTGTTTTATTTTCTCGCAATCGAAGTGAAAAGTAGAGTGTTTTACTCGGGCCAAAACCACCCATTATAACTCGGTCTTGTCATCCTCCCTCGCTAAGCTCGGGAGTATAACAACCTCGTATATAATGGGATGGTTTAGTCCCTTGTAAAACAATCTACTATTATTAAACGTATGAAAATTTTATAGCCTTTTGTCATCATGAGTGCATTGATCGATTGAAAGTAGCCCTCGCGAAGGCAGTTCAGCCTATTTCAAATTTAGGATTTGAAGAATTTCATATGTGGGATTCTATTTTGTACCAACACAACAAGCAGTGATCGGAAATATGAAAATGATGATTTCGTTTTACTCAACACAATACTATATAAGAACTGTTACTAACCCATATTACAAGTACGACCAAATAAATTAGACTGACTTTGAATACTATCTCAATAAAATAAAATAACCATTACATGACTATCATGAGGAAAGTCCTATTACTTCGCTCCTTTCCAGTTAACAATATGTAGTTATTAATTAAGATAACTACGTGACTTTCGGTTGGTATTCAAGGTTTTCCCGCGATAATGTAAGAAAGATTCAAGTAAACAATGACATTTTATGGTTTAACGACTAAACTTTCCAAGTAGGTATTTCTTCTGTACTTTCAACCCAAGTTCCTTTTAATATTACGTTATTAGATCATTGTCACTGGTTATTACTTGTTGGTATAAGTAAGATCCAGCATCTATCTCATTTGAGCTTCAAATCACAATATATTCGTAAATATCTAAAAACAGCTTTATACGTAACATCATAGAGGGAAAAGTAGAAGGAAAGACATGTAGGGGAAGACCAAGGATAAATTATATGAGCCACATTAAAGAAGTAATGGAGGCTGCTTTGGAGAGAGACAGATAGAAAGGGCTGCATCAGTTGCGCTGACAAGAGCACATCTCTTAAATAATGATGATGATCTAAAAACAATACAGACCAAAAAAGTTTGTCGTATGAAAAGGATTTCACACAGCTTTGCGACACGCTAATATAGGTGGTCTCTCCCATCAATATGCATTGTTACTCTCAGCATAGAACAGATCATAGAATAACAGACTCAGGAAGTGAATTCTCTATATCTACAATGCAATGTAGACTACCTAACATACGTGCATCTCAGCTCTATTCAAACATGATGACGTGAATTCATGATTGAATTATCGTGACTCACGAACGTGCCCGAGACGTGCAGAAATTTCGCCTATGTATATGTAGCATTGCATTTCATACTTTTCGGCTCCAACTCTACAATTGAACTTAGAAACTCATAACATTACATACCTGATTTTAAGTAATCTTTTCATACTAGAAAAAAATACATACCTGATTTTAAGTAATCTTTTCATACTAGAAAAAAACCATTAAGAGTTTGGATGATTTGATTATTACAAATAAACAAACATACATAGATACGCAAAAAACACCTTTACTCGGCTAAAAAGAGAACCATAGACCGCCTCTTTCCAAAAGTCGAATACAGGTTAACATGAAAGTTTGCAAACTATGGCTATATGGACGAACAATACTCAAAATAAACACTTCGTTCCACTCTTTGTAATTTCACTTTCACGACAATAGGTGTGAGTTTTTTTAGAACGGCGACAAATGTGAGAGTGATTTTCATTTTTAGTTATATTTGAATTTTTGTTACAATTTGGAAGAAACCGTCTCATCGATCGGATTTGGTAGCTTACACGATAGGTAAAGTAGAGTTTAGCGACGGCATCGTAGTTGTATCAAATGAATTAAAAAAATATACCATCAGTTTTTTTCAAGGCTATTTAATAACTATTTATAAGAATAATAGGCAATAAAACTGGAACATTGTAAAACATAAAATACATTGACTTCATTCTCATGGCCTATCGCTGTCGGATGACGTAATAGCACAGTTTTAAAACCATCAAAATGACCCCAAAGTTGTTTGTTTGTTATGGGTTCGAAGCCTTGTGAAAAACCGGTCTAACTGATTTCCAATGAGGTTTATTTACTGGTGGATGACGTCATTTTCGAATATTGTACTGCACGACGAACACACCTTGCATGATAAGAGCTTTTTCGTAAGTAGGAGGTATTAGAATACATTTGCAACCTTGATGCAAATATGGATTTGGAATTTCAGTGTAAAAAAAATTTGAATCGCGCCTTTGTGTGGATAATAGCAGTTCAAAGCCCAAAAAGCAAATTTTTTACCCAACTAAGGAAGCGTTATTAAGGAGTGGAATCCCCACTGTTAATAATTTCTACCTACCTTGTCTTGGCGAGACCCACCTCTGAACTGCCGCTATCTGATAGTCTCAGAATCCCCTGATTCACTACGCTACAATGAATCCGTTCTATTCATACCTAGCTCTAAAACAATGGGCAATTTATACAATTTTCCTGTCACTGCATTTTGCATTTTAAGAAGCAAACGAGTGGTTGCATTGTCAATGTCATACCATTGTCACGCGATCATCGTTATTAAGAGGCCCTGTTTATTGTTATCTTCTGGTATAGATCGAAATCTAGAATTATTATATTCATGTGATTTGTTGGATGGCCTTCTGAGAGACTCATTATCGTATGTTTTAGTTGATGATGACTGAAAAACAGACAGCTTATCAATGTTCTTTATGGATAGGTATACATAATATATATAAAAAGAATTGCCGTGCGTGAGTCTCGAAAACGGGTCGACCCACTTGAACTTTTTTTTTTGTGTTTCGCCTTCATTCGTCTGTGGTTTAGGAAATACCCAAAAAAACAGCGGGAAAGTTGGAAAAATACAATTTCGTAATTTTGCATCGGATTTTTGTAAACTCGTATAATTTGGACAGTCTGTCGGATTAGTTAGTATCATAATATAATTTATTCTCCACTATTGATTGTTGGTTTCTTCAATAGATTTGTGTTCTGAGCAATATCTGAAGATTATACATGATGGGAAAAAAGTAATGATAAATATTTATTGTAATAAGAGACGGAGAAGTATTTTTTGCAATTCAAATGTTTTCATACCTTTGATCTAGAACCCTTACTTCTCACTAGTAGCACAGTAGCTATCAACATAACGGAGATGTCTTCATTAGAAGGATCTAGATAGTGCACGTAGCGATACAGTAGCGAAACGAGTTTCATTATCAAAGTAATGTAATGTTTCACCGTTGCATGAATTGCAGCACAGATGAAGCAGAATCAGATAGTCTCTCAAATGGCACACACCTTACAATTATCGTCATCTACTATAATAAAAGGTTGAAGGTGGTCCGAACACGTGGGATCCATATGGATTATAATAGCAAAAATATTGAAGATACAGAATTTCACTCAAGGAACCCTTATTTTATTTTTGATGTAAAGATATTTTTCTATATTCTCTGATCTGATAACCAGGGCGAAAATATTAAGAGTTGAATTACTTGAAATCGATGGCAATGATTATTGTATCGCGTAGGTAAATTAAATTCTTGATCCTTATTATCTACATCAGTGGTCTAGCTAGGTAATTCAATATAAAGTAAAGTAGACCGTCAGACAAAACCTCCGTTACATACGATATATCTGATTATAGTTATGCATGAATATGCACTCGATTGCACATTCCATGACGCAATGATACGTGTGTGAAAGGACTATGACTGTACCTACTTCAGAAAGTTTTGAATTCAAGTCATTTACAAAAATGCAAAAGTAAAAGAAGCATTTTGAGTGAAACTAGGATAAATCTAGACTGTCTAATCTATATTTGTATCAAAGTATCTTGTTCCTTGGAAGCAGAACCTACCAGTAAGACATTCTACGACGGCGATTGGCGTCTGAAACAAGAAAGAAGAAAGTGATCATTTTTTATTATTTTTCGCTTCGTAGTCACTAACAAAGTCTGACATTTGTGTTGTTAGCTCCGTTTTGTGTTAGGAAAGACACGCCAACCAATCTTTAATTTCACGGCACGGAGAAACATTTATAACTCAGGATTTCCAGTACAAAACGATACGATGCTTCTTGACCGTTTTTCGAGACTCAATGTAACAAAAAGAGGTGTAGCCGATCAACGTTTACCTTAAAAATACAGCAAATTACAAAGCATTAGTGGAACTAGACAGCCATTTAGTTAACATGAGAAGTGGACAGTACGGCCACGTCATTAGCCTTGGAACCCGACCCAAATATGAAATACATAGGCATCGTATTATCTTCCTAATTACTCATGGAAAATACGAATACTGTGAACTTAAGAAATATTGCTTCATTTTCATAAAAAGTGCTTGCAACTTAAATTTAAGGAAAAATGTTCTCTCCCAAGGATTGAAGAAAGGTCTCGACTCTCGAGCCCTTTCCATCCACCGATTTGCAAGCACGACGACTTCGTTGGACTATCTGCGGGGTGATGGGCTAACTCTGTTGCAAACATAAATGATTGACACCGATTCTGTTTTAACAAACTGTGACAGTTTGTCAATTGACGTTCATTGAATTTCGACTAATGAAATGTCAAAGTTTGTATAAACAGGATCGGTGTCAATAATTTCTGTTTGCAACAGAGTTAGCCGATCACCCCGCTGGTTGGGTTCTACACTTTGTCTTCTAGAATGTAGTCAATGTTCAAAAATCTTTGATCCGCAACAGCTATCCGTTCTACGATCAACCATTGTCACTTAATTTTTCGGTCTTACAACTAGTAAAAGGTTCACGTAAAGTAAACAATTAAATTCACAGTACGGCTAGTCCACCAGTTTAAAGTCGCTCAGCGAGCTATGGAACGAGCCATGCTTGGAGTTTCTCTGAAGGATAGAATCCGCAACGAGACTATCCGACATAGAACTAAAGTTGTCGACATAGCTCAGAAAATTAGCAAGCTGAAGTGGCAGTGGGCTGGTCATATCTGCAGAAGAACCGATAACCGTTAGGGTAAACGAGTTCTTGAGTGGAGACCGCGGCTCGGCAAACGTAGTGTAGGACGCCCTCCGGCCAGGTGGAGTGACGATCTGCGAAAGGCTGCTGGTAGAAGCTGGATGCGTCGAGCTCAAGACAGGGCGCAATGGCGCTCCTTAGGGGAGGCCTATGTCCAGCAGTGGACTGCTATAGGCTGATGATGATGATGAAACAATTCAAATAAGCCATGTCGGAGGCCTTCGGGCGGCCTAAAAACTCCGACACCAGAGTTGGTGACTAGCTCATACGAAGAAGAACAATTCAAAAATTTACCAAAACCTTCTTTATACGAAATAGTGCAGATACTTTTTTTGAAAGCTATACGATCCATAGATCAGTATGAGTCATTATAGTATGGGTCGCAGTGTGGACAGCAACATCTCGTCGGTTGAGGTCAACTCTGTGTGATTAGATTAGAAAGCTGACACACATGTGACTCACTATAACTATTACTACACAATTTGCAGTCATATGTGTGAATTGCCTTGTGAAGGTCACGTCACTAGTGGTCAGATGGAGTGACTCAACTCGCAGATAAAAAATAGCTATGTGTACTTTACACAACGTAACGTATCCTAGTTTCAGATTCACTATTGATAGATTTAACCATAATGGGCGCTATGTAATCATTTCTACATCAGTTACAGGTTCGGAAAATAAACCAACAATAGTATTGATGATGAGTTTAACTTTCTTTAATCATTGATTTGGCTTTAGTACTGTGTAAACTATACTAATAGCTATATTTCATATTCATATTCATATTCATATTCATTTATTCATGCTTCAATGTCCTACATTACAGTGGTATAGCTTAGGTCTAGTATAGCTTATGAGTAGGTTGTTAGGTACATTGACCCTGTCAGGGCACTGCAGGAAAATAATTAATTTACAGTAATGTCAAATTATTCAAAGCTTATTCATTAATTATTATTAAATTACATATTTATTATTATTATAATTTAAACAAAACGGTCAAAATAACATATAATCAATAATTGTAATTCAATAGGTCATCATAAAAAGGTTAAAGTAAAATAAAAAAAAAAAAAAAAAAAAAAAAAAAAAAATGTCAAGAGATTAAATAAAATTAACAATAATAATAATGTCGAAGTCAGTATCCGTTTTATGTCAAGTTGGGTGATTAATCACTAAGTTAGATAGGCTAGTTAGTCATTTTATGTAAATTTGTCGGATAAAAATTCGTCAACAGTGTAGTAGGCCTTTTCCGTCAAGATTTTTTTTGTGTTTTTGAAATAAGGAGTCTTTATCTTCACTTTTGATGCGTTCGGGTAGTTTATTAAATATTCTAGCAATTCTGTAGGCTGGACTGTTGTTTACTAATTGCAAAGTTGTCGCAGGTAATATAAGTTTATTTTTGTTGCGCCTATTATAGTTTTTGCATGTCTCTAATTTGGTTTGGAACATATTTTTATTGTGTCTTATAAATAAGCAAGCCTGTAGGATATAGATAGATGGTAGGGTTAAAATAGATTTTTTTATAAAGTATGGTCTGCAGCTAACCCGGCGTTTGATGTTAACTAGAATTCTTATACATTTTTTCTGTAATACAAATAATTTGTCGAAGTCAGCACTTTCGCTCCACAAAATGGTCGCATAATTTAACCAGGAATATGCATAAGCGTAGTAGGCTGAAAGTGCGGTCTCGTAGTCTGTATTACATTTTAAAATGCCTAGTGCATAGATAAACCTTGATAGCTTAGTTTTAATTTTTTCAATATGCGGTTTCCATGTTAGGTTAGTGTCTAGTGTAATTCCTAACAGATTAAATATGTTGGTTTCTTCTATTTTAAGGTTTTTTGTAAGTTCGTCAATATTTAGTGTTGTTCTTTGGCGTGGTCGAAATTGGACTATTTTTGTTTTTATTAAATTAATTTCCAGGTTGTGATCTAGGAGCCATTTAGTGCAACCATGGAACGTGTCTGTTATATAGGCATTGTCGATGTTTAAAGTAGTTTTAAAGAGAAGGGATATATCGTCAGCAAATAAGACACACGTTGTATTTATTGTTTTGGATTTTAAATTTAAACCTACATACTTAAACCTATTTATTTCCAGGAATGAAAAAAGAGAACTGAAAACTGAAAATGAATTATAAAATATTAGCGCCCTGTTTACGAAATAAAGTTTAAAAGATTTATTTTGCCAACACCATAGTTTACGTAGCCGATAAATTTATAACTAAAAGAGGAAAGTAAATTCGCGTGAGTCAGGTCACTCATGGCCTTTGTCAGTTAGTGTCTAGTGAGCTTTACGGACAGTATATTGTAAGCTTGTAAGATAGTTTTGCTCAAATTATTATTTTAAAAGTGTTTTTATGCTCGTTTTCAATTTGGTTACTTAACATCAGGTGGGCTATTTGCTTGTTACATCTTCTAGTGTTATTAAAACAAAAAATCTACTTTAAATAAATAAATAAATAAATATTCGTGATATCTCGCACACGGTCAACCGATCAACGGAACATGAGTGCCAGAGACTGATAACATACATAGTTTATTTTATTGTACCTGATGATAGTACAATAAAAAAACCACCTGATGTTAAGTGGTAACCATTACCTATCACAAAGCATTGCATCGTAGGTGTTTAGGATGTGCCCTACGATGCATTGCCCTGCGTCCATCAAGTTGAGGCATGAAGATGTTAAGCCTTGTGCCTTTAATTTCACCGGCACCCATACCCTTCAAACCGAAACAGCAATGCTGCTTCACGTTAGAAATAGGCATGGTGGTAGAACGTCCCCGGACGAACCCTTCGCAAAGAGCTCTACTTCAACTAAAATCTATATATAAAATAAAAGAGAAGAGCAGAAATATCTGTACAATGTTTTTTTTAGCAAAGTGTATTCAGTAAAGAATAAAAAAGCTAAAACCGAAAAAAATTTTTGGATCGGAAGACTGTCTAATAAAAGATTTTGATGAATGTTGTAAAAAGAGATAGCTTACTATCCAACTTACCTAGGCTTTTTAATTCTCTAAAATGTCTAGAAACAGAGTTATAAATGAAAAACTAAGCGTTCGCGTACCCTTCATACATTTATGTGGCGGACCTCCTCGCCGCACTTATAAAACTCTTTGTTAGGACGTTGCGTGACATGTTGCGTAGCTGGATAATTTTTGCATGTCACTTTTTTTCATTCTGCCAGATTCTGCTATCTACATGGACACCATTTTTTTTCATCTTGAACGACGGTTGTCAAATTTATAAAAAATTATTTTCTAGTGTTTTTCTAATGTATGTCGTTTAATATTCATGGTACTATAACCGATAAATGTTAGTTATAAGACTCAAGTATTAGTGAAATGGAATAAAAGAAGATTGAACGGGAATTCTCAGATGAAGAAAATTGTGCGCCGATCGTTTTTTGTTATAGTCGCCATTACTATAGCAGAAAACAGGACCTGACTGAAGACTGGACGACTGGACTTATAAACCGTACTACGTTTAATAAAGAAGTGAAGTGAAGTTTTACATGGGAAATGTATGTTTTTCTTTTAATGTTCAACAACATCAAACCAGCCTATAAGAGTCTACTGCATACGTCTTAGATAACAATCATTTTCATCACAGTTTGTCCTTTTAGTTACAAAGTTTAGTTAGTACAATATATTCACATACCTGTTTTACTTACAGCTGCGGTTTACTTCGCCGGAGTGGTGGGTGCCATCGGAGTGTCAGTGCTCGGGGTATTCTGCATCCTCTCCATTCTCCAGCTAGCGATGATCTCCTCCAAGGAGCGCGTCGCTGTCAAGTATACCAGTCTCGTCATGCTGAAGTTAGCTCTCGCGCTGCTAGCAAGTAAGTATTTTTTTAAATCGTTAGATAAATTTGCTGGTTCTGTAAACGTAGTGTTAGATGCCCTCCGGCCAGGTGGAGCGACGATTTGCGAAAGGCTGCTGATAGAAGCTGTATGCGTCGAGCTATGATAAGGGCGCAATAGGGCACATTAGGTGAGGGCTATATCCATTAGTGGATTGTGAACAGTCCAGGCTGATGATGATGATGAAATAAATTCTCATCTTTAGGTGTCCTTCTGTATACAGGAGGAGTTATTTTGAAGGCCATTCAAGCGAAGGCTGAAACCGTGAGAGTTATCAAAAAGTCATTAGAATTTATGGGCTCGAAAAAAAAGCTTGCATTAAAAAAAATTGTTTGAAGACGCAGATATTCATCATAATTATCATGATCATCATCATCATCGTCAGCCTATAGCAGTCCGCTGCTAGACATAGGCCTCCCCCAATCAACTCCATTGCGCTCTGAAATTTAAGTCTTAGAGACTTGGAATTATGAGGGTGTATACCTAGCATCGTGTAGAAGTGTGATATGAAAGGTTTTTCTGAAATTCTGCCCCCGAAATGGTGCAACGCATGAGGGTAGGGGATCCCAGGGTACAGCTATTCGCACCGCACAGGCACACATTTCTTTAAATATTTTTTTATTTAATATGGACCAGCTCTTGACCTCGAGGTTTGCATAGGCAAGGATGAGGTCGACGATGGGGCGAGCTTTCCCAGAAGATTTTTGATAACCTATTTTCTCTTCCAGCTTTGCTGTCTATTGCCGCAGCGGGACTTTTCGCCGTGCAAGGCGATGACAGAGGATTTTACTTGACGAGGGGAGAAGCTTTCTATGTTCAGGTATTTTATAGTATGCATTAACTTACGAACTTTGGACATTCACAGTACGGCTTTTTTTTTATACTACTAAGTTAGCAAACAGGCATACGGTTCTCCTGATGGTAAGTGGTTCCCGTAGCCAATGGACGCCTGTAACATCAAGAAGAATAACATGCGCGTTGCTGACCCTTTAAAAAATTTTAAAACGCCCTTTTTGAAACGCTGCATATTGTAGTGTCTGGGGAATACTTCTGCAAAGAGACCATTCCACAGCTTAATTGTTCGCGGGAGGAAATTCCTCTGGAACCTCACTGTGCGAGAAGACATAGGTGGCAATGTATGTGGATGATACCTCTGCCGATGTCGAGCGGTGCGAAGATGGAAAGAAGCAGCAGGCACCGGTTCAAATAATTCTCCGGAACACTCTCCATTATACAAGCGGTAGAACACACACGGGGAGGAAAAGTCTCTCCTGAAACTTAATGGTTCAATACCTTTTGTGAGTATGAGATGGCTAGCCCACAAGTTTAAAGTTACTCAGCGAGCTACGCTCGAAGTTTCACTGAAGGATCCGCAACTAGACTATCCGACAGAGAACCAAAGCTACCAACATAAGAATTAGCTGTTTATGTAATTTTTCGATTGTTTATCATACAACTGAGTTTTGCCTCTTGATCAAACCTTTTAAACCTATATTTGTCAAAGCACTATAAATATTTTTGTAATGGCCTTTAAATACGACTAATAACCTATCAATTCATTTATTAAAAACTTGTACCACTCACACTTTGAGAAGTTAAATAAAAGGCATTGAAATTGAAATTTAATTTTATACGACTATGGGCATCAGCAGAATTGTCGGGGTGTTTTCAATCAGACCTAGATGAGGCTCGCCGCACCCTCAGCAAATGGGAGCAAGTTTACACATCTCTGTCATATTTTTAAACCTTTCTCGTCCCAGCGCTGGGCAAAGGTCTCCCCCATAGACTTCTAAACATCTTTATCCTGAGCTCCCTCCTACCCCCCTCTTTTGAAGACATCGAGCTCGTCCTGCCAACTTATCCCCGGCCAACCCCGACTCCGCTTTCCCTCAGGTGTCCGGGCTGTGGTGATGGTCGCCCACCTATAAGAAGGCATCCGGCTGACGTGTCCCGCCCAATCCGATAATAATAATCTCTTTAATATAATTTTAAAATTATTTTCAGATCGTGTGCATTGTGATCAACTCGATTCTGTTCATAATGTCTGTTTACGACGCGTTGTTCGCGCGGCGAGCTGGCGGTGACCCTACCAATCCTCTCGGGACTCCTGAAGGCACCTCTATCAACAACCCTGGCTTCAAGGAAGGACGAGGTAATTTTAATGTCATTTCAGTGAAGCCTTCGTGGTGTGCTGCGAAGTAAAGGTACAAAGTTCGTAGCCGACTGCAAACAGAAGCAGCAGGCAACATGTCGCTGCGACACTACTGATTTATATGTATTTCTCTGAAATACCTTTCGTGGCTAGCGTCACGTCGTCTGCCGCTACTGGCCGAATGTCAGAAGACACTATCGCCCGACCGCAGATAAGGTAACCAACTGGTAATACACCTGCAGTCGGGTTCGGATTTATGACTGTAGCGACATGACGCGGCGACACGTCACTGCTGCTGCTGTTTGCAGTCGGCTACGAACCTACCTTTAGCTTTCGGTGTTCTTGACATATCATCTTGGTTACGCAACACTCCGCCCGGTCACTTATTGGGTGACAGTTTAGTGGCATTTAATTCTGCAGCTTGAGTGTCAAAAACATATCTTACTACTAAGTTGGCTTTAACTATATTTTTGTATGGAAAGGGAGCAGCGCCCCTAGCGGGAAGTTTGTAAAATACTGAAATTACATTCCTGAGCTCCATAAAAAAAATAGCGTGTGGCAAAATTTTACCTTTTATAGGGCAGCTACATTTTTTGTAGTTAGAAGTTTTTGTTCTGAGGAAATTATATCTTTTTCTAATTACATGCATGATCTCAATATAAGAAAGTAAATACCTATTTTTTATGAGGAAGTGTAGCAGCTGTAACAGGATAATCAATCCTAGCACAGCTGCTAAAGCACTAGTAACATTGTTAAATGTGATATATGTATACAACTTAGACAAATCTATGTTTTAATAATGTTTTGTTTTCCTTTGCCTAAGTTAATTGAAGACAATAGATTAGTAGAATTGTACACCTACCTTTAAATGATGTCATAAATAAATCTTATTATTAAAATATTATGGCAAATGACGTTTCATAGTAATTGTATGGAAATATATTTTTTAAATTTTCTTACTATTTGATTTAGTATGTTACTTTGGGAAAAGATTTCCTGTTGGGTCAGTAGAGTCTATTGAGACCACCTTTCTTTTTTTGACAAACGTCGTTTTCTATACAGACAAATTATTTTCAAAAATCCGAAAATGCCATTATGTTTTCTTTCAAATAAACCTATAGTTTCCTCAGAACTTATAGCACAGCTAGATAAAACAGATAGCTGCCCTCAATGAGATAAAATACATACGACCGACCCTGACGGGGACTATTTTTTAATCATGCAAACATTGGTCTCGCAGTGGGAATCGAACTCACATTCTTCTGCGCCTAGGCAGGCCTGCGCCCACTGAGCCACAGAGGCCATGACATTACTATTCTACATGATCAAGCCCATCGCTAAGTATATAAGGGGATGTGTTTCGCAACAAACTTTATTGAATAAAATACTAAACGTGTAAATTAAAATCTAGGTCAACAGAATTGAACATTGAGCGGCCACGAAGTGTTGAGTCTGCACTTAACAGTAGGCCACATCATTATTGGACAATTCCTTGTTAAGTAGCTTTGACTTTTCAGCTTATAAATATTGGTCTGGCAGTTAGCTATGTATAAAAATTCTGGCAGAATAAATTTAATTATAGGTTTTTCTTTGTAAATATTCAGGTATATCAATGACGGATGCTTCAGGCAAGCCATACAGCACAAATGGACATGGTAGTGTCGCTTCAATGAACACTACAGCTACAACTTTAACAGGTATGATGATATTTTCTTCCTATTCTCCATCTAAGAGCCTTTGATGTGTACTTATTATTATAAATAATTAAGTAAATAATGCTGTACCCTTGGGGTACGAGTTGCATAATACGAAAATGTTTATAGTTTTAGTTTTCGAGTTAAATTTTATAGTTACTTTTTCGGCAATTACCTGACTGTTTATAAGTGAACAACATGGCAACTTGCGAGAACATTACATTACCATTTGATCACTTTATATTTGAATCAAATTCAGTGATTTCCATTTATTTTTTTATAATTGAGCTCGCAGAAGGAAAACCATTGAATGTGTCCGTATTGTGCAACTCATACTAGGGGTATTGGAAATTATCACACTTCACCATCTAGCCTCAAACTAAGCAGAGCTTATGTTATGGGAACCACATGGCTGATAAAAAATTATTTTGTAAATACATAGAAAAGACCACGAGACAAACGTTTGTAAATCATATAAACATTTGTCTCTCTGCGTCGCAGAGGTTGTCAATGATATGCAACCGGAAACCAGAATCCATACAAAACCGTTTTAACAAATGCAAAAATTATGCCTTGTCTTCGCGGAGTATTTTAGCTACCACACAAAAAGTTCTGAGATCTGGTGTACTACCAACCAAGTCAGACATTCTCAATAAACCTTCCTTATCTAATCAAACAATTAATGAAACCATAACGGATAACGGTACCTTCCTTGAAAAATATATTGCAATAATTTATTGAATTCATTTGTTCCTACCCTATCACAGTTCTTTTTTTTTTTTTTTTTTTTTAAGTGCTGACTATTGTTCAATTAGGCATAAGAAATATTATTTTCTGTATCTTGACTTGCCAATGTTATGTGAATAACGAAATGGTTAAATAAATGAGTTTACTGAGTTTATTAAGTAAATAAAAATATGTTTGATTGAGTATAGAATGTAAAATAATGTTGTTTTTAAATTATCAGCCACTCTCTTCATAAAAATATTTACGTCATAAATATTTTTCTCACATTTATCTATGTAAAACCATTTCGTAATAAGAAACTTTACTGCGCGATGGTGCGGAGAGCAAAGCTTGACAATTATTTTAATTATATTCTTTCCATTCTTGGTTGTCTGGAAGAAATCGCTTTAAGCGATAAGACCGCCCATTGTAGCTACATTATATTACTATTTAATTTCTTTGTTTTTGTAATTTTTTGGTTTTTCATTGGTGTCGTGTGCAATAAAGAGTTCATCGTATCTATCTATCTTGACGGACGAATCAATAGCGCCCCGTGTGCGCATCTCGACCCTCCCGCCCTCCTCACCACCAAATAGACCGATAAATCGCATATTGCGCAGCTTGACCGCCAGCGTTCTTTTTACGTAACGCAAGCTCTACGACCTAGGATACACGGAGGCCGCATTGGAGGGTCTGTGTGTTGAATCCCTAGGACATTTTAACACTCATAAACTACAAAAACCAGGGACTTGCTACGCTCTGAGCACTAAGCGAGCCAAATGCCAGTGCGTACGTAGCCTTGGGTTTCTACCAGTTTCAGAAAAAAATCACACTATTATTACAAAGGAAAGTCGGTATATGTGTGTTTATGTTTGTTACTCCTTCACGCTGAATTACTGAAAGGATTGAGCTGAAAATTTGCACTTAATGTAGTTTTTCATCAATAACCTATAGAAGTCCTTTGCTGAACATAGATCTCCACCAAGCAATTCCACGAACGGTCTTGAGCCCTCTCCATCCACCGATTACCTGCAATCTTGACGATGTATCATGTAATTCTTGATCAGGAATAACAGATAGGCTCATGGCTCAGTACCACGCGCGGTGTAAGCTAGTAGTTAGTTAGTTATCATCATCATTATCAGCTTAAAGCAGTCCACTGCTTTACATATGCCTCCCGTAATAGTACGTAATGTTATTCCCCTCCTCCATCATTCCCTCAATTCTGAGGATCGTGACTCCTTTGGTGAAGTCTCCTTACTGTCTGTCTCCATCCGTTTCTACCAGCTGCCTGATGGAGAGCCACACTGACTGGTATCATTAGATGTTCGGATACTTGGTCCGTACATCGTTTGGGACTTTTTCCTAGTGTTTTCATTCCGGATTCGGGTGCATTTAGTTCATGCCCAATCTAGCCTACTCCATCTAACCATGTCTTAGGCACTGCAGCATCCCAGGTCAGTGAGTAATGTACGATTATCACTTACCGGAGCGCGTCGGAGCGCATTTTATAACATGCTAAAGGAAATTGAAACATCCACAAAGCAGTCAAGTTCCTTATTTGCATGCAATTTACATTGCGGATCTATTTATGTCAGTGCTTAACAAAGCTCAAAGCTGCGTAAATTGCATGCAATTTTGGAACCTAACTTTGTGGATATTTCAATTTCCTCTAGCATGTTTTAAAATGCGCTCCGATGCTCTCAGACGCGCGCCGGTAAGTGTGAATCGTACATACATTTTACCACTTGACGCTGTATAAAACATCTAGAATAGATGCAAAGCCCTACGTTTCTCCATCTCATTATGGAAACCCTATGGGAGCGACAGCTTCGACCGCATAAGTCACATATAAATTGTGTTCCTGGTGAGGTTGGAGGAAGAGCAGCGCCTTTGTGACGCAGGTCGCGCTTGTGGAAGAGTAGTGCAAACTAAACAGTATCGTGATCCGTCGTATATATACTTCCTCCAACCGTCACGGTCGTCTCGAGGTTTCTCTTGCAAGCCAATGCCACAGATTCCCAGCTATTCCACCATGTCGTTTGATCACAAAGCGGTTGTTCTGCTCCTTGGCTATTGAGAATCTAGTAAAACATTATTTATAATAATTTTAGGGCTATCAGACGCCAGCACAATCACACGATCGCCGCTCCGCTCGTCGCTGAAGAAGCCGAAACCGAAAGGGGACCCAAGCCTCGGCATCCAGAACCCAGGGTATTCAGGCCACTCGCCACCTCTCAACAGGAACGGTAGCCAGAAGAAAGTGCGTATACAAACACACAGTACTGAAGTTTAAACAGGTTTAGCCAAACGTAACTAGATGGCAGCACTGTAAAACGGAACATTATAATATGAGCAGCTGAGACATTTCGCTATTACGGGAAAACTAGACTAATCCTGAGAATTTTGCGTTCATGTGTTTTTGGCTTATATTTAGTACAGTCACACTCAACACAACAGCAGCTAATGCCGAATATAGGTATTTTCCAGTGGGACCAAGAAAGAAAACCCACAGTCGCTATTGAAAAAAAGGGCCCAGAGGCGCAATGTGTAGATAGGTACTTTAGTACAGCGAAATTAATCGGAAATTCATTTAGATATAACACTTGCCTTGTGGTTCAGCAGTTGCAGCACAGATGGTGCTGATGATGATGATATGATCACTATGCTTTTTAAGGATTCTGTTTCAAAAGCTAGCAAGTAGTAAATATTTCATTTCGCCGTGAAACTAGTTTTCAAGATGATGTTTTGTTTAAACTGAATTAGCGAAAAACACAAGAACAATGCAAATTCCCGATACGAAATGGTCTTACCACAATTTTATCTCGAAAAGCGAAAAAAGTGCGCGTGTGCACGTTAGACATACAAGTTGTCTCAAGCTAAACAAGATGGCGCCACTAGGATAAATAAATCAGCGTTTAGAAAAATTATATTAGACCAATTCCATTAAAAAGCGGGCCTTACTGTGTGTTCTATGAAAGATATTTCGATTCGAATATTGAATTGTATGTATACAAGTAATTTAGAAATCTGAATGGAATTTAATTTTAAGACTGCTGAAATTAAGTAATCTGAAGTCAGAAGAATTTAAATGTGACTCCTATTCTAAACTACAACAAATAACCGCGTACTGACTGAGCACGATACTGCACTATAAATAAGCCTTGTAGGGGTGTACTAAGGCAGTATTTAATGATATTTGGCTCGGGAAGGGGTGCAACGGGAAAAATCCTCTATCCGAACGAAGTCTCGGGGCACTACTACTATACATTAACAGTATAGTAGCAGTAGTATACATTAATAGTAGCAGTAGTATACATTAAAGGATAGTAGAATGCCGCGGCCAATTCGTTCGAGGCACCTCGCTTACATTGCGAATCAAGAATGCGTGTGGCAGTTTTAGCCAATGGAAAAGCGTAGATAAGAAATAACGCTTTATCATTGGCCAAAATTTTACGATACACGTTGGAATATTCGTGATTGCCCTACCATAGGTCAACTCAGTACGCGGCTCTTGACCATGCCATGACCAGCAAAGGCATTTTAAAATATTCGAAACATTTCCGAGTCGAATCCGGTGGATGGTGATAGAGCCGGAATGATTGTTTTTTTATTTATATACGCTAAATTGCAGTCTACGATAGAAGAGCACGCTCGCCTTGAAAAAACCTGTTCACTCGTGCTTTGAAGACGCACATTATAATAGAAAAGATGCCTGGGTCAAAAAATAATAATTGTAATTAATCCGTCAGTTAGATTAACAAAAAATATTGGACACGTATTTAAAAAAAAAACAATAAAAATTGACAAAGACAGAGCGTCAAAGTTCGGAAGTGGGGGCTGGAGACGTCACGGCAAGTGTACAAAACCTTGACTCTCTGATAATGTAAATGACGTACTAAACATATTTTTTCAGGCATCTAGCCTACTAACGGGGGACACATTACTCGGGTAGAGTGTTCCACTCCTTTGCGGTGCGCATGATAAAGGTGGAAGGGAGAATATGTCAGGGTGTCTCGTGTTGAAATGCGCCATCGTGCGTAGCGTTCTTCAGAACCTCTAGAGATCCTAGAAACCTGACGTAATCGAACTAAAACTGATTTATTCGACTCGGAAAATTTTAGATTGTTTGATATACCTGCAGTTCTGTCATTGATTGGAGTTTGAATTTTGGGGTCACATTTAAAATGCGGATGGTTTGTAAGCACAAGTTATTTATTACCGGTTCAAAAGCGCCTTTTAAATGTATTTAGTGAAGTATTTTGAATGTGGAAAGATGACTGCATTATTTTATCAATTTAGATATAAGCATAAAGAGCAGTGCACACCGAGGGACGGCAGGGAAGGTAATTTTAAATTTACCAACGTAAAATCGTACGTTTCTAATCGTAATAGGGTATAAATTTCTAGAGAGACAATTTAAGTCAATGGGCATCCTTTTTAATGCTCACTAAGGCGCTCACGAATATTTCAAGCTGACGTTATAGTAAGCGTAACGGAAATTTTGGCCAATGGCAAAGCGTTATTTTGAATCAACGCTTTCTCATTGGCCAAAATTTTACGTCTACGATACGAATATACGAATACTTTTTCGCTTGTCTTCGTGATCGAGCCTATGTTGTCTTTGAGCGTTTATATCTTATTAGTATACCTTTAGAATACGTACCAATTTACGTTGGTTTTCAAATCCTTCGCTATGCCATCCGAAGGTTGCGCTGGTCATAAGACTTAGTATAGTGTATTTATTCTAATGAATTTGATCGGTAGGCTTAACCCATGCTGGATATTTGAACTACGCAATGTCTTGAATCAACTCAAATTCTCTAAAAAAAAAACTAGAACATTTTTTATATTTGTTGTTTTTTTGTGAATCAATTTATGTTATAATTTTTATGTTCAAAATTTTACAGTCCAGTTTTATTGCGTATATTTTTCTTCACCTATAAAGATGGAACTATAAATGGGACTGAAAGTAATAAAGCCTTACATTGTATAATCTCTACGAAGGGTAGTGTCAAACATGGATATAAAATCTTGTTTTAGAATTTTAATAATACTGTACTAGAAGTACTAAAAGTATGAAAATGAATAAACATTGGGTTCAGAGTCTTGTCAGATTTGGAAAGTACCTACGTGGTTTAAAAACAGTGCGAGGCAAGCCTACGGTATCATTTTAAAATGTGAGTCAATTTAATATTGATTAAAATTATAGAAATATTTGTAAATAATAGTTCTAATTTACTTATACAATACTAAAATATGATATTAGATTAACAAGCACATAGCAATATAAAAACAACATATCTTCACAGAATTATACTAAGGCATAAATTTTTATAATGATAAATTTATTTACATTTTCATGTATATTTAGCTTGAACAAAGTTCTTTTGTATAAAATTGATACTTACACGTATGTAAATAGTTTCAGCGCATAGTGTTGTGTTAAATTTATTAATGTTTTTTATTGTTAGTATGCTTTGTTGTATATTTTTCAGCAAATTTTATATTCTGTATTTTAATGTTAAGACATAAGGTTGGTTAAAAAATGGTATAGGAGTTTAGAATTTAAGAGCAATTTTCATAGGATGAGGATTGAGAATGTTTTTTCTCAAGTTTTTGATGTATTTAGAACTACCCACCTTGAATTAAAATATCACATTTTGTTTAACAAATACCTATATCACTGTAGGTATTGATAAAATTTATAATATTAGTTTCATATAAACATCAGCAATACAGGGTGTTGTATAGAAACTAAATAAGGTAAATAACTTTTTAAGTTTATCTTTTTCTTAAACCGGTAGTATGGATCTTAAATCCAGTTCCCAGCACAAAGTGACTTTTTAAGCAAAAAGGTTATTTTGAGTTCCAATTTATTTTGTTTAAAATTGAAGGTCACGTTATCGTAGTAACCTCGAATTGAAGTTGCGAGTGACGTTCGCCGCATTCTTAAGTAGATTTTGCTAAACAGTGCCTTGTCCTTGACCAAATTGAATGTGCCTTTAAGAAACTTACATAATAAAACGTCTCATTTGATAAGTACTCACTACTCAAAACTTATCTCTATTTCTCTGAAGTTAGCTGCAAGTTAAGAAAAGATAGAAGATAGAAAATTTATTGATTTGATCCATACACGCATATAGGCTATAATAATAGAAATAGGTATACAAAGCTTCGATCAACTATACAAAGGATATCGCGCGCCGTACTATGGCACTGTGAAAAAATGGCATATATTGCTAGCTATCATTTGTCAAAAGCACGTCATACCAATATTGCCACATTATTAAAGAAGATAAGACAGAAAATCTAAGTAACCCGTCTAAATGAAAACTGCTGCTCCGATAAGCACGTCATACAAATATCACCTCTATAATAAAGCAGATAAGACAGAAAATCTAAGTAAGCCGATTATATGAAAACTGCTGCTCCGATGCGTTTTGGCGGAGTTTTAGGACAAGTCGCTTTCGGACGGATAGTGAAAAATCCTTTGTATAGATAGATGATCGAAGATACAAAGACAAAAAAAACTAAATGATAATAAAGTAGCGACGTAGTTCCTATTTTTTGTCGGACGAATCGTTTAACCTAACTTCAGAGGGAAGCAGATCCGTTGGGACGATTGTATTCTGGTTTATGTTTTACTCCGTCCAATTGTTAAATTATTGTATTACCTATTTTGTTTTTAAAGTCGATGTAAATGTCATTGTTTTGTATTTGGTATGGTTGGTTTGGTTAATAATCGAACCTTCGATGACTGGTTTCTTTCGTTGGTTGACATCCGTCGGTAATGCTCATAGAAAAGTAAACTCTTTTGGGCTTTTTCAGCACAAAAGATAACTGACTGTCAATAAAAATCTGTAAAAAACGTTGTTGGACTTTATCATGCAAAAATTAACTGACTGTTGTGAACATATGCAGGTTAATCTCTGATAGAAAAGTAAACTTTAATGGAATTTTTCATACAAAAGTTAACTGACTGTTTGCACACATCTGTCGGTTAATTTCTCCAAGAAAAGAAAACTGTTGAGACGCTAACTGACGGATACTACTATCGAATATTCTTAGGTATAATTGTAAGAGTCGATTGCAAGACTCGAGATCACCTACCATAGCACCTGCTACCGAGTTTTTTTAGGTATTTTTAATCTAGAAATGTATGTAGGCACCTTTGACTGGGTTTGTCATGATGCAGCCAGACGTAACAAGAGGTTGCAATACAAAAAAGCTGTGTCACCGAGCAGTCCAAGCACTGAAGCTTTAATATTCGTAGTGGAGACGTAAAATGTTGACCAATGAGAAAGCGTAATTTCAAAATACCGCTTTGTTATTGGCCTACATTTATCGTGATGCGTACGTCAGCTTGAAATATTCGAGATAGCCTTACAGAAGCGATAGTCAGCTATACTCAGATTTGAGCTTATAAAGAGATGATTTAACTAACGATTCAGAATGATAGCGGCGTCTCAAATGTTTAAGACGATCTCAAATGCATAAGTAGCGTTTCAGTACTTGAGCGTATCACATACATTTTTTATTTTCAATGTAAGTAGGTGAGGTAAAGCTTAGATCTTATCCTACCCTCAGTCGTTTACAACACGCGGTATTCGGCTGTCTTAAGTAAGACTGTTTTACTGACTAACTAGTCAAGCCTAAGACCGACTTAGAGGCTTACTCTTAATATACTACGCTAAGTGTAAGACAGTCTTACTAAGACAGGCTAAATACCACGTGTTCTAATAGGCCTTTAAACGTACAGCTGATTGTACTCACTTAACACGAAACCCTAGTCAGGGGTTTGTAACATGGTCCAAAGTGGGCCAAGAAACTGTCAATCGAGGTACTAATTTTGGACCACGTTATTTGCACTTCAGGGAAAATCTGAGATTTTGTAATATCCCAAAAATTTCGAGCGGTTGGTAGCGCGTCCTTGAAGGCCGCGGGATCTGGCCTGAGTGGATTTTTTTTTTGGATATTAAAATCTTGAATTACCCTGTTATGTCAAAAAAGTTATGTTATATATGTGTAACATTCTCATTAACCATGTACTAATAGTTTAGGTTTGATTTTTATTATTGATTTTGTTTGTACGATAATAATGTATTTTAATTTGTTACTTATTGCCAATTTCCGTCCGATAGATATTGATCTGATTTAGTTGATCTAAACTTTAGTTATTATTGAGTAAAGAAATTATTTCTTTTGATCTGTCACGTTGTTTGATTGAATTTAATTTTTCTTTTTTTCTTCTGTCGCTATCCTAACGAGTCTATCCAAGGATAGAAATATTATTTTTATTATAGTACTTTGTTCTTGACTCCGGGTTTATACATACCAATAGCCGTGTCCTGACTGATTGAGCAGCCTTGCGAGGCAGCGTACATTTGTCATGCTTTTTGCAGCCTCGCGAGGCGCTGTTCGGTCGGTCAGTAATCAGCTAATGAGTGGCGAGGCGAGTCGTGCTTCGTGAATGAGAGCCATTCCAGATGGGCGATTTGCTCGCGCTAGTTGCTCGCGCGATTGACATGGTATCCAATCAGGCTTACTGAATGTCACGTGGAATGTGACGTGCGTTCAAATATTAGCAAACCTGATTGGTCAATCGCGCGACCAACTCGCGCTAGCGAAACGGCTATCTGGGAAGGCTCTGAACGGCCCCCTTGTTACTTGTCTTGTTGCAAAGCGGTTTTCGGGTGCGAATTATAGGGGATTATAGTTTGTAGTATATATTACACGTCTAATTAATAGACTATAATCTTACTGACTGAAAACTCTACGATTGTGTGAACGGTAGCTTGTGTCAGCGTTTTTAGGTGATTGATTCGTCAAACGTCTCGTTGTCATAATGCGACTTAGTCTTACGCATTAGGTACACCAGTCTTGAATGGATTCACTCGAGTGCCATCATATGTAAAATCTGCTATGGAATTCAATTTTCATCATTGATTTTGCACTATGCATGCATAAATATATTTATCAGAGAGCTTTGTGAAAAGTATTGAATGATAAAAAAAAGCTTCATACATAACACACTTTATATTACATTAATTTCATCATCGTACCGCTCTGTTTTATTAATGATTCGCCCTCTTCATAAATATTGTGCAGTTCTATTTGGATTCTGACAAGTCGTCGAGGTAGACCGAAACGTCGAACGAAAATTATGGTTTACTTTGTCACTGCACACTAGCAATAGTGTCTAACTGGCTAGTGCATGAGTTTCCCAAAATACAAGTGTTCTTCTTCGAATGAGCCAAACTCCGACGACAAACTCGTATCGGAGTTTTTAGGCCGCCCCGCTTACAACTAAATACTAGTGATTAATGTGTAGGAAGGGAAGCTCATATACTTTAATTTATTTATTGACATCAACAACGTATTCACTACCTTTCCTCATCGTCTTAAAAGATTAATATTGTCTGGGATCAGTAAGCCTGAGTGTAAAATTCATACCTTACTACAAAGTTTGATTACTATAGTTTTGTATGGAAATGCAACAGTACCCCTAGCGTATTTTGGTTGTGGAAATGTCTAAGCTATCCTCGTCTATTTTCCTTTAATTTTTGGCTCTGTTTTTTTTCTAATTGAGTCGTTATTTTTCCTGGTGGTTTTAGAACTCTTCTCTAAATCGAAGGTATAAATTCTTCTCGTATTCATTCTTAATTTAGTAAGAAATAAAAGGATGGAAGCAACTGCTTAAAATGATCTTCTTAACATTAAAGGCGGTCCGTTGCTTGTCTTTAATACTACCGTTTAAAAGGGTCTAACTTTTTAACTCATCTAACTAGTTAATAATTAACTGATTATTCTGCTTATTAACCGTGCAAATGGTTCTATGAATAATTTATGTGAGTCGGTAAATAAAAAATTAGAATATGCTCTAATAGCACTTTTCTTATATGATACGTAGTATCCATGTAGAATGTGCTTGTACGAGTATTTACCTTGCAAACACAAGCTCTTGCGCTCTATTTTTCTCTTATTTTGTCCTTGATTGAAATGTCTTGGCTAACTTCGTCTATTTTCCTTAATTTTTTGGCCCTATGTTTTCTAATAGAGTCGTAGTTTTTCCTGGTGGTTGTAGATCTCTTTTCTAACCGTAGTTAGTGTAATTCTTCTCGTATTCATTCTTAATTTCGTAAAAAAATGAATAACTTAAACAGCTACATTGAAGTACATACTACAACCAAGTAACAAACTATGGGTACATTTAACGAGCATATAATTATGTTTAAGTAGGGTAAGCTTAAGCTGAGAAATGAGATGTCTGACGATGCCCACACTAGGCAAGGCCTGTATCTTGAGATCCAATTTGGCAAACGACTGCCAATTGAAGCTGCCACAGTTCACAAACAACAATTTAGGGGGGGAAAAACAAACTACTAAATCATGCATTACTAAAATTAAATTAAAGTAAGAATATATGATTATAATTACGAAAAGATTAAATAGAAAACTAACAGCATGGTGTTTACATGGTGTTTACATTTTAACAACAAAGTTTCAGTATCCTCGAGAGTTTTAAACCACTTCTGCCCTGTCACCTTAGCTTGATGGACATTTAGCGATTTTATTTTTTCAGCAGTGTTTATTAATCCGGTTAAATAAAGTAAACCTAATATAGTCACCAAAGCGTTGGGTAAATGCGGTGGAAACTAAGGGGTGTGTGATTCTGTAAACCCTTCTTTTTAACATCACATTGTAGCTTTCGGATGATAAAACCTCCCAATTTACTGATTTAAAAGTTTTTGAAAAAAATGCTCCTGCGCTTTGTTTTTCTTTTATTTTGCCCTTGATTACTTGGCTCTAATTGTTTCTAATTAATTCGTATTTTTGTTCCGTGGTTGTGGAAATGTCTATGCTATTATTGCCCTTATTTTTTTGGCTCATTTTTTTCTAATTGAGTAGTATTTTTTCCTGATGGTTGTAGAGCTCTTCTCTAACCGTGGGTATAACTCTTCTCGTATTCACAATTTATTTGGTAAATAAATAAAAGGAAGAAAGCAACTGGTTATTTAATGATCTTCGTAAAAATAGAGACAAACCGTTGCTTGTCTAAAAGGGTTAAAGTAAAACGTTTAAAAGGGTCTAATTTTTTAACTCTTTACTTTCTAACTAAATGGCTTCCATTTTGTTATCGTTGATTCATGATTCGCTTAGCACTATGACTGACGAGCTGACGATTGCTGCAGTTTTTCAGCACTCAAAGCGTTAAAACTGACACTGATACAACCGGTAGCAAGACACATTGTATGTTAAGTGTTAATATAAAACAGTTCGTATGATTGTGGGTGGCTTTGTAGCACCCATCATTTGGTGCCAGATCAAGTTTAATTTAGCGTTATGATTACCTATTAGTTTCCATTCTGGTGGTGAGTAACGTAGTCGTTTTGGAACTATATTTAGGCCATAAAACTTTTTCTGATCCCATATCAATGAAGAGTCATCTAGAATTGTTAGGCCGTGTACTTTTCTTTCTGAGGCAAGCAAATGTAGTACTGCAACATGTCTAGTAGGTATAAGGTGAATGTGGGCAAGTCGGCAGTTTTCTAAAATTTAATTTCAATTTAACTTTATGAGTCAAGATACACTTTCTATAAACAGACATTTTGGTAAATCAGCTTTGGTATAAAAATAACAATCATTATCAACTTGGCATCTAGATCAATCGGCTTTATTCAACAGGTCGAAAATGAAACACTAACCCCTATTCGTAATGCCTCATTTACATTCTGCCCGTCTCCCGGCTCCTCGCGCTGCCGGCCATAATTCCCTAAATACTGATGTAGCAGGATCGAGAGAAGTGTGTGTTTACCTAAAGCCCTACCACTCGCATCGCTTTCGACTTTTGGCAATGGCAGACGTCGAAATATTAACAGTGTCCGCGCAGTGTCTCCTAGCAATCGTAATTGTTTAGGACACCATTTTTTTCATCTTGAACGACGGTTGTCAATTTTATTAAATTTTATTTTCTAGTGTTTTTCTAATATATGTCGTTTAATATTCATGGTATTATAACCGATAAATGTTAGATAAAAGACACAAGTATTCGTGAAATGGAATAAAAGAAGATTAAACGGGAATTCTCTGATGAAGAAAATTGTGCGCCGATCGTTTTTTGTTATAGTCGCCATGGCTATAGCAGAAAACAGGACCTGACCGAAGACTGGACGACTGGACTTATAAACCGTACTACGTTGCCTCATATTATTATGAACAATTATTATACTTGATACTGGCGAAATTGTGGATAACTATCCCAGAAGCCATTTAATAAAGAAGTGAAGTGAAGTGAAGCGTAATTGTTTAAAAAGACGTCAAAATTAGAAAAAAGAAAACTAACGGTGGTATTACCACCGAAAGCAAACAATATCGGATGAAATATATCGTCTGCACCTGCTCCAGATTGGAGACAGAGAGCGCCGGGCAGCGCTAGTAGCAGTGGCAGCAGCATGAGAAGTATCGTGAATCGTGTTCACGTACTCATCCTGTCTACTTTGTTTTGGTACATGGCTTTATCTAGATGGACTTAGGACTCTTAACTCAATTAGGTTTCTCACCTGTCGTATTGACGAGAGATTTGTGTAAATCTTGGTGTAAGTATGAATTTTATGTCCTTTCTTTCCACAATATCCACAATTTCTTTGGCTATGACACCGTAGGGATTGGTTATGCATTAAACAATTTTTGCAAATTCCTTTCTCTATCCTCTTCAGACCTGAATCTTAACAAATGAAATAATACTTATTTTATGTTGTTGGGTTATTTAGGGTTCAAATGAAACATATTGACATTTTTATTTCCATTTTTTTTTATTTTGCGTAAAACATGGGTGTACATAAGTGAACCTCAGGACTCAAACTAGGTAAAAGGACCCAACTTTGTATTTATTTGAATGTATGGTACGATTCAAAGCAGTTGTTTTTCATCACACATAAGTATATTTAAATGCGGCAAAGTGAGGAGCATTGGGGATATCTGCATTTAGATGGAAATTTGTCATCCATGAACCGTGGCAGGTGGCGGACGCCATCTAGTCGGACCTCGGGCTTCGGGAGAGGCACCACTGCCCGGTACTTTTTTTTAGGTTCTCCTGAAACCCTCTCAGTAGAAGTAGTAGGTAGGTCAACTTCTTTCCTGCTAGAACTTGGCCTGGAAGTAAAATCAGGGTGAACGCTACCGCCGCTAAACCTAGCCATGGCAGTGGTTATTTTTAGTCTGTATTGTAGCAAACCAAGCTTGTCCTTTGGTGGGATGCCCTCACGATTGCAGCAGCGGACGTACATAATCCAGCAGTTCACTATGCTTAGATCCACAAAGTGACTGAACGCTCTCACAGTCCACTTTTTGGTTCGCATGACACTTCGGTAGTAGGCTATCAGCCTGTCACATAGGTCTATGCCTCCCATGCAGGTGTTATAGTTCTTTACGACTCTAGACTGTGGTACATCTACTTTTCTTCTTTCGGTTTTGCACCAGCGTTGGCAAGTAGCCATTGGAGCGCTGCCTGAGCAAGTGGAAAGCATTGTAACGGCTTGAGTGTCCTTCCATTTTACTACACATACCCGATTTCAAAATCGGCAAGGACGAAGTTTTTCAGTCCAAGTGGATTTGGCTTTGAAGGCACGTATTGCCGGTAGTCGCATCTCCCGGAAAATGGCATCATTTGCTCATCAATGGACATGTGCATTGATCTAGGCAAACTGTGGCACTTTTTAGTAGGTTACTTAGAATAGGCCGTATCTTCCATAATTTATCGCCATCATTACGAACCACAGTATTATCGACCAAATGAAGATGATTTCGAAGTTCGAAAAATCTATCCCTAGTCATAGTGTCTTTGATCAGGGGCACACATAGTTCCCTGCTCCAGTACAGCCGTGCTTGAGGGTACTTTAGAGTTCCTATGATAATCTGTATTCCAGTAAATTGAATTATTTCTATGTAATTCGTAGAAACTGATCTCAAATCTCGTGTCTGCGCAGAATACAAGTTAGTTTGGTCAGCGACAAGTTTCCAGAATTCCAGGTCTAAATATTCGAAAAATGAATAGAGGCAGTTGGTCTTTGAACTACCCTGACTGAGGAGTACATCTTCAGTAATGTCAGGACCACGAGAAATCATTTCTTTACTCAGCCAGAATTGGTGCGGAGTGACTTCTTCATTGCTTACTTGAGGTTGGGAAGGCTCTTCTTCGGACTCTAACGACGAGGGTTCATTGACGTCTGGAGGCAAGTACTCTAGCTCATCTTCATCCCAAGAAAATTCTCCATGACTAGCATCAAGTGCTTCTGTGATAGCTCTATCATCCATGACCTGCCACGCAAAATAAATCGTTACATATTTTTCATACAAGAACAAAATCTACGATCTAAACCTGAGGTGCACAGAAGTGAACTTTAAAAACAAGACACGATTTCACCATGAAAAATAAAATTTCCACACATTTTTTTACTAAAATATTAGAATACAACTATTTTCCTACTAAATTACACAAAAAAATCAATGAAATAACATATTTAAATATTTTTACCTGTTTCACAAAGATTTCGCGCCGGTGTTGTGAAAAAAAACGATGCACTTTTGAATTCAAATCAATTTTTTTGTCGCTTTTCGCTATTCTCATTGCATACAAACGGATTTGATCGGTACTACTACGTTTAGTCAATACAAAAATATCGCCAAAACTTGCTAAGAGATGTCGCTTATAGTCTAATTATTCGTTTTTGTAAGGGTCATGTATGTGTACCCAGGGTCTGAAGAGGCTATTACAGCTTTGGAACGGTGTAGTATTGTTGATGCTAAATGGTATGCTCTTTGCTGTGTAAATACCAACAATTATTATCTTCTGCCTTTTTTTTGTATTCGGATGTGTCGTAGCGTGGTTTACACATTATTTCCTCTTTATTTGACATTTTTTGTAGTTTCTAGGCATTAAAATAGTTTTTCTGATAATTCATGTCTTGAAATTTCTGTGGCTTATTAGGCTCAACTAGTTGCTGCTCACATTTTTCGTCAGGGGCGGAGTCCCAAATTCTACTCAGAATTCTGCATAAAATGGGATCCCATGTTTTCGTATCAACAGTTTGGCTTTTTAGCGCCTTCAACTTTCATTTATCGTGTATAATGTTTTTAAATTCATCCTATTCACTTTGGTTATTTTCTTTATGTATAAGATGTTATCTATGTGCTTCATCATGTCCATGCTGTTTCATCATTTACATCACATCTCGAGAGGTGTTTGTTTAGTCTCGCGGCTTTACTTTTTATAAGCGAAATTTACCTACTGGTTCTAAAACGTTGAAGGACCAAATGTCCTTCAAGGATGCGAAGGATGCGACGAAAGCGCAAAATCTACCTACTGGTTCAATTTAAATTCACGTCACATGTCACTTAGGCGACCAGTACTTCCAAGTTGGAAATTTCAATTGCATTCAGTTTTTTAAGCTTTTCAGCTTTAAATGTCAAGTTGCTGTGTCTTATACAGGCAGAAGTATTTCTGTTGCTCAGTTTTGGATGAACCACAAAAAATGGTTTGTGTCTCACAAAAGTGGTATAGGACGCTTTTCCTCCTTCTGACTAGTACTTACGGTGCAATGTCAGCATTGTATTCAAAAGAAAACGTTTCTGTACTTTAACTTTATTAGAGGTAAGGCAGTCTTTTTTCCCGGCGTCGCTCTGCTTACATCATCTCTTATGTAAAACGACTTTATGCTTTGAATTTCCTTTCTTGTTGCTTTTCTTGTGTCTATTTTTTTTAATCCTGCCTTTCAGACCTAACTTCTGTGTTAATTCAGTTGTAACTTTATATTTCCTTGAAATATCGTTGCTGGCTATACTTTGCAAAACATTTTTAGTCTCTATATTGTTGCTTTTTTTATACACATGAGCCATCGTGTCAGAGAGCACGTAGTTTTCTAAAATTTTCTTCTTTACGCGTTCTTTGTCTGATTGCGTGATATCTGCGATGTTATTTACAAATTGTTCTGTTTTGGAAAATGGAGTGTTTGCAGTAGTTGTTCCGGGATTATTGTGCGTCTGTGGATGAACTCGAATTTTTTGAGACTATTTATTTTTATGATTTGGCGGTATACTCTTTTCTCAAGACACTATTTTGTCGAATTAAATTTTCGTTTACATCTTATGTGTGCTATCTTTTTCAAAAGTACCCTATATCTTTTTTCAAATCCTGTTGTCGGTGGCCGTTTCTGCTGTTTTTTTTCCTCTTCTTCGTTTTATTTTTTCTTCTTTCATTAGCCTCTCGCCATTGGTTTCTTCTTTTATTTTTCTCCGTTTCCGATAATTGACCAATGGGTTTTCTTTTGAGTTTCATATATTCAGCATGTCTTCTTTTTTTTTTCGCGTATTTCTTATGTTCCTGGGTTTTAAGTTTTTCTCTGCGTTTACGTATACGTTCGGCAGCGGTCATCACCATCTTTCTTCAAATATGACAAATAATTGAAATAGATAATACATATTATAATTTTATTTGTCAGTTCAACGACAAATAACAAACACATAGAAGACCTAAAGTCTAAATGAATAATTACAAAATAAAGGTGACAATGGGCGGTGTTATCGCTAAAAGCGATCTCTACTAGATTTCATTTTAAGTAGTCTGTAGTTCAATTAAGCAATTAATCAAATTTTAAGCTAAATCCGTTCAGAAAAGTTAAATATTACATTTTGTATAATATTTTTGCTAGTGTAAGCAAACCTCACGTCATATTTGAGTCACGAAAATTCACGAAATGTGACTAACATGTTGGTAAATATTCTGTGCAAAACCTAACCTCCAAAAATATTCTGTGAAAATAATAATCAATACAGATGAATGGAACACACAATCTAACTAGCATTTGTTAGGTCTATGCCTTATAAATAATTGAAAATAATACACACCTTACTTCGTTTGTATATCCACCGTGATTCACATGAATTTTTTTGGGAACTTTGGCCGGTCTTTTTTGTCAACACAAAAAATGGAACTAAAACTAAATGGCCGAGTTATTGTTGAGAACTAGTAGGCCGCATAGTGTTGCCAGTAACTTAAGTGGTAGAATTACAACAAAAACTATGGAAATCCTCCGTGACATCCTCTGAATGACTCACATGTTTAAAAACTGAGACAAACATTAAAGTATTTTTTTATCTTAGAAATATTGTCTAAATTATTATTGGTTGTCAATAAACAACAGGAAATAAATTGATTAACATACTAAAAATAGATTAGGTTCCTTTGGAAAAGAACATGTTGGAGCCAATAATATGATTTGAAGCTTTTAAGGTGCAAAAAGGACATTTATTTTTGTATGGGTCATTGAGGGTGGAAATAATTAAAAAGAGTTTTTAATATAAAATCGATTTAATAGATCCATATATTTTTAGTGGGAACATAAGAGAAAAGTTCAAATTTGTAAACAAACTTGATAAAATTAAAAAAGCAACACTACTTTTTTTCAAATTTAATAGCTAGCCTCCTAAGGCCCAAGAAAAATGTGCCTAGGTTCTGATTCTCACCGACTGTTCTTCTACAAGAACATAATGTGCCTACATGGTAACCACCCAGACCGTAACACAAAAATAAAACTATGTCAGAGTGTTTTTTTGGATGAGATCTTTTTTCGTAGCATTATTGATATGGCGAAGGATAGAATAAGGCTGCCTGACATTAAAAATGATTTGTTCACGTCTGAGAACATTGGGCTGTTAAGCCATAATTATGTCTAATTATTATGTTCTTAGAGGTTGACATTGGGCGTTAAGCAATAAAAAAAAGATTTTGTTTTCATTCATATTTTTTTTTATTTGGAACTATTTGGCAACAAATTAACATTTTCCTTTCATTTTAATCAGTCTTAGACAGTCTTAATGATCTCTACTATCACTTTTAAAATTTAAAAATCAATAAAATTAACATCTTTATCAAACTAGGTAATAAAAAATTAATAATAAGAGACAAAAATTAGAATCATCTCTGTTAGATGATAACTTTACCGATAAATGAAACTTATGAATGGAATTTTAAGAAACAGTTTCGATCTGAAGTCAAACACAAAGTGACTTTACAGGAACTACATGTGATTCGAGATTTTTTGTAATGACAATGTCGGCATCTGGATTGTTTTTCATAAAAAATAGGCATGTGATCGGCACCTTGCAAACGTCGTCGTTTAGATGGAAGTGGATCAGTAGGTTTTCCTCTTTTGCGTTGCACAGGGTGATTTTGCTCAGAGTCCGAGGTATTATCTTGAGTAGCCTCCCGTTTTGAATATGTCTCGATCAGAAGTTCTCCAAGTTCATTTTTGAATCCCCGTAATTGCAGGATCTTTTTCGCTGGCACATTTTTTCTTATTTGGTCTTTTTTGTACTGAATCCATGAATTAGATACTGCCATGTCGATCATGTGTGAAACAAAACGTTGGGTCCACTTTTTTGTCCGATATCTGTAGGGACAAACAGCCAGCATCCGATCAGCGAGGTCGACGCCGCCCATATTATTATTGTAATTTCGTATTACCCTGGGTCTGTTTACGGGTAAATATCTTCTTTCACGCTTACACCATCGTCTGCATACATCTGCTTCGTCACTGGCCTCGACTGTCGATAATAAAGTGACTGGTTTGTTATCGAACCACTTCGTTAAAGCTATCTTTCCGTCGTGTCTTACTAGGACCTGATTGCTACCCCTACCGCGATCCTTCAGTAATCTATCTTCTACAACTTCGGGCCTCGCTGCTGCAGGTATCCTATTTTTCATAATAGTACCTGAGCAGCCTATTCCTTTGTCCATTAATTCGTCAAGCAGTTTTTCACTGGTGAAGTATCTGTCAAAGTATAGTACATGACCAGGCACAAGAGATTCGGCCAAGGTTAAAACGGCCTTTTCTCCAAGTCCGAACCGGGATTCTTCGTAATCAGGGTAGGTAGTGCTGCCTTCGTACACATGAAAATCGCAAACAAGCCCGTCTGGGTTTGCTAAGACGAAAACTTTTAGCCCTTCAGGATTCGGCTTGCCGAGGCAATATTGCTTGATGCCGCATGAGCCTGAAAACGGTATTATCATTTCATCGATACACAACTTGTCTTGTTTTTCTTGAGCCATGCAACCCTGTCGCATTCGTTCGATAAGTGGTCGCACCTTCCAAAGCTTATCCTTATTGCGGGTCTCCTGTGTGATATTATCGTCAAATACTAGTTTGATAGCATTTCGCAGCTGTGTAAATCTATTGCGAGACATATTAGATGCAATTATATTTACTCGCCACTGGTTTTCCCAGTACATCCGCAAGTTTGGAAAATTTACACTTGCCATGACCATTGTAATACCAAGGTATACATAGCATTCATTTAAGTCTAAATTTAGACTACGACCATGTAGTTTAACCGCAGTCTGGTTAGTCTTTTCGACAATCAACTTCACCAAGTCATCATCAATGTACTGGCGAAAGTAGTCTATTTGCTCATAGTCATCTGTATTTAGTATCAAATACGAAGGCTCTGCCCGTACGAGCTCCTTTGGAGTAAAATTGCTGCTTGTCCAACCGTTTGATGACAAACCATCTTGTGGAATATCAGAACCAACCTCTTGTGTAGTCCGACCACGTACACTTGCGTTTCGAAGACCACGAGCTCTTCCTCTACTACGACCACTGCTACCTCGGCGTCCAGGGTGGGCTGATCTTGAGCTGGTTTGGACATCGTTGTCTGTATCGCTTTCGCTGGAGCTTGAAGATCTATATTCCGGCCTGATGAGGAACGGTGGGTCGCCAGTGTCTTCATCGGAAGGCGAAAAATCTTCCAAATCAGAATTATTCAGCAAATTTTCAATGTCTCCTCCCCGCAATCCTGAAAAAGTTAAGTTGTTATTAACTCTAAACTGTTCTTCCATGAGAACAAATTATAACGATCAATTAATGGAACCTCGGCCACATGTTTACACACAAGAACATAATAATAGGAGGCAATAATGGAATATCGGCAATGTGTTCTTGCACAAGAACATATTAAATGACTGAGAGAAAAACAATTACCAAAAAAGGTACCCTCGAGAGCAATGAATCCGGGTCACTCAAAGAATCCAAAAAATCTCGGAAAGTAAGAATGCTAGGTTAATGCAATAAATTGTATTTAATAGACAATTTAATACTCCTTAAATGAAAGTTAAAAAAATATGAGTCACCATACATTTTATTTACACAAAATTACATAAAGAAAAAAAAAACTGCTGATCTCTCCTTAAAACAAAAATAGGAAACATGAAATTTTTGAACTTTATGACGATTTTCTTGAATTTCAATACTTCGTATTACCTCCTCGTGCTTCCATTACTGCGTTTACGCGGTTTGGCATGCTGTACACCAAGTTCCTTATACGATTTTGGGGAATATTCTCCCATTCCTCTGTGAGAGCAATTTTGAGCTCAGGAAGCGTGATTGGGGGAGGGTTTCGTTGTTTTACGCATCTCCCTAGCTCGTCCCAAGCATGCTCGATCGGGTTGATATCCGGGCTGCGCGCTGGCCACTCCATACAAGTAATGTTCATCTCTTGAAGGTAGTCATTCACAATCCTACCTGTATGAGGTCGGGCATTGTCATGCATAAATATAGCATCCTCACCCAAATTGACCATAAATGGACCAACGTGTTCGTTGAGGATTTCTTCCACATATCTTACGCTAGTTAAAGAGCCGTTTTCTATGATCACCAGCTCTGTGCGACTTTCAGAGGAAATTCCGGCCCACACAAGTACAGACCCACCACCGTAGGCTACTTTTTCTTCGATGCATGCTTGCTTGAATCTTTCCCCTGGTCTTCTATACACTCTGTGTCTTCCATCGTGCTTGTAGAGCATAAATTTTGATTCGTCGGAGAACATAACTTTCGACCAATCTTCAATACTCCAATTTACGTGGTTCTGGGCATATCTTAGTCTTGAAATACGATGGCCACGCTCCAGTTTAGGGCCGTTTGCAGGTCTAAGGGGTTTTAAGTTAGATTCAGCAAGCCGACGTCTTACTGTCCATGCACTTGGGTTACTTCCTCCGAGGCGTCGAAACTGATTTGTGAGTTCAGTTCCTGTGAGAAAGCGATTTCGAAGCATGGTGTTCACCAAGTATCGGTCTTCTCGTGCTGTGGTACACCTAGTTCTGCCCGTTCCTGGTCTGCGTAGGTTAGAACCAGTTTCTTCGTAACGTCGGAGAACTCTTTGTACTGTTGACAGCGACACACCGACAGTCCTGGCTGTATCGCGCTGACTCCGGCCGGTTTCCACCAATGTAAGTATTCTGGTGCATTCTTCAAGTGTAAGCGACATGATTTCAGCTTGAATAATGAATATTGAGCACTATCAACCTGGTTTATGTACCAACATAAATGACAGATTACAAACAAAAGCAAAAACAAATCCTGTAATTTCGTAGTTCCATCTTCGACAGTGTTCCCTTTTCAAATTTGATTTTTTTATGATATAACTTTACAATAACTAAGAAGTTTTAATACTTTCATTTAAGGAGTATTAAATTGTCTATTAAATACAATTTATTGCACTAACCTAGCATTCTTACTTTCCGAGATTTTTTGGATTCTTTGAGTGACCCGGATTCATTGCTCTCGAGTGTATTTACATAAATAATAGAACACAAATAATCCTTAGTGATTTATCTTTAAGATTTACTTGATTTTTAGCCAGGAAATTACGTGATTGAATTGATAATTAGCGATTTGACTTACCTCTACTGCGCGTGTGCTCCATGTTTGACATTTCGGCAACGAAATGTCAACTGTCTCTGTTTGGTTCCTGTCAATCAAGCTAAAAAACCGTCACCAATATATCGACCAATTAGGAAACACGAAAAAAATGGTGGCTTTGCGGGAATTTTTTAAATATCTTTGCGAAGTTTGTTATGTCCTATGACCCACAAGAACATTGTGCCACCAGGATTTCATTAAGCTGATTAAGGCTGGGTGGATACCTGTTCGCATTAAAGTCTTTGTATGAGAACATTGGGGCCCAAGAGGCTAGTATGCCGGACAAGAATTTTCGCGAAATGTACATATTTTTGAAAATGGCTCATTTAACAGAGTCCTTTTTTGAAAAAATGTGCAGTAGGCAACAATAGGGAACGGTGTGAAGTTGGTTCCATACATTTCCTTAAACGTTAATAGGGCTGCCAAAAATAGCTTATTGCACTGCGAAATAAGGAGGGATAAAGGCCGTCCTTTATCCATTTTATTAAGTATTGGCATATTATTTATTTAATTTTTTTTTCAAGATTCAAACGTTTATTTGCTAGAATACATAAAATTAATTTCACAATTAGGTCTTATAGCTATGATAGTACATGTATTCAGCCTGCATGCAGGCATGCAAATATTAATAGAGTGTCGTTACAAATTTAATTATTTAAATATTCATTTAGGCTATAAAAACAATTAATAAGTAACCAATTATTTAACTTTTTCTTGAATATGGTTCCATCTAGCACTTTAAGTTCTTCAGGCAATTTATTATAAATGACTATAGACATGTTATAAACGTTTTTCCTATATATTTCCTTATGACATGGAGGTTGATATAGTAAGTTTTTAAACTAGGCTCTTTGCTGTCGAGTAATAACCTCACTGCGTTTTTTGTAATATGATAAATGTTTTTTACAAAAATACACATTTCCCTGATAAACATACAAGGAAGTGGCAGAACATTACATTTTTTAAAAAGTGGTGTACAACTATCCAGAAACCAAGCTGTATTTATGACTCGAATGCATCTTTTTTGTATTTTAAAAACGCTTTCTACGTCTACCGAGTTACCCCAAAAAATCAAACCATAGCTTAGAACTGACTTATTTTAACTTTTTTACTTTAACTAATTTCATGAGTAAGGTGACCGCGTAATTTTAACTCCTTCCTTTTTGATATTGATGTTTCTTTGCTGAAATTTATGAGAGGTCCTAGGTTTTATATTGATATCAAACTTTGATATCAAAACCAAAATTAGGTTTTACTAGTTTGTATTGTATTCTGTATAATTATTTGAAAATAATATAAATTAAAACACAGTAGTAATTTATGTAATGTCCTACCTACGAAGTAGAAGTTAAAACACCCTTTTATCTATGTGTGTATCATAATTAAATGTTTATAGTGTAATACTTATAATTATTTAGACAAAACTGAACACACCAGGTCTCGGGAAAGCATTTTTAAAAAAACAAACTAAAACTAATATTAAATAAAAACAATTTGTTTACGTTTATCTTAAAAATACTTAGTATTCCATGAATAACAGTTTAATATCTTTAGAAAAAACTAGGTTTCGTTTTCACCTTAGCGGTTAGCGGTTATTGGTACCGAGCGCCATACATCAGACGGCACTGTCCATAGCCCTAGACTGGATAGCACGCCGTAGTTCGTGGTAGTTGCGTCAGAATTGATTGGCTATGAGCAGATGATAGGGCTCTTACTGTTGGGGTACGGACTGAGGACTGCGTTGCGAACTGCTTTGTGTCCACTGATCCCGCCGTTCACCGAAACTATACCAATGATTACTTATAATAATCATAATCATAATTTCTTTTCAGACAAATTTATAGCAAAATAGAATACAAAATTATTCATTACTTAAATTTAAAACATTATTTATATGTTTAAAGAATCAGCTTAATGCTTCGTTACTTATGTATCCTATAATTAAATTATACAAAATAAAGTGAACCCTTCATCGACATACACGATCGCAAATAGTTGGGTATTTGTAACTGTCCTCAGCAATAGCTTATTATTGATCTAGCCAAGCGATCAAACTTGCGCCATTCCGGGCATGGATCTGAATAAGCCAGATGGGAGCGGTTTTCAGATTTACAATTGGTGCTTGTTGCACTTCAACTGCGCGGGCAAGTCCTGGTGTTATGCTCGCGCGCGAGTCCTGGTGTTATGCTCGCCCGCAAGTCCTGGTGTTATGCTCGCCTGCACAGTAACCGCAGCTCGTGGGGTTAGCACAGCCACGTGCCTCATGACCGAAGCCAAGGCATCGGAAGCATAGCTTCACCGACGACTGGTCCAATGCCGGTACCACCTGGTAGCCCAGCTTTTAACCCTCTGGTCCCGCGTGCCAGACCTCTGGGCAGATCCTCACTAGGAGAGGATCTCCAGATTCCACCACTACAGCTCAGGTACAGGTAGGTTGGATGGTGCGTAGTGGTGGAGACCATGTTAGGTCTTGTGATATTCTCCGTCGGGGGCGGTGACCTACGGCGATGGTCCACCATACCGTGCCAAAGCTCCTCAACCGCCGTTCTTACTGGGCCCACCGTCTCGACCATAGTGTCAAGAAACTCCCTGACTTCAGCCCTGAGCTAAAAGTGCCCATAGCTGATCGTTTCGTAGTTTTCTTGTAATTGAATCTGACGGTAAGACAAATGTTCTCCCTAATAGCGTGCAGGGCATTCATAATGTCCTACAGGGGTGGCGGCTTCTAGGGCTGGCTGGATTGTTTTGTACTAGGTGGTTTTTCACGCGTTTTTCGTTTTTCACGTTCGTTTTTCACGTTTTTGTCGCGTCGAAGTGCGTACCGGCCGAGAGACTACTAGATGGGCGTATTCTCTCCGCACGCTCCAAGTGGGCCGTCAGATCCTCGATAGCCAGTCTAAAGGTCTGCAGCTGTGCCTGGACCTCATCCAACTTTTGGAGGGAGACGGATGACGTTTGCACTAGACGGTTGACAGTGGCGGGCTCAGCCGTGTCCGCGGCGGGCGGCGACTTTGGTTTTTGGATTTTGGCCGCACTCAAGGCGGTAGAAGGGACCCTGGAATCCACATCCAGACACTTAGGAATAGCCCAGTTTTTCTGTTTGGCTGCGAAATCTCACTCAAGCGTAAGCGCAATGGCAACTAGCACGGTAGGGGAGAGCAGGTAGGATTCGTAATTCGTAATTTCAATGCTGTTATATATGATGTTGACTGTGATGACTGTTATTATATATAAATACCTACTTATCTGAAATTAATAAAATTGTAATTCAGTGTTGATACAATGACACATAGTCGAGCTTTAGTGGTTTTTAACGTACGAAAGCACCCCACACGCGGGGTGGGTTCGTGCATAGTGTGGGGCACACGTGGGGATATAGTGGGGAGCCTCCGTACATGGTGATTAAAATGCCTTTTATACATAATAGAAACATTAATTGAGATCAAAATTACAAAATTAACAATTAAGTACCAATCTTAAAATGTATGTCCTTAAAGGAACCAATCAACATTATAACTTCTATATCGGATCTATTATTGCACATTGAACATAGACAGATCTTTCCCGAAGCTAAAGATGTTAGCTGTTCTTGTGTGTTCTTATTTTTTCTGTCTTCATCCGGCGGGGGCACATTTTCTTTGGTCATAATCAACTTTTTTCTTGTTTTTTCTGCATTTGACGAAATTTTCCATTGCCAATTGACTTCTAATAGATATTTGAAATCATCCAATTTTTTTTTGTATGCTTCCTTGTATGACGTAGAATTGTCACTCATTATTATTTGAGTATAAAGTATATCTACGCATCCTAGAATAGCTGGGCGTATTCGAGCTGGCACACTTATTACTTTGACAAATCCAGTTTCTTCGTTGAATCCACACATAGACTTCACTGCTTCTATAAATACTTCATATTTATTTGGCTCAATAACATCAGTTAATGTTTCTATTTCTTTATCCTTTTCCGAATTATTTTCAATAGTGTGGCCAAATCTCTCATTCTGGAACAAATCGCTTTTCTATTACGTCTTTCCTTTTCTTTCTTCAGTAGTCTGGATCCAAATGCCAAAATCAATTTATCATTTCGAATTATCAAAGACAATTCATCTGCGCGCAATCGGGGTAAAATTATTTCTGTTAACTCTTTTGATGCTTCTGTGTCTGGAACTATACATAAGGCATGGTTCCTAAGGACACGATGTTGATAGGAGTCTAGTAAATTATTTTCGTCCTGGGTATTTTTTCCACATTTCTTGAAATGTCTGTAAAATGTAGAGCGTTTATATGTTCCTAAACAGTTTTTACAAATTACGAAATTTGAGGAGCTATAAGGTTGGATGTTTCTTTTGCGTGGTAACATTACACCTTCCCTTTCAAAGGCTACTGTGGAGTTATGCTTAAAATTTCCTCTATTTCTTAGATCATCAGTTATCTTTTGTCGTCTGAGTTTCCTTATTTTAGGATCCGGGTCATTAATTGACATATATTTTAGGACTTCGCTTTCATTAGAGTGATTTCGTACGAGGTGGCGTGAGAATTCGTTGCTTTGCAATAGTCACACCACCTTTTGGTACCTGAATTAAAAAAATAAATGTTTTAATGAGAAAGTTGTACCTAATTATCTATCTTACTCTATTGGGATAGCGAGTCCATCATGGTAATCCACTTCATGACCCTGAGGAGTTACTTATGGTTGAAATTGTAATAACAAGTGTGGTGAAAGGATCCAAATTCAAAATATACTTTTTCAATATAAAAAGCAAAGACCTCCTGCGTGCCTTGGAGAGGCTCCTATAACGCACCACATTCATAGTACATGAAAGAAATGCTGATTTCCTTACAAAGTTTTCCCCTGCTGTTTGAGAACATTGTACCTACCTATGGATTTTGGAAGTCTTTCAACCTAGTAAAGCTAGTTAGCTAATGAAGGAAGCTCGAGAAAGCACTGATGGTGTAGGTATTGGCTTATACTAACACTTACGACAATACATACACTGTGCTTTCTTAATAATTTCAGTTAATAAGGACCACGATCTACTAAAGAAAGTCTAAAAACGTGAAAATATGTTTTACCTGAGGCGAAGCCTTGGAACCACTGAAGAAATCATCGGTAACATCCATGAGTTCCATAAAACTTGAACTTGGTAATAATAGTATGTTAAGGGGGCGTCCATAAATTACGTGAGGTGTTTTTTTTAATTTTCTGCATGGTGAGATGGAACCAACATGTCCATATGATTTTCAGTAAAATCATCTGATCCTTCAACTTCGTTCTGATCTAGCCACTCTAAGCCATTGGCACTTGCACAAAGTAATTCATTAGCTCGTCTTGTGACAATCCGTGTGGGTCGCACTTTTCGGAACATACGCGCTTGCTTAGCTGGTGCAATGTGGGCTGATCGTCTGTGCTCTGCAGCTCTTGTGCTAGATGCAAAGTAAATACCGCATGTACTGCAGCATCTTTTCTCTAAATCATCACGTACACTTGGGCAATAGAGATCATAAGGCGTGCTGATGAAGGCATTCAGCGGTTGAATCGGTAGGCAGTGGCGTATTAGAAATAGAGCAAATGACTTTCCGTCATTATTCGGGTCTATATATTCAGCAACAACTTCGTGCCCGTCAATGCAAACTGCAGACCATATTTCAGCCAAAATATCCCCTGCCTTTTTGAAATTATCCTTTTCCAGACTTTCGTCTAATGTTCTGCCGCTGGAGTCAAGATGTTTCCCAAAAGAATCATGGGGAAGAACAACGCCTGTTAGTTCTCGACTAAGTGGAGCCATGCGTCTCTCTACTCTGTTGAATGCGCTCCTGCCAGGGGCATTAGTCACAATAAATACTGCGTCCAAATCATATTGTTTAAAATGCTCTATGGCGTGTGCGATCACTTTGCGATATCGCGGATTCTCGTCAGGCCCACCGTCACTTGAAATTATAAGAACAGGTTTAACTTTGCTGTCTAAATTCTTTGTAAATTTAAAAAAAGACTCAGTTGTTAAAAGAGTGTCCAAGTCTTGAGCGTGACTAGTTGCAGTTGACGAAGAGTGCTTGCCACTTCGTATTGCTATGTAAGTTGGTCCACTATATGAAACAGCTTCTGGTCGTCCCATCTCATTAGGTTTCACTTCACACAAAGCATACACGCTTGGAATTAATTTGTGCCTCGAAGCAATCACAAAGTCGTGATCTGGTAACGACACTTTATATTCAACGTGCATTAATAATGGCGCCTGCTTGTTTGTCGCTGTCAGGCCGATGGGGACGCGGGCTTTGTCATCCTGAGATAAAAAAGTTACGGAGTCAGGACCAAGTACTGAGGCTATCGTTTCCAGCGACCTTATGGAGGCCACAGAAAAGTATTGGTCTTGGTGTGCCTTATGATGGTCAGCTTCAGGACGACTCAGCTTCACCGGCACAGTCACCACATGGCGTTTAGCTTCTCGTGTATTTGCCCGTCTAGGTAACAGTCGAATATAAGTAGCACTTCCTGAAATATTAAATCCCAGCTCGCTTAGTTTATTTGTAAGTTCTGAAAGCGTATGGACCGTGCGAACTATCTCACAACGACGTCGCTCTTCAGCAGACGCACCAAAGAGGGCTAAATCACTTATTGTTTTTAGCAATTCAGACTGTTCTTTTTCTAAACGTGGGCGTCCAGGGCCATCACGAGGCGTCAACGACTTAGCTGCATCGGGATTCTTTGAACATAGTTCAATTAATTTTTGTTTTTGATTTTTTCTGTGCGTCATAGAGTACACTCTTTGATTTTCTTTAAGCTTGAGCTTCTTCTCACAAATGTCAATTTCTCGCCGCAAATTACATGCTTTATCAAATTCAGTACCGTCAGCTACAAGAGATCTTTTGCGTCTTTCCGTTAAGTCAAGCTCCGCATGCAGCTTAGTAATCTTTTTCTTTATATTATCTTGTGCTGGAGTGGGACGTACGTTGGATGGTGTAGTGTTCGACATAGCTTCATCCTCATCATCGCTGATCACAAGAGGCTGATTTTTTCGTTTCGAAGCGCCTGTGAAATACAGAAAACTTTTATTTAGAATAGGACAAAATGAAGAAAACGTTACCTTTAGAAAGAAAGACGAATACTAACCTGCCGGTTGAGGGCCACCGTCCAAATCTTGATCTTCTGACTGCTGGTCATTAATCTCATCCTGAACCGCAGATTCCGCGTGTTGAATATTATGATCGTTGATCTGAACCTGACCTCCACATTCCACGTTTGGAACACTCTCAGTGCTTGTACCAGCCTGAATCGAAGAACTGTTAGAGATCTTAGTGTTAGTCTGAAATCAAAATATCATAATAAAGAAATGAATCCAATAAATTAAAGACATAGATTAACACAAAATTAAGAAATATTGAATTACGTGAAAACAGTAGTGCCCGCACTAATATTTTGTAGTTATGATTTTGCATATTTTATCAAGAATTTCACTGTTTCAGTTTTTTTTAATGCTATTAAGGAGGTCCTTTTGCCATTAATGTTAAATAAAAAATATTAGATTATGCATAAAATTAATTTTTATCTAATAGTTGAAGTCCTTATTTATCTACTAGTGAAGTTTAATTTATTCTTCAGTGTGCAAATTTAAAAAAAAAAAATTCTAAAAATGTTAGTATTTTTTTCGAGTCTTACGAGAAAGTCAGACCTTAACAACTTTCTCAAATTATGGCATTAACCATTGATTAGATGAGGAAAAAAAAAAACCAAAATAAGGTTTTCGAAATATTCAGGTTTGATTTTTTGCAATAAAATCTATAGATTGCCGTGGAATTTATAGAGAAATTAAAATTATAAAATCACAGAAATTTTTTGAGTAATCTGCATTTAAATAGCGTCAGAACATTTGGCAACGTTGCGTAGCGCGCGAGCTTCAGATCATTCAATAAATTTAAACTAAACTTCAATGCACTTAATATGCTTTTCATACATACTTATAAATTATTTATTTTTAACAAATTTTCATATTTCATAATTGAAAAATAAAACAATAATTAAAAAATACTAGCATTCCTGCCATGAGACATAAGAATGTTATAGTTTTGTGATTTAATATTTTTAATTAATTTATTTATTTGCATTGACTGCAAAAACTTTAACATGGTTATATTGTGCAAATGAAAATGTAAACAACCGAAATATAGCGTTGCCAAATCACGGACAGGTTACTAGCAGCTGATAAAAGAGCCAAATTAATTTTCGTATTTAACTATTATTTTTTTTAATTTTCAAAATTTCAAAGATTAATGCCTCATATACTATTTATTTTTTAATTTTTATGGGTTCTTTATTTTAATTTATTGAATATTGACTACTACAGTTGTTGTAACTTAACTGGAGCGAAAGGAATTCCTTAATTGTAACATTAAATTTTATATAAAAAAAGTATTATTTTCTAAAAAAAATATATTTAACCTACCTTTTGAAGAAATGCTAAAGTAGACCGAACTTTTCTCTCAGTGGCTTCCCTGAGAAGCTTTTCAATCTCATGTTGAATGTGATGTATTAACTCTTCTTTCTTCGGGAATTTTTGCTTCGCTGTATTCCATAATTTTATTACATCGTCCTGGCAGGATTTCTTCGTCTTATAGACGTATCGTTTGACGTATGCGTTATAAAAATCTTGATAACTCATTTTAAATTAGTAAGAGCATGCACTGAGTCGAGTAAAACATTTACAAGAATAAACAAAGCAGGTTGGAACCTGTCCGTGTGTCGCTGCCACTCAGCTCGTACGCTCTCGTTCATCGAGTCGCGCGTTCGGCTGACAGTGGCGCGAAAACAAAGGACGGGCTACACTGTACCTACCGTGAATTCAGATTGAATTGAGCTATTTGGTATAAAACAAATATGGTGGTTTGACAGTAAGTAAATGTATAACGTCGAAGTATGAATGAAATTATTTTCTATTGAACGAATTAGTGAATGATCTTTATCGTATTACGAGTACGCTTAAGATTAAATCTTATGCATGTACAATCTGGATTAAATGGACCAAAATAGTATAATTTTTTTTTTGTTTCAATCAGAAAAAAAATTGCGTGATATTTGCCGAGACCCCCCCTCTCTCCAACGTAAGATTAGATGAGATTTGACTCGACCCCCTCCCCCCCTTAAACACCTCACGTAATTTATGGACGCCCCCTAAGAAATACTATGTTATTTTAAAAAAACTTATTAAACTTAAGTAAGGTAAAATAAAACACCATGTTTGCTACAAAAAAAATAGATATATTTAAAATTGTGTAGAATCAAAGAAATGAGTAACAACCTCAATTAAAAAGATTTAAAATTCGAAATAGCTTCCATTTTGAAAATGAAAATTGTAAAGTAACGTTTGTATCTGGTTGTTACAATTTTTCTGGGCCGCAGCATGTTGCTAGCAACAAGTTAATATTGTCTATGCCTAAGTTAGTGTATATTGAAACTGTCAATGTCTTCTTCTTGTTTGCGCTGCGTGCATGAAAAGCAGACGTGCGTGCTATGAAGTATTTTTTAATACAAATTTTGATCACCGTAATAACGTGTTTATGTGACCAGCACCATACCTATCTACAGTCCACTAAGAAGCGCACAAATCGCAGCTATATTTTCAATACCTTTCGGTGTTGCAGCGGCAGACTGTCCAGAGGTGCAAGCATCTACCACTGAAGGATCAGAGCGCGTTAATGTATCCTCTGGCAGTATATCCTTAGGCGGCGTAAGAATTGGAAATTCATTCATACTAGCCAATACGTACGATGTAGAGAGATGTCTTCTGCTGGTAAGCGGTCTTCCAATATGTTTCTGTTTTTGTAATATAGTTCCTTGAATAAATCTAACTTTTCGCGCCGAAACAAGGACGATATTACCTATTCCAGGTTTTGAAGACAATTTCCTTGGAAATTCTCTGAAGCTTTAGCATGTCGTGAACGATGAGATTTGATTTTTGTGAAATCAACATAGCTTAGCAGGCCAAAGGGACATAAACCAGCCCCGCGGAAGCCATTTCTGATCGAATCTTCAGTCAGTGTTTCAAGCGCAAGTTTTGCAAGGAAATTCCCTGTCCACAAACAGTCCACAATCCTGAATCTGTATATTTTCTTGACTGCTTAGTCGTTCGAGCGCAATTTTTTCATTCTTGTCTCCATGTGCTACAGATGCGGTAAATGAAATATTCGATTTATATAAAATATTATTAACTAAGGAAGAAAGTTCTTTTCCCCCTTTTTGTTACGATTATTTGTGGTATTATATGGTTGTCTGTTAGCTTCGGCACAAACCTTATTCCTTTATAGCCCGGATTTTCTTTGTGTAAATCGTCAATATGTTGTCATTTGGCTATTTTAGTTTGGTTATCTGTACTATATCTCAAATGTTTTGTTATAAGATTATTTCTAATACATTTTAATAAATGTGGTGGATCATACAATGGTATTATTTGTTGTCCATTCACAATCAATTTATTTTAGGCTCTTGACTTTCTCGCAAAAGAGCTCCTCGGGTTTCTTGACCCAGTAGTTTGTAGCAGGGGAAATTATTAGTGTCTTGATCACATACTGTTGCTACTACAATAAATCCTGCTGCTTGTTATTCATTTATTACTTATTTTTACTGCTTCGCCAGTTCTGGTCATTTTGTTGCAGGTTGATAAAATGTGAAGGTTACTGACTGTTTATAATTCTTTAGTAGGCTTTGTACCATAAACACCTGAGCACGGTCCGCAAATGTTTTTTTTCCCATTATTTACAAAACCAATGGCGCTGTCTTTGCGTTCATTATTTGTAACATTGGCTTTAAGATACATTTCATCAAATAAAACGATATAGTCGTTTTCCACTTTCATTTTCTCTGTAGCTTTTTTTATTTGTATTTTAATATTTTCATTAATGCCAGGTTTGATATTGGCTTGTTGCAGTAATTTTAATCAAAGTTTGAAAGGCTGGCACAAAAAATATTTTTAGCAAGAATCTGTATCCTTTAGGGCTTTGTTTCATTATTGATAGGGCCACAATGTTGTCCTTTATAGTGAAACGATTATACCTTTGTCCTTCTCTTTGCACTCACGAAAGTGCATAGCGACCAAAATTCTTGCTGTGCTTAACAAATTATCCATCGTTTTTAAAACATTTGGATTTGTTGTAATATTTTGCAAAGCTTTGATTTTCAGAGCCTGTTTTTTATTTTTACTACGACACTTACTCAGCCTGATGCCAACACTTCCAAGTTTTTTGTACAATACGTGCTCTGCTGGAGTTATGGCTACACGTTTGTTGAGGTGTCTAAGGTGTTTAAATGAAAAAGCAGTGGACTGTATAAACTTGCTGGTATATTGCGATGAACGAATAAAAAACGCGAGCCTATTTCGTGGTAGTCTTGAGTGCAGTGAATGTAGCGCCGATCGACGCCGATCCGCGTGTTCGTCCCCCTCCTCGTCGCGCCGCATGCCTTGAAACGAACGATGGTGGTGGGGCATCGTAATATTTGGCCCCAACACTTTTCTGTAGTTAGTGATTGTAATGATTTCTTTAATATTATCAGTTTATTTAAACAATCATTATTGTTATTCAATTATTTTATTTAATCTGTATAATTTATTTTTTAATAATAAAAAATATTTTGAGTGTTTATACTGGCAACTGCCTTCCTGACAGGCGATACTTGCTCTCTATTTTGTCGATGATAGGATTTTGGCGGAAGGGATTGTCTTACAAGAAAAGAAAAGTAACGAGGTTTGAGCATTCTGTAAAGTGACGCGGAAGCGATAAGTCGTCTTGAGAATTTGAAAGCCAGATCCATAAGCCTCTGTTAGTTTTTGAACAAAATGGTCTTGAAGTAACCTCTACGAAATTAGAACTTTACTACTTTACTAGAATTAACTTGAGAAATGGAACTAAAAGCATAGTTAGTAAAATAAAGTGTCATCCAAATTCACCCAATCCCACGCCCACACCCAAATTTCACATAATCCCACTCCCACGTCCACTATCAACATTTCTAAACAATGCCGATCCCACATAACCCATACAACGCAGTCCCTGGGTCAAGCAACCCAGCCCAATCAAGATCCAACCCCGATCAACCCCATATGCCCGCCTTACTCACAATCCCACTCCCACTCTTTTGCCTAACCTCACGCCCACGCCAACAAATCTTCCTCAAGGCTTCCTTAGAAAATTTGAAATTTTCTTAAAACGAAACGCGAACAACGCGTCATGCAGCCAGACATTACTTTGCTCTTAAGAGAGTGTTGACGATGTGTTATAGTGTGACAATTTAATTTGTGTTGAGTTTAGTTTGATTTTATTTGTATTTTAATTTTGATATTTTTTAGAAAGAAGAAAGAAAGAAAAGAAAGAAAATCAATTTATTCGGCCCACAATGCATACAAAATAAGCAGGTAGGTACAAAGTAGGTAATACACAAAATACAAAAAATAAAATTAAGAAAAAAAAACAAGCAAAAAGAAAAAAAGAAAAAACACACTTGAAAGTTATAAAAAAAAAAAAAACATAAAAAAATAACACTATTATTTCGCATTGCGTGGGGTCGAATGGGTCTCGTCTCAGCATGTGCTGCACCATACCAAGGCAGGAATGGCACAGCGCTGGTTTTTAGAATTTTATATTGTGTTCAGTAGGCTAAGATTTAAGTGGTTATTGTTAATAGTTAGTAAGATTGTAAAAATAAAGCGCTTGTCGCCGCCCCTCCGCCGCGCACACTGCATGCGCGCCTATAAATATTGGCCGAGCGCGCCTCACGGGCTTAGTTCCAATTCGCCGCCGCGCAGGGCACACTATTGTTGTGTTCTTTGAATTTTTAACTCTAGTTTCATTTGCGGTAACCAATATCCTTAGGCGAACAACTGTTAGGCTGGGCGTAGGTCACCAAAGCCCGATAGGCAGGCAAGTAGTGGTGTACCGAATCCGCCACAGAGAGATATTTATTTGGGAAGATAAACGATTATACATTGCATATTATTAGTAAAAGGTAGGTTATATTAAGTATTAGTAAACATATGACCCATGACATCATCCACAGATTTAATGATTATGTAGGTAGTGACATGAAGCTAAGACGAAGTTGAAACATGCATTTTGCGTTACTTATTCTTCCATACAATCTCCACATGTTTTTTTGATTAAGCAAGGCTCAATTCAATCAGTTGTTGGTATTTGTGTCTTTAACTTTGAAGTTGAAAATTTTCCGCTGGACTCCCTTATAATTACATGGCCACTGCATCAGCGTCATACCAGTACTTAATGTAGGTATGAAGTATGAAGCTAAGACGAAATTGAAACATGCATTTTGCGTCACTTATCCTTTCATACAATCTCCACATGATTTTTGGTTAAGCAAGCCTCAATTCAATCAGTTGTTGGTATTTGTGTCTTTAACTTTGAAGTTGAAAATTTTCCGCTGGACCCCTTTTATTTACATGGCCATACCACTGCATTAGCGTCATACCAGTACTTTGTAGGTAGTGACAGAAGTATGAAGCTAAGACGAAGTTGAAACATGCATTTTGCTTCACTTACCCTGTCTTACAAACTCCACATTTTTTTTGGTTAAGGAAAATTTGTAATTTTCTTAAAACGAAACGGATCAATTTTTTTTTATCAAATCGCATCAGATTACCCTCGCAGGTCATGCAGCCAGACATTACTTTGCTCTAAAGAAATTTGGGAACATAAACGATTATACGGGCATATTTTTTTTTAGTCATATTTCTTTTTAAGGTCTTATGAAAAAATGTGTTATTTTTTATGTTAATGCCATTTATTCAGAAGATAAATGTCTAACTCACCTAATTATATAGAAGTATAATAAAATAATACATAAAATCAATAAATATTTATCTTTTACTTGCATGAGTCTGAAAAAGTTATTCCATTGAGAAACAAAAGGAATTACATATAAAATATAGAAATGAAACGCGATGTATTAACTTTTAATATTGTATAATACAGAAATGGGGTACATAATCAAATTATCACAAAAACTATCAGAAAAATAAGAATCGTTGTGTAATATTCACAATAGTTACTCCTTTGAGTTACTTTACTGGTTTAACCACAATCTTTACATACCTATAAATCTGTAAGTTTTAATTAGTGGTGTAAGGAACAATTATATCACTTTCTTATAAATATTATTTAATAATAATAGAAACGCTTAATAGGTTAACCTATTAATTATAGTTTTATAAAACCTAGATATTTAAAATTAAAACAAAAGTAACAGTAAGGAACTCTTATCAGTACTCTATCAAATCAACGAAACCAAGCTTTACACCTAAATTCAAGAGATTAATTAATCAGTCTCATTCACAGCTTCTTAAATGACAAAATAGACATTAAGTATGGCAATTTTTATTATATTATATATTATACCTTTGTAAATAATACTATTAATATTCATTGACAAATTTCACAAACACAGACATCGGTTTTTAAATTGCCAATACAGTTTGAACAATAGAAAAGTTCACATTTTGTACATTTAGTTAGGTAAGTATTAAACAAATAATGTTTTTTACAGCTTCTGCATGGCAATGTGCGTTTGATTATAATTTTTAAAGATTTATATTGAGTTTCAGTTTTGATGGGAGCAAGTTTGTTTATGTTTGAATATACCTTCGTTATATCTAATACCCTAATTTAGACTTTTTTTGGAACAGAAGATTCATCTTAAATTTTCTGCCCATTGGATATTATTTTGGCTTCTGGCAAGTTTTCAGTGTCATTATTTGTGATACTACCTCCAGCAAATATCATTTCAGCTTCATGGGTTTCATTTCGGCTTCCGGCAAGTTTTCAGCGTCATTATTTGTGATACTACCTCCAGAAAATATCATTTCAGCTTCATGGGTTTTCATTTGGGCTTCCGGCAAGTTTTCAGCGTCGTTATTTGTGATACTACCTCCAGCAGATATCATTTCAGCTTTATGGGTTTTCATTTGGGCTTCCGGCAAGTTTTCAGCGTCGTCGTTTGTGATCATGACTCCAGGAAATATTATTTCGACTCCGAGAGACTCCATGTCAGCTTCCGTTTCAACATCTGGTTCAGGGGTTATAGTATTTTGGATGGTCCTTTTAAAAATGTGTGTTTTCGGACCAAAACTGTCGCAAGTACCCCTTTGGATACCACAAAGACAGGACAAGCTTATTATACTGAATGGTGTTCAGTGTTAGTTATTATACTGAATGGTGTTCAGTGTATGGGATATAATTTGGTGTATTTTCATGGTGCCTATTAGTGTACTGAGGTTTTCTGGTATGTTTTTTTTTTATATTCTCTATATCACTGTCTGGTATATATATCGCTGGTTAAATGCTAAACTCCCACATTCCAAAATTTTACTTTTTTCACTAGAGATATTCAAAGTTTTGAAAAGGGTTTTTTTAAATTTCTGAGCAAGTTTTTATTTTCATATCTATGTTTCATCTATCAATCGACGCGTAATTTTAATTAGAATTAAAATGCATTTTTAGTTTTTCCGTAACTTTAACCCAATCTCTTATAAAACCAGATAAGTGACTTTAGCATATAAAAGTTGATGTGTTTGTTAATAAAAATTATCATTAAAAGACCACATTTCATAAAAAAATAAGGTTTATTAGACAGTTTTCAGTACCAAGTAGCATAAATCTAAATCACATTGTTTATTATTCAGTCCATCAATCATTAGTAATAAAACTCTCTACTGAAAATATAAAATAGAAATGTTAAACAGTCTCAAGTTAACATTTCTTACAAAACAAAACAAAAAGTTATAAATTCTCAAAAAACACATTTTGAATGAATAGAATACACAAGAAAAATTATTAAAACAAATGATATTTCTATCAAAATAAATGCTTCTAAAAACCATCAACACACTTTATACCTTATTCTAACTTAATAAGACGAGACCAATATTTTGACTACTAATTACCTAAAATTAACTCGTGCATTATTTAACACATTCTAAATGTAGAAAATCAGTCTGTATCTTTGATACCTACAAACAAAACTAAGACTTAAAGGTTATTTAAAACATTCTAAATGTAGAAAAATCAGTATGTATCTTTGATACCTAAAAACAAGACTAATCCTTAAAGGTTAATATAAACTGATTCGTAATATTTTGGTATTACATTCTTTCGGATCAGCTTTAAAATACCTTCTGTCTTTGCTTGCGGAACTTTGAGTTTTTTGGCATATAATTTCCTCACTATACAATCACCTACTACAATTTCAGACCCAGACTTTGTTTGCCTCTTTGTTAACGTAGAGACTGATCTATAATCTTCCTGTTCGTAGGAAGTCTTGAATAAAAACATGTTTCTGTTTTCTTTTACCGCTCTCATAATCTTAATGTCCGCCCATTTCACTTTAGTTCCGTTGGTGTCGGTGGAAGAGTTGCCTTCAGCCAATGATTTCAGGTCAACAAAGCTTTCATGCGTAAGCTCTTTTACAGTGTAAGGAGTGCCTTTTTTTTTTTGCTGTTTTAATCAATGTAATGTACTGATCAGGGACAAAAATGGGAGAAGACTTGAGTGCTCGAGTAATATATCTCTGAATAGTGGAGTGAACAGATTCCCCTTCATTTTGCGTGTCCCTTAACCAAAAATTTGTGGGTAACACTTCTGAGCTTAGGAAGGACATTCACGGCATATTGGTACATTGCCAACATAAATTTGTTTTTTTGTTGACCACAGCAGTTGTCACTATAAAATACTACGTCAAAGTCAAATGTTGCCTTTTCGTTCAAGCTTTCAAGATACATGAACACGCAAGATCCAATTCCGTTTACGCCTCGAGCTCCTTCTCCTTCATGCCATACAAAACATGTTGTATGTTTAGTGCCGAGCTCAGTAATAGTAAAATTTAGTAGGTTTACTTTCGAGATATAATAGAAACTGGACACCTCGCCTTGCGGACAAGGCATCACAGCTTGAAGGTCATAAACTGCGACCACGAAATTGTCACTGATACTTTCTTTTTCTTTTTTTTTCCGCTCTAGCTAGACATTTTTCTTTCAGATGTAGGTCGTACTGCTCTTGTAGAGATGATTTATCTTCAGCATTAGCGAAGGCAGTACAATCTTCACATTGATCTTTTTTTGGCTGCCAAAATGAGATATTAAAATCAGTCATGAAGATATTATAATATATTTGGTACGAGACGTGCTGTAATCCTTTAGACTTACAATCTTCAACATAGTCTCGGTGAAGGGCTGCAACGCTGGTACCACCTTCAATGTATTCTCGTATCGACTGAGCACGACAATAATGACATTCAATCCGTGGGATAGAGGTTATATGTGCCTTAACAGCATCCGTGACGTATATTTTTAACTTATTATGGCTTTCATGCTTTCCTCTATTGTCATCCATCAAATCCCAGCTTACTATTCAACGTCTTCTTTACAACGGTTTTAATTGTTGTATCTGAAATAGCTAGAGTATTCATAAAGAAAGTTTTGCAAACTCGTATTTTTTTACCATTTCGTGGAAAGTAGTAAGCGTTGTTAAAGTTTTTGCGCTGGCTGCCCTCACGCTTGTATCGATACTTAGGTATGACTTCAACCATATTGCTACGGATAAATTGTCTCTGAACTTCTACGTGGCCAGACTCCCAGTAATCATCAAATATAGTTTTCCGTTGTTCCTTTGAAAATTCCGCGTCACATTTCAACTTACATTTTTCAGAACATGCCGGTCCCATTTTTTTAGCTTCATAAACTTTTCTTGACTTTGCCATAGATGTATAAGATTTACCACTATTTTTCAATGACTTGCTAATGTTTTTCAACCATAACTGAGGATAAGCTTTCCTTTTTCGAGACTTTCTTTTTATTTCCGTGCTATTTTCTATAGTTTCTACACTAGGTGGTTCGGTAATTTCGGTATCAACACTGGGTGGCTGCGTATCGACGCTGGATGGATAAGCCACATCAACACTGGGTGATTGCATGTCAACGCTGGAGCTTCCTGGCAGCTCATGAATGCTGGTTAATTGGATCAAATCGGTCAGTCGCAGTTCGCTATTATAATTCCGCCTTGCTTTTAATTTCTTCCTGTTTGGTTCTACTAATTTTTCGTCCGTGACGTTGGAAGGTCCAGGTTGTGGTGATAAATGTGGTCGAGCAGGTGGCAATCTGGAACTTACTTCTTCATCAGAATCTGAGGAGACATCTGGTTTTTCTGGTATTTGGAAATTAGGATCCTTCACACTGTCATCCGAAGAAAACCCATCATCTGTTGTGCTGTCCGAGTTTGAAGACTCACCGGAATCACTGTCCGAATCACTATCAGAGTTACTTTCTTCAATTACTACATTATTATGCAGTCTTTTAGTATTTTCGGGCCCTGACTGAAGATCTTCATTATCCGAGTCGAGTATCGATAGACTCAAATTATGTTGGCTATCTGCGATAGAGTTTGTGTCAAACGAATCTATTGACTGCTTGTCTTCTTCACATCTCTCTTCGATGACAACATGTTCTTGTTCTTGAGGTATGATGCTTTGTGCAGCTGCTGGAGCTAAAGTTTCATAATTATCATCATTCTTTGGTTGAGCATGATTTAAAACCATGTTTAGAATCCGTTGTCCTCTGTTATTCATTCTGTGGAAATACATATAAAGTAAATAAAATAAAGTTAATACAAACAATTCGTTTTTTCAAATATACCCGCTGTAAATAAACACCATCAAATCACGCAATCATCACGCATAATATTATATATTTTATTTCGTTTAACTCGAACGCCACCGTCTATATTGTTCTATTATGTCCAGTCCATCCCAAGGTTGCCTGGAAGAGATCGCTTAAAGCGATAAGGTCGCCCTTTGTATTTCAGTGTTTATCTATCTATGTATCTACTATCATTAATTGCTTTTTAAAATGTTTGAAGGAAAAAATTGAGTTTTAAATACAAGTTTTAGCTTTTTCATTACATTGAAACAAACTTAACTTTATGAATACTATAATTGTATTATGGCGTAGATCTTATGCGAAATAGGCGCATTTAATGTGATGTTCCTTAAACTCTAAACAGTACGATAAAAATCCCGTAAAAAACGTTTTCAAAACAAGCATATCGCAAAAACTACACTTACGTCCTAAAAGAAAATGTTTGAGTTCACATAAAAGTTATGTTCAAGACGCATCTAAAAAATGACACTTACGCTTCAAGAAATATCACGAAGTTAACGTAAAACTTAAAAGCAAAGCAAACGCATTTCAAAAGTGTCACTTAAGCTCCAAGCAATAAGATAAAGTTCACGTAAAAGTTAAAAATAACACTTTTGAACATACACACAATGTAATAACAACAAAATTTCTCGTGTAACACATTTCGGAATGTGTTACCTTTGCACTAAAAATAATGGTTGTATCTTGACTTTGATTTATATGCAAAAGTACCATATTCCGAAATATGGTACTTTTGCATATAAATTTTAGTTAAAATACACTTATTATTTTGAGATACGGCCCTTTGGCATAACTTACGTGCGCTTCCGCAGAACAGTCAACCACAACTGACAAAATGGCTGCTTGGCTCTGAAATTTGGCGCCAAAGTCTAATAATGCTAAACAGCCACATCTGTTTTTTGGTTGTTTTTAATGCAAAAATGAAAAGTGTCTTTAACTCATACTATAAAATGACTATTTTTAATCACAATTTTGCAATAAAAACTATTTTCACGATTTTTGAATTAAGGTACTTTAGCATTTAACCAACGATATGATCTTCACCACTTTCATACATTGAGAGAGAAGCTCAAATGCTTGCAACCCATTCTCAACATCCCTACCAAATGCAAAGACAAATGTCAAAGTTATAAGATTTTTTTTAATAATCGAAGGATATTTAAACATTCTCGAGGCCTGTACTGTATTAATTCTCATTGAAATGTAATTATGCCTATGAAACCTTTATTTTTATCATAAATGAAATAAATGTCGGGAGGACATGGAATAAACGGCAAAGACAACAAAAAAAAATATGCCAATACATTGCATATTATTAGTAAAAGGTAGGTTATATTAAGTATTAGTAAACATATGACCCATGACATCATCCACAGATTTAATGATTATGTAGGTAGTGATATGAAGCTAAGACGAAGTTGAAACATGCATTTGGCGTCACTTAGCCTTTCATACAATCTCCACATGTTTTTTGGTTAAGCAAGGCTCCCTATGAAAATTTGTATATTTCTTAAAACGAAACAGATAATTTTTTTATCAAATCGCATCAGGTTACCCTCGCAGGTCATGCAGCCAGACATTACTTCGCTCTTAAGAGAGAGACGTGAGAGTGTGACGTTTTGTGGCGGAGATTCCTTATCAATGAGTGAACCGTCGATACTCATTTCACTGGATAATTCTTCCTGGAGTGGGTTGTTTCATTGAAAGGTGCTGTTGAGAGTCATGCGGTGTATTCTCATTCCTATGTTACTCTGTGTAAACGCACACTAATACGCGATCGTTGCGAGAATGCGACACGATGTTAGGTCGATTGATAGTGAAAGCACACCTAACAGCGACTAGACAAGCATGTGTAGGGCTTGCCGAAATTTGTGTAGCATTTATTATCTTAGTATCACCAAAGCAGTTTATTTCCTTGGGCTCTGTGTCCTGTGTCTGAGGCCTATGACGCGCACGCGCAGTGCACTATTTCTGGACGATTTTGAAAAAAACCTTTTTATTTTGAATTTAATAGAGTAAATATATTTTTATAAATTGAAAAGTTTTAGATTTTATGTCACTAAGTCCTTGTGGCAATAAAAAATCTATAATACAAATTTAGAATTATAAAAAAGGCAGCGTCAAAAGGTTTTTTGCGGTTTTCTCGAAACCGCTTTTTTTCTCATACTGCGTTTTAGGGCCTGCACGGCAGAATACTATCCACCATATCTTTCACTACGTATTGAACCGATATAATCTCATTTTCAATTTCACTGCAGTTATTATTATTATCACTTATTTCGAATATTTTTATCACTTATTTCGAATATTTTTATTTGTATCAATCGCTTCCCTCTGCATCCATCGCGTCGTAAAACAAACGAAGGTGGAGGCTGCGAGCTGCGTCGACGCTTTTCTACAACATCAGATATTTTTTTAGCTTTCCTCTTTGTACGTTTTGGAGATTTCTTGAAATGTATGATGGAAAATTTTCATCGTAGTCTTCCACTGGTTTTTGTGCGCAGTGGAATAGAAGGTCTTGCGTATTAATGCAATAAATAGCCCATCTTGTTTTTCGGTATCGTTTCTGATTTCCGAATCCCTCATAATCTGAAAAAAAAAACAAAATAAAATAAGTAAAACATAACGGAAAGCGAAGTTTAATTAAAAATGTTTATAAGATAATAAACTTACCGATATGCAACTCGCAAAAAAACACTTCAAAGTGTGCTCTCGCTATCAAGCATGGAAACTGAATGAAATCATGTTATGACCAGTGTCGCCACCTTGTTTTTTTTGGCGAAAAAAGAGCATTTGGTCATGCTAGAAAGGGCTAGATATAGCAATTTTTGGCACCAAAAGGGCTAAAAATAAATATTTTTTACGGCAGGGCCTTAACAAACTAAAATGAAACAAAATTTACTAATGAAACTGTATTTTTGAAAAATTGTATCTTAATTGGTTAAAAATTAGTAGTAGTAAATAGAGTCTTCATCGGAATCTACTATCTTATCCGCTGAAGCAGAACTTGATGGCTGATTGAAATCTGCGTTTTTTGTTAATTTAAACGAGTATTTGAAATTACTCCCACATTTTTTAATTATTTCGTTTGGCACCTTGTGTGTACAGCAAGTCTCTTTCAGTCGTTTTAAGCCCCATCGTATGTGTAGTATGGATGTCATTGTTTTTAGCCCCATTTTGTTCCTGGTTTTATTTTTAATTAGGTTCATAGAACTGAACACGCGTTCGACATCTGCGTTCGAATGAGGCAAAGACAAAATAGTTTTACCCAAATTTCCAAGCTCTTGGTAGGAGTTGTTTCCAGCAGCGTCCTTATATTTAAGAACTTCGCACTAAAATTGGATGGTGTCGTCTTTGTTCTCCCATTCGTGTTCTCCGATTTTTCTATATTGGACTATAACTTTATCAATATCTTCTGGTTTCAAACAAAATGCTTCTGCAAGACGAACGATGCTTGTTACAGGCTTATTTCGTTTGAGTGTCTCTTTAACAGTAAGAGCCGTCACTGTCTCCAAATTTTTTTAAATTATTTGGTAGACGCTGCTGCAATTCGCCCATTAATTTCACCGTAAAATCAGGGCATCTTAGTTTGAGCGCCTTCTTTTCTGCGCTTTCTAGTGTTGATTTACTCAAGGTATCCTCAAACACATAACCCATGTACGGATTTGGGTCAACGTAGTCCTTTACTCTTTCAACACAATATTCTACTCTGGAATTTGGATTGATAATGTTGTGACACAAACTTTCAATAATGCCCGGGCTACACGAGGCTAGTTTTTCAAGCCAGGATAGCAAGCTAGTTTTTGACTAAACTGTCCTGGCTTGCTGACCTAGCTTGGGGCATGCTAGTTCTGTTTACATGAGGCATCTATTTTTTAAGCTAGTATTTACTGGAGTGTTGAGGCGACCACACGTCCAAAATGAACTGTATACGGAAAAAAAATACGATTCGAGTAAAACAGTTACTACGCAAACTGTGCCAATTCGCACTAGATGAATTAAAAGAAGAATTACAAAAACGGGTGTGGACAAAACCGTGGATTTTAAGAAGAGATGAACGTGGATCATCTGCTTTACTTTTGGAAGAATTTCGCAATGAAGATTTAGGAGAATATAAGAGTATTTTACGAATGACGCCTGATTTGTTTGATATTCTGTTGACTCTTGTAACGCCAAAAATACAACGAATGGATACAATTATGAGACAGGCACTACCAGCAAAACTAAAACTGGAGATCACACTAGATTTTCTTTCGTCCGGAACTAATTATAGAAGGCTCATTCACTTTTATCGAGTTGCAAGATCTTCCATTTCAAAATTTGTACCGGAAGTCTGTGTCGAAATCTATGAGGCATTGAAAAAATACATTACGGTTCGTATTATGTTTATTTATTAGATAATTAAGTATTAATAAACATGTAAGCAAAATTAACCAACTATCATTAAACAAGTAAGAGCATCATTATTCAAGTAACCAAAATTAAAATTCTTAGTCAACAAGGCTAATAATCAGAATAATTGACTATGCATTATGAAATGCTTTGGCAATGACATCAAAAACTTCCATATGAGATAATTGTACATTCGCGTTATCTTGAACTGTCGTACCACTACCGACTGTTATGTTTGAAGCTGGTTGTATATCATATTCTGTTGTTGTAAAAGCCGTGTTATCTTCAACTAATATACAACTATCGACTGTCGTGTTTGAAGAGTCGTCGTGATTAGGTGTATGGTGTGAAAATGTTGTATTAACCATATTTAAATCTGCCATTCGGCAACGAGATAATACACTATTGATTCCGTCCCGAGCCATAATAACCTGTAGAGGCGATAACATTTTAAGTTGGCTAGCTACAAATGCACCAAAAATATCATGCTCATTTTGTTCTGACAGTGATCCACATGCCGGTGTATTATTTAAATCATTCTGAATCGACCGAATTTCGTTGACTAGTGTTGCCACTTGAGTAATTTTTTTCTTTTTTGGAGCTGGTGCACTTTCGGTAGGTAGTTTTGCAGATGGTGCTGTAGTTTTTGCAGATACTGATTCCTGACTTATTGATGTAGACGTTGATGGTTGGGTTGTCAAGTTTTCAGAATTTTCAACATGTTCAGTATTGGTTGGTTCTGATTCTTGACTGTCCTAAAAGAAAATAACAATAATTTTATTAATTATAAACAACATATCTTTTACAGCTTCCAACTAATGACGAAGGCTGGAAGGAAATAGAAAATGGATTTAAAAACAGGTGGAGTTTTCCGTTTTGCTACGGTGCCATTGATGGCAAGCATATTCATATTTTAGCACCTGATAACAGTGGAACTATATATTTCAATTATAAAAAAGTGTACAGTATTGTGCTTATGGCACTAGTGGACGACGACTATTGCTTTCGATACATAGATGTCGGAGCTTGTGGAATGTCATCAGATGGAAGTGTATTTAGAAATTGCTCCTTATACAATAGACTGGACAATAACCTTTTACCTAATGGTGGAGTCATTGTTGCTGATGCCGCATTTCCTTTAAAACCATACATTTTAAAACCTTATCCAGGTGACAATTTAGAATGGACACAGAAAGTCTTCAATTCCAGACTATCTAGAGCCAGACGTGTAGTGGAGAATGCCTTTGGGATATTGGCTAACCGATTCCGTGTATTTCAAAAACCAATAGCTGCTGATGTTAATACCGTGGATAAAGTTGTATTAGCAGCATGTGCTTTGCATAATTGGTTGAGATGTGAAAATCGAAATACTTATATAAGCAGCACTGATATTGACCGTGAGGATATCGAAACAGGAAATTCCTATTCTGGTTCTTGGAGAACAGAAACTACAGGTTTACAAAGTTTATGTCACCAAGGAAGTAACCATTCTGCGATTTCGAAACGAGAAACCCTTAAGAACTACTTTAACAATGAAGGTGCTGTGCCTTGGCAATCAATAATGATTTCGTAATTACACTGCAAGTCGTTCTTTTCAATTTTACATTTCAAGTGGACAGTCAGACAGACAATAAACAGGTCGTAAATAATAATAAATAATTGATTGCAAATAACTTACCGTTGTTTTTCTTTTCATAGGAACATTTTTAATAAAACTGTGCATTTCCTGGAACCAATTTAGCTTCGACTTATATTCTTCTTGAGAACTTGCTCCAGACCGGGTTGACTTATCAATTTTCGTCAGTTCTTGACAATACGTTGCTCTTAAATTTTTAATTTTACTTTTAGCGTCTTTGATAGTCATATCAATATCCATTTTCTTTAATTCGTCACATATTTTTTGTAGTGCTGAGTCACGTTTACACTTGTCTTTATAACTTGCAAGGGTGGCGTTCCATAGGCATTCATGGTCACGGTACAGTTGTACAAACTTTAAATTAATCTGCGTACTTAGTTTGGGCATCTTAAAATCTCAAAAACTCATCCCGGTACGAAAACAAAACAAACGCGTGGTTCCTGTTTACTAGCCAACTGCAAACTAGCTTCGCCGGTCACATGAAGCTAGTAAACAAGCCAGGATAGTAAAATCAGTGGTGGGGGGACGCTACTAGCCTGAAAATAGAACTCCATCCTATTAAAAACTGTCCTGGCTTGTAAACTAGCTTACTAGCTTACTAGCTTTGAAATGAAGATAGTTTTGTCTACACGAAGCCAGAAGTACTAGCTTGCTAGCTTACTAACACTAGCTTGCTATCCTGGCGTGAAAAACTAGCCTCGTGTAGCCCGGGCATAAGCCCTTTTAGCGAAGCTAGTAGAAGTATCGGATCTACGCCCTTGCCTTCAAATATTTTCAATGTTTGTTGGACTTCGCTAAGTACTGATTTTAAGTAAATCAAGTACAAGTTTGAGTTCATCCCACTATGCAAGAATGCGAGCTACTGCTGGTTCAATAGAAATCCAACGAGTAGCACACATCTTTGAAATTTTCAGTGGCTTTTCACCAACATTAATTGTTGCATACACTTCTTTGTAAGCTTTTTATGTTGATAGGGATAGACAAAACCAATTGTAGGTCTCTCTTATCAAAAACTCGACATTCCTTGGTATAGTCTCTTGGGAAGCATGCGAAACAGCTAGTTGTATAGAGTGGCATACGCATCTGTTCAAAATCAAATGGGGTAAATTATATTCTTCTTTAAGAATTTTTTACACTCCTTTGTTAACACCCACCATTACGGAAGCATTATCTGTTCCTATGCCTGTCAGTTTTTTTTGTGTCTAAATTCAGCTTCTTGATAAGATTTATTAGGGCATCAACTATCGCTCTTGCATTTGCGGAACTTAACTGTTGCAGACCAAGAAATGTTGATATTATTTCATTGCGTTCTTCATTAAGGTATTTTATTACTACTCCCAACTGTTTTGCGATGGATACATCCGTCGATTCATCAATAATCAGACTGTATGGACTGGTCCCAATATCTTTTACCAGCAGACCTTTAAAATATGGACTAAGAACTTCAGTTATAATATGAGTACATTTAGTACGATGTATCTTCATTTCGTTTGCTCCTGCTGTAGAAGACCGTGGTCGCCGAAATGTTGATTATGATGGAATGATAGATTTGCTCACTTTGACTTGACTTATTTATGAACTACTAATTCGATAAGTACGCTAAAATGATGATGATGAGTGCGGCTCGTTCGCTAGCCAAATATGCACTGACAAAGTAAATCGCGCGATGCCTCATGTAAGGCTCACGCGACCTACTTTATCAAATTTGTTTACTAAGGTGTTTGATATGCATCGAACATGCTCCCGAGGGTAGGAAATGAGATGAGATGCTACAATTTTAAAGGATTAGTAAATTACAAAGGTGAACCAATAATTTGCTTACGCTAAATGAAAGTTAAAACAATGCTAGATGAGTCTTAAATGCTAAATTCTAATCCTTATCTATGGTGAAAACCGATTGTTTTTTGCTAATAGGCGAGGTGGAATTGTCCCGTTTCAAACGCAAACTGAACCACCGTCTGGCCCCACGCGCACAACTTTCTTTCTCGGACAAGGGTTGCTCACACGCACTCACACTTTGCTCTGGCTCGTGCACAGGCACGTTACGCACACACACACACACGTTGCTGCTAGGGGAAGTCTCCTGCGACGGGGCGGGCGTGGGCGAGCTGACGTGGACGTGGACGGCTCGTCTGCCTCGCCTCCACAGGGCCCACAGGAACGCTACGATGGCTGCTGCTAGTAGTAGGTATGATATAGCGTACTGATGTATATCATGAGAAGTGAGGGTCACTTCCTGCTGAGCTGCTTCCTTCATTGCTGTGATTTGATCGCCGAGATGCTTTAGTGAGATATTAAGGTGAGCGTTGTCTTCCTTTAAATCAAATTGAGGGAGCGTAATATTGACCAGAGGATGCTGTAAAGGAGCTATCTTTGATTGTAAAATGTCGATGCAGTCAAAACTGAAAATCTGTTTGCATATATCCGTTAGGTGATCAACACTGTTAATTGAGGAGTGTTCTGCAATATATAAGCTCAGGTGAATTTCTGACTTATTCGTACTGGCAGCGGTATCTTCTTTTTTTTGTTTGTGAGGATGATGTGAAAAGAGCTGAATTGTCTGTGTTTTTTTGTTTCTTTGTGTCGTTGGATATCGAACAACTTAGCATTTATCTCGATTTTACAATACAAACATAGAGATTTCGTCAAGTTTCCTGGCACTGGTTTTATCCACTTAAATTCCACTTCCCTTTTTTTTTTATAATGCTTTTTGTAGATTGTCTTTTTTTGAATTGGTAGATCCATCTTTATTAAACTTTCACACAAAATTTAACTCGACGACTATTTCAAAAGTTTAAAAAACAAATAATTTGCACGGTCAAACGAACTATCGAATTTTCATTTGCGCGCTCAATCAAATAAATTTGTTTTTTTTTTGTTAGTCCCATTTGGGCCGGCTAAAGTCTTCTGACCATACTACCAACCAAGTCGTCAGTTTATTTTGTACAATGTCAAACAAATTTTTTTATGGGAAGGGTTACCATATTAAAACCAAAAAACATACCGAATTATGTGGGTAACTGACGCAATTTATACTAAATGGCGCGTATTGTTTCATAACTTGGTAAGCGCGGTGCAAAGTTTCGAAGTTTTGTATCGCATCACGAAAAGGGCTAGATTGCTCCTTTTGGGCTAAATTATCAAACAACGAGTTTGATAATTTAGCCCGAAAAGGGCTAAGGTGGCAAGTGGCAACGCTGGGCACTTTGCCGGTTTTTTTAAGTCAGTTAAAAAATGTTTCGCCTTCCTCATACGGCATACTCAGAACTTATTTGACTCACGGTCCACCTTCGGCGTTGCTACAAAACAACGTCGCCCAAACCCACAGACGTGTTGGTTCGCCAAGCGCTTAAAAGAAAGCAATTTCTGCTAGGCTCTCGGCATTTACATTTATGAAACTGCTTGTTTGTTTATTCTTTCTCTGATTTACATGTGAATCAGTTCTAGTTATTTGCTGAATATCATCCCACAAAGGAGAATGCCGAGAACCCATAAAATTTATTATATTTTTTAAATGACATTAACATTTTCTTTAGTTTTACACAACGACGGGATTATTAACAAGTAAAAAATATTTTGTTGATTTGGTTTCCGCTGCACGCCGCCAATAGACTGCAAAAAATGATATATACGTTACTATGGCAACAAACATTGATGTAAAATGTTACTATGTCAATAACCCTCATTTTTAATTATTTTACCAGTAGAATCAACAAAAAACTTTTTGGAGATTTTTTGACGCACTCACTTTATAGTCTTGGTACCGAGCGCCATACATCAGACGGCATTCTCCTTTGTTCGGAACCCTTTGTGCGACTCTAATTCAACATGTTCTCGGTCCAACTCGCACAGCTTTTTACTTTATATTAACAATAACATGTCATATTAACATTACAACAACATGAACAAACAACTTCTTTCATAAATGCAAACGCCGAGCGCCCAGCAAAAATAACATTCTTTTTAGCGGGTTATGCAAAATAGCAAACCTTAACAGCCTAGAAAATAACAATACAAATTTTCAATATCAAAAATGATAACATTACAATCCAGCAAAATAATATTTTCGACACACAAATACCTATACGCGGCAGTGGCGTACGTCTTTTTCAAACCGCGCCAGGACCGTTATTTTAGGAAGGTACTGGAACGCGCGAAACAAAACGCAATAGGAGTCCCTGGGACCTAACAGATAAATTGAGGGTTAACTTCGTCAATTCAATCAGTTGTTGGTATTTGTGTCTTTAACTTTGAAGTTGAAAATTTTCCGCTGGACTCCCTTATAATTACATGGCCACTGCATCAGCGTCATACCAGTACCTAATGTAGGTAGTGACAGAAGTATGAAGCTAAGACGAAATTGAAACATGCATTTTGCGTCACTTATCCTTTCATACAATCTCCACATGTTTTTTGGTTAAGCAAGGCTCCCTATGAAAATTTGTAATTTTCTTAAAACGATACGGATCAATTTTTTTTTATCAATTCGCTTCAGATTACCCTCGCAGGTCATGCAGCCAGACCTTACTTTACTCTTAAGAGAGAGATATTTTATTTCATTTTATTTATTTGGGAAGATAAACGATTATACATTGCATATTATTAGTAAAAGGTAGGTTATATTAAGTATTAGTAAACATATGACCCATGACATCATCCACAGATTTAATGATTATGTAGGTAGCGACATGAAGCTAAGACGAAGTTGAAATATGCATTTTGCGTCACTTATTCTTCCATACATACTCCACATTGTTTTTGGTTAAACAAGGCTCCCTATGAAAATTTGTATATTTCTTAAAACGAAACAGATGTTTTTTTTTTATCAAATCGCATCAGGTTACCCTCGCAGGTCATGCAGCCAGACATTACTTTACTCTTAAGAGAGAGACGTGAGAGTGTGACGTTTTGTGGCGGAGATTCCTTATCAATGAGTGAACCGTCGATACTCATTTCACTGGATAATTATTTCTGGAGTGGGTTGTTTCATTGAAAGGTGCTGTTGAGAGCCATGCGGTGTATTCTCATTCCTATGTTACTCTGTGTAAACGCACACTAATACGCGGTCGTTGCGAGAATGCGACACGATTTTACGTCGATTGATAGTGAAAGCACACCTAACAGCGACTAGACAAGCATGTGTAGGGCTTGCCGAAATTTGTATAGCATTTATTATCTTAGTATCACCAAAGCACTTTATTTCCTTGGGTTCTGTGTCCTGTGTCTGACGCCTATTGGCTGCGCACGCGCAGTGCACTGTCTCTGGACAACTTTTCATCTTGAATTCGTTTGTCAATATTTTATTATTGTAGTCCACCTTGTCATCCGTGCTCCTCGTCGTTGGACTGCTTATCACATCGAAACCAGTCAAGGACTACCCAGCTTTTGAATGAAGTAGATTGACTGACCGACTGTGTGATGCTATTTGTTAGCCTAAAACGCAAAAATGAAATATTATAACATTACAATCCAGCAAAATAATATTTTTGACACACAAATACCTATACGCGCCGCAGTGGCGTACGTCCCTGGGAGGAGTCCCTGGGACCTAACAGATAAATTGAGGGTTAACTTCGTCAATTCAATCAGTTGTTGGTATTTGTGTCTTTAACTTTGAAGTTGAAAATTTTCCGCTGGACCCCTTTTATTTACATGGCCACACCACTGCATCAGCGTCATACCAGTACTTTGTAGGTAGTGACAGAAGTATGAAGCTAAGACGAAGTTGAAACATGCATTTTGCTTCACTTACCCTGTCTTACAAACTCCACATTTTTTTTGGTTAAGGAAAATTTGTAATTTTCTTAAAACAAAACGGATATTTTTTTTTTATCAAATCCCATCAGATTACCCTCGCAAGTCATGCAGACAGACATTACTTTACTCTTAAGAGAGAGATATTTTATTTTATTTTATTTATTTGGGAAGATAAACGATTATACATTGCATATTATTAGTAAAAGGTAGGTTATATTAAGTATTAACATATGACCCATGATATCATCCACAGATTTAATGATTATGTAGGTAGTGACATGAAGCTAAGACGAAGTTGAAACATGCATTTTGCGTCACTTATTCTTCCATACATACTCCACATTGTTTTGGTTAAGCAAGGCTCCCTATGAAAATTTGTATATTTCTTTAAACGAAACAGATGATTTTTTTATCAAATCGCATCAGGTTACCCTCGCAGGTCATGCAGCCAGACATTACTTTACTCTTAGGAGAGAGATATTTTATTTTATTTATTTGGGAAGATAAACGATTATACATTGCATATTATTAGTAAAAGGTAGGTTATATTAAGTATTAGTAAACATATGACCCATGACATCATCCACAGATTTAATGATTATGTAGGTAGCGACATGCAGCTAAGACGAAGTTGAAATATGCATTTTGCGTCACTTATTCTTCCATACATACTCCACATTGTTTTTGGTTAAACAAGGCTCCCTATGAAAATTTGTATATTTCTTAAAACGAAACAGATGTTTTTTTTTTATCAAATCGCATCAGGTTACCCTCGCAGGTCATGCAGCCAGACATTACTTTACTCTTAAGAGAGAGACGTGAGAGTGTGACGTTTTGTGGCGGAGATTCCTTATCAATGAGTGAACCGTCGATACTCATTTCACTGGATAATTATTTCTGGAGTGGGTTGTTTCATTGAAAGGTGCTGTTGAGAGCCATGCGGTGTATTCTCATTCCTATGTTACTCTGTGTAAACGCACACTAATACGCGGTCGTTGCGAGAATGCGACACGATTTTACGTCGATTGATAGTGAAAGCACACCTAACAGCGACTAGACAAGCATGTGTAGGGCTTGCCGAAATTTGTATAGCATTTATTATCTTAGTATCACCAAAGCACTTTATTTCCTTGGGTTCTGTGTCCTGTGTCTGACGCCTATTGGCTGCGCACGCGCAGTGCACTGTCATTGGACAACTTTTCATCTTGAATTCGTTTGTCAATATTTTATTATTGTAGTCCACCTTGTCATCCGTGCTCCTCGTCGTTGGACTGCTTATCACATCGAAACCAGTCAAGGACTACCCAGCTTTTGAATGAAGTAGATTGACTGACCGACTGTGTGATGCTATTTGTTAGCCTAAAACGCAAAAATGAAATATTATAACATTACAATCCAGCAAAATAATATTTTTGACACACAAATACCTATACGCGCCGCAGTGGCGTACGTCCCTGGGAGGAGTCCCTGGGACCTAACAGATAAATTGAGGGTTAACTTCGTCAATTCAATCAGTTGTTGGTATTTGTGTCTTTAACTTTGAAGTTGAAAATTTTCCGCTGGACCCCTTTTATTTACATGGCCACACCACTGCATCAGCGTCATACCAGTACTTTGTAGGTAGTGACAGTAGTATGAAGCTAAGACGAAGTTGAAACATGCATTTTGCTTCACTTACCCTGTCTTACAAACTCCACATTTTTTTTGGTTAAGGAAAATTTGTAATTTTCTTAAAACAAAACGGATATTTTTTTTTTATCAAATCCCATCAGATTACCCTCGCAAGTCATGCAGACAGACATTACTTTACTCTTAAGAGAGAGATATTTTATTTTATTTTATTTATTTGGGAAGATAAACGATTATACATTGCATATTATTAGTAAAAGGTAGGTTATATTAAGTATTAACATATGACCCATGATATCATCCACAGATTTAATGATTATGTAGGTAGTGACATGAAGCTAAGACGAAGTTGAAACATGCATTTTGCGTCACTTATTCTTCCATACATACTCCACATTGTTTTGGTTAAGCAAGGCTCCCTATGAAAATTTGTATATTTCTTTAAACGAAACAGATGATTTTTTTATCAAATCGCATCAGGTTACCCTCGCAGGTCATGCAGCCAGACATTAATTTACTCTTAGGAGAGAGATATTTTATTTTATTTATTTGGGAAGATAAACGATTATACATTGCATATTATTAGTAAAAATGCATATTATTAGTAAATAGTCAAATGCATCAAGGAGGAACTCACCTCTCTAAAAACTATTAAACCGGAGCTGCAAGATATCAAAACATCTATTGACTTTATTGAAAGAATAGCTCCTATAGCATAGTTTTATGCATCGCAGGTTAGTACAAAAGGCTTACTAAAGTCTGGGTATATCAAAATGGGAGCTGTTATCAGTTTTTCCTTCAGAAGATCGAAACTTAACTGCTGCGCTTTTGTCCATTTAAAAGGAGTGTCCTTTTTTAGAAGATTTGTAAGAGATTTTGCATGTTTTGAAAATTCCAGGATAAAACGTCTATTATAAGACGCAAGTCCAAGAAATGATTTGACATCCTTGAGACATTTTGGAACAGGAAAAGCTTTAACGGCTATGATCTTCTCAGGATTTGGCTTAACGCCTTGGTCGCTTATAATGTGTCCTAAATATGCGACTTCCTTACGAAGAAACTCGCATTTGTCCGGTTGTAATTTAAGGTTAAAGTCTCTCAACCGTTGGAAGACCTGGGTCAGTTTTTCAACATGAATATTGAGGTCTGCTGAATAAATTACTATGTCATCTAAGTAAACATAGCACTGGATGCCTTGGAGGCCTGAAAGGGCGGTGTTCATAAGGCGCTGAAACATCGCAGGCGCGTTTTTAGGCCGAAAGGCATCCTGGTGAATTCATAGTGGCCTTGAGGAATGCTGAACGCTGTTTTTTCGGCATCCACTACTTGAATTTGGTGAAAACCAGAGGCTAAGTCTAAGGTAGAGAAGTATTTGCTACTACCTAATTGATCGAGGATTTCGTTAATTTGTGGTATTGGGTAGACTTCGCCTATAGTTATGTCGTTTAGTTTCCTATAGTCTATCACTACGCGCCATTTCTTTTGGCCGGACGAATCGACTTTTTTGGGACAATCCATATAGGAGAAGACCAAGGTGAGGTAGAAGGTCGAATAATGTCTTGTTCCAACATCTTCTGAATTTGAGATTCTACTTCCTTCTTATGGCATTCAGGAAAACGATAAGATTTTGTATTAATAGGTACAGAAGTTGAGGTTTTTATTTCGTGTTTGATGGCGTTTGTATAAGATAATTTATCGCCTGATAAGTGGAAAATATCTGAGTAATTTGAACATACTTCGTGTAAGGACTTTACTTCTTCCTTATTCAAATGGGAAACACGAAGCAGTTGAAGGACTTCTTTAGTTCTGGAATAAACATTTGATGTGTCGATATTATTTATATGTGTCGTGTTGTTGACTTCGCAGACTAACGAGTCGTCGTTATTTAAAGGTAGCAGGGTTATGCCGAGATTAGCATTGAATGTGATTGGGTGTTCTGCTATATTAACCACAGATACATTAACTCGAGAGTTCTGCTTCACTTTAACGATGCAATTCGCGAAAAGGATGGATTTTGATCGATTATCAGTCCTTCGCGTAGTTCTGGGTTTCAAACTGTACATTCAATGATAGTCTCGGTCCTAGGTGGAATGGTGTATATAGGTTCATTGAATAAGATTTTAAATTCAACGTCGTTCAGTTTAAGAATTCTACTCATGTAGTCAATGTTACCATTGTTTTTACTGAATAAGTCGTTACCTATTATGCCGTCATAAGGCAGGTCAAGGTTTGGTATGATGTGAAAATCATGTAGGATACAGGTGTTTGTGTTTAAAAGACTTATTGGTAAATGACCCAGAGTTTTAAAGAAGCTGTCTCTGTCAGTATTTATATCCTTAATACGAATTTGATGATTGATTATAGTAGGTGTTTTATCAAACGATGATTTTTTTATCAAGCATACTGAAGCGCCTGTATCAATCAAAAATGTTAAAGGTTTTGCAGAAACTGATGTTGATATTTCGATAAAAGGTAAATTTCTTTTCTTTGTATTATTAGAAAATTCATAGATGTATTCATCTGTTTTTTCTGTTTCAGGTACCACGGGGACTTCGGGCACACAAGAAGCATGGATTTTGTCAACGCTCTTTGTTTGGACTTGGTAAGTAGCACTTCCTATTTGGGGCTGGTTACCCGGTCGTATAATGCTTTCTGAATGAAAGGTCACTCTTCCCATTTGGGGCTGGTTACCCGGTCGTATAGCGGCCTTTTTTAGAATAGCACTTCCTATTTGGGGCTGGTTACCCGGTCGTATAGCGTTTTTTTATTTAGAGCTAGTATTTCCGTTTTGGGGCTGATTACCCTGCTGTTTAACACTAACTGAATTATTTGTGTCAATTTTTACAGATCGTTGTCCCGTACGACACGGCGACGAGACGCCTATTCGTTTAAATTGTTCTCGTCAAATTCGTTTAAAGGTTCGTCGGGAAGGTCCGACGAAAACTCAGGGTCCTCATCCAAATGTTGAACACGAGGGACCGGAGCGGGCAGAATACTTATGGTTCTGCTTAAAGGCTTGTTGAGCCTGAGAAAAAGGCTGAGATGTATTGCCGTATTTACGGTTGTTTTGCTCGCGCAATTCGCATTTTTCTATTGGGTGGCCGTTTTTTTTACAGTACCGACAGAAAGTTGACGTTTTTGTGGAACTGGACGTTTGCGGAGGAGCGCGAGAAATCGGTTTTGCATTAGGTTTTGTTTGTTTATACAAAATCTGCTGTATTTTCTCCTCCGAAACAGCGAGGTTAATAGCCTCGTTAAGATTGACAGGGTTCCTACATCTCACAATGTTCGAAATACAAGGGTGTAAACCTATACTATAGTGAAGGTATGAAGGGCAAGGTCCTCCATACCCGCATTACGGCCAAGTAGTTCTTCTTTATTATAATTAGAATTATTTATTTCGGTCAATAATTGTGATAGGCTGGTTTCGACCCTCAACGCGAACTGATGAAGAGTTTCTGCGGTACCCTGTTTACACTCTTGTAAGTCAGTAAGAAGGTGGGCAGAGTGCTTTCTTTCTCCGAATTGATTTTTTAAGAACTCTTTTAGGCTAGGCCAATTATCAAATTATTTTATTGAGCACGCAATTTCTGCCTTCCCTTCTAACTGGCTCAGGATGAATTTAAGGAGCAAATCTTAATGACGTGAGGAAGAAGAGGCTAAGGACAGCGCATTGTTGCAATTGTTTATGAAAGCATTTAGTCTTTCTCTGGACCCATCGAAGGGTTTTATAAATTTTGTTAAAAAGTTCAAGCTCAAGGCTTGTTCTTCTGTGGTACCCTCTATTTCCTTAGCGTCTTTCTTAGATGAAGGTTTCGCCATTTTGACGAAAATTAAAGCTCAAAGCGACTTAAGATTTAAATTGGTTTAGTGGACACGCGGCTTAGCTCTTATGAAGAGGTAAGAAACTTGATACTCATTCAGCTGGCTGCACGGATGATAACAATACGATTAGTAGGTACTTACTTGTAAATTATTATTGTTAAATAGTTATTGTAAATTATGTAATAAGATTTCTAAAATAGAATTAAGTTAAATGAAGTTTAGTTAAATGAATAGAATTAAGTTTAAAATTGTTCAAGTTGCAAAATAAAATTGTTCGATTTCTAAAACACTACACTTGAATTTCTTGATGTTATTTTCGTAAGACTTTTATTTAGTAAGTATGTATTTGAATTAGGGATCACGAATTAGGGGATCACGAATCATCACTTTGGTAAGCGAGCACAAAGCACTTACAGGATGAGCAGGATACTCAGGATCGGATACATCACGTATCCTTATGAAGACCCAATGTGGCTCCACGTCGGCACCAAGGCACCTTCTGTGAGGTGCAGAGACTCTAGAGCCTCCGATGTACTTAACGTAGCTGCCAGGGCTCTGCCAACGCTAGCCAAGCCGGTGATGGGTCTGGGTGGAGTTCAGTCCGAAGGAAATGTAGAATTCTATACCGCGACCAGCACTTTACACTTTCACAAATTCCGATAACTTTCTATTTAATAGAGGCGACCCCCGAAAGATAACGCAAGATTCCCGGGATCCCACCGCTGCCATGTTAGGCCGTCCGACGGATTTTGGGTTTAAAAAAAAACCCAAAATGAAGTTAAAACTTTTATTGAAAAAAACGAAAATTAATTATTATTCGAAAATCGGTAAATGCGTGTGTCGCGGTTTGGAGTCGGTACTGAACTGAATTGAATGCAGGTGGTTGCATCCCGTGGGAAAGCTAGAACTGCTGATTTGAAGTTATGTATAAAAACGTAAGCAAAAGGGCTTTCAATCTAGGGTTGTAACAGTACGTCTTTTTCAAACCGCGCCAGGACCGTTATTTTAGGAAGGTACTGGAACGCGCGAAACAAAACGCAATAGTTAAAAATTATAAACCTATACGAAACTTTACGCGGACTCCCTGGGACCTAACAGATAAATTGAGGGTTAACTTCGTCAATTCAATCAGTTGTTGGTATTTGTGTCTTTAACTTTGAAGTTGAAAATTTTCCGCTGGACTCCCTTTTATTTACATGGCCACACCACTGCATCAGCGTCATACCAGTACTTTGTAGGTAGTGACAGAAGTATGAAGCTAAGACGAAGTTGAAACATGCATTTTGCGTCACTTATCCTTTCATACAATCTCCACATGTTTTTTTGGTTAAGCAAGGCTTCCTATGAAAATTTGAAATTTTCTTAAAACGAAACGGATCAATTTTTTTTTTGCAAATCCCATCAGATTACCCTCGCAGGTCATGCAGCCAGACATTACTTTGCTCTTAAGAGAGAGATATTTTATTTTATTTATTTGGGAAGATAAACGATTATACATTGCATATTATTACTAATAGGTAGGTTATATTAAGTATTAGTAAACAAAACATGCATTTTGCGTCACTTATCCTTTCTTACAAACTCCACATGTTTTTTGGTTAAGCAAGGCTCCCTATGAAATTTTGTAATTTTCTTAAAACGAAACTGATGATTTTTTTTATCAAATCGCATCAGGTTACCCTCGCAGGTCATGCAGCCAGACATTACTTTACTCTTATGAGAGAGACGTGAGAGTGTGACGTTTTGTGGGGAGATTCCTTATCAATGAGTGAACCGTCGATACTCATTTTACTGGATAATTCTTCCTGGAGTGGGTTGTTTCATTGAAAGGTGCTGTTGAGAGCCATGAGGTGTATTCTCATTCCTATGTTACTCTGTGTAAACGCACACTAATACGCGGTCGTTGCGAGAATGCGACACGATGTTAGGTCGATTGATAATGAAAGCACACCTAACAGCGACTAGACAAGCATGTGTAGGGCTTGCCGAAATTTGTATAGCATTTATTATCTTAGTATCACCAAAGCACTTTATTTCCTTGGGTTCTGTGTCCTGTGTCTGACGCCTATTGGCTGCGCACGCGCAGTGCACTGTCATTGGACAACTTTTCATCTTGAATTCGTTTGTCAATACTTTATTGTTGTAGTCCACCTTGTTATCCGTGCTCCTCGTCGTTGGACTGCTTATCACATCGAAACCAGTCAAGTACTACCGACTCAGCTTTTGAATGAAGTAGATTGACTGACCGACTGTGTGATGCTATTTGTTAGCCTAAAACACAAAAATAACATTGAAATACACTCGAGAGCAATGAATCCGGGTCACTCAAAGAATCCAAAAAATCTCGGAAAGTAAGAATGCTAGGTTAATGCAATAAATTGTATTTAATAGACAATTTAATACTCCTTAAATGAAAGTATTAAAACTTCTTAGTTATTGTAAAGTTATATCATAAAAAAATCAAATTTGAAAAGGGAACACTGTCGAAGATGGAACTACGAAATTACAGGATTTGTTTTTGCTTTTGTTTGTAATCTGTCATTTATGTTGGTACATAAACCAGGTTGATAGTGCTCAATATTCATTATTCAAGCTGAAATCATGTCGCTTACACTTGAAGAATGCACCAGAATACTTACATTGGTGGAAACCGGCCGGAGTCAGCGCGATACAGCCAGGACTGTCGGTGTGTCGCTGTCAACAGTACAAAGAGTTCTCCGACGTTACGAAGAAACTGGTTCTAACCTACGCAGACCAGGAACGGGTAGAACTAGGTGTACCACAGCACGAGAAGACCGATACTTGGTGAACACCATGCTTCGAAATCGCTTTCTCACAGGAACTGAACTCACAAATCAGTTTCGACGCCTCGGAGGAAGTAACCCAAGTGCATGGACAGTAAGACGTCGGCTTGCTGAATCTAACTTAAAACCCCTTAGACCTGCAAACGGCCCTAAACTGGAGCGTGGCCATCGTATTTCAAGACTAAGATATGCCCAGAACCACGTAAATTGGAGTATTGAAGATTGGTCGAAAGTTATGTTCTCCGACGAATCAAAATTTATGCTCTACAAGCACGATGGAAGACACAGAGTGTATAGAAGACCAGGGGAAAGATTCAAGCAAGCATGCATCGAAGAAAAAGTAGCCTACGGTGGTGGGTCTGTACTTGTGTGGGCCGGAATTTCCTCTGAAAGTCGCACAGAGCTGGTGATCATAGAAAACGGCTCTTTAACTAGCGTAAGATATGTGGAAGAAATCCTCAACGAACACGTTGGTCCATTTATGGTCAATTTGGGTGAGGATGCTATATTTATGCATGACAATGCCCGACCTCATACAGGTAGGATTGTGAATGACTACCTTCAAGAGATGAACATTACTTGTATGGAGTGGCCAGCGCGCAGCCCGGATATCAACCCGATCGAGCATGCTTGGGACGAGCTAGGGAGATGCGTAAAACAACGAAACCCTCCCCCAATCACGCTTCCTGAGCTCAAAATTGCTCTCACAGAGGAATGGGAGAATATTCCCCAAAATCGTATAAGGAACTTGGTGTACAGCATGCCAAACCGCGTAAACGCAGTAATGGAAGCACGAGGAGGTAATACGAAGTATTGAAATTCAAGAAAATCGTCATAAAGTTCAAAAATTTCATGTTTCCTATTTTTGTTTTAAGGAGAGATCAGCAGTTTTTTTTTCTTTATGTAATTTTGTGTAAATAAAATGTATGGTGACTCATATTTTTTTAACTTTCATTTAAGGAGTATTAAATTGTCTATTAAATACAATTTATTGCATTAACCTAGCATTCTTACTTTCCGAGATTTTTTGGATTCTTTGAGTGACCCGGATTCATTGCTCTCGAGTGTAGGTTCTAAATGTTTGTCACCTCTGACTGGACTGACAAAAGGTCAACAAACTTTATTCTCAATTTAAATGGTGCAGACTATAATTGCCAATCAAAAACTTTCGTTTATGCCGAAGTGCCATAATGAGACAAATAGCATAAAATGTATGGTCAAATGGATACTAATTGCCAATCAAAAACGTACCATTGTGTTGAAGAGCCATAATGTGACAAATAGCATAAAATATATGGTGAATGGATAATAATTGCCAATCAAAAACTTTTCATTAAGCCGAAGAGCCATAATCCACTGTTTAACGTAGTTTACTGTTTCACGTAGTCATTCCAGGCAGAGGTGTTGTCAGAAGAAATTTCAAAATTAATCCAAGGAAGCCCTCAGGAATATTTGCCGGTGGCAGAATATGTGCTAAAGCTGTTTAAGATGCTATTGTTTCTTTCTATTCTTTATCTGATTTTTCCATCTCCTTGCATTCTAAAGAGAAATAGCCCAAGCGTGCCATAGAAGTATAAAACTGAAGAACCTGACGCGCGACACTTGAACCCTCAACATTTTTGAACTCAATTGTACCAAAGTCGGCATCTTGCTTTCAGAAGTATAAGAAGTTTATAATAGTTGGCTCATGGTAGACATAAAATACGAATATCTATAAAAATTCGCCGTTCTTCAGTAATTCGCGATTAATTCCATAGAAATTACCTAAAGTCGGCACTCCGCTATAACCTGTATTGAATACTGCAAAAGTCGGCACTAAGCTGTGAAATCTGAGTTTCCACCACCCGAAATAGCAGAAAACTTAATTTGGTCTGATAACTTATGGAAAAAAAAGTTTTAGAAACAAATGACTATGCGTGGAAAAAGATTATGAGGCAAAGTGAGGAGGGAAACATTGAGCCTAAATCTCGACGACTCTATTAGGTTGATGGGACAGTTGAAAAGATGTGTAAGTTTTTTTTCTCTGTTGATATACATGGGGTTGTGTTGTTGGGGTAGAATAGACGCATATTGGTCAACAGAGGTTTAGGGATGCCAACTTTCAGAAAAATAATGAGTCGTAATCGTTTTCTTCTCATTTTGAGGTTTTAGCACTTACAAAACTCCGAAGATTGTCTCTCCGGCGGCGGAGATTGTCTGCGATGCAAACAAAAGACAAAGAAAGCAAGTCAAAAAGGCGCCTCTTTAACCAACCACCAGCTCACAATATTCACCTAGCTGTAGACTTTTTGAATGAAAACTTTCCTCAAAAAATTATTAGTACAGGCGGCCCTATCAAATGGCCCGCGAGGTCGCCTTAATTAACCCCACTAGAATATTTATTGTGGGGTTACGTTACGGATGAAGTGTACAAAACAAGCTACGACACCATTGAAGATCTAAAAGCAGCCAAGTGACCAAGTCTGGTGTCAGAGTTTTTAGGCCGCCCGAAGGCCTCCGACATGGCTTAACGACTGAAAAGCCGGGACCATCATCTTAACGTGCCTTCCGAAGCACGGAATATGATGGTTATTTGAAGACAATTTTATCGAAAATTAACTGAACTAGTTACGTTATTTAAAAAAAGCTGCTAGTAAACAAATAATGTTTGAATTTAGTCGTCTGCTTCATACCTAGACATTGAAACGCTACAAATGCTCTCAGAGGCGGACAAAGAATGAGTACCAGTCAAAGGCAATCGAGCAAAATTTTACACTCAAATAAAACTTCTAAAGGAGATAATGCTAAATATGTACATAGAGTGTAACAACCAATTCTGTAAGTAATACTGGCTTACGTTTGACCGCCATCTCACCTGTTAGTACGTGAAGATGCGGTCGACGATGTAGCATGCTTGCTTAGAATGTACATATAAATAATAAATATAATGAATAATAAAATAAATAATTTGGATTGATTTAAAATATTTATTGCTGACACTTTGATTAACGTGGTATAAATTGAAAGAAAATTGGAAAATAACCAAATTCTTTAAGGTATCTTCGCTATATTCACTATGGCCCGCCCGCCCAGTGTCAAAACCTCCGCCGCCCGCTAGAGCATCTCTGATACATATATCTGCCCTTACGCCTGTGCTCCGCCCGCCCTCGACGCCTACCGCTGTTCTACTGTCTCACTGATCGCTCTGTTATCATCAACAATCAAAGAAAGTAAGTTTCATAATGTTGTACTGTCTCACTGATCGCTCTGTTATCATCAACAATCAAAGAAAGTAAGTTTCATAATGTTGTACTGTCTCACTGATCGCTCTGTTATCATCAACAATCAAAGAAAGAAAAATCTTTGCAAAATTTAATTTAATGACGGCTAAACTACAATTTTATTTTTCAGGTTTGACAACGATACTGAAAGCGAATCAACTGTAGCCGCCGTGCCTGTGAAGCACATCAAAAAGTCACCGGCTACGAGAACAAAGGTGCAGAAACGTAAAATAGCGCCTGCTAGCCGCCGCCGTCGCTGCCGTGCTGCCGCGGTCGGATACACCGCCATTACCATCACTTCAGGAAGAATTCCATCGGTGAGTGAATCAATCATATTGGTGCCATAACAACTTGCAATGTCCTGCATTCCAAAACTAATAACAGCTAGGTACCTACTCTTAACTTATAAATCCCAAGTCTTATCATGTCATTAAGTACATACTGAGAACGGGTTGCGGGCGCAGCCGCTCATTTATGCATAAGTGTGGATGGGTGGAATCACCTGTGTGCAAGTACGGAGGGTCTCACAGGACGTCGTGCACAACATCCGTAACTGCCCGATCACCAAATACGACTGCGACCCAACAGACTTGTTCCTTGTTGCTTTGATAACGTATCCAATTAATAAAGCAAGTTAAAGCTACAATATTAGAAATAGAACGACTTGATCAAGCCATACGATTAAATAAATAAATTAAGTACATATTCAGAATAATTAAATTAACTCTAGAGAAAATTAAATCTCATCGCAACATAGACTAATAAGATGTATGTTAGCGTAGGGATAGGTTCTTAAGTTTAGTTATTGTTTTTGTTTTACGTCTATTCTAACCGGACGGGTTTACAGTTTTCCATCTGAAACACGCGGGTGATCCAATTGATCAATGAATGCTGTATACGCATTTTGCGGCTCCTGCAGTATCCAGCTTGAATCTATGCTGGCTAGCCTCGTCCATTCTCCTTAGATAGAGTGGATAACAATCGGCGAGGTAGATTGGTGTTTCACCCAACAGGCAGAGTGCACTGAGGAGACGATACGGGCCATCAACTTCTTGTTGACTCCAGAAGGACGTGATGTTACCTTCGATTTCTGCTCGTCGGGTGTACTGCATTATGCTCTCTCTGTCCCTTAGGTCTGGGACACGTAGATCTTCAACTTCATTGGAGAGGAGCTGAGCCTGATTGCCAGGAGACATCAAATCAATCGAACCCCCAGCCATCTTCGGTAAATTACGCTCCAGGTAAATGGCTAAGTCATTGAGATGATCCAAATCTCGTTTAAAGGCCGTATTGTCATAGTTGGCGGGGATGATATCATCAGGATTGGTCAACAGACGACCGTTCCACGCTGCTCCAGGAATTGGTGAACTCTTGTAGAAATCATCTCTCACAGCCCTTGGTGTAAATGGGTTTGCGAGCGCTTCGACTGACCTTCGTAGATTTGACAAAACCAAGGTGGTGCTAGTGGGTGCATAGCGTCCTCGAACGACCTTCTCTTTCGGTAGAACTGGTAGATAGGTCTCGTTCTGATGGCGGAGGACACCAATGCAGTTAATTATCCGATAGAATGGCTCTGGAACAATGGGGATGTGCCGCACGGTGTGGATCAAAGGGTTGGAAACATCTAAATCTTTCGAATAACCAGATTGGGGATTCGTCTTCGTAAATAGGCCTTGCTGGCGGGACATTCTTGCTTCGGCCAGTCCCAAACCTGCACGGTAGATGGCTCTTACATCAACGTCGACGGCTGGTGTTAATTTAGAAACGGTTTTGGCCAGATACACTGAACCGACTCCGATTCCCCTGGTGGAGATCGGAAGCGGAATAGCTTCACGTGCAACGACCTCTCCGATCGAAGGTAGAGCGCCGGTAGCATTCGAACATCCGAGGAACAGCTGCTCCCGAATGTAGATATCACGGCTGGAATGGAATTCCTCTCCCTTCTTCACTCTAAAATTCGCCGATCTTTTGGTCTCGCGATTTTTCTTTCCCTTTGGGATCGCATCCTTAACGGGGGCGGTTTCTTCCATATTATCAGTAAGCTTAAACAAAACTAAGGTTCGCTTTGTCGTGGCGGAAAATCGTCGCCACTAAAAAGCGAGGTTCTTAAGGTTTTTGTACAATATAATATTTAGTTTTTTTTGTTGACAGGTCCAAGAAGCTCCAAAGAGACATGTTCGCTATTTTGAGGTCCGAAGAGTCGAGCTCTTCGTCCAGCAACAACGACCGCGGTAGCTTGGTAACAACATCTTCGTTCGTGTCTCGGGTCTCCGATGGACAGTCGCGCCGCACGGTTACCATCAGCGAAGGCGACTTCTTCTGCGACCTAAAATTCTACGGCATCGGAGACGTCGAAAGTACCCGACCAGAAGAACGGTACAAGAAGGCTCTTACATCAATCAAACTCCGGCTAGGTGAAGACTGCCCGGAGTGGGACGCCTTGCAAGAATTCATAACAACTGTTTAAAAAAAAAAATTGGAGCCTACTTTTTATTGTAATAAGGTAACCTTTAAATAAATTTAATTATAGGGGTTATACCTACTGAACGTCAACTACTTTTTTCATTAAATTAAACATAAAGCAAACCTTTTTTTCTTAAAGTTGGCTACACCTTTTTCATAAATTATGGGTAGGCACTTAAGTATTTAGCCTTAAGTATTTACTTAATTTCTAAAACTAAACAGGTAGTTCGGTAGGTTTGTTCGTTTTTTATATGTATAGGCCACACCTTTTTCATAATTATCTTAGGTAGGCAATTAAGTATTTAGCCTAAATAGGTAGGTAGGTACAGAGCCTATAATGGTCTAGATAAACCGGGATCTGTGGTTATCACATGTGGTTATCTGTGGTGATTTGCTGAATGAAGGAAGATTATTAGCTACCGATAATTACTATACAAGCACGGAGTTAGCACGATACCTGAAAGAAAGAAAAACCGATTTCTGCGGAAATCTTCGAAAAAACAGACGAAATCTTCCCAAAGAAGTGGTACATGCAAACCTAAAAAAAGGAGAAGTATCTGCCATGCAAAATGATTGCATGACTGTTGTAAAATGGCGGGATAACAGAGACGTGTTGATGCTTTCAACGTGCCATAACCATGAGATGGAAATGTAAACTGGTTTTAGACCTATTCTAAAGCCGAAAGTAGTTTTAGAATACAATCGAAGTAAAAAGGGTAAAAAGGGTACGATCAGTTAGCTAGCTAAAACTCACCAGTTCGTACAACATGCATCTGGTATAAGAAGATTGCAGCTGATCTTATTTCTATAGCGGTTATAAATGCTGTTCTTATTTACAAGGACATCAATCCCAACAAAAAATTACCACTGTTGAGGGGGCACGAAATGATAATAAAACGCCTCTTGGGAATTCAAGAACCAGGGCCGTCACGTGGGATTACGTTAGCATCATCTTCATCTGCATCATCCTCATGTACAGGATCTACACCTAAATCCAGGAGAAGAAGTTCAGCTACCGTCCAGGCCCACAAACTGATAAAATTCGAATGGCAGCTGAACGGAAGAATCTATAGAAAGAAGTGCGCAGGAAAACTGAAAGAAGAAGGTCGTTCAGTTGCTGATGCACGTACAAAATCAAAAAAGACTGACACACAATGCCAATTTTGCAAAAAACCACTGTGTCTTGCATGTTTTAATGAAACTCATTAGAATATATCTCTTAATTGGTTATTTTTAAGTTCAATGTTCAAAGTTATGTCAATTCTAAATAAATTCCTGCTTTACTTGTGACCCCAAAAAGAAACGTAAAACCCAATACTTGTGTTTTCAATGCAAAAAACCAATTTGCCTTGGGTGCTCCAAAATATGGTGTGTATAAACTGCCACGAAAAACTGTAAGTTGGTGACTTGCAATTTTGGTGAAATAAGTATTTTTTTTGATTGATATTTTTATTTAGATGTAAGTTGGTGACTTGCAATTTTGGTGAAATAAGTATTTTTTGATTGATTGATATTTTTATTTAGCTGTAAGAGTTGATTATTGAACTAAGCTCAATTAGTATGGAAAAGTTCCTAAATTATGTTCCTTGGATCATGGATCCCTTTTTCTAAATATGTTAATTTTTTTTCGGTGTTTTCTGACTCTATGAGAAGATTTTGAATTATGCGGTAAACAATGTTGATTTTTTATATTTCAATAATTTTAATAAATGTTAAAAACTTCTACAATTCGAAGTTTTAATTCAATTTAACCCCAAAAGTCATGGTTATTCTTTGCGACAGCATTATATTGCAAGAGTCTCAGAGACCGCGGGTAGGTAGTTATGTGACAAAAATAGGGGGTAGGTAGTAGAGGGTTAAGCTCCCCGCAGACGACCGACTTTACAACCGATTTTTCGTAGGACAGTTAGGACATCATGGACAGAGCGTATTTCAACCAGGTTGGATTTACGGAGGAAGTAAGGCCTTAAGAGCTAAAATGGTTAGAATTGGATTGCACGTATTTATATAAGTATTATGTTCTATTACTTTTTTTCGTAAAGTTCATAGTTGTGGAGTTATAGCAGTTCCAAATATGTATAAGTATTTCGTTTTCTGGATTCAGAAAGTAAGGCCTTAAAGAGACGCATTGATAAATGGCAAAGTGCCATAACTCCACGACTGAACTTTACGAAAAAAAGTAATAGCACATAAAATACTTATATCAATACGTACAATCTAATTCCAACCATTTTAGCTCTTAAGGCCTTACTTCCTTCGTATATCCAACCTGGTTGTATTCGCTCTTTCTTCCTGGTTGGTATGACGTGCCATCCCTAATTGTCCGATTTTCTGTCCTACAGAAAGTCGGTCGTCTGCGGGGAGCCTACAGGTCGCAACTTGTCGACAAGGAGTCGCGAAACATCCCTGAGTTGTTCCGCCGCGTTCGACGGTGAATGCGGCGGAACAGCGCTGAACGCGGCGGAACAGAGCTGAATGCGGCGGAACAGCGCTGAACGCTCTCTATAGCATTCGCATGATAAACACATTTATCCTCATTTTATACTGGTTTGCCGCGAAAGGAGAATAGACGCGGAAAGCTGAATGGATGCGTACACGTATCCATACAAAATCGTTGTTTTCTATGGATAAAAACTGAATCGAGCTGAATAAGTGTGAGTAGTACCTAATGCCGCAATCTTACATTGGCTATATAGATTACAACAATCTCTATGGTAATAGTATGTGTCAGACATTGCCGTTATCAAACTTAAGATTTCTCAATCAAAACGAAATCGATGAATTGGACATAAACAATGTAACTAAAATTTACGAAAATATTTCCGAAGTTTGAGTTTGTAGTTTTATTTTGTGCCATATTCCGTGTATTATGTCTTTGATGACATATGTCTATGTATATCGAAGGCATCATAACAAAGAGGCGTATCCGCCAATTCGGTCCGAAGACCAGGGGAAAGATTCAAGCAAGCATGCATCGAAGAAAAAGTAGCCTACGGTGGTGGGTCTGTACTTGTGTGGGCCGGAATTTCCTCTGAAAGTCGCACAGAGCTGGTGATCATAGAAAACGGCTCTTTAACTAGCGTAAGATATGTGGAAGAAATCCTCAACGAACACGTTGGTCCATTTATGGTCAATTTGGGTGAGGATGCTATATTTATGCATGACAATGCCCGACCTCATACAGGTAGGATTGTGGATGACTACCTTCAAGAGATGAACATTACTTGTATGGAGTGGCCAGCGCGCAGCCCGGATATCAACCCGATCGAGCATGCTTGGGACGAGCTAGGGAGATGCGTAAAACAACGAAACCCTCCCCCAATCACGCTTCCTGAGCTCAAAATTGCTCTCACAGAGGAATGGGAGAATATTCCCCAAAATCGTATAAGGAACTTGGTGTACAGCATGCCAAACCGCGTAAACGCAGTAATGGAAGCACGAGGAGGTAATACGAAGTATTGAAATTCAAGAAAATCGTCATAAAGTTCAAAAATTTCATGTTTCCTATTTTTGTTTTAAGGAGAGATCAGCAGTTTTTTTTCTTTATGTAATTTTGTGTAAATAAAATGTATGGTGACTCATATTTTTTTAACTTTCATTTAAGGAGTATTAAATTGTCTATTAAATACAATTTATTGCATTAACCTAGCATTCTTACTTTCCGAGATTTCGATTCTTTGAGTGACCCGGATTCATTGCTCTCGAGTGTATTATAACATTACAATCCAGCAAAATAATATTTTCGACACACAAATACCTATACGCGCCGCAGTGGCGTACGTCTTTTTAAAACTGCGCCAGGACTGTTATTTTAGGAAGGTACTGGAACGCGCGAAACAAAACGCAATAGTTAAAAATTATAAACCTATACGAAACTTTACGCGGACTCCCTGGGACCTAACAGATAAATTGAGGGTTAACTTCGTCAATTCAATCAGTTGTTGGTAGTTGTGTCTTTAGCTTTGAAGTTGAAAATTTTCCGCTGGACTCCCTTTTATTTACATGGCCACACCACTGCATCAGCGTCATACCAGTACATTGTAGGAAGTGACAGAAGTATGAAGCTAAGACGAAGTTGAAACATGCATTTTGCTTCACTTACCCTTTCTAACAAACTCCACATGTTTTTTGGTTAAGGAAAATTTGTAATTTTCTTAAAACGAAACGGATAATTTTTTTTATCAAATCCCATCAGATTACCCTCGCAGGTCATGCAGCCAGACCTTACTTTACTCTTAAGAGAGAGATATTTTATTTTATTTTATTTATTTGGGAAGATAAACGAACATATGACCCCATGACATCATCCACAGATTTAATGATTATGTAGGTAGTGACATGAAGCTAAGACGAAGTTGAAACATGCATTTTGCGTCACTTATTCTTCCATACATACTCCACATTGTTTTTGGTTAAGCAAGGCTCCCTATGAAAATTTGTATATTTCTTAAAACGAAACAGATAATTTTTTTATCAAATCGCATCAGGTTACCCTCGCAGGTCATGCAGCCAGACATTACTTTACTCTTAAGAGAGAGACGAGAGAGTGTGACGTTTTGTGGCGGAGATTCCTTATCAATGAGTAAACCGTCGATACTCATTTCACTGGATATTTTTTCCTGGAGTGGGTTGTTTCATTGAAAGGTGCTGTTGAGAGCCATGGTGTATTCTCTATTCCTATGTTACTCTGTGTAAACGCACACTAATACGCGGTTGTTACGAGAATGCGACACGTTGTTAGGTCGATTGATAGTGAAAGCACACCTAACAGCGACTAGACAAGCATGTGTAGGGCTTGCCGAAATTTGTATAGCATTTATTATCTTAGTATCACCAAAGCACTTTATTTCCTTGGGTTCTGTGTCCTGTGTCTGACGCCTATTGGCTGCGCACGCGCAGTGCACTGTCTCTGGACAACTTTTCATCTTGAATTCGTTTGTCAATATTTTATTGTCGTAGTCCACCTTGTTATCCGTGCTCCTCGTCGTTGGACTGCTTATCACATCGAAACCAGTCAAGTACTACCGACTCAGCTTTTGAATGAAGTAGATTGACTGACCGACTGTGTGATGCTATTTGTTAGCCTAAAACACAAAAATAACATTGAAATATTATAACATTACAATCCAGCAAAATAATATTTTCGACACACAAATACCTATACGCGCCGCAGTGTCGTACGTCTTTTTCAAACCGCGCCAGGACCGTTATTTTAGGAAGGTACTGGAACGCGCGAAACAAAACGCAATAGTTAAAAATTATAAACCTATACGAAACTTTGCGCGGAGTCCCTGGGACCTAACAGATAAATTGAGGGTTAACTTCGTCAATTCAATCAGTTGTTGGTAGTTGTGTCTTTAGCTTTGAAGTTGAAAATTTTCCGCTGGACTCCCTTTTATTTACATGGCCACACCACTGCATCAGCGTCATACCAGTACATTGTAGGAAGTGACAGAAGTATGAAGCTAAGACGAAGTTGAAACATGCATTTTGCTTCACTTACCCTTTCTAACAAACTCCACATGTTTTTTGGTTAAGGAAAATTTGTAATTTTCTTAAAACGAAACGGATAATTTTTTTTATCAAATCCCATCAGATTACCCTCGCAGGTCATGCAGCCAGACATTACTTTACTCTTAAGAGAGAGATATTTTATTTTATTTTATTTATTTGGGAAGATAAACGAACATATAACCCATGACATCATCCACAGATTTAATGATTATGTAGGTAGTGACATGAAGCTAAGACGAAGTTGAAACATGCATTTTGCGTCACTTATTCTTCCATACATACTCCACATTGTTTTTGGTTAAGCAAGGCTCCCTATGAAAATTTGTATATTTCTTAAAACGAAACAGATAATTTTTTTATCAAATCGCATCAGGTTACCCTCGCAGGTCATGCAGCCAGACATTACTTTACTCTTAAGAGAGAGACGAGAGAGTGTGACGTTTTGTGGCGGAGATTCCTTATCAATGAGTGAACCGTCGATACTCATTTCACTGGATATTTTTTCCTGGAGTGGGTTGTTTCATTGAAAGGTGCTGTTGAGAGCCATGGTGTATTCTCTATTCCTATGTTACTCTGTGTAAACGCACACTAATACGCGGTTGTTACGAGAATGCGACACGATGTTAGGTCGATTGATAGTGAAAGCACACCTAACAGCGACTAGACAAGCATGTGTAGGGCTTGCCGAAATTTGTATAGCATTTATTATCTTAGTATCACCAAAGCACTTTATTTCCTTGGGTTCTGTGTCCTGTCTCTGACGCCTATTGGCTGCGCACGCGCAGTGCACTGTCTCTGGACAACTTTTCATCTTGAATTCGTTTGTCAATATTTTATTGTCGTAGTCCACCTTGTCATCCGTGCTCCTCGTCGTTGGACTGCTTATCACATCGAAACCAGTCAAGTACTACCGACTCAGCTTTTGAATGAAGTAGATTGACTGATCGACTGTGTGATGCTATTTGTTAGCCTAAAACACAAAAATGAAATATTATAACATTACAATCCAGCAAAATAATATTTTTGACATACAAATACCTATACGCGCCGCAGTGGCGTACGTCTTTTTCAAACCGCGCCAGGACCGTTATTTTAGGAAGGTACTGGAATGCGCGAAACAAAACGCAATAGTTAAAAATTATAAACCTATACGAAACTTTGCGCGGAGTCCCTGGCACCTTACAGATAAATTGAGGGTTAAATTCGTCAATTCAATCAGTTGTTGGTATTTGTGTCTTTAACTTTGAAGTTGAAAATTTTCGCTGGACCCCTTTTATTTACACGGCCACACCACTGCATTAGCGTCATACCAGTACTTTGTAGGTAGTGACAGAAGTATGAAGCTAAGACGAAGTTGAAACATGCATTTTGCTTCACTTACCCTGTCTTACAAACTCCACATTTTTTTTGGTTAAGGAAAATTTGTAATTTTCTTAAAACGAAACGGATATTTTTTTTTATCAAATCCCATCAGATTACCCTCGCAGGTCATGCAACCAGACATTACTTTACTTTTAAGAGAGAGATATTTTATTTTATTTATTTGGGAAGATAAACGATTATACATTGCATATTATTAGTAAAAGGTAGGTTATATTAAGTATTAACATATGACCCATGACATCATCCACAGATTTAATGATTATGTAGGTAGTGACATGAAGCTAAGACGAAGTTGAAACATGCATTTTGCGTCACTTATTCTTCCATACATACTCCACATTGTTTTTGGTTAAGCAATGCTCCCTATGAAAATTTGTATATTTCTTAAAACGAAACAGATAATTTTTTTATCAAATCGCATCAGGTTACCCTCGCAGGTCATGCAGCCAGACATTACTTTACTCTTAAGAGAGAGACGAGAGAGTGTGACGTTTTGTGGCGGAGATTCCTTATCAATGAGTGAACCGTCGATACTCATTTCACTTGATATTTTTTCCTGGAGTGGGTTGTTTCATTGAAAGGTGCTGTTGAGAGCCATGGTGTATTCTCTATTCCTATGTTACTCTGTGTAAACGCACACTAATACGCGGTTGTTACGAGAATGCGACACGATGTTAGGTCGATTGACAGTGAAAGCACACCAAACAGCGACTAGACAAGCATGTGTTAGGCTTGCCGAAAAATGACGTTCATTTTTGGTAGTTTATTCCTGATGAGATCGAAGCACAGGTTATGATACCTCATTATAAAGGTAATTTTTTGAACTTTTTGATTATATCAAAATCTGAACTTTCTAAACCGCCCTTTTCTCAAAAAAAAATTTATAAAGGGGCAGGGGACTCAAATTAATCTATTGTGGCAACACCAAAACGAATAAAATGACTCTATGTCACGGTTATTTTGACGTAATGTCATTGTCAGAATAAAGTAAACGCACATAGATTTGGGATTCTGCGTTCGGAAGTGGTATCGAGTAAGTCGCTCGGAGTGATTTTGTGTTAATTAATTAATTTTTCGGCCTCTTTCCGACAATTTAGATCAATTTTTAGTATCCTAAGTGTTATTGTCTGTAGTTAGTGGTTTTGGTAAGTGTTGTTTATTGTTTGTGTCCCATTGGATGGTGATCCGCCGGTTCCTCCAGCTCCTCCGGACCCTCCTGACCCTCCTGAACCTAGTCATGCCTTTACGACTTTAAGTGGAACAAAGCGACGATTAGAGACAGATGACCAACCTAGTTCAGGGAAAAAAACAATAACCTCTCCAGAATTAGCTGTTGCGTCAATTCAAACTGTATACACACACTGGGTGTGTGTATACAGTTTCTATCGTTGTCGGAGCTATCCAAGCGTATACTACTTCGGACAAGGGTCCATATGTGGTCCACGTTTCCCGTTCGGAACCCGAAACATCAGCCGGAACGTCAATAAGACCAATTGAATTTGGCCAGTTCCTGGCCAATCACAAATTTGAAAATATATGTGCAGACGGTGTAAAAAGAGTGGGCCGCAACAAGATATCGGTGGAATTTAAATCTGCCCAAGCGCAAACAAATTTATAATCTCACCCATTCTTAACATGTGCAAGTATGTAGCAACAATCCCTACGTATAACGTTACTCAAATGGGTCTGGTCCGCCAAGTACCCACAGACCTATCAATGGAAGAGCTTGCCAAAGACCTAATATTACCAGAAAACTGCGGTATTATCATAAAAGCTCGTCGAATAAACCGCAAAAATGTGGAATATGGCAAAATTTCATGGGTGCCTACTCAAACTATTTGTTTTAACCTTTCAAGGACAATCCCTTCCCTCAAGTATTCCTTTACTATACCCCCCTTCCCGTTGAGCTCTACCAATTTTCCACCATCCAGTGCTTCACCTGCTGTAGGTACGGGACACACAAAAACCCAATGCAGGTTTAAACCACGGTGCTTCCGTTGTGCCCAGGAACACTCTGGGGACTCCTGTGAGGTTCCAGTAACTGAAGCTTCCTGCCTTTATTGTTCATGAACATCCAACGTTGCCGCAAAACTTTCTCAACTAGTTTCCCTTTCTGGTCATCATGGATCAAACATCCGTCCTGCAGTGGAACTGCTAGAGGATACTTCCAAAGAAGCATGAACTGGCCCACTTAATAAACAAATTCTGCCCGTCAGTCATGGCCGTCTTGGTATCAGGTCCTTGAATATACCCTTTATTTCAATCTATATTCCCCATCCTAACTCATCCCTCTATCAACTCTATTTCTCTTAATCTTTCATCGTCATACCACCTCTATGCAGACGATCTTCAGATTTATACACAAGCTCCACTCAGCAATATTTCTGATGCGGTTGAGATAATCAACTCGGACTTACGTCGCATAACTGAATGGAGCAAGTGGCATGGGCTAAAAATAAATCCTACTAAAACTCAAACTATAATAATTGGTAGCTCTAGAACACTTTGCAATATCGATTGGCCAGCATTGCCTCATGTCGTTTTTGATGGGATAGCAATTCCTTATAGCGAGACCGTCAAAAATTTAGGTATTATGTTTGACCGCACTCTGTCTTGGAATGCTCAGATGGACACTACCAGTCGTAAGTTGTTTGCATCTGCTGGCTCACTTAGAAGGCTACGGAATTTCCTTCCTACTGCTGCCAAAATCACACTTGCACAATCTCTTTTACTTTTCGTGCTGGATTACGCTGATGCTTGTTATTTGGACCTCACTGAGGAGCAACTTAATAGGCTTGAGCGTCTTCAAAATGTCTGTATCAGATTTATCTATGGCCTTCGAAAATATGACCACGTTACTCCCTTTCGTGCCAAACTTAAATGGCTTCCTATTCGCCAGCGCCGGCATTTGCACATTCTATCCCTTCTTTACTCAATTCTTTTCAATCCCTTTTTTCCTTCCTATCTTAAAGATAGATTTGAGTATCTCTGCTCCTCTCACAACTTTTCACTTAGGTCATCAGATAACCTCTTACTGAAAACTCCTCTGCAAAAAACATCTTTTTATTGTAGCTCGTTTACAGCCCAAGCTGTTCGGTTGTGGAATGCTTTGCCACTCAATATCAGGAAATCAACATCGCATAACACTTTTAAATTGAAAGTTTACCAACACTATTTATCACTTTCTTATAGTTAGTTAGCATTTGAATTACCGTCACCTCTTTTTTCTTTTATAAACTATGTATTAGTATATTATTTTTATTATTGTATGTATTAGGGTAATAATTTATATTATTTTGTATTAGAATTTTATGTATAGTTACTAAGTTCCTTCTTAGCATTGTATTTAATTGAAATATGCATAATCTTGTATTAGTGCACCGCCATCCTCTAAAGCTTTGCTCTTCCTATCCATACTATGGTTGCCTGGAAGAGATCGCTTTAAGCGATAAGGCCGCCAATTGTGTAACCTTCTAGTTCATAATGCTTAGATTAAGTTACTTTTACTTGTATGATTGTGGTGATCAATAAAGTGTTATCTATCTATCTATCTATCTATCTATCCCTAATCCCTGATTTACTATTACTATTTTCTTCCATTCCTTCCCCTATAGTTATTTCAGGTGACTTTAATGCCGATCACACAGTTTGGGGTCACCATCAATCAGATTTATTCGGCCTCTCACTTATGGAAATCTTTGATGACGCCAACCTACTTAACAATGGATCTCCGACTCGTAGAGTTCGGCCCTCTCATAATCCTAAAAGTGCTGTAGACTTATCTCTCTCTGTTCCACCTGTCTTTCTCCCTTAATTTATTGGCAAACACTTCCTCTCTCATATGGTAGTGATCATTTTCCCATTCTTATTTCTATCCAAAACTCAGCTTCCCCCTTTCGCAACCCTTGCCCTTCCATGAAATACAGACTTTCAGGAGTTGATTGGTCAGCATACTCCTCCTCCCTGGATCTTACTCTAGACTCTCTACCTCCTATAGATATATCCCCTATTGAGACATATAACATGTTTTTACAAAACATTATTTATCCCTCCATTGTTTGGTAACAAATAAAATGCTTGAGAGGAACTTGTGATTCGGAAGGCGTATCAGCCAATGATCCCTCATCATGGTTAGAGGCATTTTCCGACTCACTTGCCCCTCCCTCAGTCCCCTGTATTAACTCTCTCCCTTCCCCTCCTTATTTTTTCCCGGTTTCAAACTGTTTTGACCAATCCTTCTCTTCCAGTGAGCTCACAATCGCTCTTGACGGACTGACAGACTCATCCCCTGGTATAGATGGCATCCCTAATTTATTTTTCACTAAATCATCACCCAAAACTAAAGAGATCTTCCTAAACTTAGTTAATTCATTCTTTGAAAAAGGTATTATTCCAGAGCAGTGGAAAACCCAAATAATCATTCCAATCTTGAAACCTGGCAAAAATCCATCGGACCATAATAGCCGGCTTGAATGGTTCGTTGAAAATAATTCTATGTTAGCTAGAACTCAATTTGGGTTTAGGAAAGGGATGAGTACCATAGATAGCATATAGGTATTTTAACCACTGATATATACACTGCATTCAAAGAAAAAAAATCTCTGGTTGGCGTCTTTTTAGACATCGCCTCGGCATATGACAATGTTCAGCTCCCGGTACTCAGGAATAAACTTCGCCAGCTGAGTATTCCAGAGAGGCTTGCTCGTTGTATATACAATCTATTAATGGAAAGATCAGTGGTTATCAAAACTAGTAACGACTTCCTCCCTGCTAAAACTGTCTGGAAGGGACTCCCTCAGGGTTCTGTTTAAGTTCTCTTTGGTATAGCATTTATACTTATGATTTAGAATCCTCGGTGGACTCGTTCTGGTTCTCCAATACGCCGACGACCTAGCCCTCTACACCAAAATCATAACAGACGAAGAGACTTCAAACAGACTAAACTCAGCTTTGGAATATCTCAATGACTGGCTACATACTCATGGTCTATCCCTATCGGCTTCAAAGAGTTCCGTTGTTGTTTTCACCAAGAAAAGAATCACTCCCTGAATCAACCTATTTATAAATCATGTCCCCATTCCTGAATCAAAGAGCACTAAATTGCTTCGCATAATTTTAGATTCCAAAATGACAAGTTCTCCTCACTTTGATGTTCCGTCAATATTCTGCGTTCTCTTTCAGGTGTATGGTGGGGTTCCCACCCATACACCCAAAAGCTTCTTTATAACGCCATTATTAGAAGCCATTTCGAGTATGAATCTTTTCTTCTAAATTTGTTCAGAAGCTGCAATTGAAATTGATAGTTCAATACATAAAAAATTAAAAACATAATGACCTATCTGGATGGCTCTATATAGTACACATTCAGACTAAATAATTTTTATGGATCATGCATTTTATAATCTTTTGCTAATATGGGTTCAGGTTTTCATTATACTTACACTAGATTCACTGTTAGACTGTTAGAGTCAGTGTACATAATAAAAAAATATTCCTTACCTGTCGTGGAAATATTTGGGTTCCGTTTCACAAAGGGAATTAGGTTCAACTGAATCTCGACGTAAACAATGAAATCGATAATCAGTGTAAGCGTTAAAAAGTTTGTTAAGTACGAGGGTACTTAAAAAACTTTTTAAGTAAGTAGGCCGTAATTTATGCTAGACAGATGTCAAACATCGTAACAAACCCTTGTAATAAAAAAAAAAACAATTCAAAACCACTAACGCCTTCAGTACACCTACGCAATCGCATGCGGCAGCGAAACGACGAAAAAACTAAGTTATATGGCAACGTTTCGCATGTGTTATGTCTCGCTCTACTATATAGCTAGATGAAATATTTGCGTCCTTGTCGGTATTGTTTCGCAAGTAACTGCGAAATGGCCGTTACACAGACGCAGCCGTTTCGCTAGTGGAGTTTCGCATCGCAAGGCGTCACCACGCGTTCTGTCGGTGAGGACAGAATTTCGCACTATGGAAGCCGAAAATATTTAAATATTATTGAATTTGATTCGAAATTATCCCGAGTTATATTTAGTTGGGCATGTTGATTACAAAAATGCATACAAAAAAGAGGTGTGTAAATATTCAAAAGTTTCCGGCTTCATTCTGAAATATGTATAGAAAAAGAAACGATCTTCATGTGATTGAAATTCTAAGCATAGCTTATTTTCTCCGAGTTTTCTTCGTTTCTGATTTATTTCATGCACCCAGATTCTACGCTTTCTCTTTAATACCGACGCCGGCAACAACAATTCTTCCTCTTCAGAATCTGAAAGCGACGACTGGGACGACTCAGATGACATTCTGAAACGACGACGTCTGCACCTACAGCCCACGAAAGCTACAATGACATTACCTTGCGAAAGAACTGCAGTGTACTAACGTTCCGCAGATGTTTCGCTACCGCAATTATTTCGAAAAGACTCGCTGCCGCATGTGATTGCGTAGGTGTACTGAAGGCGTAATAGTGAATAAAGAGGGTGGGTCGATTTTTTTGATGACCAGTGTATATTATTTCGTGTTAACTTATCAACAGAATTCTAAGTATTTACAGAATTTTGACGTATTTAGTGTCAGTCAAGTGTCATTTATTCATCATCTAACACTTCACTACACACTCCAAAAGTTTATCTTTGCAAGAAGTATACCTATATACAGGAGGATAAATACGTTACTGAGCATAGGAATGGGACTACGAGAAACAGTTCTCTCTTGTCGACCACAAGGGAGAACTGACGAATTAATGGGACACGAGAAAACAGCGTGACGGTCTGATAAAAAAACTGTATATCAAACCCTAAAGGGGTGCAGCGAAGAATTAAAGATTGATAAAATAATATAATGCGTGGTTATATTAATAGTTGCTTTATTTATACTTATAAAATAATTATTAAACATACCTGTATTGGCAGATTCATTGCCCCTTATATAGGAGTAAGTGGAGAATACGGTGGGGGTGAAATTGATAAAGGATTATCAATTGTAGGCAGATCTGAAATCGAATCAAAACCATTTATCAGGCTAAACTGGTGTTATCTAATAAATCGGTAACAATTTTAATACCATGACATGGAGTGAATATACAAAAACCAACTTACCTATAATATTATTAGCTGTAGAATCATCATTTTTTTTCGGATTTTCGGTTAACGTTGGCACCATTTGCAAATGACGTGTTGAGGAAGCAGCATCTTTAACATTCTCTGCAAGAAATATGAAACATATAATTATACATTTTAATAAACTTATAGGGCAGTAAAATATTACTGCCCTTGCTAATTATTAGCTATTTTGTGCTATTATTATTGCTTTTGTACTTACAATCATGCAAAGTTGGTACTTACGTTCTGTATTGTTTGAAGATATTTCATTTATATTGCTTTTATAATGCATAATGATGTCGTCATTAGGTCGTTAACATTATCTAAAAAAATGTAGTCAATATATTATTATGGTATACATATAATTAGATCTATACTTAGGCAGGTACCTACCTAACTTTTTGGGTTTAAAGACACCCCCTTAGTAGTACCTACTATAGTTTGATTTTTGAAAAAAAACAATGTAAATAGGTAAATATAAAAAAGCATATCAATACGTCCGTCGGTGTTACCGAATACTAAAAGTTAATAAATAGGTACCTAGGTAACTTTACAGTGCTATTCAATTTTCACAAGTATTTCTAGAACAAAAATAAGCGGAGCGAAAAACGGAACCCAAAACCATTATAAATACGCAAACAATAGCACCTAAGTAGTACCTCCTACTATAATTTGATTTTTGAAAAAACAATAGGTGCATATAAGTAGGTAAGTAATGAAAGCACATTAATACGTATTTGTCTCAGTTACTGAATTCTAAAAGTAAATAAGTAGGTAGGTATGTAACTTTACTGTGATAGTCTATTCACAATTTTTCTAGAACAATAATAAGCCGAGCGAAAAACTGAACCCTAAAACATTATTAAACGTAAGCAATAGCCGCTATCATACAAAAAGTCCTTGTTTGTTGTTGTACTTGCTTGTAGGTCACTTTCCTAAAATCTTGTGAGGATAGATGTGGTAGAAGTTATTTCATACACGAATATCGGTGAATTATTGGATTTTCAATCTTATTTTCAACAGCTTCTAGGTAGGTACCCATCCAGCCGTGGCTCCGTTCGCGTGGTAGGTACCTATTCGAATAACAGCCTATAAGTTAAGTATTTCAGACCTAAAGTTACCTACCTACCTATCTGTATTGAAAGTTTTGGATAAATCGGTTACGGAGATGAGTTCCAGTTTGTTCCCACAAACACACACACAGACGCACACTCATAGGCTTACGCATTTATAATAATAAAAATTTCCATTTCTTTGAGAAACTAGGTATGTATGTACTTACTTGTTGAATCCGCTGTTGTAGTTGTCATAACAAAATTTTTTTTCAAATCATTTTGCATTATGCTATCTCCTCTGTTATTTCTTTTCATTTTACTTTTGCCGGTCAGGTAGGTAGGTTGTCGAAAAATAACCCTTGCACTTTCTTGAAAAACTAACTTTCTTGAAAATCCAAGAATGACAGACAGAGTTGCGGCAAAACTAATCAAAAGACCTCGGCAGTAGCAATGCAAGCAACATATTTTAGTTGTACCTAGTTTACATTACTAGGTACTTAAAACTAATATATTAAGGTTAGGTTTTGCTTGTCAAAAGTTTCAAAATAAACACGAAGTTGCTGCTACAAAAATAATTTATTGGTTGACCAATAGAAGTACTTATTATGATTGAGGTAATCTAACGGTTGTTTTATGGTATATAAACAACGTTTCAAAACTTTAGTAAGTTTATGTCAGAGTAATCAAAACACAAGCAATTTATATAAAAGTAGTGGGCGGTTTTCAAAAAAAATGGCCCGTTACTTATGTGGAAACCTTATTTCTAATGAACGGAATTCTGCATGAAATTGATGATAAAGCTATAGATTATTAAATAAACTAATTAAATTTAATAAAATTTATATAGATATATGATAAAAAGCTCAATAAACATCAATCTGTTTTCAAAAGTTATCTACAATTCGTTCCACTAAGTAACTTTTTAACTTGGCATTTAGACAAATAAAACGATTTGTTTATAATTACCAGTATGTTTTATTCAACTAATAGCATATTAATATTAAAAAAACAGAACAATGAAATAAAGATAAATCAATAATTTGGCGAATATTTTCCGAAAAACATCCATTACGTCACTTTTGTGCCGGTTATACTATACAAAATATCTTTTATTTAACATAACAGTAAGTTTACAAAATTTCAAGGTAACACAAAATGATATTTGGAGAAATAAAACAATGTTTGTTACTCTAATATAGCTCTAAGCTAAATACAATTTAAAGAAATCTTAAAATTTATATCACATTTTTATAGGACAGTTACTTAGATGGAACACAAAGTTACTAATAGGAATAATTAGGCTACGTGTACAATGTACTAATAATAATTAAAATCCTAGTCAGTCATAATATATTAGTCTTGGTTTTTCATTTACAAACTTAGTACTTTTAAAATCACTAATCAGAATCAAAACATGTTGGGCAAATATAATCAAAAGAATCAGTGCCACTACATTTTAGACACATCCAATTTTTACACACCATACATTTAATCATCTCTTTTAGACATAAATAATCACTTTTACAAAGGTGGCAGACATAGCAACGAAAATTTCTCTTCGTAGTTGGTAATAATACTTTAACTTTACGCTTATTTTCTTTCTCGCTTATTTTCTCTCTGCTTTTCTTGGTTGGTGGTCCAGAATTTCCAGGCATCCATATGCGGTCTCTTTTTCTAGGATCTGGAAACTGTTGAGCATTCTGTGAAACCATTTTTTGTGTACATGTAAGGTCAATTACAGGTTCATTTGTTGCTACTCTGGGACTGAGTATAGAACTATGGAAATCCTCTTTTTTGGTTTCCACCATAGTTGCTTTTTCTCCTGCTACAATAGATGCTTGCTCAATATTATGAGATTGCTCTAAAAGTATTTCATCATCAATTATAAAGTTTATGTCTTTTAACCACGAATCTGTAATGATTAAATGATCAACGCCCCCGTCAGTAATTGAGGGAAGTAATGAATCATCACCGAGGCTATTTTCTGGTCTGCTGGCCATAAGTTCTGCGTTGTCAATTTTAACGGCATTATCCGTGATGTTCTCATGGAGAATATGAAGTGAACCATCGCCTAGGATATTCTGTGTGCTGCTAGCCATAACAGCATTGTCAACTTTTACTGTATTATCAGTGATGTTCTCATGGACAATGTGATTGCCTGTAGTTTTAACTTCCCTGATGTTCTCAGTCATTAATAAAGAGTCATCATCACGATTAGCTCCAACTGGCACTAGCATATGGGTTTCCGGATAACGGCAATCGCATAACCCTCCTTTATCACCACAAAAGCAACTAAGTAACCTGTAATTAATCATATATTTTTGTTTCGATATTATTTGGTGTAATTTCATCGTCCCTGGGACAGCTTTGATATTCAGTGGAATAAGCTTGCGAATGTTTTCAATGTCTTTTTCGTTGATATAAAAACATTTTACAGATTTCATAAAGCCATTCAAAACATTGTAGGCATCTGTCGCATTAGTTACGTCTGTCCCATAACGTACTCTAGTGTCAAGCTGTCTTTTAACTGACCCACCAACACCGTCAGCAATGCTTTTCCCATGCCCGCTTTCGGAAAAAGACCACGTGGCGAATTTCAATTTCAGTTTGTCAGCAAATAAGTTCAATAAATAAAAATTCTTCTTTTGCCGGTACTGGCTGGTAGGACCATCGGAAAAAAAATGGATTACATTTATAAAATTGTTTTCTTTGGCGTATCTAATAACGGGTAATAAATGTGCCCAAATGGCATCAGGCTCGTGGCAGTTACTATCGGAAACTGAAGCAAATGTTTGACATTTTTCTTTAAAAATAATAATACCAGTGTGTATTGTTATTGAGTTTTTTGAAGCACCAAAGTGCATTGATTGTATCTCGTTTGAATATTTACAATCGAAATTTTCAGAAAAGTCACACAATATCATTATCTCGTCTTCCTTTAAATTATCAGCGCACTTACGGTACTGTCTCTGTTGCTCCTTCCAATTAAAATAGTGTACTTTGAATGGTACTAACGCGGTCTCCAATTCAGTTACTAAATTATCGACGATCCCATTCTGCTCCTCTCTTATAGTTTTCTTTGTAGTTATTTCTCGGCCCGCTTTCTCATATTTGTGATCTACTCGTACCCATTTCCACCATTTTATTTCTTCGCTTGACTTTTCTTTGTTATATTCAATGTGTGGAGTTTTACAATTTATGCACTTTCCATGCATACAATCAAATGATTTCATATCACAAGAAAATACATGAACCATCTCCTCAATATTTTTGTATGAAACAATTTTATTTGATTTCAAAGCTCTTAAGATGAAATCTATGTTGCTGTGTTTAATACACATACAAGTATCTCTGGCACCGATAGTTGGAGATAAAACGTAAAATGGTTTACATCTGTAAAACGTTGAGAAACTATGTCTGCCACCGTCTTTCCTGTAAATTTGGTACAGATTGTGCAATGTTTCAACCATGTACCTTATTTGCATTTTCTTTTTTTCTTTGGTTCTGCACTCCCTTTTCCCTGCGGTGCACCTTGTCACATCGTCCCGAAGATAAAAGGATTGAATTTTTTCTTTCACTTTTGTGTTGACCTTTCGTGGTTTATAGGCAAATCGAATCCTTTTTTTGAGCCCCAATATTTTATGAGTAGGATATTTTAAGTTACTTTTCTGTGTGTAGTTTTGCACCATCTTCTTTATTAGTCTTTTGCTTTCTTGAGTCTTACAATTGTTTTTATATGTTTTTTGAATAGATTTTTCTAACTTTTCCCTATCTTCTTCAATGTCTTGAACTTTATTTTCTAGTATTTTGATGTCTCTTTCTTTGGCTTCTAAAGCTGATTTGGTTCTTTGTAATCTTTTCCTTAATCGTCCTACTATCAATTTCAGACGTTCCTCGCGTTTTCCAGACTTTATTAGTGAATGATTTGCACATTTTAGTTTTTTCTTGAAATTATTGCTTATTTTTATCTCTTTGGTATTTTCTTTCTCTTTATTTGGCTTATGTGCACTTTTTTTCTTTTTTTGGGCTGCTTTTTGGTTTCTCCATTGTTTTCTTCTCATCTCCTTTTCTTCGTCATTGAGATCGTCAATTTTTTTCTGGCATTTTTTTACTCTGTTCACTTGCTTTTTCTTATATGCTTCATATTTTTCTGAATCTTGCTTCAGTTTTTCTCTAAACCGCTTTGCACGTTCTGCTCCCGTGAGAGGCATTTTATATTAATTGAAAATATTTATCTGAAACAACAAAAAGTAAAATATATTATTAACCTATTATTTCCTGGAACTATACAATTTTTTTAATAAACAAGTAGGATCGTAAGCGTAACCCCTCTTTCCTTCGACAGTGGGTTAATTAATACTACTAGGGTCATTTAAACCCGAGTCAATTGAAACAAGCTAGATAACTCGAAGACTGTTGAAAGTTTTTAACACTTATTTTTTTATTTGACTTAATGCTCAAATCAATATAAAAAAACCTCCTAGGATAAGGGTGGTAAAGTTTCTATGGAAAGTTATTATTCCTTGGTTAGATTCTCTCAAAAGTTGGTAAAGAAATAGACTCAAAAGTTACGTTACTGTTATAATTCAAGTATTTATTATTTACAAAACTACCCCTAGGGGTTGAGCAATACAAATTCCCAGGTTCGCACTATCACTCAAAACATGGTAAAAATAAACCTTTATGTAAATAATGTTATTTATTTACATATTAATAATTAGTGAAACCGCGAGGCGCAACTAGTTAAAAAAACTTTATGCACATGTCCTTATAATTCCATTAAGTAACGGTTTCGGTCCGCTTATACGTAACGTTACTTAATGGATGTTACGAATCATAACCTCAAACTATTGCTTGCAATGATTTTATATGCAATATCATAAGTATTCCTAATTTGTGTTATAAAAGTTATTCATGGATAATTAAAAAGCAACTACAGAATAAGTACATAATAATAAACTCATTACTTACCAGTAAATCAGCCGTTCTTAGTGGAACATTTTTTTCGCACCATGCTACCACACAACACAACGTAACGGAATGCGTCAAAAACAAGCGGGAAGAAGAGGACGTGGTATTCTGAATGGAACTAATGTTGCCTTTACTAAAAAATAGCACAGAGTGGTAGTATTTTTTTGTTTTGTAGTCCTAGTTTTTGGCGTTACTTAGGTGGAAATTCCGCCACTTCCGTTTTTTGAGGACAAACTTTACACTAGTTTTGTTTATTCAGATTCCTTTTTATAGTAATACATTAAACTTGTGATAAAAATACAAACATTTATGCTTCCATTGCAAGCAACTTTATTTAAATAAATGTAATTTTGGGGTATTTTAATGAACTGTAAAGTTAACAAGCAGTATGGTGGACATATAAAATTGTGTCATTTTGTATTACATTTTTGACAATATTTTAATTTTTACAGTGTATTTCAGTTAGTTTTTATTTTTAAACATAATTCATTATCATTTCTGTAGTAGAAATATTACTCTTAATAGTGAAATATGTCAAGGTTGCTGAGAAATTTGTTGTCAAAGTTAGTGGACAACACATTTCTCGGGTGCTCATTTTTTATGAAAACCGCCCAGGTACCTACTTTTACGAGGGGCGTTCAATGTATTCTCGGTATAGGTATGAAATAATAAGCAGAAAATTCTAAATAAAATTTATTTTTCAATATAGTCTCCCATAACCTCAATACACTTATTTGCTCGGGTAAATAACTTTTCGATACCCTCTAAAAAATAATTTTCTTCTTTGTCCGAAAAATGATCATTAATTGCTGCCTTCAACTCTTCATCGTCAGAAAAATGCTTACCCCGAAGATTTTTCTTCAGGTTTGGGAACAAAAAGTAATCACTGGGGGCCAGGTCTGGGCTGTAGGGTGGATGAGTGATTTCTTCAAATCCACAATCCCTCACAGCAGCCTTGGCAACGCGCCCTGTGTGAACCGGCGCGTTGTCGTGAAGAAGCAAGACACCAGCGGTCAGTTTTCCACGTCTTTTTTCTTTTATTGCCTCCTTTAAATTGCGTAGGGTGTTTGCGTAAGATGCGGCAGTAATACTTTGACCCTTTTTTGTGTATTCGATCAGTAAGATTCCCTTAGAATCCCAAAACACTGTGGCCATGAGTTTTCCAGCAGATGGGGTGACTTTAAACTTCTTCGGTGGGCCTGTTCCTTTTTTATGCCACTGCATGGACTCTTGCTTACTCTCAGGATCATAGTGATGAACCCACGTTTCATCACCGGTGACTATGCGGTCAAAAACTCTTCGCGGATTTTCACTACAGAGCTCCAAAAATTCTTTACAGCACTCGACTCGCACTTGTTTCTGATGCGCCGTGAGCATTCGCGGCACCCATCTTGCACTGACTTTTGACAGATTCAGATGCTCATGAAGGATAGTGTGAATGGTACCGACGGATAGCTTAGTCTTTTCTGCTAATGTTTTCACTCTTGTACGGGCATCTTCCAGTACAAGTTTCTCAATTATTTTCACATTTTCTTCAGAAGTGGCACTAACCGGCCCACCAACACGGGGGTCATCTTCAACACTCTCTCTACCCCGTTTGAATTCACTGGACCACTTCTGAATAGTGGATAATGAAGGAGCAGAATCTTGGTAAACAGCCACCATTTCTTCATGAATCACTTTTTGAGTTTTTATATAAATTGTATATAAATTGCTTATCGATTATAGATAATCGATTGTAGTATTGATTGACAGGCTGTTGGATTTTTATTCATGTTGGCTACAGACTGACTTTTAGAAACAGAATGACAGCGACAAATTAAAATGATTTAAGTTCTGTCATTTTTAATGGCACGGCAAACTCGCGAATACAACAGATTACGTTATTTTGATATCGTGAAAACCTAATTCGGACATCAATACAACATTGGCAAATACTCGACTCTGACACATACACTAATATGCTACGGTCAAATTAATGACACTAATATGCTCTCAATATTAGCAAAAACGCGAATCTGACACATAAGCTTATTTGCTATGGTGAAATTAGTGCGTACTATCAAGAGAGATGGCAACAAAAACACGAATAGTTTAATATATTCGCTTGTTTTCAGTAGTATAATGTTTAATCTACACTTACGAGAGTTAACCATGGTACAATATTAAAAATTGCTCAAATTCGCTTATTTGCTGTTATTGTATGTCAAAAACTATAAGAGCTAGAGATATAATTATTTGCCACGGTGTGTATCACCGCACTATATGCGGTTTGGCATTCAAAAGTCATTTTCGTAAAATGTGCAGATTCGTGTGTTTGCCATACAGGTGACGATATGAACAACTTTTAATATATTAATGGGTTATTACATAAAACTTATCAAACTAAGAATAAATGATAACTAAGAAATATACAATTTACCTTTATAATTTAGGGATCACACAAATTTTCTGATATCTTTTTGATCACTCTTTCCGTTTGGTCCATAATACTATCCACCATATCTTTCACTACGTATTGAGCCGATATAATCTCATTTTCACTTTCACTGCAGTTATTATTATCACTTATTTCGAATATTTTTATTTGTATCAATAATTTAGGGATCACACAACTTTTCTGATATCTTTTTGATCACTCTTCCCGTTTGGTCCATAATACTATCCACCATATCTTTCACTATGTATTGAACCGATATAATCTCATTTTCACTTCCACTGCAGTTATTATTATCACTTATTTAGAATATTTTTGTTTGTATCAATCGCTTCCCTCTGCATCCATCGCGTCGTAAAACAAACGAAGGTGGAGGCTGCGAGCTGCGTCGACGCTTTTCTACAACATCAGATAATTTCTTCGCTTTCCTCTTTGTACGTTTTGGAGTTTTCTTGAAATGTATGATGGGAAAATTTTCATCGCAGTCTTCCACTGTTTTTTGTGCGCAGTGGAATAGAACGTCTTGCGTATTCATTCCATGATTGATCTGATTTCCAAATCCGTCGTAATCTGAAAAAAAAAACAAAATAAAAATAAGTAACATAACGGAAAGCGAAGTTTAATCAAAAATGTTTATAAGATAATAAACTTACCGATATGCAACTCGCAAATAAACACTTCAAAGTGTGCTCTCGCTATCAAGCATGGAAAGTGAATGAAATCATGTTATGACCAGTGTCGCCACCTTGTTTTTTTTTGGCGAAAAAAAAAATTTGGTCATGCTAGAAAGGGCTAAAAAATATAGCAATTTTTGGCACCAAAAGAGCTAAAAATTTTTTTTTTTTTTTACGGCAAGGTAAAAAAAACTAAAAATGAAACAAAATTTACTAATTAAACTGTATTTTTGAAAAATAGTATCTTAATTGGTTAAAAATCGGAGTCTTCATCGGAATCTACTGTTTTATTCGCTGAAGCAGAAATTTATGGCTAATTGATATCTGCGTTTTTTGTTAATTTAAACGAGTATTTCAAATTACTCCCACATTTTTTAATTATTTCGTTTGGCACCTTGTGTGTACAGCAAGTCTCTTTCAGTCGTTTTAAGCCCTATCGTATGTGTGGTATGGATGTCATTGTTTTTAGCCCCATTTTTTCCTGGTTTTATTTTTAATTAGGTTCATAGAACTGAACACGCGTTCGACATCTGCATTCGAATGAGGCAAAGACAAAATAGTTTTACCCAAATTTCCAAGCTCTTGGTAGGAGTTGTTTCCAGCAGCGTCCATATATTTAAGAACTTCGCACTAAAATTTGATGGTGTTGTCTATGTTCTCCCAATCGTGTTCTCCGATTTTTCTATATTGGACTATAACTTTATCAATATCTTCTGGTTTCAAACAAAATGCTTCTGCAAGACGAACGATGCTCGTTACAGGCTTATTTCGTTTGAGTGTCTCTTTAACAGTAAGAGCCGTCATTGTCTCGAAATTTTTGAAATTATCTGGTAGGCGCTGCTGCAATTCGCCCATTAATTTCACCGTAAAATCAATGCATCTTTGCTTGAGCGCCTTCTTTTCTGCGTTTTCTAGTGTTGATTTACTCAATGTATCCCCAAACACATAACCCATGTACGGATTTGGGTCAACGTAGTCCTTTACTCTTTCAACACAATATTCTACTCTGAAATTTGGATTGATAATGTTGTGACACAAATTTCAATAAGCCCTTTTAGCGAAGCTAGTAGAAGTATCGGATCTACGCCCTTGCCTTGAAATTTTTTCAATGTTTGTTGGACTTCGCTAAGTACTGATTTTAAGTAAATCAAGTACAAGTTTGAGTTCATCCCACTGTGCAAGAATGCGAGCTACTGCTGGTTCAATAGAAATCCAACGAGTAACACACATCTTTGAAATTTTCAGTGGCTTTTCACCAACATTAATTGTTGCATACACTTCTTTGTAAGCTTTTTATCTTGATAGGGATAGACAAAACCAATTGTAGGTCTCTCTTATCAAAAACTCGACATTCCTTGGTATAGTCTCTTGGGAAGCATGCGAAACAGCTAGTTGTATAGAGTGGCATACGCATCTGTTTAAAATCAAATGGGGTAAATTATATTCGTCTTTAAGAATTTTATACACTCCGTTGTTAACACCCACCATTACGGAAGCATTATCTGTTCCTATGCCTGTCAGTTTTTTTTGTGTATAAATTCAGCTTCTTGATAAGATTTATTAGGGCATCAACTATCGCTCTTGCATTTGCGGAACTTAACTGTTGCAGACCAAGAAATGTTGATATTATTTCATTGCGTTCTTCATTCAGGTATTTTATTACTACTCCCAACTGTTTTGCGATGGATACATCCGTCGATTCATCAATAATCAGACTGTATGGACTGGTTCCAATATCTTTTACCAACAGACCTTTAAAATATGGACTAAGAACTTCCGTTATAATATGAGTACATTTAGTACGAAGCATCTTCATTTCGTTTGCTCCTGCTGTAGAAGACCGTGGTCGAAATGTTGATTATGATGGAATGATAGATTTGCTCACTTTGACTTGATTTATTTATGAACTACTAATTCGATAAGTACGCTAAAATGATGATGATTAGTGCGGCTCGTTCGCTTGCCGAATATGCACTGACAAAGTAAATCGCGCTATGCCTCGTGTAAGGCTCACGCGACCTACTTTATCAAATTTGCTTACTAAGGTGTTCGATATGCATCGAACATGCTGCTGAGGGTAAGAAATGAGATGAGATGCTACAATTTTAAAGGATTAGTAAATTACAAAGGTGAACCAATAATTTGCTTACGCTAAATGAAAGTTAAAACAATGCTAGATGAGTCATAAATGCTATGATGCTAAATTCTAATCCTTATCTATGGTGTAAACCGATTGTTTTTTGCTAATAGGCGAGGTGGAATTGTCCCGTTTCAAACGCAAACTGGACCACCGTCTGGCCCCACGCGCACAACTTTCTTGCTCGGACAAGAGTTGCTCACACGCACTCACACTTTGCTCTGGCACGTGCATAGGCACGTTACGCACACTCATACACACGTTGCTGCTAAGGGAAGTCTCCTGCGATGGGGCGGGCGTGGGCGAGCTGACGGCTCGTCTGCCTCGCCTCCACAGGGCCCACAGGAACGATACGATGGCTGCTGCTAGTATAGTATCCGTAAAGTGATCAACACTGTTAATTGAGGAGTGTTCTGCAATATATAAGCTCAGGTGAATTTCTGACTTACTCGTACTGGCAGCGTTATCTTCTTTATTTACTACTATTTTTGTTTGTGAGGATGATGTGAAAAGAGCTGAATTGTCTGTGTTTTTTTGTTTCTTTGTGTCGTTGGATATCGAACAACTTAACATTTATCTCTATTTTACAATACAAACTTAGAGCTTTTCTTTTCTTTCTTTTTTAGCTGGCACTGGTTTTATCCACTTAAATTCCACTTCCCACTCTTTTTTATAATGCTTTTTGTAGATTGTCTTTTTTTGAATTGGTAGATCCATCTCTATTAAACTTTATTTAACTTTCACACAAAATTTAACTCGACGACTATTTTAAAAGTTTCAAAAACAAATAATTTGCACGGTCAAACGAACTATCAAATTTTCATTTGCGCGCTCAATCAAATAAATTTGTTTTTTTTTTGTTAGTCCCATTTGGGCCGGCTAAAGTCTTCTGACCATACTACGAACCAAGTCGTCAGTCTTATTTTGTACAATGTCAAACAAATTTTTATGGGTAACGGGTAATTATGGTATTTATTACCATATTAAAACCAAAAAACATACCGAATTATGTGGGTAACTGACGAAATTTATACTACATGGTGCGTATTGTTTCATAACTTGGTAAGCGCGGTGCAAAGTTTCGAAGTTTTGTATCGCATCACGAAAAGGGCTAGATGGCTCTTTTTGGGCTAAATAATCAAACAACGAGTTCACATACCGCAAAAAGAGCTAGATCTAGCCCGAAAAGGGCTAAGGTGGCAACGCTGGGCAATTTGCCGGTTTTTTCGGCGTTGCTACAAAACAACGTCGTCCAACCCCACAGACGTGGTGGTTCGCCAAGCGCTTAAAAGAAAGCAATTTCTGCTAGGCTCTCGGCATTTACATTTATGAAACTGCTTGTTTGTTTATTCTTTCTCTGATTTACATGTGAATCAGTTCTAGTTATTTGCTGAATATCATCCCACAAAGGAGAATGCCGAGAACCCATAAAATTTATTATATTTTTTAAATGACATTAACATTTTCTTTAGTTTTACACAACGACGGGATTATTAACAAGTAAAAAATATTTTGTTGATTTGGTTTCCGCTGCACGCCGCCAATAGACTGCAACAAATGATATGTACGTTACTATGGCAACAAACATTGATGTAAAGTGTTACTATGTCAATAACCCTCATTTTTAATTATTTTACCAGTAGAATCAACAAAAAACTTTTTCGAGATTTTTTGACGCACTCACTTTATAGTCTTGGTACCGAGCGCCATACATCAGACGGCATTCTCCTTTGTTCGGAACCCTTTGTGCGACTCTAATTCAACATGTTCTCGGTCCAACTCGCACAGCTTTTTACTTCATATTAACAATAACATGTCATATTAACATTACAACAACATGAACAAACAACTTCTTTCATAAATGCAAACGCCGAGCGCCCAGCAAAAATAACATTCTTTTTAGCGGGTTATGCAAAATAGCACTAGAAAATAACAATACAAATTTTCAATATCAAAAATGATAACATTACAATCCAGCAAAATAATATTTTCGACACACAAATACCTATACGCGCCGCAGTGGCGTACGTCTTTTTCAAACCGCGCCAGGACCGTTATTTTAGGAAGGTACTGGAACGCGCGAAACCAAACGCAATAGGAGTCCCTGGGACCTAACAGATAACACCACACACCACCACCACACCAGCCTATATCAGTCCACTGCTGGACATAGGCCTCCCCTAATAAATGGGGGATATACCCATAATCCCCACGCTGGGCATGCGGGTTGGGGATCGCAGGGCACAGCTTCTCGCACCACCGACGCTGCTGCCCGTCGGTGGCCAGGGGATTTACGAGTAGATGTGCCGATGTAGGCTGTGCGATGCCGCAATCAGCCGGCCGCCAGAGCCCCGTTCGTTGTTTAGCAGGATGCACCACGTGCAGGTGAGGTTGGCTTGGGTCCCGAAGATGGGGGTTGGAACCCCCTAATATTAACATATAAATTGAGGGTTAACTTCGTCAATTCAATCAGTTGTTGGTATTTGTGTATTTGACTTTGAAGTTGAAAATTTTCCGCTGGACTCCCTTATAATTACATGGCCACTGCATCAGCGTCATACCAGTACCTAATGTAGGTAGTGACAGAAGTATGAAGCTAAGACGAAGTTGAAACATACATTTTGCGTCACTTATCCTTTCATACAATCTCCACATGTTTTTTGGTTAAGCAAGGCTCTCTATGAAAATTTGTAATTTTCTTAAAACGATATGGATCAATTTTTTTTTATCAATTCGCTTCAGATTACCCTCGCAGGTCATGCAGCCAGACATTACTTTACTCTTAAGAGAGAGATATTTTATTTTATTTTATTTATTTGGGAAGATAAACGATTAAACATTGCATATTTTTTAGTAAAAGGTAGGTTATATTAAGTATTAGTAAACATATGACCATGACATCATCCACAGATTTAATGATTATGTAGGTAGTGACATCAAGCTAAGACGAAGTTGAAACATGCATTTTGCGTCACTTATTCTTCCATACATACTCCACATTGTTTTTGGTTAAGCAAGGCTCCCTATGAAAATTTGTATATTTCTTAAAACGAAACAGATGATTTTTTTATCAAATCGCATCAGGTTACCCTCGCAGGTCATGCAGCCAGACATTACTTTACTCTTAAGAGAGAGACGTGAGAGTGTGACGTTTTGTGGCGGAGATTCCTTATCAATGAGTGAACCGTCGATACTCATTTTACTGGATAATTCTTCCTGGAGTGGCTTGTTTCATTGAAAGGTGGTGTTGAGAGCCATGCGGTGTATTCTCATTCCTATGTTACTCTGTGTTAAAGCGCACTAATACACGGTCGTTGCGAGAATGCGACACGATGTTAGGTCGATTGACAGTGAAAGCACACCTAACAGCGACTAGACAAGCATGTGTAGGGCTTGCCGAAATTTGTATAGCATTTATTATCTTAGTATCACCAAAGCACTTTATTTCCTTAGGCTCTGTGTTGTGTCTGAGGCCTATGACGCGCACGCGCAGTGCACTGTTTCTGGACAACTTTTCATCTCGAATTCGTTTGTTATTATTTTATTGTTCTAGTCCACCTTGTCATCCGTGCTCCTCGTCGTTGGACTGCTTATCACATCGAAACCAGTCAAGTACTACCGACTCAGCTTCTGAATGAAGTAGATTGACTGACCGACTGTTTGATGCTATTTGTTAGCCTAAAACACAAAAATAACATTGAAATATTATAACATTACAATCCAGCAAACTAATATTTTCGTTACACAAATACCTATACGCGCCGCAGTGGCGTACGTCTTTTTCAAACCGCGTCAGGACCGTTACTTTAGGATGGTACTGGAACGCGCGAAACAAAACGCAATAGGTAAAAAAATATAAACCTATATGAAACTTTGCGCGGACTCCCTGGGACCTAACAGATAAATTGAGGGTTAACTTCGTCAATTCAATCAGTTGTTGGTATTTGTGTCTTTAACTTTGAAGTTGAAAATTTTCCGCTGGACTCCCTTTTATTTACATGGCCACACCACTGCATCAGCGTCATACCAGTACCTAATGTAGGTAGTGTCAGAAGTAGGAAGCTAAGACGAAGTTGAAACATGCATTTTGCATCACTTATTCTTCCATACATACTCCACAAGTTTTTTGGTTAAGCAAGGCTCCCTATGAAAATATTTAATTTTCAGAAAACGGAGCGGATCAAATTTGTTTATCGTATCGCATAAGGTTTTCCTCGCAGGTCATGCAGCCAGACATTACTTTACTCAAAGAGAGAGATGTGAGAGTGTGACGTAATGTGGCGCAGATTCCTTATAAATGAGTGAACCGTCGATACTCATTTCTTTGGATAATTCTTCCTGGAGTGGATCCTTTCATTGAAAAATGCTGTTGATAGCCATTTGCTGTATTTCTATTCCTATGTTACTCCGCTCGGTCGCAGAACGTCGCGAGAATGCGATACGATGCTAGGTTATTCTTCATTTTCTATATCTTCTCTAACTAATACATGATCCAAGAATCTGGCTGGTGGAAATATTTTGTTTTGGTACCGAGCCCATCCTAAATATCAGACAATTGTCATCACATGAGCACAGCTCCCAACAGTACGTTTTCCGATTATGCAACTGCAGTAATAATCTGAAATTCGTTGTCACCAATCTCCAATCTCTGCATTTAGATTTAATACTTTATATGTATAATATATTTTGTTGCTTTGGTGTCGAGACCTTATCCTTCCTCTCACTAAAAACTAATTTCTTGAATGTCTCAGGAGATTGGTGTCAACCTCTACTTGAAACGTACCATTTTCTCGAATGTGCTCCCCATAGTATGATCTTGCCTGCTTTATTTGATATGTACCGAGTGAAAATAATATGAGATCACTCATTTCCATGATGGGGAACACATTCAATTCACGGAGCTGGCCATTGATTGGAACAAAATTGACACGATGCCTATTAACATTTGTGCTCTGTAACATAATCAGAGAGTCTGTTTGGTACATTAAATCTATCCAGAGCTCTATTTAAAATAGTCTGGGCTTCAGCATGGTCGGTTATAACGGGACGGAAATTATTGACCAGAGCTGATGCAATTTTAAAATCAGTCATCAGATATTTTGAGCCTGCATTAAAATATTTTCTCGGGATATTTTAAAATCCCGTTTGAACCGACCATTAACTACTTCCACAACCCATCTACACAAAGTAACTAGCCGAGATTTATTAGCTTTTACTGTCGACAATTGCCTTTCACCTAAATCCAAACCCTCAGGTTTGTGTACTTTGTAATCCAAAGAAGATAACAATGCGATAGCATCTCTGAAGCCACGGTGTAAAATAAAAACATAATTTTGTTGAAAATAGGACATTAGCGGCGAGTTTGCATTTTGAAACAGTTGTTTCATTATGTCTGCATCTGATTGGGTCGCCGCATAAGGTCCAAAGGCATCAATGATGTGCCCATCACATGTCACTATCATAAATGGTTTAACTAAATTACTATATTTATGTTTTTGTAGACAAATGTAGGTGCCATCACAGATAACTATCGGATTGTTATCTTCAGTTCCAAATAAACCTTGGGGTATTAAAAGATTATGGGCACTATGTTGCTCTCTTGTTAAGTGGCCAACAGCTAAGTGAAAAAAATCATCAAACAATCGCTTGTCTTCGTTACATATCTTGAGACTGTGCCCTTGGACATTAAAAATAAACTCGATATACGAGCTAATGATTCTCCGGTTCTTAATTTTATTAAAAAAATCCCAAGGGCAGACTTCGCTTTTTTTGTTACCGCTTCCATTTGAGGAATGCTATTGTATAGAGCTAAAAAGTTTGCCACTGTCAGGCCAGTCCAATAATGGCATAAAGTATTTGAGCTATTTTGTACATTTTCAAAATCAAACATACACCCAGCTGGTGAAGAGCACAAAAGATTAAGCATACTTTCTACCTGCCTGGAGGTAAAAGTAGATGAGAACTCATATTCACTTAAAATATCCCAGTTGTACAGCATTGAATGTTCACGGCAAACTCTGGCACTCTCAGTAATATACAATTTATATTTTGTCAAAATTGCACGTTTAAATACTGTGGTACTCTCAAGCGTTCTGCTTTTACACAATCTAGGACAAAACAGCAGTGGCCAGGTGATTCTGGTGTGCGACTATAATTAAGCAAATTAATTGAATTATTTACATGGCGTGGAGGTTGTAAGATCGGCTGATCAGCCCAAGATTCAGTTTCTGAACTGGGCATGGTGATTTAACTCGAATATGGCTCATCTAATACTTCTTCAGCTGGTTGGACCATGTGTTCATGTTCATCAATAACTTCAGCAGGTTCATCTATGACAGGTTCTATGGGTTGGGCCCCATGATGCATTGGTGCATTATGATGAGCTCTCATCCAACAAGCAGTACATGCCCAGACTTCAATTGGAAGCTGCAATTGAAATTGATAGTTCAATCTATATAGAATTAAAAACATAATGACCTATCTGGCTCTATGTATTACACATTCAGATATTTTTTTATGGAACATGCATTTTATAATCTTTTGCTAATATGGGTTCAGGTTTTCATTATACTTACACTAGATTCACTGTTAGACTGTTAGAGTCAGTGTATATAATAAAAAAATATTCCTTACCTGTCGTGGAAATATTTGGTTTTCTTACTTCCGCGGCCGCTACGTTCCGCGCTCGACCAATGATAAAGCCAGAGTGACCGTCCGGTTATACTCCAACTTTTCTTCAGAAAAAAGCCGTTGCTTTATAATTTCACTCTTCAATCCACATACCAGTTGATCTCGGATATTCTCGTCTAACGTGGAAGCAAACTCACAATATTTTGATACTTTTTTAAATCCGATACGTACTCTGCTATAGATTCGTTGTTTTGACGACGTTGGCGAAATTTGTAACGTTTCGCCAGCACTGATGGTTTTGCTGCAGGTGTGCTGCTAGAAATTCGACAGCCTGATCACAAGTTAAACTTGCTGGTTTTTTTGGACTCGCCAACGTAGATCATATGCTTCTTCTCCCATTACAGAAATTAAAGTAGGTAGTTTCAACTCTGCCGGCACTTTGTTAACTAAGAAGTACATTTCCAACGTTTCCACGTACCCCGACCAATTCGCGGTTTCCATCACAAAGTTTTTCATCTTCCCAACTGACATTTTTACGTTTTTTGCCCGAACTCCGCGGTATAATGTGTAATAATGTGTAATAATGTGTAATAATGTTTTAGCCTCGTTCGCCACTGCTGAATAAGACATGTGTGCTCCGTGCTTGTGAAACCTTCGTGCTTGTGCTTCTAGAAACCGTTTTTTGAAGACTGGCCGTTGAGTCTACCTACATACACAACAAAACCTAATCAAAACACCAATTTACTATTTTAAAATCGCAGCTTTCTAAGCAGCGACCAATTGTAATAAGCCCACGTTTGTACTCTTCAACTACTAAAATGATCAATTGATTCCTTCTTTTCGCATCTTCTTGGCATTTTGGCAAAAATTACAGACCCATCTCGCTATTGAGTCATCTCATAAGCGACATCTATAAGCTGTTCTCTCGGGTTATTACAAATCGTCTCGCCAGAAGACTCGATGAGTTCCAGCCACCGGAGCAGGCCCGGTTTCGCGGAGGATATGGCACCATAGACCACATTCACACAGTGAGGCAGATTATAGAGAAGTCCGAAGAGTATAATCAGCCCCTGTGTCTGGCGTTTGTGGACTATGAGAAAGCCTTTGACTCTGTAGAAACCTGGGCTGTCCTGGAATCCTTGCAGCGATGCCAAGTATCGTGATATCGAAGTGTTGAGATGTCTGTACGAAGCCGCCACTATGAGTGTCCGAGTACAGGACCAGCAGTCTAAACCCATCCAACTGCGCCGCGGAGTGAGACAGGGAGATGTCATATCTCCGAAACTGTTCACAAGCGCGTTGGAGGATATGTTTAAGACGCTGGACTGGAAAGGTATGGGCATAAACATAAACGGCGAGCACATCTCACACTTGCGATTCGCTGATGATATAAAGTAAAAGTAAAAGTAAAAGTAATATTTATTGCTTGAAATACATGTACATAAGGTGTTATATTATATGACATTAATATGGGTAACAATGTATTCTACCGTATTACGGCGTGCAATATTTTTACAATAATTTAGTAGGTATTATGAACTGCTAAAACGAAATGATTAATTGAAATAATAAAAAAGCTACAATAATTGTTCAAAATAATAATGATGATGATAGTCAACATTAAAATGTCATAAAAATACAATTATACAAATTAAAAATAAAACCAAAACTTAGTCAAAAAAGTGCTTGTCATTCAGAAATTCGTTAATTAGCACTTATTTGCAAGAATAGTTTTTAACTTCCTCTGAAACATTGTTGTCGGTAATTCCCTTATTGTTTTATGTATTTTATTGTAAATAGAAGGAGCCATGCAAAAGATACTCTTGCGCATTAATGCGGTCTTTGAGGTTTGAACGCAGACTTTACTTTGATCTCTTCTATTGCGACTTAAGACATTAGATTGATGCGGAAACAAATCTGGGTTATTTTTTACAAATATCGCTATTTCCAAGATGTATAGACAGGGCACTGTTAGAATTTTATACTTAATGAAGAAGGGCTTACATGAGTCTGTCATTTTACGGCGAAATATAGCTCTGATGCAGCGTTTTTGGCACTTGAAGGTCTTTTCTACGTCAGTTGAGTTGCCCCAAAATATTATGCCATATCTTATATTTGGGGCAATCAGCCCATGGTAGGTCGTGAGAAGTGTTTCTACGTTAACAATTTGGGAGAGTTTATACAATATATATACTAGGCTATTCATTTTTTTGCATACATTTTTTACGTGAGATTTCCAATTAAGTTTTTGATCGATATGAATCCCTAAAAATTTGGTTGTTTTAATGTCTTCTATTTTATTATTATTATATTGAATGTCAAGATTAGGTTGTGCAGCAGTATCGCGTTGTCTAAAATGTATGAGTTTTGTCTTGTTTATATTTATTTTTAAATTATTATTATCTAACCAAGTTATTATGGATGTCAATGCGGAATTAATATTATTTTCATAGGTGTCAAAATTGTTGCATGAAATTGTGACGGTACTGTCGTCAGCAAATAGTGACATAGGTTGATTTGTTGCTTTAGGCAAATCATTGATGTAAATTAAGAAAAGTAAAGGGCCTAGTACGCTCCCTTGGGGAACGCCGTATTTCATAATACGTTCCCTAGAGATGTGCATGTTTGTTATTTCAGTTAGCTGTATTCTATTTTCTAAGTAAGATTTTATTAACCGTAACGAAATACCTCTGACTCCGTAAATTTCTAGCTTTTGTATCAGAATGTTGTGCTCTACATAGTCAAACGCTTGGGTCATATCACAAAATATAGAGCACACTGGTTTTCTTTTATCCATATTACATATAACGCGAAAGAGGAAGTCATAAATTGCCATATTTATTGTTTTATTTGCTCTAAAACCCTTTTGTTCCTTACATAAGATATTTTTCTTCTCAAAATAGTGGTAGAGCTCCTTATATAAATATTTTTCAAATATTTTAGATATCACAGGTATGAGGGAGATAGGTCTATAATTTTCCATGCATTCTTTGCTTTGTTTTTTATGTAGAGGTTTAATAATTGAAATCTTTAATGCTTGTGGAAATACTCCCGAACATAGGCACAAGTTAATGATGTGGCTAATAGGTCCACATATATTTTTCGCAACAATTTTTAGTATTTTCGTTGAGATTTCGTCATATCCAACGCTTTTAGTGTTATTTAAAGATGTAATTATATTAAGAATGTCAGAAGGTATACTCCGGCTTAAAAATATAGAGTCCTTTTGACTTACTAACTGTGAAGTTGGGGTTTTATCAGAAGTTTGGTTTGGTATAATCTTGTCGATAAAAAAGTCATTAAATGCATTGGCAATGTCAACGGGGTTTGTAATTATTGTATTATTTATGGCAAGTTTACTGATGGGATCTTTGGGTAGTTTTCCCTTTGCGTTATTTATAATGTTCCAAGAAGTTTTAGATTTATTTTTAGATGATTTTATGCTGTAATTATTTTGAGATTTTTGTAATAATTCTTTTAAGTAGGATTGAATATTTACGATAATCAGCTTTATTAAATTCTGATGGGTCTTTTCTATAACACCATAGAAGCTTTCTTTTATTTTTGCAACATATTTTTATACCTCGAGATAACCATCGTACAGGTTTAGTAGTTTTAATTGTTATTATTTTTTGAGGGAAACAAAGATCATAAAATAATTTAAATGTGTTGATGAACGAATTATATGCGCTGTTAGGATCTGTTTCGTTGAAAATTTCTGAAAAGGATAAATTTTGAATAATATTTGTAAACTTTGAATAGTCACGCCTTTTAACTCGCCAATATTTTAAGAGTGTTTGGTTCCTAATTGGAAAACCTGTGCTAATAAGCTGTGCTGTATGATCAGACAAGGCATAGTCGAGAATCTCTGTATGGCAAGATTTTTTAAAATTATGCGCAAAATTATCTATGCAGGTATTCTTGGCAAGTCTTGTGGGTTGTTTCAGAGCTAGCTTTAAACCAAAGTTTGCAAGTAAAGATTCAAAATCTAGAGTCAAATTATTTCTTTTTAATATATTAATATTAAAGTCACCAGCTACTAGAATATTATCGTATTTTTTTCTTGAAAGTTCATGTAGAGCACGTTCTAAACGATTCATAAAAATCTCAATATTATTATGTTTTGGTATTCTATAAACACACAGTATAACAATATTGTATTCTGTCAATTCAACCGCACAACATTCAAATTTATGGATCACTGAAAGGTCTGATATTGACTTCAAATCTTTCCATTTACAAATATCATTTCTTATCAAGATGCAAGATCCACCTCTTGCTCTTTGTACATTTTTTCGGCAATAATATGAAGCGAGAGAATAGTTGGGAACTGCGACGTATTGTTCTCTTCCTTCCAAAATAAAATGTTCTGTGATACAGATAACATTCACTATAATATTACGTTCTATTAATTCATTTAAGTGTGTGGTCAGTTGTTCAGTTTTGTTTATTAGTCCCTCTATATTTTGATGTAGAACATGTAATTTTTTATTTAAGAAAAAAATGATTTCCATAGCCGCCGTTTGGGAGCTCTTTTAGAAGAGTTTCTCTGTGCTCTATATTTTTTTCATGTCCTTTCATGAAGTATAGCAGGTCCTGAAATATTATGCGTAGTCCTTCATTGCTTATTCTGCCAGTTGGTTTGTGGAACATGCTATAGTTATAATTTAAATGTTTGTTTGCGTCTATTAAATGTGCGTAATTAAATGTTTGTATATCACTTTGTAAAAGCTCGTTGAAATTGTATATTCTCCGATTAAAATCATCCTTCTGGTAGCCATAATGATAAGTTGGCGTACATAAAATAATATTTGTGTGTGTGATATTCTGCAGTGTTTCTCTAATAAATTTGATCAATTCAATGTTGTTGTTCCATTCTAAAAAGTCTTGCTCGCTTATGAATATGATGCAGTAGTCTTTGGAGGTGAAGTTAATTAGTTTATCTTGCAATTTTCTTAACAATTGACGGGTACTGGATTGTGGGGTTAAGTAATGACATAGTTTATGATGGGGCATCAAATCCTGTGCAATCGAGATTAATTTGTTTTCTTTATTACTACTAATTAAACATATTTTTGGTGCATAAAATGAAATTCTTTTTTGAGTTATGCTGTGTTTATCTGCAGTTTTCGCTATGTTTGAAATCCCATGATAATTTTTTTGGCTTAGTTTTTCAGATACAGCAGGTTGTATGTTCTGATTCAGTACAATATTTGTTTGTGTCTCTTTGTGTGTAGTATAAATTTCGCCTTTCATACTTATTTTAATATTATCCGTCTGGGTTTTTTTATTTTCTTTGATTTTTTTTTGCAGATTTGTAGTTTTTCGTGACGTAGATGTTGGAGAACTCTTGTTTGTTGGGCTTAAGCCGATTTTCCTGTACAACGAGTTCTTTTTCTCTAATTCTTGATTATTTTTTCTTAAATCTCTATTTTCTAATGATAATTGTTCTATTTCTAGATGTGCACTATTTAGCTGGGCTTGCAAGTGCTCTATTTTTTGTAAAAGATTTTCTACTTGGCTGTTCTTGTCTGATGCCATGTCTGGGACACTACATGTGGAGACATCTAGCGTGTCAATGCTCATGTCTGCTCCTGTTTTATCAAGTACGAGTACAGTATGAGCACGTCTTAACGTTACATTATCTTGAGAGTAATCCATGCTTGTAATAAGTATTGCTGCAGTTCGCTAGATGGCGCTATTATAGATTTGGCGAAAAAGTCGGATAGGAAAGCAAAAATGACTGACTCGCTGGGGTTCGAACTTAGGCTGTTGTGATGTTCTCAGTTATCAAAAATGAATTCGGGTCTTCTGCTCGCTGAGCCACTCGTCTTTTGAATATAGGCTCGAAATTATGGTACAGTTCAGTTGCAATTTGGTGTTTTTTTTGTGGTCTACACCAACGTTTTTGAAGATGAGGGTCTCTCGTAAACCATTTAAAACAAACTATGAGTCATTGTGAATAACACTAACTAAGAATGAAATTGTTGGATATTTGATCAATATTCTGTATTATTTTAATGGTTTGAACACTGGTGGTGGTAGTGTCTATTTGATACAGTATATAAGTCTTATATTATTATTCCAGAGTCCTTTGTTGATCGTTGGTAAGAGTCTAAAGTTTTAGAATATTACTCACAGTTTTTCACGTATTTCACTAGTCTTTTCTTCTGATAATAGTCACTTGCACATATTACAGTTTTATCTTCGCTTTTATGTGATGGTACGCATACGTACACAGTTTATGTATTTTTAAGGATTAAATTATACGGAGCCAATGTTTACATGCCGAAAGCGCCATCTAGGCTATCCTAGTCTATCATAGTCCTAATGGCGGAGTCGCTGGAGGAGCTGCAACAGATGCTGGACGGCCTAGCATCACCCTCGCGAAAGATAGGTCTTGGCATGAATTTGGACAAGACCAAAGTTATGGTCAATGACCGAATTGATCAGCCTCCTGTCGTCGTTAATGGACACCTTCTTGAGGTTGTTTCGGCGTATACATACCTCGGGCAGATATTGCAGTTGGGTAGAAACAACTTCGAGAAGGAGGCCAAGAGGAGGATTCAACTGGGTTGGGCAGCATTTGGAAAACTACGTCGAGTTTTCTCGTCACCCATACTGCAATGTTTGAAAACAAAAGTTTTCAATCAGTGCGTCCTACCCGTCATGACATACGGAGCCGAAACGTGGAAACTCACAGTACGGCTAGTCGACCAGTTTAAAGTCGCTCAGCGAGCTATGCTCGGGGTTTCTCTGAAGGATAAAATCCGTAACGAGTTTATCCGACATAGAACTAAAGTTGTCGACATAGCTAGAATTAGCAAGCTGAAGTGGCAGTGGGCTGGCCATACCTGCCGAAGAACCGATAACCGTTGGGGTAAACGAGTTCTTGAGTGGAGACCGCGGCTCGGCAAACGTAGTGTAGGACGCCCTCCGGCCAGGTGGGGTGACGATCTGCGAAAGGCTGCTGGTAGAAGCTGGATGCGTCGAGCTCAGGACAGGCGCAATGGCGCTCATTAGGGGAGGCCTATGTCCAGCAGTGGACTGCTATAGGCTTATGATGATGATGATGTATTTTTTTATAGACTGCATGACTTTTGAGTACTGAAATACTACTTTCATACAACAGTTTTAAAGTTAACTCAGAGAAACATAACAAGCAGTGCCATCTATTGATACTATCTCGGAAAGTTATAAAACTACGCACAATTTAGTAAAAAATGGGCTATAAACCTAAAAATTTAAAACAGACCATAACAACTTTTGCAGGCGCAATAGCGAATGTTTTGTATGTTCGTATCGTTTTAGAAAATTAGAGGTAAAAAACTAAAGGTACTTGTACATCTCCAGCAGATCTTGCAAATAGCCGGTTAACTCAATGGAGTGTTCAAAGTTAATGAACCTTGTTCCTCATTCTGTACAGAACTGGATTTCATATTTTGGAAAGACGGCAAATGGGTGGCTCGAGTCCTCGATCTTTCAAGATATTAGCTTTGTTTTTGTAAAGTGTCGGAATAGGCTCATTGGTTGATGCTGCTTTGTTGTATAGGTCCTTTATGGTATCCTTTACTTCAATTTCACAGCTGTTTAGGGCTGTACAGCTGTGTTCTTTAATTTTTAGTATATCTTCATTTATATTGATTGTCGAAACCCATGACAAGATTTTTCCATGCACCGCCATAAAACACTACCCCCTTTATAAATTTTGAACTTTCTGTACTGTCTATTTTCGTATATTACAATCCCCCCCCCCCCTCGTTTACTGGTTGTGTAGGTTATCGCTGAATTTTTTTGCTTGGACCAGGTTGGGGCTCCATTTTTACATTAATGTTTAAGTCACAGTATGTGAGTGACCAATTAAAATATATAAGACATATGCCATCAAAGTCTAACACATATCGAGGGCATTATAACAAAGGGGCGTATTGCATTTTTAGCAATTGTACAAGAGAAAGAAAAAACTGCATAACTTTAATAGTTTGTAACTAGATGAGATGATGTTTTCTAAATTAGTATATGATTATGTTCTTCAATTAAATTTGTAATTTAAAATGAAATATTCAAGTAAACTAAAAAAAATGGCGGTTACGCCTCTATGTTCCGTCTTAATAACCCTATACTATACTACAAATTCCTTAGAATGTGCGGGCGGGCGTAAGCAAATTCAATACTCAATGTTTTAAAAACTTTATTTTGAAAATTGACGCACATTTATTTCAAACACTATCTCCTGGATCTTCTTCTAATATAGGAAGCCCTGGATGCAGCTAGGGCAATATCTTCATCATTTACCCTATTGGATGATGGTAGGTTCCGATAGAACTCAGAGTATGTGGCCGGAACCCAGTTCTAAGCATTTCTTGAAGATCCTTCAACTTGGCATTAGACACTGGTAATTGCCCCGTATAGCAACATCGATAGATGCTCTTGTGCGCATCGGCAGTCGCACTTCTTGAAACTGCGCATCATTGAAGTCCAGTTTGAAAAGTATTGTGTTTGGATTTTCCTTTTCAAATCGCAACCACTTAACGCGACTCCATGTCAAAACTTGTCCGTCAACTGACTTCAAATTTGAAGGCAACGTATCTCGCATTTTATTGAAGTCAATGAAGTTGTTATGTTTTAGCTGCGTAACAATGTACGGTTTCGTCTTTTTAGCCAGTTTGATAACGTTTTCCCAATCGTTTGGGACGTATATTTTGGCGTATTCAGATGCACGTTCAACCGCAGCGTGCAGTGAATCGCATTCCATGTAAGTGTGGCCTGGTTCTAAAAATGTATAGTCTATTACATCTAAGCAGCATTCTTCTGCATTGATTGCAAACAATAGCTTGTAAGCCATTATGGAATTTCGATTCTGGCCTGGGCAACAATCTGAATACATTATTAATTGTTTTGTAGTCCTTGGAATTTCTGTTTTTATGTAGGACCAAAGGCATGTAGCAACTTCAGTGGCACTTCTATTACCTTCAAATTCTGGCCACAAATAACAGTTAGCTTGTTTTCTGTTTGGGTCAAAAACTATGGAATTATAAGTCGCCAACTTCCTTTTGTAAAAAACTGGCTTCGCCAAAACTAGTGGGCAATAAAGCACAGCTTCTAAATCAAAATTGACACACGTTATGTTGGCACCCTGCTTAGCTCTTTCGGTGTCATTATCTTTCTCCTTTTTTGCTAAATCTTTTTTGTCTATGTTTATCGAACCCATCTTTTTTGGCCATCTTTTCTTCTTCACTAAGTGAGTAAAAATTTTGACACCAGCACAGATCCTTACGTGGTGAATGAAAGCCTATACAGTGGACCCCGGTAATCCGGCAAACATTATGCAGGGCAGTGTCGGACTATCGAATTTGTCGGATTATAGAGCACTGCCTAAGACCCCTATAGTCCGGATTTTTTTACGAAAGAGTACCTTGTAATCCGACAAATTACATATCTAATGACAAGAATCTATATATTATACGTACATATGTATGTACTTTGAAGTACAAATCAGACTTAATTTATGTAAGTCGAATTTAGTAAATTAAATAACAATTGAGAGCTTACGTTTTATTATAAAATTAAGCATAAATGCACATACATATCTACCAAAATAATCAAGAATTATTAATCAAAATCATGTAGTGAATACTATATCAAATTATGAAGCTTTGAAATATTAATCAATTTTTTTTTGATTAAGGTTGTTATAACGCGAGATCAGAGCTTTGTCCCTCAGTCTTCTCAAAAGTAAAAGTTCGTTGTAGGATGTACCATTCTCTTCAGCCCATTGTAAACCTAGCTCAAAAGCGTTAACTGCGTCTTGATCTGTGACTTGTGGAGCAGTTGCAATCTCGTCGTCGTTATCTTCCTGATCGTTTGTTGTATTATTAGAAACCTCTTTTATAATATCTTCGTCAGACATTTCAAGAAAAACATTTTCTTCTTTATCCATTCCACGGCACCAGACTTCCAAATCTTCCGGACTTATCTGTGTTTCAGTAGCGACTTGTTCTATAACTTCCGAAGTTACACTGATTTGTGGATCGTTGCTAGGAGTGGTGATTATATCTGGCCATAACTTTTTCCAAGACGATTTAATAGTTGATGACGGTAACGCACTCCACGACTGACTAAGATCAAAAACCTAGTCTTTCATATTAAATTCTTTTAAAGTTTTTTTTATTGGTTGGTCTTTTGTACGGCTCTCAAAAGTAGGTTTTTTTATAGTCTTGCTTAACAAACTGAATGATGTTCTGGTCCATTGGTTGAATCAGTGCAGTGCAATTTGGCGGAAGAAACATCGCAGTGATGCATTTATCCTCAGTTGTCAGTTCTTCTTCAGACGGATGACCGGGAGCGTTATCAAGAAGCAACAACGCTTTCTGAGGAAAATTATGATCTTTTAACCATTTTCTAACTTCAGGTACGAAGCATTCATCAAACCACTTTTTGAAAAGGTCTTTTGTCATCCATGCACTTTTTTGTCCGTAATAGTGTACAGGTAAATCAATGTTTTTGAATGCCCTTGGTTTATTAGATTTCCCAATGACCACCATCTTAAGCGCGTGTGTACCTGCAGCATTAGCACATGGTAGTATGGTTACACGCTCTTTACTCACTTTTCGTCCAGGTACGACTTTTTCGTTACAAGAAACGAAAGTTTTGTTAGGCATCACACGCCAAAAAAGCCCTGATTCGTCTGCATTGTACACCTGTGACGGGTCAAGATTTAAATCGTTCACCTTTTGCTAAAATCTTAATTTAAAGGGCTCTATGCAGGTGGCATCGTTAGAAAGTTTCTCTCCTGTAATAGTCATTAAACGTATGCCATGACGACTTTTAAAACGTTCTAGCCATCCTTTGCTGGCCACAAAATCATCTTTTTTGTTATTTCCTTATAAAAAAACTTAGCTTTCATCGCCAACATGGGTCCCGAAATTGGTGCATGCCTGTTTCTTTCCTGAAGAAACCACATGTACAAAGCTTCTTCCACTTCTGGATGTTCAGCTTTCTTGAGTGTCTGTCTCTTGCCTGGCCCGCAGTCAGTAGTTGACACGAACTTCTTAATCTTCTCGTGGTTTTTTTTAATGTCATAAATTGTAGATCGGCCTACGCCGTATTCACTTGCTAAACTACTGAAAGTTTCATTGCGATTTAAGCGATCTAAAATATCACATTTTTCTTTAATTGTCAACGTTTTGTGCTTTCGCTTCTGGGTTTGTGACGACATTACTAGGTACTATACCTAATACACAATGAATAAATAGTAAACAATGAACGCACGCTAGGCCGTACCGCTATCACTAGTAGTCAAATTCAAACTAAGTAAAACAATGCATACGCGTCGAGCACAATAGCGGTGGCGCGTACGAGTTGTGACCTGTTCAAACCTGCGTGATCTATATGTATTAGCAAAGATTGTCAAACATAGGTACATGTAATTCTAAGTCATGTCGGATTACAGGGGGCGCCGGATTATCGGGGGTCCACTGTATATTATTTTATTAATAGTTCCTTATAAGATGACCGTGATACCGGTGGTAATCCATCACTTTCACATTTTTGTTTATAAAAATCGTACATTTGTTCACGATTTAGAATCGGTTCGAAGTAAATCTTTTTTGTGTCTTTGCAACACCAGTGAGACGGGACTGCTGGGAATGAGTCGATGTATGCTTTGGCGTGAGTAACTCTCTCTTCACTAAGTGCAATCCCAGGTGTATGTTTACCTCTTTTATATGGTGATGGTAAACCCCAACGCTCCTTCTTTTTTGCTTATAGCGTTACGAACAACTTTATCTGTAAGACATAATGTGTTTAAAAAAAACTTTTTGCACACAACATGCTCCGATTCGTGAAAGGTAAAAGTGTACTTCAATGTTAATTTTCGACTGGATTCATGAACTCTTGGTCTTTTTGCTGTTTCACTTTTTACAAATCTCACTAAATAGTCTCTTTGCTTCTCAATATTGCCTAGATTCCAGTAAAAATCAAACAGTTTCTGTTTTGCATCATCAGGATCTTCAAATAACAGGTCGCATTGTTTTTTACACCCACAGCTATTAAATTTAGGTTATCTCGCTGGTTTGAGTCCTGATCTTGTTTCATACGCCATTCCTAAATTTCTACGCTTCTTTTTTATGTTTTGTTTCCATGATTCTTCACATTTTCTCTTGTTTCGCTTACGCTTTGTCACTTCTAGTTCAGATATATCTAACGATTCTGTTCTAGTATCAGGCAAGTCATTTCTCTCTGCGTCCATCAGCAGACTAGGACTGTCAGTTCTCTCTCTGTCCATCGGTAATTTAAGATTGTCATTGGTGTTATAATCAGGATCAGCTACCAAATCATCGCACGATTCTTCAGACAAAGTGGGCGTTGAGCTTTCTGATCTTGTTTTAGCCACGTTTTTTATTACCTGAAGACCATGGATGTTTTCTTCAAAATTGTTTGCAGGGGTAGGAATTCGTTCAGACATGTCAGACGGAGGGCTAAGTGTTTCGGAATCTAAATTTGCAATCTGGTTTAGAGTCCAAAACATTATTATTAAAGTGCACGTGTATGCTGTCGTTGCCGTACAAGCGTCGACTGACGTGCGCGGCGGGAGGGGAGACGGGTTATGGTTTGACAAATGGTCGTATGTGCCTAGGTCGGACCCTAAAAATATTGAACACTATTAGGCGTATGGACAAATGCACATACAACCATTTTTTATAACGAAAACTACTTTTGATAGGGGCCTATGTTAGTTTACGCCTTTTTGTTAAAACTCTTTACGAATATTTTTAAAATACGCCTATATATTATTTTGTTTTTCTGCTTTTGTTTTCTAACAGAGTTTTACGACTTTTTGTTACAACGCGGAAGACGGTGAGAGGGTATGCGACAGCTAAAAATCAAAATCTGACCGAATTGGCGGATACGCCTCTTTGTTATGATGCCTTCGATATACATAGACATATGTCATCAAAGACATAATACACGGAATATGGCACAAAATAAAACTACAAACTCAAACTTCGGAAATATTTTCGTAAATTTTAGTTACATTGTTTATGTCCAATTCATCGATTTCGTTTTGATTGAGAAATCTTAAGTTTGATAACGGCAATGTCTGACACATACTATTACCATAGAGATTGTTGTAATCTATATAGCCAATGTAAGATTGCGGCATTAGGTACTACTCACACTTATTCAGCTCGATTCAGTTTTTATCCATAGAAAACAACGATTTTGTATGGATACGTGTACGCATCCATTCAGCTTTCCGCGTCTATTCTCCTTTCGCGGCAAACCAGTATAAAATGAGGATAAATGTGTTTATCATGCGAATGCTATAGAGAGCGTTCAGCGCTGTTCCGCCGCATTCAGCTCTGTTCCGCCGCGTTCAGCGCTGTTCCGCCGCATTCACCGTCGAACGCGGCGGAACAACTCAGGGATGTTTCGCGACTCCTTGTCGACAAGTTGCGACCTGTAGGCTCCCCGCAGACGACCGACTTTCTGTAGGACAGAAAATCGGACAATTAGGGATGGCACGTCATACCAACCAGGAAGAAAGAGCGAATACAACCAGGTTGGATATACGAAGGAAGTAAGGCCTTAAGAGCTAAAATGGTTGGAATTAGATTGTACGTATTGATATAAGTATTTTATGTGCTATTACTTTTTTTCGTAAAGTTCAGTCGTGGAGTTATGGCACTTTGCCATTTATCAATGCGTCTCTTTAAGGCCTTACTTTCTGAATCCAGAAAACGAAATACTTATACATATTTGGAACTGCTATAACTCCACAACTATGAACTTTACGAAAAAAAGTAATAGAACATAATACTTATATAAATACGTGCAATCCAATTCTAACCATTTTAGCTCTTAAGGCCTTACTTCCTCCGTAAATCCAACCTGGTTGAAATACGCTCTGTCCATGATGTCCTAACTGTCCTACGAAAAATCGGTTGTAAAGTCGGTCGTCTGCGGGGAGCTTAACCCTCTACTACCTACCCCCTATTTTTGTCACATAACTACCTACCCGCGGTCTCTGAGACTCTTGCAATATAATGCTGTCGCAAAGAATAACCATGACTTTTGGGGTTAAATTGAATTAAAACTTCGAATTGTAGAAGTTTTTAACATTTATTAAAATTATTGAAATATAAAAAATCAACATTGTTTACCGCATAATTCAAAATCTTCTCATAGAGTCAGAAAACACCGAAAAAAAATTAACATATTTAGAAAAAGGGATCCATGATCCAAGGAACATAATTTAGGAACTTTTCCATACTAATTGAGCTTAGTTCAATAATCAACTCTTACAGCTAAATAAAAATATCAATCAATCAAAAAATACTTATTTCACCAAAATTGCAAGTCACCAACTTACATCTAAATAAAAATATCAATCAAAAAAAATACTTATTTCACCAAAATTGCAAGTCACCAACTTACAGTTTTTCGTGGCAGTTTATACACACCATATTTTGGAGCACCCAAGGCAAATTGGTTTTTTGCATTGAAAACACAAGTATTGGGTTTTACGTTTCTTTTTGGGGTCACAAGTAAAGCAGGAATTTATTTAGAATTGACATAACTTTGAACATTGAACTTAAAAATAACCAATTAAGAGATATATTCTAATGAGTTTCATTAAAACATGCAAGACACAGTGGTTTTTTGCAAAATTGGCATTGTGTGTCAGTCTTTTTTGATTTTGTACGTGCATCAGCAACTGAACGACCTTCTTCTTTCAGTTTTCCTGCGCACTTCTTTCTATAGATTCTTCCGTTCAGCTGCCATTCGAATTTTATCAGTTTGTGGGCCTGGACGGTAGCTGAACTTCTTCTCCTGGATTTAGGTGTAGATCCTGTACATGAGGATGATGCAGATGAAGATGATGCTAACGTAATCCCACGTGACGGCCCTGGTTCTTGAATTCCCAAGAGGCGTTTTATTATCATTTCGTGCCCCCTCAACAGTGGTAATTTTTTGTTGGGATTGATGTCCTTGTAAATAAGAACAGCATTTATAACCGCTATAGAAATAAGATCAGCTGCAATCTTCTTATACCAGATGCATGTTGTACGAACTGGTGAGTTTTAGCTAGCTAACTGATCGTACCCTTTTTACCCTTTTTACTTCGATTGTATTCTAAAACTACTTTCGGCTTTAGAATAGGTCTAAAACCAGTTTACATTTCCATCTCATGGTTATGGCACGTTGAAAGCATCAACACGTCTCTGTTATCCCGCCATTTTACAACAGTCATGCAATCATTTTGCATGGCAGATACTTCTCCTTTTTTTAGGTTTGCATGTACCACTTCTTTGGGAAGATTTCGTCTGTTTTTTCGAAGATTTCCGCAGAAATCGGTTTTTCTTTCTTTCAGGTATCGTGCTAACTCCGTGCTTGTATAGTAATTATCGGTAGCTAATAATCTTCCTTCATTCAGCAAATCACCACAGATAACCACATGTGATAACCACAGATCCCGGTTTATCTAGACCATTATAGGCTCTGTACCTACCTACCTATTTAGGCTAAATACTTAATTGCCTACCTAAGATAATTATGAAAAAGGTGTGGCCTATACATATAAAAAACGAACAAACCTACCGAACTACCTGTTTAGTTTTAGAAATTAAGTAAATACTTAAGGCTAAATACTTAAGTGCCTACCCATAATTTATGAAAAAGGTGTAGCCAACTTTAAGAAAAAAAGGTTTGCTTTATGTTTAATTTAATGAAAAAAGTAGTTGACGTTCAGTAGGTATAACCCCTATAATTAAATTTATTTAAAGGTTACCTTATTACAATAAAAAGTAGGCTCCAATTTTTTTTTTTAAACAGTTGTTATGAATTCTTGCAAGGCGTCCCACTCCGGGCAGTCTTCACCTAGCCGGAGTTTGATTGATGTAAGAGCCTTCTTGTACCGTTCTTCTGGTCGGGTACTTTTGACGTCTCCGATGCCGTAGAATTTTAGGTCGCAGAAGAAGTCGCCTTCGCTGATGGTAACCGTGCGGCGCGACTGTCCATCGGAGACCCGAGACACGAACGAAGATGTTGTTACCAAGCTACCGCGGTCGTTGTTGCTGGACGAAGAGCTCGACTCTTCGGACCTCAAAATAGCGAACATGTCTCTTTGGAGCTTCTTGGACCTGTCAACAAAAAAAACTAAATATTATATTGTACAAAAACCTTAAGAACCTCGCTTTTTAGTGGCGACGATTTTCCGCCACGACAAAGCGAACCTTAGTTTTGTTTAAGCTTACTGATAATATGGAAGAAACCGCCCCCGTTAAGGATGCGATCCCAAAGGGAAAGAAAAATCGCGAGACCAAAAGATCGGCGAATTTTAGAGTGAAGAAGGGAGAGGAATTCCATTCCAGCCGTGATATCTACATTCGGGAGCAGCTGTTCCTCGGATGTTCGAATGCTACCGGCGCTCTACCTTCGATCGGAGAGGTCGTTGCACGTGAAGCTATTCCGCTTCCGATCTCCACCAGGGGAATCGGAGTCGGTTCAGTGTATCTGGCCAAAACCGTTTCTAAATTAACACCAGCCGTCGACGTTGATGTAAGAGCCATCTACCGTGCAGGTTTGGGACTGGCCGAAGCAAGAATGTCCCGCCAGCAAGGCCTATTTACGAAGACGAATCCCCAATCTGGTTATTCGAAAGATTTAGATGTTTCCAACCCTTTGATCCACACCGTGCGGCACATCCCCATTGTTCCAGAGCCATTCTATCGGATAATTAACTGCATTGGTGTCCTCCGCCATCAGAACGAGACCTATCTACCAGTTCTACCGAAAGAGAAGGTCGTTCGAGGACGCTATGCACCCACTAGCACCACCTTGGTTTTGTCAAATCTACGAAGGTCAGTCGAAGCGCTCGCAAACCCATTTACACCAAGGGCTGTGAGAGATGATTTCTACAAGAGTTCACCAATTCCTGGAGCAGCGTGGAACGGTCGTCTGTTGACCAATCCTGATGATATCATCCCCGCCAACTATGACAATACGGCCTTTAAACGAGATTTGGATCATCTCAATGACTTAGCCATTTACCTGGAGCGTAATTTACCGAAGATGGCTGGGGGTTCGATTGATTTGATGTCTCCTGGCAATCAGGCTCAGCTCCTCTCCAATGAAGTTGAAGATCTACGTGTCCCAGACCTAAGGGACAGAGAGAGCATAATGCAGTACACCCGACGAGCAGAAATCGAAGGTAACATCACGTCCTTCTGGAGTCAACAAGAAGTTGATGGCCCGTATCGTCTCCTCAGTGCACTCTGCCTGTTGGGTGAAACACCAATCTACCTCGCCGATTGTTATCCACTCTATCTAAGGAGAATGGACGAGGCTAGCCAGCATAGATTCAAGCTGGATACTGCAGGAGCCGCAAAATGCGTATACAGCATTCATTGATCAATTGGATCACCCGCGTGTTTCAGATGGAAAACTGTAAACCCGTCCGGTTAGAATAGACGTAAAACAAAAACAATAACTAAACTTAAGAACCTATCCCTACGCTAACATACATCTTATTAGTCTATGTTGCGATGAGATTTAATTTTCTCTAGAGTTAATTTAATTATTCTGAATATGTACTTAATTTATTTATTTAATCGTATGGCTTGATCAAGTCGTTCTATTTCTAATATTGTAGCTTTAACTTGCTTTATTAATTGGATACGTTATCAAAGCAACAAGGAACAAGTCTGTTGGGTCGCAGTCGTATTTGGTGATCGGGCAGTTACGGATGTTGTGCACGACGTCCTGTGAGACCCTCCGTACTTGCACACAGGTGATTCCACCCATCCACACTTATGCATAAATGAGCGGCTGCGCCCGCAACCCGTTCTCAGTATGTACTTAATGACATGATAAGACTTGGGATTTATAAGTTAAGAGTAGGTACCTAGCTGTTATTAGTTTTGGAATGCAGGACATTGCAAGTTGTTATGGCACCAATATGATTGATTCACTCACCGATGGAATTCTTCCTGAAGTGATGGTAATGGCGGTGTATCCGACCGCGGCAGCACGGCAGCGACGGCGGCGGCTAGCAGGCGCTATTTTACGTTTCTGCACCTTTGTTCTCGTAGCCGGTGACTTTTTGATGTGCTTCACAGGCACGGCGGCTACAGTTGATTCGCTTTCAGTATCGTTGTCAAACCTGAAAAATAAAATTGTAGTTTAGCCGTCATTAAATTAAATTTTGCAAAGATTTTTCTTTCTTTGATTGTTGATGATAACAGAGCGATCAGTGAGACAGTACAACATTATGAAACTTACTTTCTTTGATTGTTGATGATAACAGAGCGATCAGTGAGACAGTACAACATTATGAAACTTACTTTCTTTGATTGTTGATGATAACAGAGCGATCAGTGAGACAGTAGAACAGCGGTAGGCGTCGAGGGCGGGCGGAGCACAGGCGTAAGGGCAGATATATGTATCAGAGATGCTCTAGCGGGCGGCGGAGGTTTTGACACTGGGCGGGCGGGCCATAGTGAATATAGCGAAGATACCTTAAAGAATTTGGTTATTTTCCAATTTTCTTTCAATTTATACCACGTTAATCAAAGTGTCAGCAATAAATATTTTAAATCAATCCAAATTATTTATTTTATTATTCATTATATTTATTATTTATATGTACATTCTAAGCAAGCATGCTACATCGTCGACCGCATCTTCACGTACTAACAGGTGAGATGGCGGTCAAACGTAAGCCAGTATTACTTACAGAATTGGTTGTTACACTCTATGTACATATTTAGCATTATCTCCTTTAGAAGTTTTATTTGAGTGTAAAATTTTGCTCGATTGCCTTTGACTGGTACTCATTCTTTGTCCGCCTCTGAGAGCATTTGTAGCGTTTCAATGTCTAGGTATGAAGCAGACGACTAAATTCAAACATTATTTGTTTACTAGCAGCTTTTTTTAAATAACGTAACTAGTTCAGTTAATTTTCGATAAAATTGTCTTCAAATAACCATCATATTCCGTGCTTCGGAAGGCACGTTAAGATGATGGTCCCGGCTTTTCAGTCGTTAAGCCATGTCGGAGGCCTTCGGGCGGCCTAAAAACTCTGACACCAGACTTGGTCACTTGGCTGCTTTTAGATCTTCAATGGTGTCGTAGCTTGTTTTGTACACTTCATCCGTAACGTAACCCCACAATAAATATTCTAGTGGGGTTAATTAAGGCGACCTCGCGGGCCATTTGATAGGGCCGCCTGTACTAATAATTTTTTGAGGAAAGTTTTCATTCAAAAAGTCTACAGCTAGGTGAATATTGTGAGCTGGTGGTTGGTTAAAGAGGCGCCTTTTTGACTTGCTTTCTTTGTCTTTTGTTTGCATCGCAGACAATCTCCGCCGCCGGAGAGACAATCTTCGGAGTTTTGTAAGTGCTAAAACCTCAAAATGAGAAGAAAACGATTACGACTCATTATTTTTCTGAAAGTTGGCATCCCTAAACCTCTGTTGACCAATATGCGTCTATTCTACCCCAACAACACAACCCCATGTATATCAACAGAGAAAAAAAACTTACACATCTTTTCAACTGTCCCATCAACCTAATAGAGTCGTCGAGATTTAGGCTCAATGTTTCCCTCCTCACTTTGCCTCATAATCTTTTTCCACGCATAGTCATTTGTTTCTAAAACTTTTTTTTCCATAAGTTATCAGACCAAATTAAGTTTTCTGCTATTTCGGGTGGTGGAAACTCAGATTTCACAGCTTAGTGCCGACTTTTGCAGTATTCAATACAGGTTATAGCGGAGTGCCGACTTTAGGTAATTTCTATGGAATTAATCGCGAATTACTGAAGAACGGCGAATTTTTATAGATATTCGTATTTTATGTCTACCATGAGCCAACTATTATAAACTTCTTATACTTCTGAAAGCAAGATGCCGACTTTGGTACAATTGAGTTCAAAAATGTTGAGGGTTCAAGTGTCGCGCGTCAGGTTCTTCAGTTTTATACTTCTATGGCACGCTTGGGCTATTTCTCTTTAGAATGCAAGGAGATGGAAAAATCAGATAAAGAATAGAAAGAAACAATAGCATCTTAAACAGCTTTAGCACATATTCTGCCACCGGCAAATATTCCTGAGGGCTTCCTTGGATTAATTTTGAAATTTCTTCTGACAACACCTCTGCCTGGAATGACTACGTGAAACAGTAAACTACGTTAAACAGTGGATTATGGCTCTTCGGCTTAATGAAAAGTTTTTGATTGGCAATTATTATCCATTCACCATATATTTTATGCTATTTGTCACATTATGGCTCTTCAACACAATGGTACGTTTTTGATTGGCAATTAGTATCCATTTGACCATACATTTTATGCTATTTGTCTCATTATGGCACTTCGGCATAAACGAAAGTTTTTGATTGGCAATTATAGTCTGCACCATTTAAATTGAGAATAAAGTTTGTTGACCTTTTGTCAGTCCAGTCAGAGGTGACAAACATTTAGAACCTACACTCGAGAGCAATGAATCCGGGTCACTCAAAGAATCCAAAAAATCTCGGAAAGTAAGAATGCTAGGTTAATGCAATAAATTGTATTTAATAGACAATTTAATACTCCTTAAATGAAAGTTAAAAAAATATGAGTCACCATACATTTTATTTACACAAAATTACATAAAGAAAAAAAAACTGCTGATCTCTCCTTAAAACAAAAATAGGAAACATGAAATTTTTGAACTTTATGACGATTTTCTTGAATTTCAATACTTCGTATTACCTCCTCGTGCTTCCATTACTGCGTTTACGCGGTTTGGCATGCTGTACACCAAGTTCCTTATACGATTTTGGGGAATATTCTCCCATTCCTCTGTGAGAGCAATTTTGAGCTCAGGAAGCGTGATTGGGGGAGGGTTTCGTTGTTTTACGCATCTCCCTAGCTCGTCCCAAGCATGCTCGATCGGGTTGATATCCGGGCTGCGCGCTGGCCACTCCATACAAGTAATGTTCATCTCTTGAAGGTAGTCATTCACAATCCTACCTGTATGAGGTCGGGCATTGTCATGCATAAATATAGCATCCTCACCCAAATTGACCATAAATGGACCAACGTGTTCGTTGAGGATTTCTTCCACATATCTTACGCTAGTTAAAGAGCCGTTTTCTATGATCACCAGCTCTGTGCGACTTTCAGAGGAAATTCCGGCCCACACAAGTACAGACCCACCACCGTAGGCTACTTTTTCTTCGATGCATGCTTGCTTGAATCTTTCCCCTGGTCTTCTATACACTCTGTGTCTTCCATCGTGCTTGTAGAGCATAAATTTTGATTCGTCGGAGAACATAACTTTCGACCAATCTTCAATACTCCAATTTACGTGGTTCTGGGCATATCTTAGTCTTGAAATACGATGGCCACGCTCCAGTTTAGGGCCGTTTGCAGGTCTAAGGGGTTTTAAGTTAGATTCAGCAAGCCGACGTCTTACTGTCCATGCACTTGGGTTACTTCCTCCGAGGCGTCGAAACTGATTTGTGAGTTCAGTTCCTGTGAGAAAGTGATTTCGAAGCATGGTGTTCACCAAGTATCGGTCTTCTCGTGCTGTGGTACACCTAGTTCTGCCCGTTCCTGGTCTGCGTAGGTTAGAACCAGTTTCTTCGTAACGTCGGAGAACTCTTTGTACTGTTGACAGCGACACACCGACAGTCCTGGCTGTATCGCGCTGACTCCGGCCGGTTTCCACCAATGTAAGTATTCTGGTGCATTCTTCAAGTGTAAGCGACATGATTTCAGCTTGAATAATGAATATTGAGCACTATCAACCTGGTTTATGTACCAACATAAATGACAGATTACAAACAAAAGCAAAAACAAATCCTGTAATTTCGTAGTTCCATCTTCGACAGTGTTCCCTTTTCAAATTTGATTTTTTTATGATATAACTTTACAATAACTAAGAAGTTTTAATACTTTCATTTAAGGAGTATTAAATTGTCTATTAAATACAATTTATTGCATTAACCTAGCATTCTTACTTTCCGAGATTTTTTGGATTCTTTGAGTGACCCGGATTCATTGCTCTCGAGGGTAGTTTAATACATTTTTTTTAACAGAAAATATATTTATTTAGACAATTTATGTTCATACTTAGATAAAAAACTAGTGTCAATAATAGGTAAAGCTGTAGGTACGCACACGCGGACACTCGCACATAATAGACAAAAATGAAAAAATATATTCGGTAACGTAAATAAAAATCTAAAATCTGGGTGGGTCTGAGCTGGGTGTGACATTAATTAAAAATCTGTCAACAGTTTTATCAATTATATAATTGATTTCTCGCATTTTATCTTCTTCTTTAATTACATGCTGGACACAGTTTTTCCATTTTAGGGGTGTAACTTGTTGTAATCCCTCATTTAATATTTTATTAAACGAGCCTTCGTTTCTGAAGGCGCGTATATAATTTTACCAGCTTGTTCCAAATCCATAGCGTAACCAATATCTCACTAATAACCATAAAAAAATAACAGATATAACAACAAAAATGATAACAAGTTCCACGAAATACTCGAGAACGTACACACGCAAGCGCTATTCGAACTAGGGTTGCCAGATGGCCGGGAATTCCGGGAAAGTCCCTGAATTTATCGTGTGGTCCCGTGTCCAGTAATTAAGCTTTACTGTCCCGAAATTCATGATCACTATTTTTATTACACAAAGTTACGTCGATTCCAACAATTATTCCAATTATTTATGGACTGACAAGCGAAACAGAATGTCCATGGATTTGATCAAGTCTGAACTGCAGGTCAGAAATTTTATCAAATTTGTAAAGCAGTGACGAGGAAAAACTTAAAAAATGGAAAAATCTAGTAATAAATATTTAAAAAAATAGTTGAATTAGATTTTCTTTGATTGAAAATTATTTAATGTACCTATTAGGTATATAGACCATTTAATTATCCACATCGAGGAGTGTTATCTAAGTAGGTTGTGTTATTAACACACATCATAATTACTCGAAACTCAAAACGAAGTTGAATAAAGAAAAGAAGATTGAAAAAAACCACAGATATCTTATCTGCGAAAAACACAGACCCTATCAATGTTCGTCAGTCAGTGTCAGTCAGTGTTCATCGATCTTTTCCAGCTCGCTCGATAGATGGCGTTGAGCATGCCTAGGCAACTTCTTTTATTTGCTTCTGTTGCAAAGCGTCCACAATTTTGCTAAGATCGACTAGAGGACTTACTTGATCTCTGATGGCACTACTAAAATTAATACTCCCGCTAAAGTGTGCCAGTACCAAGCAATCAACCGAGCAACGGCCGCTCATGGTTACATAGATAGCTAGCGTACCTAACGTTGTTGGAATTAGTAGGTAGGGATATTGTGTATCCACCTTATCTTCTACCTGCATACAATTATTGCAAGCAAGACCCACAAGCACACCAATAACTATGGTGCCTACTGCCTACCAAGATAGTTTACTTACCTATTGCAACACAACATTCCGAGGTACAGGTAGGTACCTAGACCTACCTGATCTAGCTACGTATAGGTACTTACCTAAGTAACTAACACTTGGTCCGGAATTCACACAGAATATGTAGTAACTTTCAAAGTAGGTAACTATTAGGTACCGTCAAACACGGCATCTTTACTTAATTTTTAAACATAAAACAGAATAAAATTTAAGATTTTAGACTATTTTGGAAATTAGGTTATTACTCAGCGCAAGTCTGCTTCATAGAATATATTAAATTTAGTTTGAAAAAATGCTCACAGATAAAAAATTTATTTGACTATTATTTTATTTGACTTATAGCAGGCAGGTAAACTTGACACGATTGTGGCTTCTTTACCAACCTTTAAATTTCAATGAAAACGATTAGTTATTTATAGACTAGGTAATGTTGCTTGTTTAATGTATGACAAGCTTTATTATTAAAGATGGACATAGGACAATATTAGCTTTTGAATGGCAATTCTAAATGGCGGGTAAAGTTGACACATGTTTCATAAACTTTTCATACAAAATCTTTGTATCATATAGGGCTGTCAAAAATGAAACAAATGGGTAAAGGAAAATTTCGCTTCTAATATTATTTTAAATCAATACTTATCAAATTAAGTTAAACTTATGTAGTTACGTTAGGTAGGAACTTTGTACTCAGGTACTTATTATTTAAGTCACTCAGCGAGTTATGGCACTTTGCTTTGATTTTACTAAAACCATTAATTAACAAAAAAAAAACTTAAAAATAAAAATTATCTTCATCATTCATTAATACAAATGCATCAGGATTTTCAGATATCTGTAGCAAATCAAGTGACTTTACGATGACATCTTCTGGCACATTATCTGTGTCGACACGAGTAGGTTTTGTAAACTTAATACTGCCATCTTTTTGACGATTTGCTTTGTAATATGTTACTATATAACTTTTTTTTATATGGTCAGCCTCTTTGATTACACCAATATAAAATTTCCAATTTCCTCGAATATAGTACCGTGCTAAAACTGTATCTCCTATAATCCATCTTTTCTTTTCATCTAAGCCAGTCTTATCTTCATGTTGTATCTTATTTTCCAGTAACTCTTGGTCTTGTAATACGTTTTCTTTGTCTATATTATCCTTTATTGTTAGTCCTCCATTAGTCTTTTCTTTCTTTTCTTGTTTTGTCCTTGTCACCAGTAACTTCTCGATGTCTTCTTGCGAATAATATTCTTCAGCCAGTTTTTTGTCAGATATATCCCATAATATTTGTCGTTCATTAATTTTTTCTCTTTCTACATGCTGCATCGCAAGTATCTCTGTATTTTCTTTTTGCAAATCTTCTATTATTTCTTTGTTCGATTTAAGAGTCTTGACACGTAATTCTTGATGATTAACAATTTTCTCTTTTTCTCTCCACTTACTATTTTGTGTTGGATTTTCGTCTTCGTCACCATCGCTGATATCGTCACTCAGATCGCCTTGAGCATTAATTGTCACGGCAACATTAAATTCAGTAGTAGATTTCTCAGGTTTAATAAGGTTATTATTTTCCATTTCCGTTTGTGCTACTGAAAAGTTTTGTAGTTTAGGGAACTCCGTTGTCATACCTATATCTTTCAGTTTTTTTAATAAATGTTGGTCATTCTCTTTTTCTGTCACATCATAATCGAATTCATCATCTGGATTGTAATCTGAAGAATCATTTAATTCTATTGAGTAATCAGATTCACTTGTTTCTGAACTGATCCTTTCTTTTTTCCTTTTATTAGCCTTTTTTGTTGTAGTCTCAGAGTTTCTTTTTCTAGTTTGCTCTTTCTTTATTCTCGGTTGGGTTTCATTTTTGTCTTTCATTACTTTTGGTATAGTTACTTTCTTCTCTTTAATATTCTTAGTATATTTGTACGGTAATACAATATCTTCAAGAATTCTTATGTTACTTTCACTTCGTTTGTTTGGTTGGTTTTCATTTGTTTCAAAGATTAATTGTCCATCCTTTTCATTTTCTTCTGTCATAACCTGAGTAGGTATGTTTGGTTGGTCGTGAATCATATGCTGACTTTGCTGTCTATTATATTCTTCCATTCCTTCCCAAGCCTGCCAGTCTTCTGGATTTTGTTGGATTGTTTCAATTTCAATCTCTTCAACTGTGTCAATATTTAGTTGCCTTTCTTCTTCATTTTGGTCAATGCTGGGCTGAATTCCAGATAGGTCTAAAAGAGTTACAGATTTACCTGGTGGTACATTCATTTTTTTGTTGGTTTTTCTTTTCATAGGGTTTGGTTTTTTGTTTTCTTTTAAATAATCGAGTAGGACCTCGTCAACGCTGTATGCAATATGGTCGGTGAATGAAATGTGAACACTTTACGTGGATTGAATGGATAGATACCTGTTGCCCGAAATCTACTCAAAATATTTAATTTATTGTTCATATTTGATGCATCAATCAGTTTCTTCAGAAGTGGCGGAAAATGAGCCTTGTTAAGAGCTGCTTGTTTTGGATTTTCAATTTTGTAGTCTCTTAGTATCTTTCTCCAAACCTTTTTAGAGGCCCAAAGAAGGCAACATCGAGAGGCTGGCTGAGTTGTGTAGAATTTGGGGGGAGCAATACGAACCGAATGTTGTACTTTTCACATAGTTCCACTACATCGATGTTGACGTGACTTGAAAGATTATCTCCTATTATCACCTTCGGCCCATTTAGTTTTTTTGCCCACTGTACAACAATAGTTGTAAACCATTCTAAAAATGTTGATGCGTCAAATCAACCGCTCTTAGTACGGTTGTATCTCGTATCGTTTGGTCCATCTTCCACCCACTGCGTCCACATGCATTCTGACTTATATACCACATATGGCGCTAAAAGTGTGCCGTCTGCACATGCGCTGAACATAATGGATATACAGCCTTTCGTTGAATTGATTATCCTTTCTAGATGTTTGACTCCTCTGCGAAAAATACATTTTTCCGAGCCCGGGTCGTCACTCACATTCGTCTCATCATAATTCATAATATGACTTGGAGGAACGTCTTTAATGGAGTTTTCAAAATTTTTGAAATAATCCTTAAATTCATCTAATGTGTTTTCGGCCCTGGCTCTTTTTATATTCTGAGTGGACTTATTTATGTCAATTATCAATAATAGTTCCTTGCGCAGAAGGGTCAAATAAAAATTACATTGGCTGTTTTATTAATTGTGTTATTAAATACTTTTCCAGATTGTATCTTCAGCAGGATCATCAGCTGTGTGCTGTGCTTTATAAATTAGTAACTGATCAAATAAGAAGTAAATTAGCTATACCAGACAACAAGAACAAGAGGTAAAATATGATGTATAAATTAGATGTAAACTAGTATTTTACTGTATTTATATACAAACATTTTAGTTGGTAAAATTTTAACAAACAAACTTATATTTCCGTTTACTACTAGATTATAAAGATACTTTTTTTTTATAAAGATACTAATATGTTTATTTTTATTCTCATTTTGTTTTGAATTTTACATATGGCATTATCTGTCAAGTACCCTTGTGTACACCATTTCCTTTGTTATCATTTACTGTCTTCATACTTTTTTTTATTACAGACCAATACAGAGCTCTTAAACTCTTGTCTGCTACAGCTAAGTGAACACAAGAAAGCTCTGTGGATTGCCTTATTCACATAGCCGGTGTCAATATTCCACTTGGATTTATTACCTGCACCCACCACTCGTTACCGCCCGGTGCTCATCAGTGGCTTGAGTGCAAAAAACATACCTTTATACAACAACAACAACAACATCCTAAATCAGTCCACTGCTGGACAAAGGCCTTGCATTATAAGAAGGGGAATATGCCGATAATCCCCACGCTGGGCATGCGGGTTGAGGATCACAGGGCACAGCTTCTCGCACAGCGTGGGGATTGAGGATCACAGGGCACAGCTTCTCGCACCATCGATGCTACTACCCATCGAGGGCCAAGGGATATAGCTGTGCCGGTGCGCTATGCCGTAGTCAGCCGCTGCCAGAGACCCGTTATCAGGATGCACCATGGGCAGGTGAGATTGGCTTGAGTTCCGAAGAAGGAGGTTGAAACCCCTTACACCCTTACTACAGTGTTCGCTATATCTTTTTAAAAGTTTTACAAACATCATTTTCATACAAAAATATAGTTCACGCAGACTTTGTAGTAAGGTGTGGTTTTGCATTCAAGCCATGATGCCACTCACACTTTCGCCCCTTTACTGATCAGTAAGGGTGTGTTGATCATGTACAACTTACGATTACCATGAAAATCATTTCATTACCATTATGAAATCTCCAATCTTTATATGATAGAGATTCTATTGTATTATTTTTGAGTATTGTTATTGACTAAAACAAAATTATTAATGTTATTCATAATTATATGTTTATTTAACTTTCTGTTGTTTATTTTCTTTCTAGGGACTCATCTTAGATCTTATTATTCAATATCTGTTGGGCTAGTAAAGTTAGGTATATTTTTTATAATTATTTAAACTTATAAATTCATGCTTCGTTTATTCAAATGAATAACTTCTGTTATTTCGATTTCTAGACTTTTTTTATGTTGATTTTTAGTCTAATAATAGGATTTAGGGGTTTAGATTAATCGGTTACATCTTTACCTACACCATGTTATGAAATACATGCATGTAAGTTAAGTACCTTACCTACTATTTATACCACTATACTATAGTAAAAATAAATAAAATATAAGTTAGGAAAATAATTCGTTTGATTTTACAGTTCAATGGTACCTAATCAGTCCTACCTAATAACCCAATGTAACCCTCAGTAGGTAGGTATAGATAGATGTACCTAGGTAGTAGGGTTAACTACACAAATACCGAGAAAAAAAAGCTTACCAAGTGCGAGTTCAATTCGCGCACCAAGGGTTCCTATTAAGGGTTATTCCCACAATCCCTACCAGCCACTGCCCCACACTGCCACTGCACAGCCCACACTGGTGGGGATTATGAGACAAGAAAATAATCTCATAATACCCACCGCGCGATCGTCGTTGTCGTGGTGGGGATTATGAGCCTAACATTTTTTTGTCAGTGTCATAATGCCCACCGTCCGGTGGGCCAGAGTTTATGCCAACCATGCTTTTTTGCATTGTAACATAATTCCTGAAGATTTTCTTCTGGCGTCATTTCTCCCCACTTTTCAACACCTACTAGCTCCATAGTTACCTCGTCCCATTTGTTCATTTTTAAATGATTATCTGAGTATTCTTCACACGTTTTATTAAAGAGAACAGGGTACTCAAATTTGTATGGAAAGGAGTCAGTGCCACGCGTTTCTCACAAGTGGGCACTAGCTTCGAGCTGGTAAAAAACTCGCACTAGGCACACAGGTCTCTTTTCGATCTCGTCGATTAATTTTTCAACGAGTTCGTCATCAGTAAACATGTTGCCGGTAGTCATTAATCAAACAGAAAAAAAACCTGATGTTTCTTTCCTGCCTCATCATCAGATCCTGATCACCATATTATTTCTATATAAAACTCAGGCCTTAGACCTGTGGGTGAAAGTTACTCACATTATCAACAAAGTTGGTGAGCGAAGACAGCCACCAGCCACCTTTTGGCAGGTACCTAATTAGAGTTAAACCTACCTTAATACTACAATACCTATACACCTAACCTATCTGGGTAATGTGAGGGATTGTAACGCAACTAAAGGTAGATTTAAAAATCGGCAAGCGAAGCGAGCCACGTTTTTTTTTTTAGTAGGTTAATTGAATTCTTAGTCCTCATATTCATAAAGAAAAAAAAAGTCCAGTAGACCTAATGATCTAAAAAAATCCACTGAGGCCTGAATAAGTCCGATGGGAATTATTAGTCCGTCGTCGGACTTTTTTCGGCAACGATGGGAAGAAAGGAGGTACGTCACCGTCGCGGATCATTCCCTATTCCCCATCAGGTCTGGGCCACTAGTGGGAATTATGAAACAGAAGAAAAAAAATCGACTCATAATTCCCACCGAGATTCAACTTCAGATAGGTATGACTTAAACGTAGGTATTATGCATATAGTAAAGAAACCAATAATTATTAAGAATCTAGAAATGTAAGAATATAAATATTTTTTCATAAACCTTAAGCCATAGCCATTAAATTTATATTATCGTATTCAGTTAAGCATCTGATATGGTAAACTCTATGTAAGCACTAAGCATATACATTTTAGATTTAACTTTTTGTATCCCTTAAACGGGAAGACTACATTTTACCTGTGCTTCAAAAAAGAATGATGACAAATGTTTGTATGAGCTTCAGAAAAGCATGATGTAAACGTGCGTATGAGGTTGTGGGTTCAATTCCCGCCGTGGGACGTAGTGTTAAAGATGTTGAAATGAAGTGTTGAAATAGTGAAGTGTTAGTCTTAAAATTTTAAAGTGTTGAAATGTTGAAGTGTGAAAGCGTTAGTCTTAAAATGTAAAAATATTGTAGTGTTGAAATGTTAAGTGTTAAAGTGTTGAAATATTGTAGTGTTGAAGTGTTGTAGGTTTAAATTTTGAAGTGATAAGTGTTAAAGTTTTAAAGTGTGAAAGTACCCTCGAGAGCAATGAATCCGGGTCACTCAAAGAATCCAAAAAATCTCGGAAAGTAAGAATGCTAGGTTAATGCAATAAATTGTATTTAATAGACAATTTAATACTCCTTAAATGAAAGTATTAAAACTTCTTAGTTATTGTAAAGTTATATCATAAAAAAATCAAATTTGAAAAGGGAACACTGTCGAAGATGGAACTACGAAATTACAGGATTTGTTTTTGCTTTTGTTTGTAATCTGTCATTTATGTTGGTACATAAACCAGGTTGATAGTGCTCAATATTCATTATTCAAGCTGAAATCATGTCGCTTACACTTGAAGAATGCACCAGAATACTTACATTGGTGGAAACCGGCCGGAGTCAGCGCGATACAGCCAGGACTGTCGGTGTGTCGCTGTCAACAGTACAAAGAGTTCTCCGACGTTACGAAGAAACTGGTTCTAACCTACGCAGACCAGGAACGGGCAGAACTAGGTGTACCACAGCACGAGAAGACCGATACTTGGTGAACACCATGCTTCGAAATCACTTTCTCACAGGAACTGAACTCACAAATCAGTTTCGACGCCTCGGAGGAAGTAACCCAAGTGCATGGACAGTAAGACGTCGGCTTGCTGAATCTAACTTAAAACCCCTTAGACCTGCAAACGGCCCTAAACTGGAGCGTGGCCATCGTATTTCAAGACTAAGATATGCCCAGAACCACGTAAATTGGAGTATTGAAGATTGGTCGAAAGTTATGTTCTCCGACGAATCAAAATTTATGCTCTACAAGCACGATGGAAGACACAGAGTGTATAGAAGACCAGGGGAAAGATTCAAGCAAGCATGCATCGAAGAAAAAGTAGCCTACGGTGGTGGGTCTGTACTTGTGTGGGCCGGAATTTCCTCTGAAAGTCGCACAGAGCTGGTGATCATAGAAAACGGCTCTTTAACTAGCGTAAGATATGTGGAAGAAATCCTCAACGAACACGTTGGTCCATTTATGGTCAATTTGGGTGAGGATGCTATATTTATGCATGACAATGCCCGACCTCATACAGGTAGGATTGTGAATGACTACCTTCAAGAGATGAACATTACTTGTATGGAGTGGCCAGCGCGCAGCCCGGATATCAACCCGATCGAGCATGCTTGGGACGAGCTAGAAAGATGCGTAAAACAACGAAACCCTCCCCCAATCACGCTTCCTGAGCTCAAAATTGCTCTCACAGAGGAATGGGAGAATATTCCCCAAAATCGTATAAGGAACTTGGTGTACAGCATGCCAAACCGCGTAAACGCAGTAATGGAAGCACGAGGAGGTATTACGAAGTATTGAAATTCAAGAAAATCGTCATAAAGTTCAAAATTTTCATGTTTCCTATTTTTGTTTTAAGGAGAGATCAGCAGTTTTTTTTCTTTATGTAATTTTGTGTAAATAAAATGTATGGTGACTCATATTTTTTTAACTTTCATTTAAGGAGCATTAAATTGTCTATTAAATACAATTTATTGCATTAACCTAGCATTTTTACTTTCCGAGATTTTTTGGATTCTTTGAGTGACCCGGATTCATTGCTCTCGAGTGTATTTAAATAATGAAGTGTTGACTGACGGTCGTGAGCGGACACACTGAATCCTATTATAACTAATTTTATTTAATGGAAAAATAAGCTTCTTTGTTTTAATTTCACGCCATAGCTACTCGATCAATCATCATGAAATTTTGCACGTCACACGTTTTCAGGGGTACAGAAAAGGACAAAGGCCTTACATACTAATCCAATCATAATTATAAAGGATAGATAGATCCTTACCACTGAATAAAGTATGACCATTATGTTTATGTGCCTATCTACCCACATTATTATTTACAATTAGTTTTAATTTTTCCTGTCTCTCGCCTACAATGCAATAAATGTGCCTACATTTTTCGTAATAGCTCACTGTGCGTCCCAGAAAGTTGTGGCAAAATGGTTTTGGCTCAGCTTTGTCCTGGAATATGTTAAAAACAACAACAGACAACAGACAAAACCAGAAACCAGACTCGCTCGCCAACATCACACATACTTACCTACTTATCACAACCACCATTTTACCTTGTGTGCCTAACATAATATTGGCATATCTACACCAACAAACAGATACCCAATAATTTCCAATAACAGTACCTACTTACTTTCATATATAATTATAGCTAAATAACACCAACTAACTTTAGAGAAAATACAAAAATATGAAACAACAGTAACCTGAACTAAGTAATAACGTAATAATAATAGTTAATAGATCTACGAGCTTGTGTAGAAAGTTTGACACGTTTTTTATAGATTGAGTGAATCCTTACTTATATAATATTATGTATCCTTCATTATGGAAAGACGCACAATCATTCCACTTCCTTTATTTATTTATTTTATTTAATAATCTGCTTATCCCTATCAATCAGGTTCAACTGTAAAAAATTTGGGAGTGATTTTTGATCAGCACTTATCTTGGAGTCCTCAACTACAATTCGTAGCCGTAAAATTTATGCGTCAGCAGCGTCTCTTAAGCGGCTCCGTAATTTTTTACCTACTGCTACCAAAATTGTGCTTGCGCAGTCTCTTTTATTGCCTAGCATTGACTATGCCGACGTATGCTATTTAGATATAAGCGATAGAGTGAAAGAAAATTAGGTTTTCCTCCTAAATAACTTGTTTTTAGCTGATTGCGGATCTGCACTGCTGGATCCAGCAAGCCCAAAAATGGCGCTGGATTACTGGATTGCGTATCCAGCATCGCAATCCCTAATTTCAATATTTGTTTCTCTCTAACTACTAGTCCGTTGACCACAATCAGGAAACAAAAAGAAAGCTATTATGCTTGCCGGCCGGCATATACAAGTCTAAGCTCATAGAAACATTGTTTGACATTTGGGTTGTAACGCCATCTAGTGTTCTTGTGTGGGATAAAGGCATTGCGTATTAAGCATCACCATCTACGGTAAAGTAAAAGGTTGATCCCGACCAGGTCTGGTCCACCAGTGGGCATAATTTGACACTAACAAAATTTAATTATGCTCATGATCCCCACCGTACAATTATCATCGACGCGGTGGGGATTATGAGTGGATTTTTTCTTATCACAATCCCCACCAGTGGGCATGACCTGGTGGGGATTATGGGAATGCTCCAATCAGGGATTCCACTGCCGCACATAGGCGTCCCCTAATAAAGGGAGATCTGCCCACAATCCCCACGCTGGGCATGCGGCCAGTGTTAGGCTGCGCTGTGCCGCAATGAGCTGGCTGACTGCACCCTGAATTCGCTCATGTCTTTGTGGCGTTCACATTGGTCAACATCAGTCTGTATAAACTCCTTCCTTAGCTCTTTCAGACTAATTTCGGTGGCTTCACATGAGCAACCGATAAAAATCTTCAACAAGTATAAAATAAGTCGTAATCACGACATTCTACTAAGGCTGAGCGCAGACCGTAGTCAAGTCTGTCTTAAGACAGACTGCCGCATTACAAATAGTATGAAGCTGCGCACACTGCGACAAAGGCGTCTCTTAGTCAAAGACGTCTGCAAGACAGCACAATGACAAGTCTGACTGGCGACTCTCGGCAGCAGTGTTGCCGGCAGTCAAACAGAAAAAGATCCGAACCCAAGGTCAAAATAATCCACTCTGTAATTTCACTAAGTAGGTACCTATTTAAAAGAAACCTCCAAAAATCTTAATCTTTCTTGCTTCATCATCAGACCCTGATCTCTATATTTTCTATATAAAATACAAGCTTTTGCCCGCGGCTTCGCTCGCATTAAAAGTTATTTTCCTATCCCTCGCGAGAACAATACTTTTTGGTAAGGCCTTTGTCCTTTTCTGTACCCCTGAAAACGTGTATGCAAAGTTTCAAGATGATCGATTGAGTAGCTTTGGCGTGAGATTTAAACAAAGAAGCTTATTTTTACATTAAATAAAATTAGTTAGGATAGGATTCAGTGTGTTCGCTCACGACCGACAATCAACACTTCAACATTTCAATACTTTCACACTTTAAAACTTAAACACTATAACACATTAACACTTCAATACTTCAAAATTTAAACCTATAACACATCAACACTACAAAATTTCAACACTTTAACACTTGAACATTCCAACACTTCAACACATTAACATTTTAACACTTTAACACTTCAACATTTCAACACTAACATTTTAAGACTAATACTTTAACACTTCAATACTTAAAAACTTCAATATATTGACATTTTAAGACTAAAACTTTTTACTTCAACATACAACACTTCAACATTTCAACATTTCAACACTTTAACATTTCAAGACTAACACTTCACTATTTCAACGCTTCATTTCAACATTTCAACGTCTTTAACACTACGTCTCACGGCGGGAATTGAACCCATAACCTCATACGCACGTTTAAGTCATGCTTTTCTGAAGCTCATACAAATAGGTATTTGTCTCGCGGCGGGAATCAAACCCGTAACCTCAATACCTACGTTTAAGTCATACCTATCTGAAGTTGAATCTCGGTGGGGATTATGAGTCGATTTTTTTATTCTGTTTCATAATCTCCACTAGTGGGCCAGACCTGGTGGGGAATAGGGAATGATCCGCGACGGTGACGGACCCCCTTTCTTCTCATCGTTGCCGAAAAAAGTCCGAAAACGGACTAAAAAGTCCCATCGGACTTTTTGTCCGTTTTCGGACTTTTTCAGGCCTCAGAGGATTTTTTTAGATCAGTGAAGATCAGTGTTTTGTACTTTATGAAGATGAAGATTTAGAATTCAATTAAACTACTAAAAAAATTCGTGGCTCGTTACGCTTGCCGATTTTTAAAACCTACCTTTAGTTGCGTTACAATCCCTCACATTACCTAGATAGGTTAGGTATTGTAGTATTATGTAAGTTTAACTCTAATTAGGTACCTGCCAAAAGGTGGCTGGTGGCTGGCTTCGCTCACCAACTTTGTTGATAATGTGTTGAACTTTCACCCACAGGTGTAAGGCCTGAGTGTTAGATATAAATATGGTGATCAGGGTCTGATGATGAGGCAGGACAGAGAAATCAGGATTTTGTTTTCTGTTTGACTAATGACTACCGGCAACATGTTTACTGATGACGAACTCGTTGAAAAATTAATCAAATTAAAAATCGAATCAAATTAGAGATCGAAACGAGACCTGGGTGCGAGTTTTTTACCAGCTCGATCGCATTTGCGTTTACGTAAATTTTATATGGAATCGAGGTAGTACCATCAAGTGAGAAACGCGTGGCACTGACTCCTTTCCATACAAATTTGAGTACCCTGTTCTTTTTAATAAAACGTGTGAAGAATACTTAGATAATCATTTAAAAAATATATATGAAGAGGTAACTATGGAGCTAGTAGGTGTTGAAAAGTGGGGAGAAATGTCAGCAGAAGAAAAAAAAAATGCTAGTCAGTACTTGTTATTGCCTAATTCCTTAAATTTATTATGTACGCATATTTATCTACACTAATTCTACACTTAAATATACCGGTGACATTAAATTAACCCGAGTACCTAATCGGTTCAGCATTTTTAATTTTAGAAATTATTTTTTATTCCTTGACACACATAACTTGCGCCGAGTAGCTTATTTACCTTTTGGTACTTATTAGTATGGCCTAAGTACAGGGATATTTTTAGTATATATAGGTAGGTAGGTACCTAGCTACTTGCCTACTATCAACTGCTATAAAGACGGTTGTTGGTTTGTTGGGAGGGAGTCAGTCAGCCTGTACGATAAATCTGTAGCGCAGACGTCACCGATTGGGGTCACGAACTCTTACCACCCACTTGTTGCCACCTAGTTGCTGTAGTTAAAGACAAAGCGTTCCGTTAAAGTTTATAACTAACTACCTTACTTACTTACCTATTTATTTACTTACTAATGTGCTACTTACTATGCAGGTCACCTAATTGGATTAATAGGAAAGTGATATGATTTAACTTCGTAACGTATTTTGTACCTACTTCCGTCAAGCCACATGGTACGAGTAGGTGTAGGTGTACCTAACATATTATTTAGACCTGAGTTCGGATCTTTTTCTGTTTGACTGCCGGCAACACTGAAGACAGTCGTGTCTTAAGACAGACTTGTCGCCCTCAGTCAAGTCTGTCTTAAGACAGACTTGACTTTGGTCTGCGCTCAGCCTAAGTTTTAAATAAAATGCACATTATTATCAAAAACAATTTATTTCAATAAACTAGGTAACATAGGTAAATTACAATTAGATACCTAGGTAGGTACCTACAATACAATCATAATTACTTGTTATTTTATTATTCAGGATCCAAATTCATAGAACCTACCCATAATAGTGTGTAGGTATGATGTGGAAAGAAGAGATCGCGATAAGGCCGCCAATTGTGTTACCTTCATAATGCTTAGACCAAGTTAATTTTATCAGGTACTTTTCCTTGTATGAATGTGGTTACTAATAAGGGGGTTTGCCCCCCTCTGAACTCCGGCAAAATACACTAGATATTATGAATTTTTATTTTTTTTTAAATTATTAGTAATTCACAAGGTACTTATTATGTACCTAGGTTAATTTGGAACGATCATCACATTGTCATGTGTTAACTAACTAACTATTAACTGTGTCCAGTGCCGAAAATAAGGCAGTGCCACCGGTGCCCAGGCACAGGGCGCAGACCATGCATGGTAGTATTCATTAATTATTTCGTTGATATCCAGTTACAAATCGTAGTTTTCTTTTCTGGGGGGGCGCAAAAATTACCAGACCAGGACCAAGTTTTAATTATTAGGTTGATACCCAGTTATAAATCGTAGTTTTCTTTTCTGAGGGGCGCAGAAATGACCTGACAAGATCCAAGTTTTAATTATTAGGTTGATATCCGGAAATAAATCTTTATATTCTTTTCTGGGGGGCACAGAAATTAGGTACCAGACCAGAGGGCCTACCATGTGTTGCACAATACGAAAACTTTCATAGTATACTATAACGAGCTCAATTTTGAAATACCTTTTTTCGTTGATTACTTCAACGTTTTGAGTGATAATTATTGCAATCTGCAAGAAGATTACATTACCTACGTTGTTCGATCTATTTTACTTAAAACCAGTTGCGTAATTTCTAAAAAACGTACATTATAATTGAGCTCGATATAGTTTTAAAAAAGTTTTTGTATTGTGCAACTCATGGTAGGCCCTCAGGACCAAGTTTTGGGTCATGAAAAGTATTAATTAATTATTAGTTTGATATCCAGATATAAATTGAGTTGTCATTTCTTGTGGGGTGCAAAACTGACCAGATCTGGACCAAGTCTTCGTTGATAATTATAACCTTATACATATAGGTTGGTTGAAATTCAGATACCTATAAATCGTAGTTTTCTTTTTCATATATTGTATGCTCGTTTTTGATAGAAAAATTTCGCGGCTCGCTCTGCTCGCCGATACGTACTTAACTACGTACAAATATTTTTAAATCAATCCTATAAAGTTTGCAACAATGACGAATTAGCACACACAACACAATAGCGCTAGTTAGAATGATAAAAAAGATTGCGGCTCGCTCCGCTCGCCGACTACCTACATTTTTTACGTCTGTTGTTGTAGTTTCAAAAAAATGCCATCGTTTTCTTTGTCTTTTTTCTTTTGTGAACAAAAAATTTTGCGGCTCGCTACGCTCGCCGATTTTATTTCCACTATAAGTGAAAGAACTATGCACTGAGAATTCAACTTTGACTTCATATATGCTGGAACGCGAGATAATTTTTTCTATTGTGTCTGGTATCCAGGTTTTACAATTATAGAAGCTCGCACCGGGTGCGTAAAATGCTATTTACGGCACCGACTGTGTCCATACAAAAAACAAGTAATGGAACGATATCCTGTTTCCGTCATGAGAATCATCCACATTTTTTGGTTAATTATACAGATTTGTAGGTATAAAAATCAATATATACTATGTTTTTGTTTTTATAATAGTAACAAAGGTTTTAGTGTAAAAATTTTGCGGCTCGATTCGCTCGCCGACTTCATTACCGACTTTTGCATTATATTAGGTAGGTGCGTTGCCAAACACCAAAAAGAGAAGGACATGGTCTAATTTTAGCAAAAATAAAAATGAAAGGGTTGATATAATTGAAAAAAATGAAGAAACCATCAAAGGCTGGCCTCAAACTGCTGGGCCTAAGGCTGCAGTGGGAGGATCCTCCTCACAGGACATGCAGAGTCTAGGAGGACCACCTCTTGTATTTGACTTTTGATCCAGCTGCCTATCGAAAGCCCAAGAAATATTAGTTGCTGCTCTTCGCTATCAGACTGTTAATAGATTCACAAGTTCACAGATTATTAGATTATACATCTTTATTATTAAATTAAGAAATGAAACTATATTACAAATTTTATGAAGGTAAATATTTTTGTAATGTGGAGATGTATGATAGTTTCCCCTACATACAAAAACAGGTCTATAGTTCTAGACCAAGGATAACATCAACATGTTACTATAGCTGCAGGCAGAATATAGTTATAATAGGTACTAGACATTTTCACATAGCATGTAGCCGCACAGTAAGAAAGCTGGTGTCACAAAAAAACACTGATATTACAATGTTTTGGTGCCGAAAGAACTTCCTGAACCTTCATCCACATCTTTCGAAAACACACATCATAGAGATGCTTTAGCTCCTTGATCCTCTTCGAAAGGCAGTTCAGGGTCAACCACACAGCCCATGCCCCGCCTTTACGCTGTAGATAATGTATTTGTGATACGTAAATATAGTTGAGTGGTGCCCGCTTTGCTGCCGGGTTAAATCCTGTTAGCCTCTGCACTACTAAAAAGTACATTTGCCCTTGAAGTAGCGATGTGAGCTGCCCTCTTTTAGTACGCGCCATTATCCGTGTGCTCAGCTCATCGCATTCAATTTCTGCCAGCAACCTTTCGTCACTCCACCTGGGCGTCTAATATGAGGGCTGGCTGAGAAGCAGTTATCCACTCTTTTACACCAAAACGGTTGCCGGTTCTTCGCCAGAATGGCCATCCCACTGCCATTTCAGCTTTGTCGAATTTCTTTAGGTTTAGCCGGTAGCCAACTTTGCAATATATTCTACTATTTTATGTTATGTCTAATGAATTAAATTGACGAAATGACCAATGAAATTGATAACTGCGCTTGGTGTCTTTTGTTTTGTTTTGCTTTTTTGCTTGTAATAAAAACATCGGTAAACAAATTTCTAGCCAAAGTGCACCGTATACTCATTGGCATTGTGAAATCAAGAACATAGCTCTATCCTAGTCTATTCTTGGCATCTCGGGTAAGTACTGTAAACGAAGCATATGTCTCGTCTATGGCGTGTACACGGATGATCAGGCTGTGCATTCCATGGGTGTGAAAAATCAGCACGTGCAAAACATGTACAGCCTGATCATCCATGGCAAATCGTGTACATGGATAATCAGGCTGTGAATAATCAGGCCGCGCAATATTGGCTCCCGGTCAAGATGACACTAGCACTACTTTGTCAACTTGACCTAACCTATAGTGACATTACCTCAGCCAATATTTCACAAAACTAGATCGAGAAACAGTTTTAATCGACGTCTATGCATTCTAGACGTTTTTTTACGTAACATATTCAAATCTCACTTACCCATAAGCAGCGGTTTGGAAACTACAGAGACAATTTTCCACCAACCTCCTTACTGGCACTCAACCACGCTTCTACTAAAACAACCATAATTTTACAGCCGACATTGCTACCAACTTCAAAAAACTTTAGTGTGGCCATTAATAATCTTGGAATCCGTTGTAATTGCTTGTAATTGAGCGGTTATTCAGATTTTGCGACTTATTGGCGGTGAGTTGAGCAAGGTAAAGATGACATGTAAAAGTAAAGATGCCGTGTTTGACGGTACCTACATATTAACAGTGCTTACCTAAGTACCTACCAACCTATTAGGCTATTACAGTTTATTGCTATATTAGGTTGGTAGTTACGATGCTTCTAATCAGTATCTCAAAATGAACTAACTAAAGGTAGGTGGTACCTTTAGTTAGTTCATTTCATATTGAGATTGGTTGCATGAAAGGAAACTAAGATTCATATTTAGATTATTTATATATTAAATGACCGGCAACCGCGACGCCATGCGCCAGCGCCCCGCGCACCCCTCGAAGCCACTCCGGGGCTCTGCAGCTCTTCAAGCCATGTCGATGTCGCGATTGTTTCGGTCGTCCACGTAGGGAAGTTGGAGAGTTACCTGAAAAAAACTTTCGAATGTAGGTACATACTATATACCTATCTACGTAGGTATTTAGAAAGTAGGTATATAGGCCTACAGTGGGTATTCTAAATTGGTGCTAGTTGTCCTTGTCAATATTATTGAATTCACTTATCAATCCAATACGTGAGATGATTGTGGTAGGTAGGTTAGGTACCTACGGAAATAACACTTTCAAACGTCGCGTCCGCCCAATCTACACGGAGTACATGTTGCGTTGCGTAACTGAAAGAATATAAAAGTAGGTAACTACATACTTGTGTACGTCAGTAGTCGATAACTAAGTACCTTCCTGTTACAATTACCACAGCCTTTAGATGGTATGCGAGGAATAGGTAGGCTACATACACCTCGGTTACCTTAGGAAGGTAGGTAGGTACATAATAATAAGTAGGCGGATACGAATAAGTTTTTTTAATAGGTAAGTACCTAACCAACCTAGTCACAAATTAGATACTTACTTATCTTATAGATGTATATAACGGGTGGCGCAAAAGTACTGGCACTAAAGAAAATACTTTTTTTTTTTTTATATGACATTTTCTGTCATTCTGTTGTTGAAAATTGTGTAGTGAACAAATGTAAAATACACTGAAAATAAACATGGACCGTTTTACTCCCCAAGAACGTGGAATAATTGTGTCAATGTTCTTACGGAATAATTCATCAGTGATAAGAACACAACGTGAATTTCGTCGACGATTTCCCCACCGTCCGGCACCGATTGGTCGCACAATTCGACGCTTTGCCACACGCCTTGAAGCAACTGGCTCAACATTGGATAGACCTAAGTCTGGGAGACCAAGAACAGGCCGTTCAGCTGAAAATATCGATGCTGTGCGCGAAGATGTGGAAGAGTGTCCAGAAACATCAACGAGGCGACGTGCCACGCAATTGGGCATTTCCAGACGGACCCTGCAGCGTATTTTGGTGAAAGACTTAAAGATGGTCCCGTATAAAACTCAAATGACTCATCAGCTGCTGCCTGCTGACCACCGAGCTCGTCTAGATTACTGCCAGCGCGTCATAAACCTCAACCTTGAAGAGGATGATTTTCCTTCAAAATTGGTTATGAGTGACGAAGCGCATTTCCATCTCTCAGGGCATGTCAATAAGCAGAATACTCGGTTCTGGGGCACTGATAATCCGCGCATTATTCAAGAAACACCTCTACACCCACTAAAAGTTACTGTATGGTGTGGCATCTGTGTTGACAGAGTGATCGGACCCTATTTTTTCGAAGACGCTGGAGGCAATGCGATAACTGTCACTGGAGAACGCTACAGAACCATGTTACGTGAGTTTTTGATACCCAGTTTGGACGAATTGGGGCTGGAGCACATCTGGTTTCAACAAGACGGCGCTACGGCACACACAGCGCGCGACACTATGGACTTAGTGAGGGACGCTTTTCCAGGCCGAGTTATCTCTCGTTTTGGCGATTTGCCTTGGCCTGCAAGATCACCCGATCTGACCAGTCCAGACTTCTTTCTTTGGGGTTTTTTGAAATCTCGGGTGTATGTGAACAAGCCACAGACTCTCGCAGCTCTAAAAGAAAACATTCGTCAAGAAATAACGAACATATCGCAGGAAGTGTTACGGCAAGTTATGCAAAATGTCATAAATAGGGCTCAAATGTGTATCAACTCTGGAGGTCACCATTTAAAAGACATCATCTTTAAATCCTAATGGTACGAAATTTAATGGCACAAATATACATTAAAAAAAATCTAAATCTAGTTTTCTAATTTAGAAAAAATGTTATAGCTGAACCAAATAGGGTCTTTACTTTTGCGCCACCCAGTATATATACCTACCCACGTACTGCGCGCGCAACTATTTTCAAAGTTGTCCCAGGACCAGGATGGAAGCAACAAGTAAAAGTAGGCAGGAAGGCTAGGTAGCTATTCGGTTTTGCAAGTAAAATATGCGTTCTTACGATAACTTTGGCTCCTCAGCCTTTTGATCCTGTTGGCAGCAGCAGCACGAGCGCTGCCTCCACCGTTGATAGTGGTGGCGATTTGCGTTGCCTTTATAAATTCTGTAAAGTGTAGGTCATCTAACTTCAAGAGCAACAAGTAGGTGTACAAGTTTGATAACTTACGAACTCATTGTGTGATCCTCCCTCGTCTGCATTTCCGTGGGCGCGTTTCAAATTAAATTTGGGTAAGCGTACCGAAATTCCCCCAACCCCCTTTATGTGCCGGTTCCAAAGAATCATTAATAAATTAGTACGGTTAACATTATGACATGTTTTTTTTTATCTAAAATGGATCTTATACCTCCATAGATAATGACAATAAGGTGGCGGTAGGTGCTCATTTATCCAATCAATTAATGTTTCAATGTAGACGACGGCTCACGTGTCTTGATTTTTCGTGATTCAACCTGAGAATCGAGTTGACTGAGTTGACGACCTGACGGGGAAAGGGTTGCACATTATTGGAGTTATTTACACTAATTTATCATTATTTTGTGAACAGAAGACGAACCTTATGCAATATTTATTTTTTGCAAATTTTCATAATTTAATTAATAATCACACGGCCGGGGATTTATAATGTTCTTCGTTCAAATCCATATACCGGCAGGGGTGGTCGATGATAGAAATATGCTGGTGGATGTCAAATCCTAAAGTCGGCCGTACGTACTACCTGTACTGATTTCGTTTTGGCACTTTAGATTGATAGATAAACATTTATTTGGTTCTACAGACACACACACAAAATTTACATTAATAGACAATTTTAAAATAACCAAAATAAGTTAAACAAAAGACACATTTTAATACAGGTTAATATAAGTTAAATAAACAAAACATTTTAAAACAGGTAAATATGTACGTCTTATTAATTAGGATAGGTAATGTTTTATGTAACTTTGTGTGCTGCAGCACGAAAGAAAGGCCTTGGCTCAGTGCAATTTTTTGCTGTAAAGCAAAAACACTGATTTACCCGCCAATCAGCCAATACCCGATCGAAAGCGAGCAGAACGAGTCGCAAGATAATGTGTTGATGTTTTTGTAGTTGTGTAGTATTGTTTTAGTATGTATATTAAGGTATTCGTTTGTGTAGTTACGTGAAATTTTGAGATTGATAATAATATACATATAATTAATACATTACAATTTCTCCTTTGGCGTAAGAACTCTCACGCGACGCGGACTGGTATATTATACAATATACACTACAGTTGTACCTACCGTGTACCTAATTAGAGAGAGTTACTAATCATTATTTATTCTTGGGAATAGGTTCGTAAGAAAAAACTACACAATAAACTGTACTCAGTATCAATCAGGCCAATAAATCACAAAAAAGTACCTAACTATTGTAGGTTATCATAAAAGTTATGATAATATTTCCCTATTAATGATTGTGCGGTTTTGAAGATCCTAGTATTTCTCCTTTAATCTTGAGCCTCGCCGAATAAAGCTGGGGTCTCCCATGGAATAAAACTGATATTTTTAGTTCTTGTAGGAAGCATTTCCCAGTCAGTAGCTGAATTTCTCAATTTGTACTCAATTTTTCCATCAGGAATGTACTTGAGAGCCCTTATGTTTATGATTGTAGGGTCACCTGTTTTAATGTTTGTGCGCCCGACTGGCTCAGGGTTTGGGTAATTGATAGATAGATAAAACGCTTTTTCACAGTTTTTGAGGTTTTACTACAATGACACAATCTTTAACACAGCAATTACACGAAATAAGTACACAAAAAAATTGAGTTACGAGTTTTTCAAATCACAAGCGTCCAACTCTGTTGCGCGCCCATTTTTTACTCACACAATCGAGACGGGCGGCGGATACATCGCCCGCTGCGAGAGATGGCGCCACTTGGCATTAAATTATCTGTATCACTAGGCGCGACGATGCATGGCCCCGAGTCCCGCGCTACATACTCCCCCTCCAAGTTGGGAACACGCCCCGAGTCCAACTTGGGACTTAAAACACGACGGGGTCTCCCTTTGCGTCCTTTCGGCCTGACAGGGACTGCGGTTTTCGAGGGAGAGGTGAATGGCGTTAAATCGGTACTATGATATTTCCCTATAACATTGTCTGATAGATCAGCCAGAATGAAAGTCGTGGGACTGGAGATCTGCTCGATCTTGTAAGGGCCATCACGCTTTGGCATAAATTTTCTTGTGACACCTTTGGATGCGTTACTGAGATCGTGTGTGTTAACCAGAACTAAATCCCCAACATTATACTTAGGCTCCTTCTGACGTGTAACATCTGCTACTTCCTTACGAACATCCTGAGTCTTTTCTACTCGCTCCCTAATTTCAGAAAGAGATTTAATAAAAGTCCGCAAATAGGGAGTGACCTGAGGAACGAAATTTTCCTTATCAAGAATGCTACGCAGGTCATGATGGACGTCGAACGGAGTACGTAACTCACGTGCGAGAGTTAAAAACGCTGGCGACTTACCAGTCGTGGAGCATACGGCGCTATTCATAGCGAACCTCACGTGAGCTAAATGTTTAGGCCAATCACTGTGTGTCGTTCGAACTAAAATGGATAACTGTACCTTTAAATCACGATTTTTGCGCTCAGCTGGGTTGGCCTCCGGATGGTATAACGGTATAAGCTCCTGCTTCACACCCATCAGGTGCATGCACTGTTGCATGACCGCAGACACAAATTGCGTGCCGTTGTCTGACACGACTCGTCGCGGTAATCCGTACCGAAGGAAATATTCTTCAATGAGAACCCGAGAGCAAGTTTCCGCAGTAGCGTCAACTAGCGCAAAAAGTTCTACCCACCTTGTAGCAACATCCTCTACCAAAAGTATTCATCGCTCCCCCTGGTCTCCGGCTGGCAGCGGCCCGAACAAATCGATCGCTAGGACTTCTCCTCGCTGTTGAAGAACCGGAGTTTGTAGCAGGCCAGCGGGCTTTTGATTAGATGGTTTATATCGAAGGCATTCTACACATTGCTTTAGATAGTCAGTGACATATCTACGCATTCCTGGAAAATAGTACCTCTCGCGTAGACGTTGAATTGTCCTCTCGATTCCTTGGTGTCCGGCAGTAGGAGAGTCATGGAGCTCTTTAAGTATGTTGCTCCTCATAGAACTGGGCACCACTAATTGAGCCTCTTCTGATCCTGAATCTTCATCGTACCTATACAGTACGCCGTGAGACAATACATACCCTCGCTCCAGCCAACGACTGAAAGTAAGTTCATCGGGATCTTCCAGGTCTTGAATTATCTTTTGAAGGTCTGGGTCTTCAAGTTGAGCAGCTCGCAAGTCAGCCGGGTTGGTAGACGGTAAGTTTATGATGACAGAGCACATACCACATTCCTCCGAATCATCCTCAGTACAAGGTGGGCGACTCAGCGTGTCCGCTACCACGTTACCTGGCGTATAATGATAGGTAATGTTGAATGACTGGAGTTTGAGTGCCCAACGGACCAACCTGCCTGAAGGAGACTTTACGGTGAGGAGCCACTTCAATGGTTGATGGTCGCTTCTGACTACCACTTGGTGACCATCAATATACCCTCTGAAGCGCTCAACGGCCCAGACAACAGCGAGAGCTTCACGCTCCGTGGTGCTGTAATTTTTCTCAGCGGACGTGAGCAAACGACTAGCGTACTCTATGGGACATTCCTCAACACCCTCACCCTGTAGTAGAACTGCACCTAGGGCATAGTTGCTCGCGTCCGTTCTTAGAATAAATGGTTGTGAGTAGTCAGCCTGTATTAAAATAGGCGCAGAGGTGAGGCGCTTCTTTAGCTCCTCAAACGCGTTGGCTTGTTCTTTTGCCCAAACCCAAGGTTGATTCTTCTTATTCAAGCGTGTTAGTGGTTCGGCAATTGCAGAGAAGTTAGGTACAAACTTTCGGAACCACGAACACGTTTGCAAAAACGTTCGCAAATGTTTAAGATTTGAAGGCTGTTTCATCTCTACCACAGCCTGTACTTTGTCGAAGTCAGGAGACACGCCTTCTTCTGTAATAACGTGCCCGAGATATTTTACATTTTTCCGACAGAAAACACATTTCTCTCTGTTGGCCCTGAGGCTGAAAGCACGGAGCTTATCAAAAACGGCTCTCAGAGCTGCTATATGACCCGAGTACGTTTCAGTGATGAGCAGTAGATCATCTTGGTAAGCTAATATTGTAACATTATCTCCCTCAATTCGACAGAAATCACGGTTTAGGGAGGAGCGAAGCTTATCGATGAGTCTTTGGAATGTGGACGGCGAGTTTTTTAGGCCGAACGGCATTCTCCCAAAGCGGAAAGTACCAAATGGAGTTTGGAAAGCTGTTTTGTCCTTGTCACTCTCCTTGACCATTACCTGCCAAAATCCACTTCGTAGATCTAGAGTTGACATGAAGCTGTTCCGTTTCGTCGTCTGGACTAACTCATCGATCAGCGGCATTGGGTAAGCATCAGTTTTAGTAACCGCATTGAGTTTGCGGTAGTCCACGCAAAATCTTACCTTGCCATCTTTCTTAGGCACTAGCACAGCAGGGGAAGTCCATGCTGACTCACATTCTTCTATAATACCTTCCTCAAGCATCTTCTCCAGCTCTCCTCTCATGAGCTCCTTTTTAGCGGGTGTAAGCCTGTCTGGAGGTACTGATATTGGAGGATGATCACCTGTATCAATATGATGTTCTGCATAAGGTGTTGGGTCCCCACTTTCCGCGAAAACGTCGCCATTTTGCTGTAACAAATCTGATAGCTGTTGTCTATCGTCAGGACTCAGCATGAGCCCTTCATCATCACGTAAAAAGTCAGCAGCAGCAATGGACGTGCACAGCCTGGGACTTTCGTACTCTATTGGGTACGTAACATGTGTGCCAGAAAAGTACCAGGTTGATGAAGCAAAGTCAAGGACAATACCCGCAGCCGTCAGGAAATCCATTCCGAATAGTCTCATTATTTTCAGCATCTGGAAATATGGAAAACTCAAGTGTCACTGACCTGTCTGGGGTTATTTTTACTTCCAAAGTCGTAAGTAGTACCTGTCGAGTGCGTGCGGAGCCATCTGCAAGCCTAACCAGTCGAGTAGTCTCTTCGCATGGATGATTACGCTTCAGCAGCAGTTCGTACAGCAAAGCTCCAGCAACGCTGCTTTTGGCGCCGGAATCCAGCAGCGCTTTTCCTCTTACACCTAAAATCTGGACACTTAAAATAGGCCTTAAACTAGCCGTATGACCAACAGGTTTGCTCTTGCAATTATTTTCAACATCAGTATTGACCGTTGAAAAATGTCCCCCATTTTCCATGGTCACCCTATTTGGAGTAGATGTGGTCACCCTACTTTCAACCGGCATGGTCACCCTATTTCCAACCGGAATGGTCACCCTATTTCCAACCGGCATGGTCACCCTATTTCCAACCAGCACGGTCACCCCACTTCCAATTGGCATTGGCTTTGTACCTCCAATTGGCATGACTACCCTATTCACACTACTTTGTTGCGTAGTAGGTTTTGTAGCGTAGTTATTCAAACACACACGATCCAAGTAACGCATAGGTATCTTGCTCTCAGCATCGCAAGTATTAGACCTAAAATTATTGGCATTAGGGCACAAATTAGACCTAACTTGTGATGTAGTTTTTGTTTTGAATTCTGTACTGAAAAAACGCAAAGGGAGAAACGCTTTAAAATCAGTAGGCACATACTCTATTTTCATGAAATCTTTGTTATTAAAGAGCGTAGGTATTGCGGCTTTGAACTGAGTCGGTGTGAAGCTGTGATCAGGATAGTCACATCTTTGTTTACGTTTACGAACTTGAGACGACGTCGGGCTTGGAGAGGAAGTTGTAAATGTGGGCATTGTTACTGACATATGAGAATAGGTATTATCCCGTTGAGTACTTAGTAAAGAACTTGCCCGAGATTGTTGTACTTTACCGGTGGATAAACCGAATGTGGAGTGGGGCCATGCTACGTCAACGGCGTTTTGAATATCGACGGCGTAATGATCCGCATTGCACTTTGCACATTGAGACCGTATAACACCCTTCGCGTTGCACCCGTAGCATGTAGGTACGATTTGCGTACTGTCCCTATTGTCCGATTTAGATTTTAGCACACGGCAGTCGTCACGTAGATGTTCATATCGCTTGCAGTAAACACAAAACCGATTCTTATTCAATGATGATGAGACGTCGGAGTCCGTCTGTTGTGGCGTAGTATTCGCGGCACCACGTACAGGAAGACGCGCGGCTGGCGCGCCGGCGTTGTTACTAGGCCGCACGCTGTTGCTATGCGGGCCGCTGGCGCTGGCCGCGGCGCTCGACGTGGTATGTCCGCGCGCATCGCGCGGCGTCGTGGGCGCGAACTGTTGCTGCTGCGGCGATGATGATTTTCTTGCAGGGGCTTCGCCCGTATTTGAATATGATTTTGTTTGATATCGTTGCTGATGATGATGATCTATGGAATTCTCGTCGGTCGCGTCTTCGACGTGTCTCGCCTTGTGTAACAATGTCTCGAACGAAGTTATTTCATCTCGACGGAGGCGTTCGCGAACACGACGGTGTAAAAGTCCGTAGAGCATGTCGAGCTGGACCTTCTCGCTGACGTCACCAGGTGGAAGTCGGGCTAGTAGGGCTCGCGCCTTAGCAACAAAAATCTCCGTTTTTTCACCGGGACCTTGCGACATGCTGAACAATTCCATATATATACGATGTGGTGGGCGTCTGTCACCGAAGGCGCTACGAAGTGAAGCTACAGCGGCGTTCCAGGAGGTGATGGTGGACTTGAGGCCCTGCCACCACACGGCTGCATCTCCTATGACCAGCATTGATAATCCACGTAGGGCGTTGTCGTCACTTACGCAGGCGCACTCCTTGTATGATTCCACAGCATCGATAAAATTATCGAGCGAGTCGCCGGTCGCTCCGCTGAAACGCGCCTTGCACAGCGCGAAATTCCCGAGATGGGGAGCGGGCGTGGACGCGACGAACGGCGATGGCGCCGCCGCCAGCGTCGGTGATGACGACTCACGTCGCGTTTCGTGCTGGAGAACTC